>CM049186.1:15018942-15716442 GCA_026770425.1 Boechera divaricarpa
GACAAATTTCAAATTAAGAGAGAAATGTGACCGTTTGAAGAATGTCTCGAAGGTTGTGAAAAATTACGGTGTGTGTTCTTCTTCTCTTGTCGATTTGATCTCATCTCTCCTTTTGGTTCTGATTTCGTCTGTTCCCTAACTTTGATGGGCCTGTATAAATGATTAGGTTTTAAGGAATCCTCTACTCTAGATTCATAGATTTTGATCGTGCTTTATGTTTGCTTCGTTTGATTTTTCCTAATCAAAATCAAACCCTGGATTCGTGCTTAATGTTGTGCGAATTGGATTTCGGATTTTGATATATTTGCTAACTTGATTTCTCTTATTTTCATCCAACGCTTTGATTTTTTTCAAGATTTGGTAAAAGCGTTACTCTCGCGTCTCTCAGATTCGTCTCTTATTGACGGCGGAGAAAATTGCAGTGTTTTACACACAAAATCCCGTTCCTCAAATTACCATGTATAATCTCTTATGCTTCTTTCTCATCAAATCTTTACCGATCCGAATCAATTTTCTTCTGAAGGGTTTTATGTTCATCTACTTATCATCTCTTGTTTTATGTATCTTCTGGGATTTTTGGTTTCTAGTTATTATTATACATATGATTATTTTGAAAGGTATTTAGTTTGATCATATGATTAAATGTTCTGTTTTTTAAGTGTGGGATCGGTCATGATCTGTTTTCTAAGTGAAGAAATCACTGAAGAACTGGCTTTTTTCTCAATGCATATGATCTATATTCAACTTCTAGAGTATGATTTTAGTGTTTTGTTTCTCATTTATACTGATTTGAAAAAGAATCTATTAAATTTCTCTTATGTCTTATCTTATGCCTTTTTCAAAGTTGGAAAGGAAAGCAATTTACAATTCTCTATTTCCCTTGAAATGTCTTGCCTTTCTCCAGGTACGTTATTCTTCTTTTGATACTCCTCTTACAGTTTGATGTTATTGTCTCTTTTCTTCTACAGTGGAAGAGTTCATAGTCTAGTGTGACTATATGGGCTTACATCAGAAAGGAAAGAATCTATATGGGTTCTTTCAAATCACTTAAAGAAACAGTACGCCTGCATAGACGTACATAAATACATGCATCATACATACATACATACACACACATGCATCATACATAAAACATGTATCAGTATCATTTATACGCATATGCATACTTCTTCCTTAATTTGCTTGCTTCTTTGCTTACATGTTTAATTTGCTTACTTGCTTCTCTGCTTACATGCTTAATTTGCTTACTTCCCTCCATCCCTTGTTTGCATGCTTCCTTACATGCTTCTTTTACTTGGTTGCTTACTTGCCTTCTTACATGCTTCCTGAACTCGCTTACTTGCCTCCTTACATGTCCCTAACTCTCTTGCTTTCTATTTTTTGTGTGATTAATTTTGCTTACTGCCATACTTGCTTGATTACTTACTTTCGTGTTGACTGCTGATTGCTTGATTCTTTATTCGTTTCTTAACTTTCTTGCTAACTTTGCTTTCTTAACTTGCCAAACTTTTGGTGATCATCCTCTTTTAGCAAGGATTTATTACAAGTTTATTGCTACGTATACTTGGCTTTTTTATTTTGTGCGCTTACCCATTCTTTGTTTGCTTGATTCATTAACTTTGCTTGCTTACTTGCTTTTGTCCCTTAATTTTTTGTTGCGTACATATTTCCTTGTTTCCATTTCTTGCTTACTTACTTGGTTACGTACTTGCTTCATTTTCTCCATTTTCTCCATTCTTACTTACCTGTTTCCATAATTTGCTTGCTTATTTGTTTCCTTACATATTTCCTTCATTTGCTTGCTTCCTTGCTTACATGTTTAAATTGCTTATTACTTCTATAATTGCTTACTTTACTATCCTGTGTCCGTTCTTTGCTTCGTTTTTTTTTTACTTATTTTCTTTCTTTAAATTGCTTGCTTATTTTGCTTCCTTAACTGTTTCCATTTCTACCTTACTTGCTTCTCTGCTTCCTTTTATCCATTCCTTATTTACTTGCTTACATTTTTAATTTGCTTACTTCCATGATTGCTCATTCTATTTTCTTGATTCCTCAATTTCTTGTGTCTATTCTTTGCTTTGTTGACTAACTTACATACTTAGTTTTGTTTTCCTTTAAATTTCTTGCTTTTTGACTATTTGCTTACATATAATGACCATCCTCCTCAACAAGGCTTTACTACAGGTTTGTGCTACATATACTTTGGCTTTTAATTTGTGCAGCTACCGTTCACGATTGAATAACTTAATCGTTTTAGTATTTAGCTATTATCTTAACAGGTATGACGCCAACCAACCATTTCCAATAGTTTTCGACTAACTTACATCTATGTCCATGACGACGAAATCTTCTTTGATATTATCAGTTTGAAGGTAAAAATTTAATTAAATTTCTTCAGTATTTCACTCTTCATGATTTAAATTTGAGGCAGTGCTTTGTATTCGCTGCCCAACTATCTTTTTTGAGATTCAACTGGTATGTAGGACTGGTTTCTGTCTTGGCCGTTGTCTCCTGATCTATTATGTATAATGACGTAGCAGACGCTGTTGTTCTAAAGGCATAGTCCACTAACCGCTCAATAAGCTGGTAAAAAGTAAGTGTCAAATGGTGCCAACAGTTCCTCTTCCTTAAAATGTGCCAACAACAGCAAATGTTTAACAAAGATTTTTGCTCTTCTAGCAGGATATGTGCCAAATCAATCGTGATGCGTGATTTTGATTTATTCTGATCCTTCGAGATGTGTTTAAAGTAAGGAATAGGTTTATACTTGCTTGTTTAGTTTGTTGTATGTAAAAGGGAAAAGTGCTCTGCTATTTTGTTTCTGCAGGTTTACTCTACAAATCTAGTTGATGGCAGAAAATCTGAAGTATGTTGTGCTGACCCAATCAAAAAGAAGAGTATGTAGGTTTTAGGAGTTAGCACTCCATCACATAAACCATTTTCAAAAGTCTTTGTTCTCCTCTTTCTGATCTATGGCTCTCGTTTCTGTTGCATAAGCTCTGTGATAATGATATATCTTTGTCTATGAAAGGTCTCCAAATAATCGTTAGACTCTGAGGTAAGTGATCACTTGCCGATCTCTTTTAGCATAAATATATGGAAAAACTATCTATATCCTTTGACGGTCTAGCCTTTCGTGCGGTATGTCTTTGTCAATATAGTAGTTTCAACTTATCTTTTCTTAGAGTTCATTTTTTAACTATGTTATTTGAATGCATGGTTGATTTCAGAACAATGCTTCTAGATCTAACTCACAAAGCAGAGGAGACCATTAAATTTCTTTATAAATGGCTATACGGTGCATGATGAATCTGATTTGCCACTTTCTTGTTGAGATTGTACACAAGCTAGTTTCTTGCGATCTCAGTTTTGTCTTCTCATACTTATTTTTATTTATATTTTAAATCTTATATAAGAACTAAAAACCATGAAACAACAAAGGACTTATTAGCACTTATCTAGTTCTAACCAATATTATCTCAACAGTTATGACGCCAACCAGCCACTTCCTGTAGTTTTTGACTTAACTACATCTCTTCTCACGACAGCGAAACCCATTTTGATGTTTATCAATTTGAAGGTAATTAAATATGATTTCTTCTTTTGCCGAAAAAAAAAAATATGATTTCTTCAGTTTTTCCAATCTTCAGTCTTCAGTCTTCTAGTCTTCAATGCCTTCTCTGTATCTGTTGCCTAATTACTGTATTAAAATCAGCCTTTTCCACTGTCTTCTTGCAGATTCAAGTGGAAATTTCTATTAATTAAAGGTGTTAAAATAAATATGATAGCCCTCTCCGCAGTTTCTCCATTATTCTCAACTTGATCTTGATCGCTTGTTTATCTCCTTCGACTTCATTTGGTATCTCTTCAATCTTTGTGTGGTTTGAAGTTTTCTCATGTAGTTTGAAGTTCTTGTCTCTCTTCTTCAGCAAGTCACAAGTGAGTATCTTCTCCTTACACTTTCTAGCTCGCACGCAGTGCTTTCTTCATGGTATTATGTTTTGATAGTTGCTTCATTAAAATTGTATGATGTCGAATACTATGTCAAATTATTAACTTTCCAAATAGTTACGCTTTATTACGAAGATTACTATGTCAAATCCGGCCTCAAGTATGACAGCCCTCTCCGCAGTTTATCCACTATCGTCAACTCTATCTTGATCACTTGGTTATCTCCTCTGACATCTTCTGGTATGTCCTCAATCTTTCTTCTTGGTAGTATTTTTTAGATGTAGTTTAAAGTTCTTATCTATTTTTTTATGCATGTCATAGTCGAGTATCTTCTTCACAGAGGAATTTGTTCTCCTCTTTTTGATATATGGCTCTCATAGCTGTTGTGTAACCTCTGTGATTTTGATATATCTTTGCCTAAGAAATGTGTCAGAATAACGTTAGATTATGAGCTAAATGATCACTTGCCGATCTTTCTTAGCATCAATATATGGAGAACATGTATCCATCTCTTTTGACGGTCTTGCCTATCATGAGGTAAGTCTTCGTCTATATAGTAATTTCAACTCATCATTTTTTAAAAGTTTATTCTTTATTGTGTACTGTTTTTCGAATGCATATTAATATTTGATTTCAGAATGAGGCTTCTAGATCTAAGACACAAAGCAGAGGAGACTAATAGACTTATTTTTAAAAGTCCGTGCGGTACTCAGAAAACAGAGGAGCTTGTTTCTTACAAAATAAGTTATCTCTTCTTGAGCTTTCTCTTTAATCATATATTCATATATAAAATACCGAAAGCCTGAAAGTATACATACGAAAGACTTATTAAAGGTTCGCTCTTCTTCTTTTTTTTAACTTGGGTGATCTTTTTGCTTTTCCAGATATGTTCTTCAATCTCTTTCCACAAAAATCTTTTTTTTTTCTTTCTTCTATAGTTTTTAGATTTGACTCTTCTAGATTCTTTTAAGTCGAACCCTTCTCCCAAGGTATGTGTCTCAATCTTTTTCTTATGTTTGATCTTCTGAATTTGGTTTAATGATTTGAAGTTCTTTTCATTATAACATCTGCTCTTCTAATTTGACATTATAGTCTATTTTTCATCTTATGTAGTTGCAGATTTCACAGTCTAATGTGATATATGGTCTAAAGAACTCTTCGTGGGGTCTTCCAAATCACTTGACGAAGCCGGACACAACACATGCAAAAAGCACATACACACACATAACATACATATATATCTATACACACATACATACATTCATACATACATACATACATACATTTATACATACATGCATGCATCTATCCGTCCATACATACATGCATCCATATATATACATACATGCATCTATTCATTTCTTTCGTATTTCTTTGCCCATCTGCTTCTTACTGCTTATCGTGCTTACATGCGTCTTGTTTTGTTACTTGCATGTTTCTTGTTTTGTTGAGCATCAATACATACATACATACACTTCATTTCTTCCATGTCTCTTTGCTCCTACACTTAATTGCTTCTTACTGCTTTTTGTGCTTGTTTTGTTACTTGCATACTTGCATGTTTCTTGTTTTGTTGAGCATCAATACATACATACATACATACACTTCATTTCTTCCTTGTCTCTTTGCTCCTACACTTAATTGCTTCTTACTGCTTTTTGTGCTTCTTTGCTTCTTGTTTTGTTGCTTGCATACTCGCATGCTTCTTGTTTTGTTGATTATTTGATTTTGATTCCTTGACTACATAATCTATTTAATTGTATAGCTTGCTCAAGCATGCTTCTTCTTGCTTTTTTTGATTATTTGATTTGTGATTCCTCGACTACATCTTTAACTTATTCTGTTTGGCTGTAATGCATGTGCTCAGTCATTAACCGTCTATTATTATACTAAATTAGGATAAAATATTATTAATTTTCTAAAAAGAAGTTGATGACCACCAAAAAGTATTAATTTTCTAAAAAAAGGTTGATGACCAAAAAATGTTAAAATAAGTATTGTGACATGATTGTATTAGTTTAGAGATATCATCGACATGGTTAGTATAATGGTTGATTTTGTCCACGATCAGTTCGAAACTAAAAGCTGAAAAATTATCAGATAAAAATAGCATCGAAAAATAATCTTCTTTAACAAAAAAAAACGAAAATAGTCTTACTTTTTCGATATCATATGTGATTTCTTTACGTACTTGAATTTAGGGCTGGACAAACTATCCGAACCCAAAAACCTGAACCTAACTCGACCCGAAACATCCGAACCGAATTCAAATCCGTTATTGAAAAAAATACCCGAATAGGATTAGAGGCCTAAACCCGAAGATCCGAAAATCCAAAAAACCCAAACTGAACCCGAAAAATCCGAACCGAACCCGAAAAATCCGAATAGGATTGGGCCGATTGGCTAGTTCTAGTTATGATCAGTCAAAAAATAATAAAACCAGAACCAAACCCAAAAACCTGAACCTAACTCGACCCGAAACACCCGAACCGAATCCAAATCTGTTATTGAAAAAAATACCCGAATAGGACTAGAGGCCTAAATCCGAAGATCCGAAAATCCAAAAAACCCAAACTGAACCCGAAAAACCCGAACCAAACCCGAAAAATCTGAATAGGATTGGGCCGATTGGCTAGTTCTAGTTATGATCAGTCCAAAAATAATACTAAATCCGAACCAAATCCGATCCGAAATTATAAAATACTCGAATGAGACCTTAACTCCAAAATCTAAAAACCTGAAATCCGAAAGAATCAAACCGAATATCCGAATGCCCATGCATACTCTGAATGTAATGCCATTTTCTTAAATTCCCTAATAAATGAATTTAACATGATTTACACTAATTCAATAGAAATATAGTAATAGACTGAAAATAACATACTATTAGTCTATCATCAATATCTTGAGTATATATTAGTGAAAAACAATCTCAATTGATTAGTGTTGGTTTTAATATTAATTATGAGTTTTTAAGAAATGTTTTGACGATTTGGATTGAAAAAAGTATGAAAACAATATAAATAAATGCATTTGATATGGACACCAGTTTCTGGACGCAAGATCATGCTTCGTATTTTCGTATTGGACGAATCTAAATCGAAGAAATCGAAACAAAGAAATAGCAAGGAAAAGTCCAAATACAAAAAGATTAAAAGCCCGATTTTAGTGAGAAATGGTGATCGCTACTTCTGTCTCCTCCGACTTGCTTTTATCATTGCTTCCTAGCTGTTTAAAATTGTTACTATCACATTAAATCCCAATGGGCACCGCTTATAGTAAAAGAGTAAAATATAAGGAACTAATCGCTACCACACTTTATTCGTTTTGCCTTTCGGTGATGACATGTGATTAGGGTCATCGCACCGCACCAGAATCGGATTGCCATTTGGAGGCTATTACACATAAGAATCATTTGTCACCATGGAATATAATCTCGTTGCCAAAACAAACAAAAAAAAATCATTTGTCACCATGAAATTGAAATATGAATTGAAACATCTAGAGATACTAGATCAAGTAAGACAACCAACCTAATGTAAGATAATCTCATCGAAAAGCCACAACCTAAAAAATATCCATGAAAAAATACAAAACTGCACCATTTAGTAATTGCGAACGTAGTCACTAATCATGAGCTTATTAAGATTTCAAAGAGAAGAAGCGAGAGATAAATTGAAAAGGAGTCGAATACATCACTCTGATCTGGTCCTAACATCTGAACTCTCAAGAAAAATTACCCGCAATTAGGAGAAATAAAAGTGATATCTACAAAGAAAATATAATAACAAATAACCAGAGAAATACTGAACATACTGAGATTGTTTTGGAAATAAGTTGCAAAAACTGATTATATGACATACTAACAAATATTCAAAGTCTTTTTACCGATAACATATGTTTTTTTTTTCAGGAATCGAGGAAGCAGAAATAAGAAGATCCTTACAATGAATTTAAGAAAATGAACAGAACACACGTAGAAATTAACTATTTTGTGTAAGAGATTAAATATTAGAGCATCACTACAACACAAGGAAAACAAATAAAAATAAGAAGAGGTTAATCACTTTGTGTATACTTTTCGTAGAAACTGTGAAAAAAGAAATGGATACAAAACATGGAAACAAACAATAATCCAATGAAATAAACAGAGACTATATACATATGAACACTCAGACCAGTTATGAACAGCTACAAATTTCATTCAGTTTTTTAATGGCGAGCGTAATCACAATCAACGATTCAATTAATCTATAATTTAAGAGACATCCGAACCAAAACAATCATTCGACAAGACAAAACTAAAACTCAACAAAGATCGATATAAGAGAAATTGAATCGCAGAACTATAAACAGGAAAACAAAATCGAGAAACCGATCCCACATAAACTACAATTATCGCACTATTTAGTAATGGCAAATCCAATCACAATCAGCTAGTCGAATTTAAAAATTGGCTGCAATTAGAAAGGGAGGATTCGGTGTTTCGAGGCACTGGAGCTTTGGTGTTGTTGAATTAGTCTTTGTAGCTTTTCTGGGCTGAGTTCTATGGCCCATAGTCGATGGGCCTTTATTCAAGAAAATATTAAGCGTCTAAATGGTACGATTTAGCTAGATTGTGAGTAAAGATTGCTTCTATGAATTCGATTTTAGCTTAGATTAACTATAACTTATAGATAGATACTCATAACTTTTAAGTTTTAATTTTGTTGAATTTTTATGTGATACAAGAGTTTGCTGTCTGTCTAAAAAGTTTTGAACTATAGAGACTGAATTTGGGATAAGACATACTCATGTAATGTGAACTTAGATTAGATCTAATACAACGTTTTATAATTACTACTATAAATCACGATACATAATTAAGTTTGGTGTTTTGAATTTTTGCAGAAGATAATAAATACCATTTTACTTTACTTATTATTTACCATATTATATACTCTTTAAATTTAGCTAATTAATTTTATTTTAACAAGTCTTGTAAGATCATTTTATTGACATTATATAGATAAGTCTGATCAGAGTACGTAGAAGATTATGTATTGGAATGATTAGAGCCAACATGTATATAAACATAAAACAACCACTTAATAACTGAGTCTCTACAATTGCAAAACATTTAAGACAGACAGCAAACTCTTGTATCACATAAAAATTCAATAAGTTAAAACTTTAAAGCTATGAGTCTATAAGTTATAGGTAATCTACCTATAGTTTGACCATAATAAATCATTTATATAAAAAAAAACACTCAATAACTGTTCACAAAAACTAAAATAACCATTTTATTAACCAACCAAGCAGAACATATGGAATCAGCATACAATGCGACTCAAGATAAAAAGAACGACATACACAATTGCTAATGTATCATTTTATTTTGTAGTAATTAATTATCATACTTCATTTAATCAATTAATATAACAACGTACGAATGCATGAGCATGAGCCTCATCAGTGATGGCCACCACCACCATAACCTCCTCCAAGTCCTCCTCCACCACCAATGCCTTTACCAAATTCACCACCGGCTCCACCGCCTAATCCTCCTCCTCCTCCAACACCACCACCGCCTCCAAGTCCTCCTCCAGCACCACCACCATATCCTCCTCCAGCACCACCACCATATCCTCCTCCAGCACCACCACCGTATCCTCCTCCTCCTCCCAAACCACCACCACCTCCTCCGCCTAGACCCCCACCGCCTCCTAGGCCGCCACCGCCACCGCCTCCTAGACCGCCACCGCCTCCTAGACCACCTCCGCCGCCTAGACCGCCTCCGCCTCCCAAACCCTTACCAAAACCCTTCTTGTAAATGCCGTGTTTGTGGAAGAATGGACGAGGTTTGTGTAAGAATGGACGAGGTTTGTGGAAAAAGTGTTTGTCGTCGTTGACCTCAACATTTCCGAACGCAATTTCGGCAACTAGAGCGAATACAAAGATAAACACACACGCCTTACGGGAAATTAAACCCATAATTTAAGTGTTTTAAATAATTAATTCCACGAGTTTTATATGATGGATATGTAAGAGAGAAGACAGTTGTGTCAGTGAAGCTTAGTCTTGGCCTGTATATATAGACATATCGTCCACTCGTGAGTACGTACATACATAACCGGTTTTGCTTCTTTTAAATTATTAGGTTTCTTATCAACTCTGGTTTAGTTAGTTTCTCTCCGTAATCCATCTGCTTAATTTAAAATTGACAGATTGTGCATATGTGGTCTAATTATTTTATGATTTGATCGTAACGAATGTTTTGAATGTGGACTAATGTCAATAAACGTTTATGCATTCTGAGTTGAAATGCTTGGTTTATGTATAACCTTGAGGAAACTGGGAAACCAGCATCGATTAAACCGGATGATTCAACCTGTAAATAAAGCGAAAAAAATAATTAGTTGAGTATACTAAATTAAATGAGGTTCACCTGTCATTGGACAATTGCCTTTATGTCTGCCAACTGCCAAGTTGATCTCATCCAACAGAACAAGCAAATGAAATCAATTACATTTGAAGAATTGATAATTCTAATAAATAAATAGTATATATATGACTATATGTGCACATAAAGTGAATTGTATATCATATTTTCGATTAAAAAAAAGTTATTGGGGGTGGTAAAACCTGAAATTGAAGAATATATAAATTGTTTATTAATTGGTTCATGTTCTTTATATGAAAAAATAATTGGTTCATGTTCTGAAATCTAGACCCATATTTATAGAATGCAATCATCAGTTAGATATATTGAATAAAGGTGCCAGATCTGGATTAATAGTTCATCATAATATATATGGATTATATATTTATAGTAAAAAGAGAGGAAAACAGTGTATCTCTCTTTTGGTGTATTTTTAAAAAGACGTACTACTAAATGAATAAATTGTGTCGTTATCAAAAAAACAAAAATTGATAATCGTGGCTACTTTATTTTCCTTTTATGGTTGAAGGACAAGCTCTACTACGAAGCCATTAATAATATGAGGGCTCTTTTGCATTATTCAAACCCTAGATGTGATCTTATTTAGTGAAAAAGGAAGTGATCTCATTTATTGTGCCATTAATGGTTCAAACCAAACACATAGGAGTATTATTAAACCTTTCAATTTCCAAACTAACAAAGAAAGAAAAACAGATAGGCTTATATATACATACATCATCTACATATTTTTAGAAAAATAAAGTTTGAGGTTGATGATTGGTTTGAGCTGTGAATGTAGATTGTTTGGCTATTAGAATAATGGTTGGGACTTATATTTTAAAGTCAACTGTTATTGATTTTTTTTTTAAAAGCTTAAAATTAAAATAGTTAAAAAAAAATTTGTTTTGGATGTCAAATTTTTTATTTTAACTATTTTAATCTTGTTAAGCTTTATAAAAAAAAAAAAACTTTTAAGACTTGAAGAAATCTGGTTTGTAAGAAATTTAAGAAATACTTTTAAGACTTTAAAACACTTAACGTGTGGATTGTTCATTTATAATTATAATTTAGTAATAACTAGATCGACAAAATATGGATGTACGTATATAATTGAGCTTCTTGTAGCTATAACTATAGAAGATTAAATACGGTAAAATAATGTGTATTATGGAGTCTATATGGAGTATGGACCATTTAATTTTGGCATAGCATGCGATCTTATGAGCATCGTCATTAGTTTACTAAGCTCGATCGGGACTTGTTCTAAAATGTTTCAAAGTATTATTCTATAACTCCATACATGTTTGTTTTTTACCTCTTCTCGTCTCTAGTACTAAAACTCAAAAAAGATGCAATTGCAATTTAAATGTTACATAAATTTGAGTATCCTTTCTTAACTTCTACCTACATTGACGGTTTCAAACATAAAAAAAAAAAGAAAGAAAAGTTTATTTTTGCACCGTCTTCGACTTGACTTCAGACTTAATTGGTAAGGTTTTTTGTAGAACTTAATGTTCATTAAAAGCCAATCAAAATTTTTTTTAGAGCATTAAGCAAAGCATAGAGGGTTCCTTAATGTTTTACACCATAATGTTTTCTAATTGTGTTTTTTCAAGGGTTAGAGGCTTTTAAAATATTAAAAGACAAAATTACCCTTAATTATTAATTGAAAACCTAATATAAATAGGGTCATAACTCATACACATCTTTTAACCTTTTATAAGATTACAAAAAACTTTTATAAGATTATGTCATACGTTAAGACTTGAATGTTTGTTCTCCCATATGTAAAGTTGTTGCAATGCAAGGCAGAAAATAAGACCCAAAATACCACCAAAAGCTATCATATAAACAAACAATTCATCGAGGTCGAAAGGAAACAAAATCCTGGAAGGCTAAACTCCGCGTTTAAAAAACATTCTAAATAACTGAATTGGTATGTAAAAGTTGTGAAAGAAATCACTCTAGTAAATACATGAGATGTTGTATAAAGTATATATGTTTTGTGTTTAACAATACATCACACCTAGAACTAAAAGAATAATTTATCTGATTGTTAAAATTGGCACGAGACATGACTCATGAGAATATGACTGATAAAAATTTGATTGTATCAGTTTGGTGGATACTGGTTAGTATTAGTTATGGAGTCGTTATAAATCGTTAGTCTTTTTCTCAATCTCTTTTAGTTTTTTTTTTCTTTTTGCTTTTTTCTGTTTGGTTACGTTTGATTAAACTTGAAATGTTTCATCATAAGAATATTTTTAGTTTATTTCTTGGAATTTTATGTTTTTTTCTATTTTGTAAAATATTATTTTTTTCTAAAAAAAGTCCAACATGAAGAATTATATCTATTTTAGTAATTTTGTATTTATATGCTCACCGTTTTACCAATCAAATTTTTAATTAAAAGTTAATACTTTTATAACATAATGTTTTTTTTAGCATAGATAATGCTGATAGTTTATTAAAAGCTTTCCTAATTGAAGTCAACTATAGGCCCAATAATAAGCCCATTTGCGGTCACAATATTGAGGCCCGTTAATATACATTTTCAGCGAATCCTCTTTAAAGCTTACCCAAAAGCATCTGAAGGTTTTTGTTTCTCTGATCTCCGAAATCATCTGATCTCTCTCTCTTCCAGCTGTTTCATGATCGATTTACTCTAAGTTACAGCTGAATACAATTCACTGTATTCTCAAGAACCCTAGTTTTTTTTTCGTTTTTTTCTTTTCTTTTTCAATTGTGATCCGTCAGGTATGAATTCGATTACTTTCTTTATCAATTCGACGAATTCCCCAAAGTCGTGTTCGCGTAGGAGTCATTAACTTTATCGATTTCTTTATAATTTCTCTGTATGTGTAGTAGCAATGCTTGATCTCTAAATTTACTGGAATTTGAAGATCGAATTAGGGTTCTGATCTACTTGGAATCGCTCTGATTTGTTTGGGCGTATTCAGGTTAGTTTGTTTATTAAAACCATCGAAAATTCTGAGTTCAAATCACTTTTTTTTTAATGAAGATTTGACTCAATTTTAAACTCTTTTTATAGCTCGATCTTGGGCTGAAGCTATGGCGCAGAGTAACTGGGAAGCTGACAAGATGTAAGTGGTTTTCTATATGAGCTTATTTTTTTTCAATTCCCAGATTTATTGTTTTGTTTTCTTCTTACTTTCATGTTTTTTTGGGTTTTGTAGGCTTGACGTTTATATATATGATTATTTGGTGAAGAAGAAACTTCATAATACTGCAAAATCGTTTATGACTGAAGGGAAGGTTTCACCTGATCCAGTTGGTAATTTACCTTCTTGTTCCACTTTTTTCTTACTTAATTTTAGGTTTTGTTAGGTACTTGTTTCTTTGTTCTGTCAATCTAGGTCAACTGATTAACTCTTTGGAATGTCTTTTTTGTTGTGTGAATGATGTAGCAATTGATGCACCTGGAGGGTTTCTTTTTGAGTGGTGGTCTGTGTTCTGGGATATCTTCATTGCAAGGACAAATGAGAAACATTCAGAGGCTGCTGCAGCTTATATTGAGGTGGCTTCCTACTACCATCTGGAGATATGGTCTTTTTTTACTTTAGTTTTCACTTTATTGACTGACCAGTGGCTTTGAAATTTTAGGCACAACAAGGTAAAGCGAAGGAGCAGCAAATGCAAATGCAGCAACTGCAATTAATGCGACAAGCTCAAATGCAACGTAGGGACCCTAATCACCCTTCTCTTGGGGGTCCAATGAATGCTATTGGCTCTGAAGGGATGATCGGGCAGTCAAATGCTAGTGCTTTGGCTGCAAAAATGTACGAGGAACGTATGAAGCAACCAAATCCAATGAACTCTGAGACATCCCAACCCCATCTTGAATCAAGGATGGCCCTTCTTAAATCAGCAACAAACCATCATGGGTAAATTGGCTCAGCTTCATTTTTTTGCAGTCGTTTTTCCTGTCCTCACACCGTTGACCCCTTCTCATTCTGTCAATACAGTCAGATGGTCCAAGGAAACCATCAAGGAGGTGTTTCGGCAGCGCTGCAGCAAATTCAGTCACGAACTCAGCAACCCACTGTAACTACTACTTGAGCAACTTACTTTATGACTGTTTAAATCTTCTAGCAGACAAGTCTCCAATCAAATATTTTGGTGTGCATCTGAATCTCTTGTACGTGCAGGAAATCAAAAGTGAAGTAAATCTAGGTACATCTCCTAGACAACTGCCAGTGGATCCTTCTACAGTTTATGGCCAGGGAATTCTGCAATCAAAGCCTGGGATGGGGAATGCAGGTAAATATATCCAATGTAATCCATACTGGAGTATATGCTTACCTAAAAGATAATGGTGGTAAATACTGGTAGCATTCCTTCCATGGCAATTAGTTGACTGTGGACTCCAAAATTAACATATCCCTTCCCTGTTATGTGAAAAGTTATGATGAATTACATAGGGTGATATGCTAATGGCCTCGCGAGAACCTTTTGTTTACAATTTGTTATATCAATTCTTATGGTGTTGTGTTTTTCCCTTGTGAAGGATTAAACCCTGGAGTGAGTGGTCTACCTTTAAAGGGATGGCCATTAACTGTAAGTCACTGTTCTTCTCAGAATTTCTTTGTTTGTCATTCCAAGCTCAGTTTTTTGCTAAGTTTCTTGACAAATGTTACAGGGCATCGAGCAAATCCGACCAGGTTTAGGAGGCCCTCAGGTTCAGAAATCTTTTCTACAAAATCAAAGTCAATTTCAGTTCTCGCCGCAGCAGCAACAACAACAACAGATCTTGGCTCAGGTTCAAGCGCAAGGAAATATGACTAATTCACCCATGTATGGTGACATGGACCCTCGAAGATTTACAGGATTACCTAGAGGAAACCTGAACCCGAAAGATGGCCAACAAAATGCAAATGATGGATCTATAGGGTCCCCAATGCAGTCAAGTTCGTCAAAGGTAAGACTTTTTCTCAAATCACCAAAAAATGCATATCCCTGTTGAATGGCAGATTGGCAGTGGCATCTGTTGATCTGCATGCTATTATCTTTTTCCGGGTAGCAGAGAGAACTTTCCACATTGAGCGTCTCATTTTTCTTTGTTCCGCTAGATGGTGAAATTGGATCATTACGTCTGTCTTCGTATGCATTTTTCCAATAATTGCCCGTCTATGATATGCTTTAAAGTTATACTCTTTTGGGTATCGTGCGACTGCTATTACTTTTCATTTGAAAATCTGTAAGATAATGTGTTTGTGTTATCCTATTGTAGATCTATGTAGGGATCAGAATTTTGTTTCTTCTTGTTAACCACATGCTCCCAAAATCGAGAAAACTTATCTGCAACTAATAGCTGTTTACTGCCAAACGTGGGGACTTCACTGCTAAGATTTTTATCAATCAAACGTTTTTTCTGATTTTCCTTTTTCCGTTGCGTATTTGTTGGTCTATAGCATATCAGCATGCCGCCAGTACAACAATCTTCTTCTCAGCAACAAGATCACTTACTATCCCAGCAATCACAACAGGTACATTTTTGTGGATCCAATCCCACAAGTCTTAGTCCCCCTTCAATCATGTGGTTTGAACCAACTTAATATATTCTTCAGTCTCTAAGATGATTGAGCCACAACTTCCTTTTCGTGTCTTTGATAGAACAACCGCAAAAGAAAAGGGCCTTCCTCTTCTGGTCCTGCTAACAGTACAGGGACAGGAAACACTGTTGGCCCATCCAACTCACAGCCGTCGACTCCGTCAACCCATACCCCTGTCGATGGAGTTGCTATAACTGGTAACATGCACCATGTGAATAGCATGCCAAAAGGACCAATGATGTATGGTTCTGATGGGATTGGTGGTCTTGCATCATCAGCAAATCAACTGGTTTGTTCCTTAATTTCTCAGAAGAATGATAACAACAATCTAGTTTTGTTCTAATAACATCTGGATGCAGCATGCAGTTGTGTTGTGTGGAAGGAAGTGCTTTCTTAGCGGCTTTAGTATTTTTTGCATAGCCTATGGGGCCTTGTTTCTTTGATCTTTCTTATGAGAACAATTAATAGCTGCAGGATGACATGGAACAGTTTGGAGATGTGGGAGCCCTAGAGGATAACGTAGAATCGTTTTTGTCCCAAGATGATGGAGATGGAGGAAGCTTGTTTGGCACCCTAAAGCGGAACCCATCCGAGCATACTGGAACCTCAAAAGGTATTCTACCCTTGCCCCCCCACCCCCCCCAAAAAAAAAGGATAAACATGCTACTAGTTATCAATATATATACACTAACACGGTTGTCTTTCTAGTTTCAGCTTTCGGTTTCAATGAGGTTAGTTCTATAAGAGAAAGTGCCAATAAGGTCATCTGCTGTAGCTTCTCATCTGACGGGAAGTTGTTGGCTAGCGCTGGGCATGATAAAAAGGTTCAACATCTTAATTTCTGAGATACGGTTGAGATACGGTTTGCTTATAAACTTGTCATGACCCTAAAACATCTATAGATCATTGTAGATAGGTAACATTTCATTTGTTTAAAAACAGATAACGTGGATGCAAATTTCTTTTTGTCAGTAGGTATTTATTTGGAACATGGAAACACTACGTGTTGAGAGCACTCCGGAAGAACATGGTCATATCATCACAGATGTTCGGTTCAGACCTAATTCAACTCAACTGGCAACGTCATCATTCGACAAAACTATCAAGATCTGGGATGCTTCTGATGTATAATAATATGTGTATCTTTTTATTTGTTGCCATTTTTTGTGTTCAGCTGTGACTTAACTACCAATTTGTGCAGCCTGGTTACTTCCTACGAACAATTTCTGGTCATGCTGCACCTGTTATGTCCATTGATTTTCATCCTAAGAAAACCGAGCTTTTATGCTCTTGTGATGGCAACAATGATATTCGCTTTTGGGACATCAACGCTTCTTGTGTTCGTGCGACAAAGGCAAGCCCCTGACCTATTGTATGGTTTCTCTGCGAATTGAACTCTGTTTGCTAATCTTTGAATTTTCCAAGCACAGGGGGCTAGCACGCAAGTACGGTTCCAGCCAAGAACAGGACAATTGTTGGCTGCAGCATCGGATAATACTGTGTCAATTTTTGATGTTGAAAATAATAACAAACGGGTCCACATTTTTAAGGTACAGCTGAAGATTGTATTTTGATAATTTTGATTCCCCCGGGTCAATTCACATAAAAGACTTAAAGCTTTGTTTTCTACTTTCAATACTTTGAATTTTCCAAGTCCAGCGTGTTTTCTTGTTGGATGCATTTGGGCATATGTATGAAGAAAGCCATCATCGTTACTCATACACCCAACCATCTAAAGAAAAATTGTGTCTCATGGCTTTATTTACTTTTGATCTGTCAGGGACATTCCTCAAATGTACATTCTGTTTGTTGGAGCCCAAGCGGTGATTTGGTAGCTTCTGTTAGTGAAGACGCTGTAAAATTATGGTCACTGAGTTCAGGAGATTGCATCCACGAGCTTAGTAACAGTGGAAACAAGTTCCACTCTTGTGTTTTTCACCCTAGCTATCCCAATCTCATGGTCGTTGGTGGCTACCAGGTATAATAATCTATGTCCCCATGTCTCAAACAAATATCTGATAATTGTTTTATGTTGGCTCGAACAATTTTCAATCTGAGCACCAATCCGTGTCAAACAATATCCAATAGTCTCTATGTTCACTTGCGTGATGAGATGATTTTATCTCTCAGTTGTTTTAACTTTGGTAAACGAATCTGTGACAGACAATTGAGCTGTGGAACACAAAGGAGAACAAATGTATGACGATAGCGGCTCACGAGTGTGTGATCTCTGCCCTGGCTCAGTCGCCTTCGACGGGAATGGTGGCGTCTGCAAGTCATGACAAATCCGTAAAGATTTGGAAGTAGAAATATTTCTATGTTCTTCAAAAAAAGAAAAAGAAAAATACCAAGAGAGCTCAGGACTTTTTCTGAGTCTAATTCTTTGTTTAATGTTTACATCAATAAGTTGGTTTTTTTTTTTTTTTTTTTTTGTTTAATGGGTTTGTTTATGTCAAAAACAAAGGGACTTGTGATAACTCCAATCTTTGTTTTATGATCCTTACTTATTTGGGATTAGTCTTTTCTTTGTTGTTGTGATCTTTAGTGTTTAGAGGGAGAAAGAGAGAGATGTAAGTAATTTCTCTAGACCGACTAAATTGTTAAATAATTTCTTATAATCAACTAAGCGCTTCTTTCTAAGGTCTCTCTACGAGTAGCTTATAATGACACTTTACTTTAAGATGATGAATATTTGAATACAAGCCTCTAATAAACATACATATTGAAACTACACCAAGTAGGTTAGAACTTCGGATTAAGGATGAGTTTCACCTGCTTACGCTTTAATTGAGATTTTTTTTTTCTCTCAAGGTTATTTGTTTTAACTTTTAACATATTGAAACTTTTAACATTTTTGAAATATTTAAGAAAAACTCAAATATTTTATACTAAGATAGTAAGATAAATCGTAAACGGAAATGTGAAACATAAGCAGAAGTAAAAAGCACGGTTACGTTTGTGTTTCTTTACAATTTACAAATACGTCTAACTTAGAAAAACTAAAATAAATGTACTTTTCTTAAACATGAACATATTTGTTTTTGCATTTTTGTAACAGTTGAGTGGTTGAATGAATCATTAATTTAATTTATCTTTAGTTTCTCAATCAATACCTACTCAAAACCTTTATAACATAAGATAAAAAAAAATACTCCTACTCTTTTCATATTTTCAGAACTGCTTGAACTTTGCTTCATCTAAATCTTGTTATTTATCTAATGTAGGAGGCAGTAGTAGGTTCAGAAGATTCTCAATATCAATCCCATTAAACATGTAATGCCCTAGTGTATTTATTTAAACTCATTAATTTGGCTATATCTATCTTATGCTACAACATTATCCACGCAAATGCAATTCGCAGAAGACGATAAATTAGTTTGTGAAAGTTCGTAAGTCTAGTAGAAGTAGAAGTTGACATTCCAAATTCGTCCAATCTCTCTCTACTGCCTCAAACTAGATTCCTAAAACAATTACGATCCTCGAATTAATTCAGGTTGTGTAACCGTTCAATCTTTCCTTACGTTGTAACACATATTTGATATTTGAACCGAACTAACTCAAGTTTTTTTTTTAACCAGAAATAACATTGTTATAAATAACAAAATACGTCATCATTTCTATTTATAAATATCGAAATTATTACACTCAAGTTCTGAATTATTAAAATTTCCTAAAAACTAAAGTGAAAAAAAAATTAGCAAAGTACAGTGTACATTACTCACAGTAGTGAAGAAGCAGCCACCTGAAAAAAATATAAAAGCTTTAAAAAAAACACAAAAAAGGAGAAATTTAAAAAAAAAAAAAAAAAAGAGACAGAGAGAGACCCCACAGAGCACTCATCTTCAACCCTAACTCCGATTTTTCTCACACCTCCCAATCTCTCTTCTCTCTTTCTCTGATGAAAAGCGTCGGAAAATGGGGAAATACATAAGAAAGAGCAAAATCGATGGTGGAGGTGAACCCTCCTCTATAGCTTTAATGGATGTTGTTTCACCATCTTCTTCACTTGGTGTTCTTACTCGAGCTAAATCTTTAGCTCTCCAACAACAACAACAACGCCGTCTTCAAAAACCCTCTTCTTCTTCTTTACCACCTACTTCTCCTTCTCCTAATAACCCACCGTCGAAACAGAAGGGAAAGCAGAAGCAGCAGCAGATGAACGATTGTGGTGGTGGCTCGTATCTGCAGCTACGGAGTCGTCGGCTTCAGAAGAAACCTCCAATTGTTGTGATTCGTTCTGGTAAACGGAGAAAACAGCAGCGGAGGAAAGACACATGCGGGAGAAACACTAACCCTAATAATAATAATAACAATCCCCAAATTTTGGATTCGATTCGTGGGTCGTCGATTTGTGGTGATGGGTCTAGGTCTGATTCGGTTTCTGAGAGTGTTGTCTTTGGGAAAGATAAGGAATTGGTTTGTGAAATCAACAAAGATCCTTCCTTTGGGGAAAATTTCTTGGAGCTTGAAGAACCCACTCAAAGGTATCATTTTTAATTCCAATTTCAACCTTTTTTTTTTTTTTTTATGTATCTGTGTGAATCTTGTTCGGTTCCTTAGAAAATTTTGGTATTGGATTTGAATTTTTCCGTTGATGTTTTGGAAAAAGCAACATTTTTTCCTTGTATTTTGTTAAAATTGAAACTGGCGTTTTCGATTATTATTTTTTTGCCGATTTGAAATTTAATGATTTTTTTTACCATCTGTATGATATGATGCCATCTTTCCTTTATCTGACAACACCAGAGTCTTCTCTCTGTTTCCGGGAAAGAAATATATATATATATATATATATTAATCAATATGTGTTTCTTTTCTTGAGAAAGTTTATTTTTTTCTGATTCTCTTCTTCAATTACTTAGAAGAAGGTGATACCGTGATAGTGACAATTATTTTTTCTTCAAGACTTTTTATCTGCTTTCATGTAAAGAATGTTGGATTTGTGTATGAAATGTCTCTGTAACTCTTTAAAGCTTTATATCTTGGTTAATCTTTGGGATGGTGCAAAGTATATGTAGTCCTTTTGTTAAAACGCATCTTAAGTTCTTTATGTATGATTGTAATATTGCTTGGTTTCTTTGTCTTTAAGGGTTTCTCGTTGTTTGTTGTTTTTGATGTTAAGATCAATCTAAAGTCAGATCTTGGTGGATATATTATGAATCATCAACTTTTCAAGCATTTTTGAAGCAATATCCATTGTGAGTTACTTCTTTGGTTTATGCTTTGTGATCTTTGAACCACAAATCAACAAGAAGTTTCTCCTTGTCCTTTTTCAGTTAAACATGACCGGATCATCTTTACTTAACTATAGGCAATAAAGTTTGCTTGCTTTTGCTACTAATTAAGGAAACACAGTTATGTGCTTTTATCCTTGAGATCATTGTATGAAAGTAACATATTACTTACTCTCAGCTTCAACAGGACCACAAGGGAATCCACACCATGCAGTATGATAAGAAAGCCTGAAATCATCACAACCCCAGGATCGTCTACAAAGCTTAACATTTGTATAAGTGAAAGCAACCAGAGAGAAGAGAGTTTGTCACGCAGCCATCGTCACCTACCAACTACACCTGAAATGGACGAGTTTTTTTCGGGTGCTGAAGAAGAACAACAAAAGCAATTCATTGAGAAGTATGAGTTTCCTCGCTTGATCTGTTCTGTTCTGCAGTAACTAACCCTTTTGATTATGAGTTTCCAGTTTGATCTGTTCTGTTCTGCATAAGTAAACTCTTTTTGGTTTTTGTCTCTAATGGTTTCTGTCGACTCTTTTTCAGGTACAACTTTGATCCTGTGAACGAACAACCACTACCAGGACGGTTTGAATGGACGAAGGTAGATGATTAGAAACAACAAACAATGGGGGGTTAATAGTTAATACAGAATATATTAACATTTTCCTACTAATTATCGGTTTGATCTTATTTCCATCATCCGTTTCTTAACTTTTTCAACATGTAAAGAGCTTAGAGAAAAACCCATGTAGTGTTTTTAAATTGGTGTCTGTAACATAAGTGGCTGAAAAGGGTTTGTGTAGCACACAACTGATACCAATCCTTTCTAATACTCAACAGACAACCTTAGTAGTAGTACTAAAGCCATAAGGGAAGGTATTAGAAGTAACCCAAAGTCTGTCAGGGTTTAGCATTTAGGGTTTATTAGAGTTCTTTCTGTTTAATGGTCAGTGTTTTCTTTTAGAAATCCGGTACGGGGGGGGGGGGACTCTGCATTCTCTTATAACTCTTTGTCCTGTAACCATTTTAAAATCCAGATCCTTTTATGTGTGTACATGTACTGATCTCAAACTTTTTCAATAAAGACTGATCCTTCTCTGTCTTTTGTTCTCTTACTTCATCTTAAGTTCTTCTTCTTATCATCATCATAATGGTCCATGTGTTGTGTTCTTCAGACATATAATATCACAATGACAGGTAGGTAAGACATATCTATACACAAATGTATACTGATAATAGAGAGACAGGGAAACTGTTCGTTATGGATATGGATAGTGTCTCATAGTGGTCTTTGTTTTGTCTCTGTCTTCTCACTAAAATCAAAAGTGTTAGAAAAAGATTCTCTTTCTCTTGGGTGTGTTTGTTGTGCGAGTCCATTGTACTTTCCACTTTGTGATTTGTGCCCACTATATTATCTTAAATTTGTAATTCGTGCCCACTACATCATCATCATTATTATGGTGATCGTCTTTTGATCAATCATCGAAACTTCGTCGCGTTTTTGTTTGTCACAAGATTCGTTTGTGATTGTATTGATTTGAGTCTACACACGACATCGTTTTGAAACAGTCCATAGTTGTCAACTTGCCACAGAATCCAATCCAGTGTTGCTTAAATGAAATTTATTGCTCTCGAAGTTACAAGTATCGAACTTTGTGTCTGCGGTTGCGACTTGCGGCCAAAGCGGTGAAGAGGTACAGAAGACGGTCCCACAGTTGCAGAAGAGGTTTTGGATTCTTCGTGTTGGGATATGGTTTAGTGAGCTCAGGTCACTAACTGCCACACACTCTATCAAGTAACTGCCAAAAAAACGTCTCTTTCTCTTTGGAATTCGTATTCTTTCTCCTTTTTGCTAAGTTAATTCAGCGTTCTCTCAAGTATTCAAGTTATTACTACTAAGATCATGGCCTTGTTTAGATAGTTTCTTGGTTACTTTTCTTCCCTAAAGATTCATCACTGTAAGAGAAGAAAAGCTTGTATGTTCTCAAACAATACTAAACCATACTTCCAAAACAGATCACTCATAATTCATAACTTCGGTTTCACAATCTGAATTATATTAGATGAGATGTGATTAGTTGCATAAGGCAAAACCACCAACAAGACTGTTGTTCTGCAGTTACACCACAATATTTAAGAAATTGTCCAAAACACATTCAAACAACAAAATATGGGAACAGAGACGAGAACAAAGGGAGAGGCTTTGAGATTTGTCTTTTCAAAAGACTTAAATCTTTCTCTCTATATATAAGATATATGGTAGTAATGCTCAGGAAAAAAACAGAAGAAGCCTACCCTGATTTGGTGTATATGCGAATCCCGACTGCTAAACCGAGAATGGCAAGGGGTACGAGGAACTGGAGGATCTTGATAATAAACTCAGAGGTCTTGTCTTGATTGTAGTGAGGCTGTTTAGGAGGTGTGTATTTGACTTTCTTTGGGATTGTTGCCGGATCAATCTCTCCTACGTAGTACTGCTCCATCATTTCTCTTGCGCTCTCGCTGTGACCCACATCCTCAAAATCATCCGTTGCATCCTTACCTGAAAAGAGAAGAAGGATTAAAACCTATGGATCGATCTCCACTAAGTGAATTTGGCGTTTAAGCATCAAAGCCGGGAGAGCAAGGTGATAGTTGTGTTTATATAGACCTGTTGAAGACAAGAGAACGTCATCCCCACCTGGATGGTCTTCAAGGAACTTGGTCACATTGTACACCTGCATTTTTGCAAATGTTTGAAGTTCAGAAAGGCAAATGAAACCCAACTGTAAAATATCTCAACTTTGAAAGATTTCTTGTTCAATCAAAAAGTTTTAAACATGGGAAGATCCACCTCTAAGGCTTATTATGATTCCAATGTAAGATACAATGGAGCAACAGAAAGAAGAGTTCATAAGGTTCTCGCTCCCTTTCGACTAAAACAAGATATGGTACTGGCGATGTGTCCGTGTGCATATAACTCGAATAAGCAAACAATAGGAACAGAAAGAAGAATACTTGAAACAATGTACTCTACCAGCAACCATGTTCAGAGATAAGACAGATGCTATGCAAGGAACAAACACACCAAAAGGTCTCAAACTTTCTTGTGACAATCTAATGATTTCACAAACCAACCAATGAAGAAAACAAGAATCAAGTTTTCACTATGAAGGGAGGCTCAAGGGTGTATCTACAAATTCCTAACAAGTTAATCACAAACCAAAATGATCAATCTTCAGTTGCAAACTAGTGATCGACACGTGTCAGTAATCCATCCCAAGAGAGGTCGGTGTAGAAGAAATCAAACATATTTGTTTGGTGTAACTCTAAAGGCAAGAAGAGCTATTTCTACATTTCTCCATCTTCAATTCAAAATTAGAAAATTTTCAATTGATAAATAGATCAAAAGAGCTAAATCTTTAGCATATGTTTAATAACTACAACTTTTTCCACTCTACCCATATAAAAACATATCATTCAGACTTAGAAATCTGAAACTTCAAAAGCTTAATCTCATGCAAACACAAAAAGGGGGGATTTTTAAGCACGAGATCTCTAATTTCAGAGGTGAGAATAAGGAGAAAGAAGAAAGAACCTTTCCATTGATGACAATCCAACAGTCATTAGCTTGATTATGCTCTGAAACTTCTGAAAGTGTGAAGATCTTTGCTTCCTCTCCCATTGTTTGTTTGATTCTTGTCTACCAAAATAACCCACCAAAACCTGACACTGAGATTTAAAGCTAAAAACTTTATAAAAGAGCGAGAGAGAGAGAGAGAGAGTTGTTGAGTTAAGGACCAATTTGACGAATCAGTTGGAATTCCGGTTTAGTTTGGTTTGTTTACAAGGGAATCGGTTTATTAGTTTGGATAGGTTTTAAAACTGGTTTGGCGAGATTGGATTTCAATTATTATGTATCTAGTTAGTAGTTGCTGCTCTACTATTTTGGCCTCATGGAATTCATCTGACCGATTTTGGAAACGTATGTACCAATGTTGAACCGATGTGGTTCACTGGTTTGGTATAGTTACTATTTCCGTCGGGTGGGTGGGGTAGGTGGGCAGTGCAAATGTTGCGGTTGTGCTCTAATTCTGCCTTTTTCATTCAAGATCGGTAGGTGAATGATGTGCAATAAATTTAATTATGGTACATAAGATAAGAATTATTTTCTCAAAATATTTATTTAATTTTATATTAGATACAACAACAGAAGAAAAGTAATTTGGTGATGCTTCATACCAACTAACCTTATTTATTAGGGACGTTTTTTGGTTTTTGGTTTTTTTTTTTCCCTAAAATGTATATATTATCTGGAGTAGGTAGTTTAACTAACCGGTGAACTTTTGATTATCAGATTTTTTTTTTTCTTGAAAGTTCCAAGTTTGAACATCGGCGATAGAGAGAAATACATTAGCCATGCTCTCTATAGTTTCTGGTCTAAAAATATTATGAGTTCCAGTCCAATTTTTTCCGATGATTAAAAAATTATATGACTTTGATTGGTTGGTAGGATTTTTTGGTTACTTAGGAAATTTGTGTGAGAAATTTCACACCTCTAAATAATAGTGGGAAGTTTTTCTATTTCTTCCACTAGTCAAACTTCAAAGCCTAAATATTTATATTTAGTCAAGATTTGGTGTCAAATGTGTCTTTAAAATTTGATTTTTGGTTTATTGTTAATCAAATTTAAATTTTTTGTTATTATTTTAAAATCATAAATTTACTTCTTACTGATTATATGATGTATGACCAGTCCAAAAGACAAACGGATTAAATAAAAGATTAGGCTTATCAATTTTTTTTAATATGTTTTTGAGGAACACTTTAAAACAAAAGTAATAGTTATACTTTTAAAGATCACGAGATTTTTTTTCTTTATAAGAAATTGTTGTTTAAAAAATATTAATAAAATACACATTTTAAAACTTTTGAATAATAAATATAAAAATGGTCACAATTTTTTTTATTTGTTCGGACCACCATTTTCAGTGGACTTGAAATGATAGTTTAAAACATAACTGAAATAAACAGCAGAAAAGTTTCTTTATAAGATTTTTAATTTTATTTTACTCTGGGCAACACAGTTTATTGGTATGATATCATAATTTAGCAATTAGCATAGTCTGGAAACTCCTAAAACTTAAATAGTATGACCAATCAATTTTGTAAAAGCAATGGGGCTTTTTCTGATTATTAAAATATTTGGGATCCATAACTAATTAACACAAAACTTGAGACAAAATTGTAATGAAGCTATACATTCGGGGCAGTTTTTAATTGGGAACTTTACGGAGAATGCTACTTTTGGGTAAAAACTTGTACGAAATGCCATTTAACTTTATCTTTGTCAAAAGTGCCACAAAATAACTGTAGCTGGCAAAAGAAAATCGCAATTTTGCCCTTGCATACTATCAACCGATCAGTTTCTTTTAGAAATGTTCCGCGTTGGGCAGTGTGCGCGAAAAGTGAGCGATAAGATGATTCAAAAATTAAAAAAAATTTACTTATTGTTCCCAACGAAGAGAGAACAATGAGAAAGATCTAGAGGGTTAGAGTTGTGTGAATAATTATATTTGCAGAATAGGAAGTAGAGGCGAGCGACGTGACCGGAACAGTGTAGGGCGCAACAAAAGCGGAGAAATGACATTAAGTAACAGAGAGTCAGACGAAGAGATAACCCCGCCGGAATCCGCGCAGAGAAGCGGCGAAGAGCTGGTCGAAGAGCGTAGAAGACGCGATAGACGGTAAGCGGTGATTTCCCATTCTGAAGTCGGATCTGGGGAGGAAATAGAGAAAATCTAACAAAAATAAACCCCATTTCGTGTTTTGTTGGGAAGTTATGTAAATTATATTAGGAGGTAGATGATATGAAGTTAAAAAGATGGATATATGTATTATTGTTAGAAACTAAAAAATTTGTGTGATTTGCGTAATTCCTATAGGGCTCAAACGAGACAACTGGGTGAGGAAAGTGAACCGCAATCTCGTAGATCTGGTGGGGGTGGGAAAAGGGATGGAGCCCGAAAGCGAAAAAGGTACTAAATGATAACTTGTTGGTAGGTTAGAAAATGAAAGCGATCTGTTTGAACCTGAAATGTATACATTTATCGTAAGAAATAGGCGGGATACTTAAATAATGATTTAAAGGTTTGAGGTTTTGACTGGTTTATAGGGGGGAATGAGAAAGACATTATACATTTACAAAATTTGTTGACAATATATTCTGGATTTGATAGACTTGGAGAGAGAGGAGGTAATGAATGTTAAAGATGAAGTATGGAGGGACGATTTAGGGTTGATTCGGGGCTGAAGAAGTAGAAGATTGAATCCATAATTAATTTCGAAACACTCAGGAATAGTTTGGTGAAAAGAAAAGGGTAAATTTGGGTATGCAACTGTATGGCCTGGTTTGGGTAATTTATGCACTAGTGAATGTGTTTTGA
The DNA here is from genome assembly GCA_026770425.1 of Boechera divaricarpa. Taxonomy (NCBI): domain Eukaryota; kingdom Viridiplantae; phylum Streptophyta; class Magnoliopsida; order Brassicales; family Brassicaceae; genus Boechera; species Boechera divaricarpa. The sequence continues at coordinate 15,046,550 of CM049186.1, forward strand.
CAGACACGGCTCTTTTGTGTAATGTTGATAGGCTGAGTTTGGAGAACAGTGGGGAAGTCCAGGAAGAGATTGCTGAGACAAGCCAAGTTAGAGAAGAAAGAAGTGTTGGGGGGCAGGTGTATCTACCACCTTTGCTTTTCCAGACAGAGACTATGCCTCTTTCTGGTCGTATGAATGCTTTTTCAAAACCAAAATACATTCTGGAGATTGTTAAAGTGCTAGAAGGAACAAGGGAATATGATTGGCTGCGAAAGAGCTGCTTTGGAAAACTTTTTGGTTTGGCTTGTAGGAAATGCGCACTTTCAGGAAAACTTGTGCACCAGTTTCTGTGTAGGCAGATAGTCACTAAGAAAAGACATGAGATGTGGTTTGTTTTTGGAGGTTATCCGATAAGGTTTTTCCTGCGAGAGTTTGCTCACCTAACTGGCTTAAACTGCCAGCCTTATCCAGCAGAAGAGGAAATAAAAGCTGTAAGGCCAGCTGGCGTCAGGAGGGGAACGTACTGGAGAGAGTTGCTTGGGCCGAAACAATACTACTCAATAATTGAGATAGTGAATATGTTGAAGGCTGACAAGCGTTTACCGAGTGATCAAAGAATGACTGGTGCGCGAAGACTCAGATTGGCACTAGTAGTATTAGTGGAGGGTGTACTGCTGAGCAGCTCGCCAGTTGTCAAAGCTTCACGGAAAGTTGTGGAGATGGTTAGGGATTTGGAAAAATTTGTGGAATTTCCATGGGGGAGGTGTGCATTTGAAAAAACCATTGAAATGCTAATGCCAGGTCCAAAAAATCCAACTACAGCGTGCCTTATTGAGAAGCTGAAGAAATCACACGCAACAGCCCACGGCTTCACAATTGCACTGCAACTTCTGTTCTTGGAGGCAGTACCAATGTTAGAGACATTGTTACCTGATGTTGGCGAAGACATGACATTGGGGAGTGGTATATTAGATGACCTACCGAAATTCAAATCCTTTCACACCTCTTATATTGTGGAAGTGGAACATGACCGAGATGTAAGCGTTAAAAATAGACAAAGTAACTAATTGCATTTTTATAAGTTTGACAGTAATAGCGTAATCACAAATAATGAATTATCTGCTTGCAGCTACATGTGGAGTCGTTGCTGGGTGCAGAAACAGACTTAGCCGATGGATTGCTAGGGTGGGAAGATGAGGTACAGGATGAGGTTATTGACTATATATGTGCAGCCCTGGAGAGTGGACAAAGCTGCAAGCAGGAAGATTGGGCAGATGTGGGAAACCAGGAACCTGAACTTCCATCAGAGAGCATGAGGAGTGCTAACAGGATAAAAATAACAGAAAACAAAGGTAAAAAGAGGAGACACATTAGCACAGGCTTTGCGGGCTCACATATGTGTGGAATAGATGAACTGGATGTTACCCCAGAAGAGACAACACGTGCCGAGGGCATCTTTAAAACAACAATTATGGCAGAGGTTAGACAACTAATGAAAAGCCAAACGGCGATGATGGAAAAACTAGTAAAGGAGGAGATGCAGAGGTTGAAAAATGAAATTAAGAAGGATATTATGAAGGAAATTCGCAACCAAGTGAAAAAATCACGGCAAGATGGGGAAGCAAATTGGGCTGATAACCCCAACCTAGGGACTGAGAGGGGAATGGGAACTGATTCAATAATTCAAAACATTCTGAGAGATGTAAACCGAGTGGGAGAGTCGTGCGAGATCTTACCTGTGACTGTGATGAAAGGAATAACAAGCAACGCAGGGAAGAAAAGCAATGGTGTAGCCATCGAGGAGATGGCTAGTGATTCCCAATTAGGTGTTGGGAATTCACAGAAGGCTGGTATGGGGATAGAGGGAGGACTGGAAGCCAGTAAGAAGGAGTTGGCGGTGGTGAGAAACTTCAATGAATAATTTTAAAGGTGAAAAGGCTGGAATGAAAAAGTAAGACTGTTGTTTCTGATTTTGGACAGGAGGAAATGACGGCAGCTGGACAAGTTGATGCAAGGGGATTGGAGTCTGAGAAGGTATGCATCAAACAAAGGAAGGTGTTTTCGACCATGATGTGTATGAGTAAGAAACTTCCGCTGATATATAAGGAACAAAATGGATAGATGAAGAAACTTTGTGAATTTGGCAGGAAAGAAGCCCTGATGTGGAATCTAAAGGTGAAGAGACAGCAGAGAACACAATGAGGTAGGCGAAAATTTGATTCAGGTACGTCCATCTAATAAGAATAGAAAACATATTTCGAGGAAATAATATAAAGAAATGTAAGTAAACTATTTTTATGAAAGGTCAATTCACAGGTGAGAAAAGGGGAGAGCGGGAGTGATGAGGAATTGGATGCTAATGAGCAAATAGAACAGGTATTGAAAGGAAATTACTAGCAGGGGAAGCCGAATTTAGAAAAACACATTGACTAACAATCTGTTTGCAACACTGTCACACAACAGTATAGAATGGATGAGGCTAGAGATATATCTGGTTGTGGTAGTGCAGCATGTTTGGACAGCCAAAACCAGATAAGCGAAGATGTAAAAAGAGCCGACGACGGGCCGACAGACGACAAGTGGGTGGAAAGCGAGGATGAAGAAGAAGATGTGAGTACGCCAACTGGAGGAGTCATTAAAAGCCTAGAAGGCAGGTCAGAGAGTGCAGAGGAGGTTGAAGTAACAGAATGTAGTAGTGATGAAACCGATCCAACACTTCAGCAGATGATTGAGAAGAAACGGATAAGGAAAAAACCAAAAAGGTATGGTTATCAGACAGCAACAGATGAGAAGGAAAATATGGGCAGCAAAACGTACACTTCAATGGGAGATATTGATGATAGGGTGAAGGCAAAATTCAAAACAAAACTGGCAGCGAATGGAACCAAGTCAGTATCGTATACTGAAAGCCTTTACCATTTTTGGAAAACAAGAAATAAATACCAAAAAAATATACTAGCTAATGAAATTTTAATTGCAGGGGGTTTATTGTGAACGGACACCGCGTAAAAAGCTCATTTTTCAAAGAGCTGTACACACCGAAAAACCATATTAACAGCGATGTAAGATAACTAACTTACTTATTGAAAGTTGAGGAGGTTGCCAATGAAATATTATAGCAAAATATGAGTTACGAAATTTATGACCAATTTTCTCCATTGTGGCTGCAGCACATGGAGGCACTACTCAGTCTAGTCTGGAGGAAGCTAGGAGATGCATTGCAGTCAGAAAGAGTGGCTATCCTTGACACCTGGTTCACATCAATGTTGGCCACAGACCATGAACGTTACCGAAAGGCAAAGTGTAAGGAATCGTTCAAATGGAGTAGCATCATTCGAAATTACATTAGGGGGAGCGTGCCAAGTAGAGGGGACAAACTGGCGTGGGTGAGAGACGTTGATCTCATTTACACGCCAATGCATTGGGGGAGAGCTCATTGGGTGGCAATTCTTATCAACCTGAAGAATGGAAAAGTTCTGATACTTGATCCTTTCATTGCCCACAAGTCAGACTCAAAGCTGCCAGCAATAATGAAGCCCGTGGTTGTGATGCTCCCCGTCATCGTCAGAGAAATGGTTAACCAAGATGAAGTAATGTATGAGTTGCCAAAAACATTCAGTTACGAGCGTTGCCCAAATGTGTCGCAAAACGATCGAACAGGTGATTGTGGCCCTCTTACAGCAAAGTTCATTGAACTTCATGCCCAAGGGATGGAACTGACAGGGGTGGACGATGCAATGGTTGACCAAATAAGGATGAAGTTTGCTATAGATGTATTTGAGGAGTTTGTTGTGTCGTTGTAAAATTAGCTGTTGGCGTCATGGTTGAATGTAATGTTAATGGGGAACAGAGACTAGGAAATCCCATGTGAGGCAGGGGGACAACAATTTTATGAGACAATGTGAGGTTGATCTGTAGGGGACGAAGACGTTAAAACTAGAACGTAGAATTTTTAATTGAGCAAATATGGGGCAAGACATCATAAGAAAAAATTTTGAAGGTTCACCAAAGTTTGGACATTAAACTTCACATGCTTGAAAAAGTAAACAACAAGGGAATGCCATAAATTTACAAATGAATCGTTTTCAAACTAATCGGAAACAGTAAACAAAGGTTGAGCAAACAATGAGCTGTGAAGCAAATCCAAAAAAAAATTTAAAATTAATTTAAAATAAGAGATAGAGGCTGGTCGGTGTGTATCACATCAGGCGTCCCAAGGAAGCTTTTGGGTTAGCCGGTTGCCTTTAAAAAAAGGAAAGGGCAAATAATGGATTGGAGCTTCATACATGCAACATAACTGAGGGAAGCGACATGGTGAGCGCAAATAGCGATTCTTCATCATCATCAACCCCCAACACGGAGGTTGGTATAGACGAGGAAACCTACGGATTTCTGCGACGGTGCAATTGTGGAAGCCTAGTGGAATTGACGACGACAACAACACCAACATGCCATGGGAGGCTATTTTATCGTTGCGTCAACGAGAGGGTGAGTAATAGGTAGATGAGTAAGAACGTAATATTTTCGAATAAAAAACTAAAAACTGACATTTATTCCTCAAATATGAGATAGACCTCAGGCTACCACCCGCGAAAATGGTGGGACACGGCCGTGACAGAGGAAATAACAAGTATCCGCCAGCGAATCGCGGAACAGGATGACCAGATTTCGTACATGACAGCAGGACCAAATGGCACAAGATTCACACCTCAGATGATCTGGGCCCAGCTTGGGCACCAGACCCACGATATAACACAACTAAAGGCTCGGACTGAAGACACGGCCGTAGATTTGGAGATAATGCGGGGCAGACAGCCAGATTACCAGGTGGTTACCATAATTTCGAATATTATAAGTAGAGCTTCTAACTGTTCCGTGCCTCTCACACTCGTCCTCAGTCTGATGGCCTTGGTGATAGCTTTACTAAAATAAGAGTACAACCTAGGGTAGTCACAGCGGCTATGTAGGGAAGGGGAATTTTTTGATAGCAGCATATTTTGGCCCCCATGGTGTTAACCATGGCCGGTAACATAACCTAGAATGTATTATGCGAAGTGGGATGGTTTTAATTTTGAAAGATTGTAGACAATGCGGAATTTCAAATGAGTAGCCTAAAGGGATATATGTAAAATTGTCGGGGTTTAAACACAACTTACCGACCAACACCAGTGTTCCACATGGTATTTGCTGCAGGTAAGGTTAGCAATATTGCAGAAGTATTAAAACGTCAACAAAAATTGTCACCGAACAAAAAAATATTATAACGGGAACAACTTATGTAAACATATTTTGGTCAACAAAAAAAAAGAATAACCAAAACTTTCTTGTAAACAAGGACAATGCGAGCACCAGCTTTCCACATATTATTTGCTAGCTTAAGAGTTGTGACATAGTGGACCATGTGACATAGTGGACATAGTGTTGTGACATAGTGGACCATAGCTTAAGTTTTTGATAGCAGCATATTTTGGCCCCCATGGTGTTAACCATGGCCGGTAACATAACCTAGAATGTATTATGCGAAGTGAGATTGTTTTAATTTTGAAAGATTGTAGACAATTCGGAATTTCAAATGACTAGCCTAAAGGGATATATGTAAAATTGTCGGGGTGTAAGCACAACTTACCGACCAACACCAGTGTTCCACATGGTATTTGCTGCAGGTAAAGTTAGCAATCTTGCAGAAGTATTAAAACGTCAACAAAAATTGTCACGTGACAAAAAAATATTATAACGGCAACAACTTATATAAACATATTTTGGTCAACATATTTTGGTAAACATATTATGTAAATAAATTTTTTTGTAAACATGTTTATGAAAACGTCTGCAATATTTGTAAATATGTTTATGTAAACGTCTGCAATATTTGTAAAGAAGGAAAATGCGAGCACCAGTTGTCACCAAACAGATAGGGCAATGAACAAAAGAATCACAAACATTATAACGGCAACAATTTATGTAAACATATTTTGGCCAACAACAAAGAAGGAATTACCATAATTTTGGTAAACATGTTTATGTAAACGTCTGCAATATTTGTAAACATGTTTATGCAAACGTCTGCAGTACTTGTAAACAAGGACAATGCGAGCACCAGTTGTCCACATATCATTTGCTAGCTTAAGTGTTGTGACATAGTGGACCATATGAACGACAAACAGCACTGGTCCACATTTCATTTGCTTCGTGTAAAGTAAGCAATATTGCAGACGTATTAAAACGTCTACAAAAACTGTCACCGAACAGATAGAGCAATGAACAAAAGAATCAGAAATATTATAAAGGCAACAACTTATGTAAACATATTTTGGTCAACAAAAAGAAAGAATAACCAAAATTTTTGTAAACATGTTTATGTAAACGTATGCAATATTTGCAAACATGTTTATGTGAACGTCTGCAATATTTGTAAACATGTTTATGTAAACGTCTGCAATATTTGTAAACAAAGAAAATGCGAGCACCAGTTGCCCACATAGTAGTTGCCCGCGACCAATCTTGTGACTTTGTAGACCATATGAACGATCAACATATTTTGGTAAACATATTATGTAAATAAATTTTTTGTAAACATGATTATGAAAACGTCTGCAATATTTGTAAATATGTTTATGTAAACGTCTGCAATATTTGTAAAGAAGGAAACTGCGAGCACCAGTTGTCACCAAACAGATAGGGCAATGAACAAAAGAATCACAAACATTATAACGGCAACAATTTATGTAAACATATTTTGGCCAACAAGAAAGAAGGAATTACCATAATTTTGGTAAACATGTTTATGTAAACGTCTGCAATATTTGTAAACATGTTTATGCAAACGTCTGCAGTACTTGTAAACAAGGACAATGCGAGCACCAGTTGTCCACATATCATTTGCTAGCTTAAGTGTTATGACATAGTGGACCATATGAACGACAAACAGCAGTGGTCCACATTTCATTTGCTTCATGTAAAGTAAGCAATATTGCAGACGTATTAAAACGTCTACAAAAACTGTCACCGAACAGATAGGGCAATGAACAAAAGAATCAGAAATATTATAAAGGCAACAACTTATGTAAACATATTTTGGTCAACAAAAATAAAGAATAACCAAAATTTTTGTAAACATGTTAATGTAAACGTCTGCAATATTTGCAAACATGTTTATGTGAACGTCTGCAATATTTGTAAACATGTTTATGTAAACGTCTGCAATATTTGTAAACAAAGAAAATGCGAGCACCAGTTGCCCATATAGTAGTTGCCCGCGACCAATCTTGTGACTTTGTAGACCATATGAATGATCAACATATTTTGGTAAACATATTATGTAAATAAATTTTTTTGTAAACATGTTTATGAAAACGTCTGCAATATTTGTAAATATGTTTATGTAAACGTCTGCAATATTTGTAAAGAAGGAAAATGCGAGCACCGGACCTAGCCAAAAAAACTTGTCAGCTACACAGGGGTTGAAGAAGACCTAGGCCACCTACATGTACAAGGGCTGTCCAAAAAATACCCAGGGGTTGTCCAAAAAGCTAAGGGATAACGTTGCCTAAAAGGGTTAGGTCCTTACAAAAAGTAGATGCCCGCGTAGGTTATCACATAGTAGTTGCCCGTGTAAATCTTGTGCCGTTGTAGACCATATGAACGATCAACACCAGTGGCCCACATGTTATTGGATCGAGTAAAGGTGGCAATATGGTAGACGAAAGAAAACGTCTGCATAGGTTATCAGCAAACATATGGGGCATGAACAGAAGAATCGCAAATATTATAACGTCAACAATTTATGTAAACATATTTTGGTCAACAGATGTTTGGTGAATTAGGAAAAAACGGCTGCAAAAGAAGTCAACATAAACATGGGAATAGCTTTGGGATTGGTCATCCAGAAACGTTTTCAGAAAGGAAAATATCAAACCCAGAAACGTCATAATTCAATGCGAAGAAGTATATTGCTCTGTCCTTATATTAGGAATTACAGTACATTGATATATTTACATCTTGAAACGTATAATATTACATTGGTAATAGCCACCGGACCTAGCCAAAAAATCTTGTCCGCTACACAGGGGTTGAAGAAGGCCTAGGCCACCTACATGTACAAGGGCTGTCCAAAAAATACCCAGGGACTGTCCAAAAAGCTAAGGGATAACGTTGCCCAAAAGGGTTAGGTTCTTACAAAAAGAGCAAAAGATTCGATTAACATTCAGATAGGATTGCTGCAGGATTTGCGATTATGGCCAGAGCCAAAACACCGGCCACACTTTGCAATGCGTGTTTTTTTCCGAGGCTGGAAAAGCATAGAAAACACTTAAAAGAATATAGTAAAAACAATTAATTGATGGGAGAAAGGCAGAATATATAAACAGACAATATAATTGAAACTTACATAATGACCCTCGCCACGTGATGGTATCCTGCGCTTCCTTGGTCTTCCAGAATGTCGTTTCGTCACAGGAGGGTTAACAGCCACTGCTGAAACAGATTCAGGAACATCAACATCACTAACCTTCGGCACAGGCATTATAACATGCTCGTAGAGTTTACGCCACGGCAAGACTCTGTAGCAATTCCCAATGAGGCTGTATATATCGACTTTTTGAACAGCAGTAGCAGCAATGGCGTGGGGGCAGGGCAAAAGTAAAATATCGAATGCCCTACAGGAACAAGTATTATTCTCTAGATCGACTGTGAAAACACATCCCGAGGCGTCGTTAACTTGATATATCCATTCGCTCGCGGATAGCACAGCACACCCTGAGGCTTCGCGCAAGTTATCTATAAGCAATGCTTCAATCTCAGGGGTGCATCTTGTCCGTGTGCGTCTTGCCTTGGCCCTCCTGCAACTAAACTAAGTCATCAACATCTCACGTAAGAATTCAATCATGGAGACGATAGGGTAATCGATAGCCTTCTGCATAGCCGCATTCAAAGACTCAGAGATGTTGCTACTCATTATGTTATATCTCATCCCGGGGCAATGTGACAAGGTCCAATGAGGCAGCCCTATATTCAGCAAATACTCAGCACACCGGGGGCTCCGTTTTTCTATCTCACGCCACCAATATCGAAAATCACCAATAGTATAAGCTCTGGCAGCTTTGGACACAACCGCTGCCAACCCTTCATTCTTGAAACGGTGATTAACATTGCGGACAAGATGGACTATACACGCACCATGTTGGGAAAGGGGATACATCTTCCGAAGACCAGAATAAATAGCGGCATGCCTGTCAGATACAAATAGCAAATCTTTGTCATCAGGCACAAACTTTTTTAGATTTTTAAAAAACCAGATCCAACTAGCTTCATTTTCTCCATCAACCACACCAAACGCTAACGGGAAAATTTGCATATTCCCATCTTGGCCACAAGCTGCAACCAAACACCCCTTATATTTACTCTTCATAGTAGTCCCGTCAATGACAATGACCTTCCGGAGAAAAGGGAATCCTGCAATTGAAGCACCCATAGCAAAGAACAAAAACTTAAACTGTGTATTACCCTTTTTGTCCAAACACGTGACCATGTCTGTCAATGTCCCTGGGTTCGTAGTGCGCAGCAGATGTAAATAAGTAGAGAGGAAACGATAGCTCTCTTCCTCATTGCCCCGAGCTGTTGTCAATGCTTTTTCCTTCGCATACCAAGCTTTCATGTATGAAATAGTAACTTTAAACTCAGACAATACAATCGCAGGTAAGTCGCATGCTCTCGGCGCTTTCTTGCCACCAGCAAATTTACTCTTCAACATCTCAGCCAAGACTTTAGACGTCGCCATTTCTCCATAACGAGACCTAGAAGCAACATCACATGAGTGCGTTAGATAAATAGTGCGAACTTCAAAATTTGCAGACCCCTTGCACGCCACAGCATAGACCCTCCAACAACAATTCTTGTCAACACAAGTAGCAATAACCCTTTTCGTATCAGACTTGGTAAATCTAAAAGAGAAGAGTCTTTTCAAGGCGTAGAACGATAAAGTCTTGTGAAACTGTTTTTTGTTCGCAAAGATTCGCCCCACATAAATTGCATCTTCTGCCATCTTCAAATCCATGTTTCTCTCATCAACAGGCGGCCCTCTCAAGTTGTCACACTCGGGGGGAGCATCTTGCAGCAACACATCAGCTTCCGTTGGGTTTGCTGCCCGAGTTGTTAGTGCAACAACATTATCTACATAGCTGCAATCTGAACCATCACTGCAGCTCCATTCTGAGCTACTGTCATCCTCCATACGAACAACACTAGCAATTGGTTCAGATAGACACACATCTTCTTGGCTGCTGGACTTTCTCGGGCTTGCACATTCAGAAATCCCAAGGCTAAAACCGATTGGCTCAACTTCTAAAAGTGTGTGACTGTTAGGCCTCGGACGGGAGGACTCACCTACTTCCCAAATCGGCTGCTGAGGTGCATTTGAGAAACCAGGCAAGTTGGGGGCTGAAGCAGCGAGACAGACACCACTACCAGCATTAACACAACTACCAATACCATAATCAACATTCCCAAATCTTGACTCGTTAGCTGCTTGTCCTGAGTTTTCATAAACATGGGCGCCGCCTATTGAACACGGTTTAGGATTCCTCCTCCTCCTTGTCAATGGCATTGGTTCACCTGCCCGATCACTATCATCGGTGACCGGGACAACTTGATGGGAGAAGTCCAGCAATGGAGAACACTGCGAATGATTCAACACAATATCCCCTAAAACCTCAGGGCATGACATGGGCTGCCCATCATAACCCCGTATGGTTTGAAATTCCATAATTTTTGCATCAGTGACAGCGCCGCAAACGGTTGACAAACGATTTCGACGATACTCAGCTTCAACTTGCTCAACATACGCGATGAGAACGTCATCATCAATGGAAGCCAAGTCGGGGCTACACTGAGAATCTGAGATATCTTCTTCAAACAGGTTGGCTAATAATTTGACATCTTCTTCAAAGCTATCCCGGACATCAATTGTATCGAGAGTTAGATACATGTTGAGAACACCGAATTCCCTCCGCTTCTGCTTATAAAGTGCAAAATCACATTCGGTCTGGACAGCAATTGGAGGGGTTTTACTTTGACTAAATACAACAACATTCTCGGGATACCAAAAACTAAGTCGGGATTCAAAATTACCCAACTCAATTTCGAATGTTTTTCTGATTTCGCCCATAAACTCGCCAAGTAACATGTCACTACGAAAACTTACACATCGGGCCATCTGCTTCATACTGACCACAAAATTCCAGTGGCTATCATCAACGCATGTCCAGTTGCCAACGATAACAAGCAGGGGATCAGCCAACCCATCTGCAATTGTATATTTGAAAACCAAAAAAGAACATCATTTGGTTTAGCGAAGAACGCAAAACAGGGAAAGCATAGAAATCCAAAGAAACACGCACCTGGGATCAACAAATACAAATTAACACAGTGGGACAATCTCCAAAATATTCAAATCACAAAACGACGCCGAGGTTGGAGAAACTGAGCTGTTCGGCCAAAAATTAACACAATCGGCCAATTTCCCGAATATTCAAATCACAAATCGACGCCGAGCTTGATCTCGTCCAGCACGCAAAGAAACGATTCCAACAGAGATAACAAGAATATCAACAGCGATAACCTACATATTTAAATTTCAAAATCGTCCACAATATCCCGCCTCCCTTCTCGTCAACTGTTGACGAGAAGACATTAGCTTCTCCGAGAAGCTAAAATAAAAATCTAACAAGAAAAAATGGAAAAATGGCAAACAAATTAGTAAGGGCAAAATGGTCATTATATCATGGGGATACAGTAACGATTATGGCATTAGATACAAAGTTTTTCTTTGGTGGCATTTTTGACAATAACGTCACATCGCCATGGCATTTTATATAATTATCTCTTTTTAATTTACTGACTTGTTGGGTAAGTCTCTAAATATTCGTAGTTTGCATCCAAGTCCCTGAATACTTTCTTCTCCCAAATCACTTGCTTTTATTTTACTTTCGTCCCATAAACTCATAAAAACACTATTTTTCAAATCCAGTAGAGAGATTCAAGACGGGTCTCATCGAATTCGATTCTTTCATCTGATTTACTTTCTCTTAGGGTTTTCAATTTCGATTTAGTGTTCTTCATCAATGGCTACTCCCATGGTTAGTTCAGCTGGAGGGTTACTGGCAATGCTCAACGAGCCTCATCCTGCTTTGAAGCTTCATGCGCTCTCTTATCTCAACAATTTGGTTGACCAATTCTGGCCCGAGATCTCCACTAGTGTTCCGATCATGTAATTCTCTTTTTTTTAACCTTTTTTTTTTCGTTTTGAGATTTAGGGTTTTGTTTTCCCACATGATCTGTTTTGATTGCTGGGAAATTCGAGAGAAGATTGTGGGATTTGGATTACTTGAGCACTTGTTGGGCTTAGGTTTCTCGGGGTATTTAAGTTCAAATATTTTAGTGAGGGATTGATAGTTTGTGGCGATGCAGATTTGATGGGTAGGATTAAAGAAAGGAAGGTCTTTTCTTTTTCACATGATTAGCTTTAGCTCGTTCTTTAGTTGATCTTTCTAGTTTATGAATGAGCAATTGATATCCGAGTTTACCAAATAGTTGTTTTTTTTTTCTGTCATAGAGATCTAACTTCTTCCTGGAAATGGTAATGTTCTTTTACTGATGTAATGTAAAGGCTTGGATTCCTTTTGCTTCATCTTCTTACTTGCTAGTGGTATAAATTAAAGTTGTATGATACTTACTGGCACAATGCGTAGGTTTTATGATACCATTTCTTGTTAGATCTCTTCAATGATTTGCAATGCGTGATAGCTTGACTCAAGATATACTTTCGTTTGCAGTGAGAGTTTATATGAAGATGAAGAATTTGATCAGCATCAAAGACAGCTTGCTGCTTTGCTGGTCTCTAAGGTGCGATTTAGCGATTGTTAAACTTAAGTTGTGTCTGGTTGGAGATAATATTTGCCAAATGTTAGTGGAGGAATGTGTAATTTTTGCTCTGAACACATTATGATTGTTTTCCCTTGAGAGCTGGTGGATAGTGGTAGAAGTTTGGGGCGTGACCTTTTTCTAATCACGTTATATGATTGTATTACAAGATATGTTTTTCTTGATGACCTTGGTTGTATTATCACAGGTTTTCTATTACTTGGGCGAGCTTAATGATTCGTTGTCCTATGCCCTTGGAGCTGGGCCCTTATTTGATGTTTCAGAGGATTCTGATTATATTCATACGCTTCTAGGTGAGGATTGAGAAGTTTGTTGCTGTTTTTAGTTTTTACTCTCTTTACGCTGCTTATTAACTGTTGACTGCAAATTGCTTATCATATCAACTTGACTCTATGCAAGAAAAGCATATATTATAGCTTGCACGACTTATTATCTTAAAAGTAGATTTGAAGCTTGCACATCCAGATATTGTTTTTCTGCCTTTTGTCTTTTTAAGTAGACTATATAAAGACAGGATAAGATGATTGATAACTATTTGCGTTTTAATAAATGCTGGATGAATGTATACTCATCAGATGCTTCTGTTATGTTTTCAGCCAAAGCAATAGATGAATATGCCAGTCTCAGATCAAAGGCAGTTGAGTCAAATGAGATGGTGGACATTGATCCCAGGCTAGAGGCGATTGTTGAAAGAATGCTTGGAAAGTATGGAATGCCTATGAATTTAATGATCTTGTCTTCTTAGTGCTTCAATTGTTCTTACGTGGTTTTCCGACTGCAGATGCATCAGTGATGGGAAGTATCAACAAGCCATGGGCATTGCGATAGAATGCCGGAGATTGGATAAGTTGGAAGAAGCTATCACTAAGAGCGATAATGTTCAGGGAACTTTATCATATTGCATCAACGTTTCTCATTCCTTTGTTAACCGCAGAGAGTATAGACATGAGGTGAGACTGATGTTCTCAGACCTGGGTTAGATAGAAATTTGATGTTCAATTCTATTGATTGATTAGAACAGTATAGTTTTGCCTCATCTAGAAGATATTGTGATCAATTAGTTTCTATGTTTCATCTTCCAGTCCCATGCCTGCAATCTCATGTATGCTAGCATCCTCTATGTCCTAAGCTGTAACTGAAAGTCCTGTTCCAGTTTTCGTGTTACCTACCTGAGATGTGTCAATGCCTGAATAAAAATGTGTTCCTTTTTGTAGGTCTTTTAGTCTAGGCTGTTTAGTTTAGTATTCGTTTGGAAAGGTGATGACATCCTTTTGTCTATTCTTTCAGGTGCTTAGTTTACTTGTTAAAGTCTACCAGAAGCTGCCTTCTCCTGATTATTTGAGCATTTGTCAATGCCTCATGTTTTTGGATGAACCACAAGGTGTTGCAAGCATATTGGAGAAGCTTCTTCGCTCGGAGAGCAAGGATGATGCTTTATTGGCATTGCAAATTGCATTTGATCTTGTAGAGAACGAGCACCAGGCCTTTCTCTTGAGTGTTAGAGATCGCCTTCCAGCTCCCAAAACACGTCCCGTAGAAGCAGCTCAGGCTGTTGAAACTACTACTGCTCCCAACGAGAACCCTTCGGGGGATGTTCAGATGGCGGATGAAACTCCAGCTCAGACAATAGTGCACGAGACGGATCCAGTTGATGCTACATATGCTGAGAGGTTAACAAAGATTAAGGGAATTTTATCTGGAGAGACATCTATTCAGCTGACACTTCAGTTTCTTTACAGCCACAACAAGTAAGTTACTGTTGAAGTTTTGACATCTTGAAACGAGATATTTTTTCTTCTAAAATCGTTTAGTCCAGGAAGTAATCATATGCTCCATTGATATTTTGTCTTTCTGTAGATCGGACCTGCTGATACTGAAGACAATCAAACAGTCTGTAGAGATGCGGAACAGTGTATGCCACAGTGCTACAATATATGCTAATGCCATTATGCATGCTGGAACTACAGTGGATACTTTCCTTAGAGAGAATTTGGTAAATTATTTACTTTCACTCTAATATTTCTTATGCTTGTGTTTGACTGTCTGTGTGGCTTAGTGTATTTAACTGTCATTTCGTTTTTATTCTTTTTTGAATTGACAGGATTGGCTAAGCAGGGCCACCAATTGGGCTAAGTTTAGTGCTACAGCAGGATTAGGTGTTATTCACAGAGGTCACCTGCAACAGGGTAGGTTATTGATGGCTCCATACTTGCCTCAGGGAGGAGCAGGTGGTGGTGGGAGTCCTTATTCCGAAGGAGGTGCTTTATATGCTCTTGGCCTTATTCATGCTAACCATGGTGAGGGAATCAAGCAATTTCTACGTGATAGCCTACGTAGCACTAATGTTGAGGTGATTAATTGATTTCTTACTTCAATATAGTCTCTCATTTCCCTGGCAGCCTCTTTGTTCTGGGAATTAATATGTATTGGGAAAATATGGATGTAGGTCATTCAACATGGAGCTTGCTTAGGTCTTGGCTTGTCAGCTCTCGGGACAGCTGATGAAGAGATATATGATGATGTCAAAAGCGTGCTTTATACTGACAGTGCAGTTGCTGGTGAAGCTGCTGGCATCAGCATGGGTTTATTATTGGTTGGAACTGCTACTGAAAAGGCAAGTGAGATGCTCGCTTATGCTCATGAGACACAGCATGAGAAGATAATAAGGTAATGTAAAGCATGAGGAAATTTTTGGTGAAGAGGGTGCATGGTATCTTGCTTTAGTATTTCACTAATCAGCATCTGGAATGCGTTTTTAGGGGATTGGCTCTAGGTATAGCTCTTACAGTATACGGTAGAGAAGAAGGGGCAGATACCTTGATTGAGCAGATGACTAGAGATCAGGATCCTATCATTCGTTATGGTGGCATGTACGCATTGGCATTGGCTTACAGTGGAACTGCAAACAACAAGGCAATTCGACAATTGCTGCACTTTGCTGTATCTGATGTCAGTGATGATGTTAGGAGGACTGCAGTTCTGGCACTTGGATTTGTCTTGTACTCTGATCCGGAGCAGGTCAGTTTCTGATGCTCCCTTACTTGCAACCACTAACTTCCATTTCTTTGGTGCCTCCAGTACTGTTGTGTTCGCTTACCTTCCCTAATGGATTCCAATGATTTTGTTTAATTGTAGACTCCACGTATTGTATCTCTGCTTTCTGAGTCGTACAATCCACATGTTCGCTATGGTGCGGCTCTTGCAGTGGGTATTTCTTGTGCAGGCACTGGCCTCAGCGAAGCGATATCCTTGTTGGAGCCACTTACATCAGATGTTGTTGACTTTGTTCGTCAAGGTGCTTTGATTGCAATGGCCATGGTGATGGTTCAAATTAGCGAAGCAAGCGATTCTCGTGTTGGAGCATTTAGGTTAGTATAAATCTGTTTTCTTCAGCATTGTGACTTGGGAGGCAGAGAATATCTTGGGAGACTGAGATTTTATCTATGTTTTGTAGGCGCCAACTTGAGAAGATCATACTCGACAAGCACGAAGATACAATGAGCAAGATGGGAGCAATTCTGGCCTCTGGTATCCTCGATGCTGGTGGCAGGAACGTTACTATAAGACTGCTCTCTAAGACCAAACATGACAAAGTCACTGCTGTTATCGGCCTTGCGGTCTTCAGCCAGTTTTGGTATTGGTACCCACTGATCTATTTCATTAGTTTGGCCTTCTCACCAACCGCTTTTATCGGTTTAAACTACGACCTTAAGGTCCCAAAGTTTGAGTTTATGTCACATGCTAAACCGTCTTTGTTTGAGTACCCAAAACCCACCACGGTTCCTACAGCCAATACCGCCGTCAAACTCCCAACCGCTGTTCTCTCAACCTCAGTTAAAGCCAAAGCTAGGGCTAAGAAAGAAGCAGAGCAGAAAGCTATAGCTGAAAAAACATCCGGCGCCGAAAAGTCTGTCAATGAAAGTGGATCTGGAAAAGGAAAAGCATCAACTGAGAAGGAAGGAGACTCTATGCAGGTAATGTTGTCAATTTCTAGTCTCTTCTAATAGCTTCTGTGATTGATTGCCTGATTAGTCTCATAATCACTTGACATCAGATGTTGTCTTCTTTGGTTCTTCTTTTTGTTAATCACACACGTTAGACATTTTGATCAAGTTGATGAATTCTATAGGGGTGTTTAATCTGAGTCTCGGTTTTAAGATCAGTTTGGAATAGTTATGGTATTAGTTTCAGGTTCAGGTTTTTCGGATGTATATTTTCTTGGGCAATTCAGTTTATCCGGACTGAACATCCCTAGATTCTGTCTCTTTTGAGTCTTTATGGTGTGTTTGGCCATCTGTGTTTTGAAAGTCTTGTCTCCACTAACTGTCAGGTCGATAGCACAGCAGTGGTCGAGAAGAAAGCTGCTGAGCCAGAGCCAGCATTTGAGATTCTAGTGAACCCAGCTCGAGTAGTCCCAGCTCAAGAGAAATACATAAAGTTACTTGAAGACAGCAGATATGTACCAGTGAAGCTAGCTCCATCGGGTTTTGTTCTTCTCAAAGACTTACGTGAACACGAACCAGAGGTTCTCTCTCTGACCGATGCACCAACTTCAACAGCTTCTCCTGCAACTGGTACAGCAGCAGCTGCACAAGGAACCACGGCCTCGGCTATGGCCGTAGATGACGAGCCACAACCTCCACAAGCCTTTGAATATGCTTCATGATTTTATTCTCTTTTAAAATTAGTGGGAATTTGTTGTTGGTTTTATTGGTTTCTGAGGAAAGACAGAGAGCAGAGAAAAACTGATCTTTGAACTTTGAGATACTGCTTCTTGTCATTTGCATTTGGTTTCAAGTTCAACTACGATCTTGTGTTAGGTACTTTGCTTAAAGTTTAAACACTTTGCTTCGGTCGGTTCAAACACGAAATTTTTTAAAAATATATGGCCATGACCATAAAATACATTTCCGTTTAGACGTTACCAACTATATCAACTAAATGGACTAATTGCCAAGTATCTAGGCCCTAGGGTCTTTCTTTTATGTTATTTGTTAAAGTGTCTAGGGTCTTTTAAAACATTTGAGTTTGTATCAATATAAGTCTTACGTGTTTCATTATGTAATAGCACTAACTATCTCTATAATTTAAAATCCTTTAAAATATTAGGACAAGTGGAATGTGTCATTTTATATGACATACATGGTGATGGTGTAATGCATAAATTTAAGTTATAAGATAAGAGAAAGGAAAAGAAAACACAATAACTTATTTTTTTCCTTTCTTTATCCACAAAATTGACTTACTAAAGTCATATCAGTTCTAATTAAAACAAGTTGTATACATAGAGAAAACAAATTAAAAATCTTATCTCCACCAATAATCTTTTATTTTTCTGTAAAATCACTTTACTTCTTATCTTTTCTTCACAAAGTAGTACGCCTTTCGTTTCTCCATTTTCTCCATAATCAAGTAAAACAATGGAAAAATTCAATCCAAAAATGAAAAAGATTGTGAGGAAACGAGCTCCAAAGCTTTTGATAGAAATCTTACCTATACCTTTGTTCTCTATGCTCTTTCTTCTTCACATCAATCAAATCGCAACCTATCTCAATCTTTCCGACAAAGAAACCTTAAATATAACTGTGAATGCTAAACAAGGAGGAACAGATACTTGTGCCGGAAGATATGTGTATATGCACAATCTTCCCAGCAGATTCAATGACGATCTGATCAAGAACTGTGAAGCATACATCGAATTACGCAATAAGTGTAAGTACCTTGTTAACTCTGGCTTTGGTCCACGAATTTTGGAGGACGATCACAACCATACCAGTCGAGTTTTAACCATCGAAACTGGTTCTTGGTACTCTACGAACCAATTCATGCTCGAAGTTATATTCCGAGAGAAAATGAGACACTACGAGTGTTTGACCAACGATTCTTCCCTCTCTTCTGCGGTTTTCGTCCCGTTCTATGCTGGATTCGATGTGAGACGCTTTTGGGGATATAACGTGAAGCTCAGAGACGAACTTGGTGAAGATCTGGCTCAATGGCTTAGGGAGAGACCAGAGTGGAGAAAAATGTACGGAAGAGATCACTTCTTTGTCACGGGACGGGTTGGTCGGGATTTTAGAAGGGTTTCTGATCAAGATTCAGATTGGGGAAACAAACTTATGCGATTGCCTGAATTCGAGAACATAACGATGTTATCCATTGAGACAAATGCTTGGAGCAACGAGTTCGCAGTTCCTTATCCAACTTACTTCCATCCAAAGAGCCGAACCGAGGTTAAGAGATGGCAGAGACAAGTGAGGATGACACAGAGACGACACTTGTTCTCCTTCGCCGGAGCTAATCGGCCTGAAATGGAAGAATCTACAAGAGGAGAGATTATAAGACAGTGCCTTGCATCACAAGGAAGATGCAAATTTCTTAATTGCGATACATCAAGTAAAGACTGTGGTGATCCGGTTAAGGTAATGGAAGTGTTTCAAGATTCTGTTTTCTGTTTACAACCACCAGGAGATACGCCTACTCGGAGATCGACATTTGATTCGATTTTAGCCGGTTGTATACCGGTTTTCTTTAACCCGGATTCTGTCTATAACCAGTACAAGTGGTATTTTCCAAAGGACCATACAAAGTATTCGGTTTACATTTCGGAGAAAGATGTGAAAAATGGGAAGGTTAGTATTGACAAGTTATTGGCTAGTATTAGTGAAGAGAGGATTTCGAAGATGAGGAATGAGGTTGAGAAGATTATACCAAAGATAATCTATACAAAACCGGTGGCGGTTGGACCGGAAAAGATTGAAGATGCGTTTGAAATTGCAGTGGCTAGGGTTCTTGAGAGAGTTCAAGATGCCACCGATCTAGCAAATCATAAGTTTATTTGGGGCAAAATATAAATTAGAAATATTACAGATTGCAAATTTATAGTTTAGTGATCTATGGTGTTGAAAATTCGTTCGCTTATTACGCACAACGAATATTGAAATTATAGAGTATGAAAAATGAAATCAACCAAGTCACTCGGTGTTCTATTGATTTAAAACATTCGAGGCTTTTCATTACGATTTAATTATTAGGTTATGGTAATAAGAACCAAATTAGAAACCAAAACCATCATACGCCTTTTGGTAATCTAGTATTTCAGTATTTGCTTTAACCGAGTTAAACCATGTATTCCACATTTTTTGATTAGCCTCTCTAAATCGAACAGTATTAATTAATAGTTAATACACTATCGCTAGAGAATTCGCGTTCAGCTAATTGTGGTAGAAAATTGACAAATATTGGAAATCTTTGTCACAAACACAATTTTCTCATTTAATAGACAGAAAATCTTAAGGGGTTATCAATCATGGATTTTAATGGACTTCATCACTATCTTCGGGAAAATTATCCGTTCGACAAAACTTTCGAAGAAAATTATGTAAACCAACACATGCAAGTACAATCTCTGCTTGTGTCTCATAAAGAAAATGAGGTGCAGACTTAAAAATTAGAAATCGAGATTTAAAAATACCAAATATTCTTTCAACTACGTTCCTTAAGGATGCATGACGATGGTTAAACAACTCTTTTTCATCCGCTGGTTCTAAATTTTGACCAGAAAACTCTTGTAGATGATATCTGACACCACGATAAGGAGCTAAAAATTTTCGACGATGTGGAAATCCACAATCTACTACATAAACTTTTCCTGAAATACAATAATATAAGTCATTTATCTTATTGAAGAAAACATATTTACAATAAAAAGACATGTACGTACTTTATAGAACTGGTAGTCGATTAGTGTTCCTTGTCAACATTAGGGGTTGCTAAAGAACCTTGTCCATTATTAGTTGAAAAAAAACAAATATATTATTAATAGAGTCTTTCTCGGGGTACACAAAGTAGACAATCGAGTATCTCTTTTTCTTCTTCATCTACTTTCCTACTTTATGCAACACATTCTTGTGTTATTAGTTTATAGTAATTAACTATTTGCATCATATCCCCAAGACCGATGACAAAAGAATGGGCAAGAGCTGTGACATTGAACCATGTATCACTCCCGTAGACTCCGATAAGTAGCTTATTTTTGTGTCACCAGATAGTTCGAGGGACAAGGTTTTAAAATAATATATTTGTTTTTTCCAAATCCACTCAAATAACGTGGTTGGACTACGGATTCCAACCTCTCTATTTTTAACTAAAATAGATTTGAAAATCCATTCAAATCCACTGTGAAATCAAATCCATATTCAAATCTTAAAATTGAATAACGGGTGATTTTAACTAGTATTTGTAAATCATAGAACCAATAACACATGATTTTGATAAAGATTTTAAAATCAATGATTGAATAACACATGATTTTGATAATGATTTTAAAATCAATGATTGAATAACACATGATTTGACAAGAATTTCAAAATCCATTAAAATCCATGATTGAATAACCCCCTTAACTTACCTAATCAAAAAATTAAGAGGATATTTATGTTTCTTACCCAAATTTTTTTTCAGGAAGTTAGCTTGTATTGTTCACTTGTACCGAAAAAGGTTAATGTTGAATTACAAATTTCTTTTGCTATTTATATAAATCTTCCAACAAAGGAAATAATCTTCTTATGGTCAATATAATAGACCAATGGTTTCACAATACATAGGGTCTGATTGGTTATGCATGTAGATTTAAGATTTTGCTGTATAAGTTGATCTATAGATTTTTTGCTATACCTTTAGAATTTAGGCTGTATAATCAAGTTTCCATAATAAATTGTTTGCAGAGCCAACCTTTCATAATTTATGGGCTTATGGTTTTAGGTTTTTTAGATTTCTACAGCCAAAAAAACCAAAAAATAAAATAAAAGTGACTTTAGCTTTGAAAAATATATATAAAACGTGATTGTTTTGAATTTAAAACTTTAGATCCAAATATGGATGTAGAAAGCTTTCAAAATCGACAACTAATCACACCCATAATGGCCATAACTTAAATTGTTTATAAAGTGTTTTTTTCTTTCTTTTTCCTTTGAACTAATCATGAAAATCAATTTTAAATACTTTTGGATTTGCAATCTCTTCGATCGCAAAGAAATTGGCCTTTATTATAGAATATTATTATTATAATATATATAATTATTAAGTTTCCTGGTATTCATATTATTTTCCAATTAAATTTTGTGGAGTAAAGTTGGGTAAAAGAGTTGAGATCTCTCCTTGATATATGTGAATCATCTTTGCGTGTCCAATATGGAAACTTTTTTAAAAAAAAAGAGAGATGTATTTGAATATAATCCATTGAATTCAATTCATGATAATTGGTCAAATATCTATTACTTCATTTGGAAAATGTAATTAAAGCCAGTAAAACAAAGAAAATGTAAAATTTCTTCTTCTTGAGATCACATTTTTTTTTTAATATTAGATCTCATAAAGTAATACCACATGTTTTTCCACAAGTAAAAGAAGATGAAGAAACCAGTTCCAAGGTTTTGGGTTGTCATCTTAGTTACGTTTGTGTTCTGTCTTTTCGTTCTGTTTCAAATCAATAAATCAGATTTGATCGAAACAAATCTCCAAATCACTCATCAAGTAAACAACTTCTTTATCTCCATCGCTGCTTCTTCACATAATCAAACCTTAAATCTCACCAGAAATGCGAATGAGAGTGATGGAATGAGCGCGAAACAGCCTGAGGAAGAAGAAACAGATACTTGCGCCGGAAGGTACATCTATATGCATAATCTTCCAAGCAAATTCAACGACGACATAATCAAAGACTGTCGTACACTCATCAAATGGTTCGATATGTGTCCATTCATGGTCAATTCCGGGCTCGGTCCACAGGTTTCGGAGCCCGATAACACCACAGCTCGAGTCTTAACCGTGGAAACCGGTTCTTGGTACTCAACGAACCAATTCTTGCTCGCGGTTATCTTCCGAGAGAGAATGAAAAACTACGAGTGTTTGACCAACGACTCGTCTCTAGCCTCGGCGGTCTACGTCCCCTTCTACGCGGGGTTCGACGTGGGTCGTCATCTCTGGGGATACCACATAACGGTGAGAGACGAATTAGGGATAAAGCTGGCTCGATGGCTAAGAGAGAAACCCGAATGGGGAAAGATGTACGGTCGAGATCACTTCTTCGTAACCGGACGGATAGCTTGGGATTTCAGGAGGGTTCACAATGAAGATTCAGATTGGGGAAGCAAACTGATGCGATTACCCGAATTCGCAAACATGACAATGTTAGCTATAGAAACAACTGCTTGGGCTAATGAATTTGCGGTTCCTTATCCAACTTATTTCCATCCAAAGAGCTTAACCGAGATTTGGAGATGGCAGAGGAAAGTGAAGAGTGTGAAGAGGAAGTATTTGTTTTCGTTTGTTGGAGGTCCAAGGCCTAAATTGGATGGATCTATAAGAGGAGACATTATAAAGCAGTGCCTTGCATCTCACGGTAAATGCAAATTTCTTAACTGTAATGTTAATGACTGTGATAATCCGGTTAAGATAATGGAGGTGTTTGAAAATTCGGTTTTCTGTTTACAACCTTCGGGAGATTCATATACTCGGAGATCGATATTTGATTCGATTTTGGCGGGTTGTATACCGGTTTTCTTCAACCCGGGTTCGGGTTATAACCAATATATTTGGTATTTCCCTAAGGATTATACCAAGTACTCGGTTTACATACCAGAGAAAGAAATGAAAAATGGAACAGTTAGTCTCAATAAGTTTTTGGGTAGGATCGATAAGGAGAGGATTTCGAGAATGAGGAACGAGATTGCGAAGATTATACCGAAGATAATATACACTAAACCGGGACTGGTTGGACCGGAGAAGATCGAAGATGCTTTTGAGATTGCAGTGGATAGGATTCTTGAGAGGGTAGCAATGGTTAAGAGGATGATGGAAGAAGGGAAAGATCTCCAGAGTGAGTATTCACAGATAAAGGATTTGAAAAAACTTGAGGTTATATGAAAAAGACTGCTTAAGACATTGTTTATGAATGCACAGTCAGTATTTATAGCATGTTGAATCACATTTCAGATGCATTTTGTGATTGTAAGTAAATCAACCGAATTTTTTTTTTGAAAAGGATGCATAAATTACAACCTTCTCTCTTTCTCGTTCTTTAAGATGTGGGGCAACCAAAAACGATATGAATATAATCTCTCGAAAGAACATATATAATTCTGAGACTATATAATAGTTGGATTTTGATGTATAAATGAGAATGTTTTGAACTTACAAGACAACTTGACTTTTCGTTCTCAAAAATTTTGATAGCTAAATCCATATAAATGGAAGATATGTAAAACCACATTCAAGGTCATATATACTAATAATTGGTCCAAAATTGAAAAGTGAAAAGAAGAAACATATTACACACATTGTGTTAATCATCTAGTTTAATTAAGATGATAATAATAATTGGTCCAAAATTGAGATAACCGGTAAGGAAAGAATTGGGTTGGTACAAACAACTTGGGTTAAGGAATCATGCTTTTCACAAGAAATCGCACCAGTTGGGCGGATCGAACGGTCCCTACTGCTTTACCCGTTAACTAGTTCGGGTAATCTCTGACCCGGAAGTAACTCTCTCTCTTTCCTTAAGGAACAAACTTTAAATTTTGTGCAAAATCGACGAGGAAGAATCAAATATCAACCTGAGAAGCTTCTTCAATCCTTTCATTCTACGTATCGATCTCGCATTTCTCCGATTTGTTTCTTGCTTCCATTGCCCTTCCTTTGAACCAGTCATCTCCAGGTGATCGGTTTTTTTAAAATTAGGGTTTTTGATTGTTCTAATCCGATCTCTCGGTTCCATTAAGATTGGTGATGAAATTCGAAGCGTGATATGAAAAGATCTGAAGGCTTGATGCCAGAGCTTGCGTTGCGTGGGTTCCGAGATAATTGTTGATGGAAAGAGAATCAGAGCGAAGTTTGTCGGAAAATTTGAGAAGAAGCGATCGAGAAGATGTGAAGGTAATCGAGTGGGAAGAATTCGACCATGAGCTCACGAGGTTATGGAGTCTTTCTTCTGCTCTGAAATTAGCCACAGAGAAGAAGCAAAGCCTGCAGCCCAAACTTGATTCTCTTATTCAGGTTTTTCTCTTACTCATGTGTTTTCTTTTGGGCAATCTCTGGTTTTTGATTCATTTCTTAGTTGGAAAGCATAGATTTTTTATTAGTGGCATTGTCTTAAGGAATGTGAAAGAAGCTAGCTAGAAACACATTCGAAGCAATTTTGAGTACCAGTTATGTTGTTTATGACCTTTAATCCGAGTTAATGTCGTAGAAGGGCCTTGTTGTTGTTGAGTCTTATTGTTGTTGATGCACTACTTAGCATTTGAGACTTTCACCATTACAAGTTTATTGTGAGAAGTTGCTTATCTCATACTTTATCTACTCAATGAGCTTTAATTGATTAGCCCGCGGTTTAGCGGGCGGCTAAATTTCGGGCAGGTTAGTACTGAATCATTGAGACGCACTAATGAACTTGAAGAAATGCGTCAGAGGCTGGAAGCAAGAAAATTGCTGGTGGACAAGACATCAATTGCTTGCAAAATTACTGAGCAGGATGTTAAAAAGAAAGAAGAGAATCTTAGCACAGAAGTGAGATCTTTGCTGGTAGGCGGCACAACCCTTTCCATCGCTAAAAGCAAATTGCAGGTATTACCTCATTCAATGCAAAATTATCTTCTTATGAAAACAAATGCATCACTTTACATTTTCTATTGGGATCATGGTGTTTAGATATTTCAAATTAGTTGTTTCACATGCTTTTTTGTTTCCCTATGTATTGGCCCCATCTTTGTCGTACATTTTTTCATTTCTATTTGCGTTTCGCGACTTAAGTTTTCTTCATTCAACTGTCTCGTAGTTCTATTATGAGTAAATGATTTGATGACAATTGTTTCAAGAAGGCAAACTGATTTTCTGCAGTATATTCTCCATGCTCTGACCAATTGGTGAATCTTTGAATCATAGATACTCAATTTTAGCTCTTTTTTTTTTTTTTTTCCTGTCATAGGAGTCAAACTGCCAACTAGAAGGTGAAAGTGGTTATGCACATCTAAAGATTGTAACGAATAAGCTGAGAAAGAGGCAGCAGTACATGATATCTCAAGTTTCATTTATATATCCCTTGAAGATTGAGGCTGGACCTTCACAAGACCAAGAACTGGAATCATTTCCAGGTGGCAGTCGATTAGGTCAGTTGTATAATTCGAGTCTAAGAGCTTATAAGAACTAAGAAGGTAGCCTTTGATGAGAACGAGACCTAACTCGTTAACATCTCTCAATGCATGCCTTTATCTTTACTTCATTCAGTCTTATATTGATAGCAGGACTAACTTTGCCTTTGTTGTCGTAAGTGTTTGAAAAAAGTTCTTAATTGCAGCATCTTACCTTCTTGACATGCGTATATCTTATCTATGGCTTTTGTAGGAAATAAGCCTCTGAGTCAAGGATCCGTGAGAATTCTGGGGTTGCCTTTTAGTATGGCCCCGTTTACGAAGATGAGCTTCTTCACCGACAAGAAAGAAGTTCAGAAATCGGCAACTGCCCTAGGATATGTAGCCCATGTATGTTCCGTTCTCTTTCTCCTTACTGATTTATGCATTAAAACTTGCTTTTTATAATTCGACTTTTTTTTTTTTGCGGCCTTAAATCTCTTGGCTTGGTTTTGAGGAATAACTGCTAATGAATTCGAGCAAAAGAATTTTATTTGGTTTAATATTCTTGATAGAAAGTATTAATGGCTTCCTGCTTGGCGTTTGCAGGCCGTGTCCCTAATAGCTCCTTACTTGAGAGTGCCTATTCGTTATCCTTTGCGCCTTGGTGGTTCGAAAACATACATTCGAGACTATGCACCTTACATTGAGCCTTCATCATCAGACATGTCTCCGATTTCCACACTTTCCCAAAATTCTAAATTCGTAGAGTTCCCTCTGTTTCTGGATGGTCAAGATACAACTAGAGCTGCCTACGCTGTCTTCTTGTTAAATAAGGTTAGTTCAAGAAAGTTTTCGGTTTTGTTCCTCTCCCTGATGCTTCGAACAAAACAATGCATAGTTTGGCGGTCCTGTCATCTAATTGTAGTATCATATCACAGAACATCGAGCAACTCCTGAGCTTCGTGGGGGAAAATAGTTTAGGACCACGTCAGGTTCTAGCAAACCTCAAGGAGCTAATACGAATCATCCAATCTCCAGATTATATAGATTTGTGATGATGACGACAATAATGATGATGATGAAGATATACAAGACTGTTTTCTCCTCTTGTAGATCGATCCATTCCTTCTCACACAGCTCGGGTGTCTCTTCTTTTTTCTTGAATCATCTCAAGTCAGATACTTTGTGTTTGTGGAGGTACAAAGGTCAGATTATTTATTTCGTTAGAGAACTTTTTAGACATGGAACTTCTCTTTAGGATGAGACTTATCTCTCTAAGTGTGATGTTTTTGGTTTGGAGAGACGGACAATAAACAAAATCTAGCTTAGTCTATATAGTTCTTTTTAAGTTCTAACAGATGCATTAGTTTTTTTTTTTTTTTTTTTGTATCATTTGAAATATGTTTGAATTTGTAAGTTAATAATGAGCCTATTGCATGAGTCAGTACAATTTTCAAAGTACTGTTGGAATGTGTAACGTGTGATGTGAAGTATCAAAGCCAACAAAAACAAAAGACCAAGGGTAAAATGGGAAACTCAATAAGTAGTAAAAAGAAAGAAAATGGACCAATAAAAGTGAAAGACGAGGATTGTAATTTAATGTTCGCTCAATGCTCTTTTAACTTTCCATCACTTTCTCACCTCTCCTCTCTCTCTCTATCTCTGGAACCCATAAAGAGTTGTGTAAAACTGTAAAAGTTAAAGGTTCTCTCTCAACAACAATGGTGAGCTCCTCATGCACGATCTCTGCTTCTTTTGTATCAAATAGGTTTCGATCTCCTGAACCACCACCCCCTCAGAAGCTCACTCTCAAGGTCAAGAACCAACAGGTCCATTCTTCTTCTTCTTGTACATTATTTTTTTTTCTTTCTTTTCGCATCATCTGACCAAACTTACAAAACACCATCTCTGCTTTTTCATTCTACAAACTTTTTTCGTATTATTATTATTATTATTATTTGTTTGGTATTTTCAGAAAATTAGTTACAATATTTTTCCTTAAAAAACGTTTATATACTCTGAAATATTATTTAAAAAAAACCTTTATATATTGACAAATTTAAAATACAATAACTGAAAACGCACACTTTTTTTTTGTTTCTTGGAACAGGGAGCAGAGGATGTATACAAAATTGGAGCTCATGCACATCTTAAGAAACTAATGACTGCTTACTGTTCAAAGAAAAACTTAGATTCCAGTTATGTCCGATTCATCTACAACCGTAAATCCATCAAACCACGACAGACTCCTGCTCAGGTTTTTTTTTTTTTTTTTTTTTTTTTTTTTTTTAAGCTCTGGTCCCATTTTTAAGCTTCTAATACTACTAGAAATAACAGTGGTACTTACTGTTAATTTAATATAATAATTTCCACAGCTTAGGATGAAAGAAGAAGATGAGATCTTGGTGGTCATGGAACTAGGCGGTGGCGGTCCTTACACTCCTTGAGACATCGCTGGAATTTCTTCAAAATTGTTGTGTTAGTCTGAAGTCTGAACGTTTGTTGTGATTATGATTCGTAATATTTTAATTTTGAAGGAAATTAATTAATATTTTGCTCTCGGTAATAATTGGTCTAAAGAGTTAGAATCTGAGAACCGGAATATCGACAAAGCCTCGACCGGTTAACAATGTAAACCGGAAAATAATTGGAATTGATTTGACCTTCATGTAAAATAACCAATTTTCTTTTATTTTATGGTAAAGAGTTCATCTTCTTCGCTGCAACAAACAAACATTTATATGTAAAAATGGTGGTAAAATGTACAATGAAGATGTCCCTTTTCGTCATTTTGGCTTTTACTGTTACTATCATCGTTCATGGCTTCCCTACAACGCTCGACGGTCCGTTTAAGCCCGAGACTGCTCCGCTCGACCCGAATCTTAACCCGGTTGCATTCGACTTGCCAGAATCCGACCCGAGTTTCGTAGAACCCAATTCGAAGTTTCAGCTTGAACAGATCTCTGTCTCTCTCTCCTACAGCTTTGACTCCGTATGGATTTCTTGGGTCACAGGTCTTTTTGACTCTTCAACTTTCTTCTTTCTTTATTTTTTCCCCGTAAATTTGGGTTTTTACTATAAAGGTCGAAACTTTTATAAAATGCTCAAACTTTTCACTTCTTACGTTTAACATAACTGTGGAAATTTTGATTAATTCCGTTTGAAAACATCTGATTATACTTTACACATCCATCAAGGCATCAATAAGTTCTGATGTCCATTGTTGTACTTAAAAGTTTAAACTTTTTGAGCTAAGATTTGGATATACTTAAGAAACTTCAAAAGTTCTTGTTCCCGTCTGCAAATCTTCCGGTTGAATTGATAAACTGGGACAAAAAGGCTGTTAACTTTTGTTCCAACATTAATATATTTGTCTGAAAGATTCATCTTTAGCAACCTTTTTGATTTTTTTCTGTTTCTGCATTTACAAATTTTTCTTCGAGTTTCTATAAATTTGTCTGAAACAAGGCTGTTGTATTACTACAGGGGAATACCAAATCGGCGAAGAAGATTCCGTGCCTTTAGATTCTGTGCAAAGCATTGTTCATTACCGTGAATTCAATGTCGTTACTAGAAGCAGAATTGCAACAGGTCATTCTATTGTTTATAACCAACAGTATCCTTCTGAGAATGGTTCCAAGAATTATACTTCAGGCATCATTCACCATGCTCAACTCAGAGGTCTTAAACCAAACACATTGTATCAATACCGCTGCGGAGACCCGTCTGTATCAGCAATGAGCAAAGAGTATTACTTCAGGACAATGCCCAAGTCTACACCAGAGAATTACCCGCACAGAATAGTTGTGGCTGGAGATTTAGGTCTTACTTACAACACATCAACA
Source organism: Boechera divaricarpa (assembly GCA_026770425.1). Classification (NCBI taxonomy): domain Eukaryota; kingdom Viridiplantae; phylum Streptophyta; class Magnoliopsida; order Brassicales; family Brassicaceae; genus Boechera; species Boechera divaricarpa. The sequence goes on from CM049186.1 coordinate 15,076,434, forward strand.
ACTTTGAGAAATATTCTCTCTAACCATCCTGATCTTGTGGTTTTAATTGGAGGATTTAGCTACGCCGATACTTATCTCTCGAATAACACTAAACTAGATTGTAGTTCTTGTCAATGTGACCATAACGGAACCAGCTCTGATTGTGTTTCTTGTTACTCTAGTCGAGAAACTTATCAGCCTCGCTGGGATTATTGGGGAAGGTAAACGAAGATTCTTGACTAATGATTGTGAATCCTTTGGTGGTTTTGAACACTAAATTATTGGGGGTTTTGATGACAGGTTCATGGAGCCACTCACGGCTAATGTTCCAACCATGATGGTAGCAGGAGAGCACGAGATTGAGCCGCAGATCGATAATAATTTGACATTTGGTGCATACAGTTCAAGATTCGCATTCCCTTCAAATGAAAGCGGTTCTTTCTCACCATTATACTATTCTTTTAACGGGGGAGGAGCTCATCTCATAGTGCTCAATTCATACACACCACATGATAATTCATGTAAAGTTTCTCCAGGTTTTGATTTTCTTTCTTTAGGTTTAAATTGCATTGAAATGTGTTTCTAATTTTGCGAATTGCCTGTTTCTTCGACAGCTGATCAGTATATTTGGCTGGAAAGCGACCTGAGAAACATAAACAGATCAGAAACTCCCTGGGTGGTTGCAGCTTGGAGTCTTCCTTGGTACAGCACATTCAAGGGGCATTACAGAGAAGCTGAATCAATGAGGATAAATCTTGAAGACTTGCTCTATAGCTACCGAGTCGATATCATCTTCAATAGTCAGGTAAGGTGTTGTTCTGTGGGAGTGTTCATTTCCTTTTCGGGAATATGTTCTTCACACTAACTTTCCCACAAAACCTGAATTAGGTTGATGCCTATGAGAGATCAAACAGAGTCTATAACTACGCACTAGACCAATGTGGCCCGGTTTATATATCAACCGGTGCAGGAGGATCTGGGAAGCTGGAGACTGAGCATGTAGATGACCCAGGAAATTGTCCATATCCTTCTCATAACTACTCGTGCAGAACCGGTGGCTTTAACTTCACGTTAGAGCCTTTAAACGATGAGATTTGTCTGGTTACGCAGCCGGACTATAGCGCATACAGAGAGAGCAGCTTCGGTTTCGGTATGCTAGAAGTAAGTGAGATCTCTCTCTATTCTATATCGCTTGATGTACAAGTAACCTACTGAGATTAGTTCCTTGGGGCAAATCACAATTTTTGCTTTTGCACATATGAAATTATGGATCGAACTCAGAACCGGTTCTGTTATTTTCTTACATTGAACCAATTCCAGTGTACCATAAACCAGATGATTGTTGTAGTAAATTGTGTGAACAGATTTGGTTTTTTACTTTTGGCATTTTAGGTGAAGAATGAAACGCATGCATTATGGAGCTGGAACCGGAATCAAAACGTGTACTATCTCGCCGCAGACATAATATATGTTGTACGTCAGCCTGATGTGTGCTAAGTATACAACTAAACCAAGTAGTTATACCGATAGATCTTATAACGTTTTACTGTTTATGTAGCCATCATCTGTAACCAGTCCGGATCTGTTCTTCTTTCTGGACTTCAGAATCAGTATCAAATAAATAGTAGCAATTCTTCAGTAACACCGTTCATGTATAATTCTTTATCATATTATAACAAAACTTGTGTATAATTTTAAAAACTTGAAGGTACGAGCTTGGCAGAAATAAATTAAAGAAATCTATTGCTGAAAGCAAAAATACTTAACTTTTCCAACAAGGCAAAATGTTATAACTTTTTTTCAACTCAATTGTCAAGAGAGTCAGTCAATTCACCAGCACAAACTGTGAAGAACGTCAAACCTATCTTGTCCTTTTAACCTGTATTATAGAAAGAGAAGAAACAAAAGATTTCTGGCCTCCAGGTTCTCAGATTCGTTCGTAAAATAAGATATACGCTTCAGAACGGAGAACTTCTTCCAAAGAAACCCGTCGAACCCAAGAATCGCTTGCGCGATACCATATGGATGATTTAGGTTCTTTAATATCAGAGTCTCTCCTCCCCTTGTGGCCTTCTCTAATGTAAGCAACATAATGACCTCCTCTCATTGTCCCTAAATGCTCTACTAACCCGGCAAACCTGTAAACTGGCTGCTCTTCTTCGGTCCACCTAAAGGAGAGAGAGAGAAATAAACGATAAGCGGATTTTATGATGGCAACATTAAAGGAAGGGATTCTGCTTACTAAGTCTATGGAGAAAACGGGCATTTACCTAGTGTCCATATATTTGCTAAGATCGATGAACTCTTTGAATTCAACATGGCCACTTAACTTGCTTAGCCTGCCTCGAGCATCTTGGCTGAACCTTTGGAGATGTATGGTCAAGACAGGTGGTGCCTTGTTTACAAGTATCCTTTTAGTAGCAGCTCTTTTTACTATCACGTTCTCAGAATCTACTGCCTTGTCTTGCCAGTTTTCGCATTCATTGCCATTGGCTGGTTGAGAACTGATGATTTCTCCACCGGGGATAGGAGTTTCAGTAACAGAAGAAGTAATTGGAGCTTGCTTTGTATCTGAATCTCCCAGAATTCCATCATCTATGGCGTTTTTCTCTTCCTTGCAGTTTGGCGATTCTGTGATCGGAGCGGCTTTATACCCGTTTTCTAGATCTATACAAGATTGAATTAATGACTTGTCTCTACACTCATCAAAAGCCGAACTAGCTCCATTTTCATTCACCCATCCGTTGCTCAATCCTTCTTTAGTTTTTCTCTTTTCTCTCAACCGCTGGAGTTTTAGGTTCTTCGAACAATTCTCACAATGCCAAGCATTGTCTTCTGACAAAATCTCAGGCTTGGTGAACTGAGCCAAACACCTATCTACAGACACTGGTGAATCCAAATCATCAAGAACTGCAGGATCAGAGTCGCTGCTGACAGCCATAAAACCAGCTTCAGAAACTTTAGCTTTAGATGGCGGTCCAAAAACAGGTCCTTCAGATATCTAAGGATCGTCAAATAACCTGCTAATAAAGTCAACATAATCTCTGTTTTGTTTATTGTCACAGCTCATGAATGACGAAAAAGCTCCACCCATACCTGCCATTACTGTTTTATCATTACTGCTGACAGCCACAAAACCAGCTTCAGAAACTTCAGCTTTAGATGGCAGTCTAAAAACAGGTCCTTCGGGTATCTCAGGCTCGTCAAAAAAACTGCTAAAGTCATCAATCTCTGCGGAAATCCCACTTGCAATTGTGTCTTCATTAGACTGTGTAGCTCGTGCATCTTCTTTATCTGGTACAGTTTCTGGTTTTGCAATTCCATCATTATCATGCATCAGCGTTTCTGTGCTACCCACCAAAGTTTGATTAACTCCTTTAGCCTCGGTTGATGGGGAAGTATCACTAACATCACCTAGCAAAACCAAATCGGTTTCATTGTGAGAGGTTTCTGGTCCAAGAAGATCCGACCAAAATCTATCATACTCGGTATCAGATTCTGTTGCAATTTCAGGGACCTGCTTATCATCAAGGGCCATAGAAGAAGGATTCTCTAAGATGGGAACAGTGGAATTGTGATCCGATGCAGGTGTAGCTGACACAACTTCTGAATCTTTGCTGACTGCGCCATTCTTAAGAACCTTCTTTGCCTGATAAAGGGTTTGTTGCTTTTCAGGAGGAGATTTCTTGGACGGAACAGGTAAAGAGAGATCCAAAAAGGGTTCATACACTTTTGAGGTATGCCCACATTCCAAACAAGAAACAGTGCTCGAAATTTCACCTCCAAATACAGAATCTATGAGAGTATTTTTCTGATGTGTAAAACTGTCATCATTATCAGAAACACCAAGCTTTTGCCTCAGGCTTGATTCTTCAATGCTCAAACCGTCCAACAAACACCTTAGCAACTCGTGACTGTCATGCTGCTGATATCCCCTAAACTGGGGAGCCTGAGAACAAACAGAAACGAAAAAGGCTATTGGATTTATCGCACTCCTAAAAAAGCCTGCCTCTGATTTTGTTTCGGAAAATAATTTCTTCAAGGAAGAACCGAGAGGCCCGCCACCAGACAGATCCTCATTCAAGAAGTGCTCACGTAATTGATCCAAAGAGAGAAGGTTCTGCATTACAGAGTTAAAGAAACATGTGTTCCCAAGGTTAACTAAACCTCTTACAGCATAAGCATCGCTTGCTTCTTGTATACCACCAGTGATACTATCACTTCCTGAACATGAATTTTCAGCTTCAACTGAAACGGAGGACGTGTTTGAAGACCGTTCTCTAATCAATTTCACAACTTCCAGCAACAAATCTTTCTTCTCATCATTCTCTTCTTTTTCAAAAGGGAGAAGTGATTGGCATGGGAAACACCATCTTAACTGAGGATTTTCACATTGAATCACCAAAAGGTGACGCGTCAACCTGATGTGCTGCACAACATGACTCTGAGATCCAGTTGGCAAACCAACATCTCCACAAACATAATAGCCACATTCCAAGCAAACCCAAATAGCCTTTTTAGCAGAGTTTGAGTCAGAAGAAGAAAACCCGTTTTTCCAGCTATTAATGCTCCCCTTACTTCCTCTCTTCACGTGCACTTCTTCCTTGCATTCTCCACACTTGATTTGTTGAGAAGATTTAATCGTTTTCAACAGCTTATCCAAATTAACACATTTATCAAAATGGACACAAGATCTTTTTTCGGTCATTGTCACAACAACCTCCTCAGTTATCTCCACGCTTTGCTCAGATTGCTTAGTTACCTTCTTGGAGAACGTTGCAGGCCGATTCACACTTGGAGGCTTTTGACCCTTCTTTAATCTCTTTCCCATTTGTTACTAATCAGATATATATCAAAAACTGCGTAAAGACCATTATACAGAACCATGTTAGCTTTCCATATAATCAAATCACAGCTTAGCAAATAAACAATGAAGCATTAGATGAAGCAAACAGAAAGATAAACATCCAACAGATAAAGCTCGAAACTTTCACCAGAACACAGATATAGACAAAAAAAGAAACTCATCCACATTCAAATATAAACCAAAGCATATAGTAGTAGGAAACGAGAAAATTAACAGGATCAAACACAAATAAGCAAAAACAATCAAATTCTACACTTATGCAAACACAAATAAGCAAAAACAATCAAATCCTACACTTATGCAAACACAAGTAAATTCCAGGATTCTTATAACACACACATTACAAAAGGTTCCAGATTTTTACGAAAGATACACAAAATTTTCTTCGTATGTAAAAACTATCCAACAAAGACCCTAAATTCAAAGTTTCAAAATCTTCCAAGGGTCTAAACAACTAAAAAGTTGATATTTTTTTTTTTTATCTAAGGCAAATCGAAACACTAAATACTAGTAGTCAACTAGACCTTAAACGCAAAAACAGATGCTTTTTGAAACAAAGCTAATGCTCAAAGACGTTCTGGAGATAATATTTCACGTGAGAAGGACGGAAGACGAAACGATGTACAAGAGATTAGTATCTAACCTAATCTAGGGATTTGTAAGAGAAAGCTCAAAAGGGTTTGTCACAAGTTCGTTTTTTTTTGTTTTGCCAACTTTGCGAAGGGACACAGAGTCGAGGGAGTATATTTATATTCAGTATCTTACTCGGACACAAGAGAGAGGGAGACGAAGCGAGCCCAATTCACAAGGGGAAACGGAAACCAACCAAATATATATATATATAAAGGAAAGTAAAAAAAAAAAAAAAAAACAATAATTGAGATCATTTTCACCACTTACAACTCATATTAACAAAGAGTAAAAATAACTGGAATGTGATTTTGCGCGTGATTTAGGCAATAATACTATATATAAAAAAATGTAGTAGTATATTGCTATTTGTTGAAAACATACACAAAATTTACGTTGTTTATTTAGAACAATTTACGGTTTATCATTGCAAACGCAATGTCACATCTCCTATTTACGGTTTTTATCATTGCTTCATTTTTCAAATAAAATTCCATCGCTTAGTTCAGATACTCTACATTTAAATGATGAATTATGAACTTGGAAAGGGAAAAAAAAACTAACTTTGACATTTTGTTGTTAATTTTTTGGGTCAACATTTTGTTGTTATTTTCTAACAGAGATCTTATATATGTACTGTTTAAACTAACAACAATAATTACAATTGTAAAAAAAAAATTCTTGTTGGAATTGCATAACTAAGGAACCCACCAGAACAATTAACTTTATTTAGCAAACCCCAATCAACTATTTATATAAAACGCAAAATTCGAAATCTAAGAAAGTGATAGATAATAAAAAAACAAGTGAAAACCCATTTAGTTTACTTTGTTCTTTTTTAATATATGGCCATGTTGAAGAAAATATCGGTTTTATACCTCCTTCTACTAATTATTTTTGTTTTTGAGGCGATTACAATCAAAACGGAGAATGTTATATCATATGATTCCATGCGTGTGAATCATGCATGGGGATGTTCTCCAAAATATCCTCAATTTTGCCAGAAAACTAAGGTAAATCCATATACGAAGCCAATCCCTGGGAACAGTAAAGCTTCGTAGGGTTGAAATTCTGGAGATATAAAAACACGATTCGGAGTAATATATATCAAAAGATCTCAAAAAAAGAAATCAACAAAATGTATTACGGAGAACAAGAGGGCGGAAAATGTATTATTTTATATGGATTAAGGTATCTTTATTTTATTTATAATCATATATATATATATATTATCCTTCCATAGATAAATTGCAATTTATATGATAATAAAAGTGTAATTTGATTATTTTAATTTTCCATTTCTGTAAAACAATACATTCTGGAAGCACATCAAATTAATCAATCGCATATACTTAATATTTTGATGTTAAAAACTTTGCAATTTACTCCCTCTGTTCTTAAATATTTGATTTTTTAGTTTTTTTTATTGTTCCACAAAATTTAATTTTCTAGATTTTTTTTCTATATTTTTATTATTGAATTGTACATTTCAAGAAACATTAACTGAAAATAATTAAATTTATACAAATATTATTGGTTCATAATTATTGAAAATTGTTAATATTAGAGAATAAATGTATGCATAACTAAAAAATTAGTATTTTTTAATATGTGTGAATATATTACAAAAAAAATAGTCGGTGTTTCATTTATTTTAAAGACTAGTCTCCCAATTACAAAACTAAAAATACAAAAATTACAGTTTTGTGTACACTCTTTTCATAGTCAATGTATCAGTCAACACAACTTGAAGACTATCAGACTCTCCACGTAAATTTGGTCGTCCGCTAGGAGCGTCCAATCCTTTTTTAAGTTTGATTTAAATTTGTTGCTTATACTTTGGATATTTTATTTGATGTATTACTGAAAATTTCAGTTTATATTTATAATATGTAATTAGGTGACGTGGATTCAAAATGTGTTATTAAGTATAAATTTATATATTTTTTAATTAGATATATTATAAAATTTAAAGATTATGTATATTTTTTATATTGTAAACTTTTCTTTTTCTCTCCGTATCCATGATCTCTCTCGCGGAACCCTCCTCCAGAGAAGAACCCTATGGCTCGCATGGCCACCATTTACACCGATAACTTCTCCCAGATCTCAGATCTGGCTGTTCTATTATCTTTACGAGTTGGCTATGAAAGTTTGTCCCTGGCTCAAATCTCGAAGCTAATTTCTCACAGCATCAATAACCGTTGAAGAACCCCACATGCTTTGGAAACATGTAACATTTCCGTTCCTCTCGAGCTACGACCTCGATGAACCACCGGCTTCCGAAACGCTCCGGCGCCACCGCAACTCCGCTTCCTTCTCTACGCCGGAACTTACAACCATCAAACGGCTAAGCGTTTTCGTGCCGAAGGAGTTTCCGTCGGACTCAAAACCCGACCATAGCTTTTTATCAAGGTTTATCACTGTTGAGATATCCCCAGATGACCTTCCTGCAGATCGCCGCCGCGGTCGAGGACTCCGCGCCGCCATCGACAAAGATCGTCTAGGGCGAACCCTTCTCCTGTTAGATCTTGGGCCAGTTTGCTCAAAAATTGTTAGTGGGCCGTTGTGCTCCAGTCCATCTCACACATGTTTGTCTGGAAAGCTTATTACTGGGCCTGCGAGCCCTTTATCATCTTCCCCTCAGTTTATGAGTTGTGTTTGTAGCCATTGGACATTAAACTTTAATTTTATATTTAGAGTGTTGACAAAAAAAAAAAACTTTTCTTTTCAAATTAGTAATAATAATGTTTAGTTATATCATATATATATGTTGCCTAAAAATCTGAAATAATCTATAATGGCATTACAATGTAATTTCTCTAGTAAACAAAATCTTTTATATATTTTTTGAAATTTAATGAGATGTTGACACGTCAACATGACTGTGTTGTAATATTCTACATAAACATAAAATTATTTTGCTAAAATAATATTTAATTAATATATAGGGGATATGTAGCCTCTAATGATTGATTCAGTTGTTTTGAATTACATATCAAACAATATATTTAAAAAAACAAAAAATAAACTTTTTTATTTTCACACTTTTGCTAAAACATTTTATATTTTTCAAAAAGGGAGAAGATATATATTTAGTGATACATCTCAAAACAATCTTGTGGTCTATAATCTACATATAAGATTATCCAAGCATAACTAACGGATATAGAGGAGCATTGTTATAGTGTCACTACCAGAGTTCAAGTAAAAATAATGTATTTTGTTTTAAAATAATAACTAGGATATATCTAATTATAATTATAGAAAAATATCCAAAATTATAAAATCTGGTTATTAGAAAATTGTAATTCTTTCAAAATTTTATGAAAATTATAATATCAATTTTTATAATATCGAATCTTTGTTAGCACCTAAAAACATAATTAAATCGGTTTAAATTATTCCTTAAAAACTTCCAAAAAATCGCAATCTATATTAAATCTCTTATTTTTAGAAAATTAAATCAATATTTAATTTAATTTAATTAGTGTGGTTAATTAAATCAACAAAATCTATTTTTAATCTTTTAAAAAAAATTAAAATAAATAAATTATTTAAAACGAAAATTATAAATAATTAATTTAATATTTAGTTAAATAATCACATAATAATTAATTAACTAAAATATCCTTAATGAGAGATTTTAATTTGTTTTTAGATGTAATGGTAATGTGATGTAATTATTAATATTTTATAAGATTTATTTATAAATGTAGTCTTCAAATAATATGTAGGGGATTAGGAGATGTCAAAACTTGTTCAATATCATTTATTCAGATTTGCCCATATATGAAATCTGAAAAACAGATTATACATAAATGAACATTTCCTTTGTTTATTTTAACTTTGCTATATTTAAAAGATAAGCTACATATATGTAAACTCGTCATAGGTAGCGACCAATAATAGTGGCTGGCTTGAAGGAAGTGAGATTCATTGATTTCAGCCACGGCTTCTCCAATACAGTCGCCTCGTAGTTTTTGCTCGGGCCGGTGCCGTCATTAACCGCCACCACAAGCCGGTAATTGACACCGGAGACTACCTGAGACTCGCCGCGAACAACTCTCACGAACTTCAGTCCCGATTTGCTCTGTCTGTTGTACTCACGGACCGCATATTCACCAATCTCTACGATGTGAGGATCCTTAACGTCGCTGATGGATCTCCAGCTGCCTTGCGCTACCACAAAAACGTGAAGAGGGAGGAGGACGAGAGAGAGGAGAAGAAGGAAAATTACCTTATTCATTTTGTTGTGTAAGAAACTGAAGAGCTTTTGAGGGCTTTTATAGTAACGGCTTGCCGTGGCATGACCTCCAGATTTCTTGCAAGTTATTCAATCCTGCATATGTGAGGCAAGTTATTGAAATATTTGAATTATATTTATGGAAATGTATTCAAATGTTTGAATTATATTTATGGAAATGTATTGAAATATTTTAATTACATTTATGGAAATGTATTCAAATGTTTCTATTTGAATACATTTAATAATGGAAATGTAGTGCCAGATATATGTATTGGCGTTTGGAAGCGAGAGAAAAAAATTAATCACATTTTTTTAAAATAGAAAACTAATAATTAGTTGGTGAGAAACGAATATTTCTCGCTTTTTATAATTTTTTTTACCTAATACAAAACCAAACTCATCTAAAGTCCATATTTGAATAACTGTTTCCTATCACATTTTTTTTTAAAAAATAGAAAATTATATTAGTTCGTGAAAACGAATATTTTCATTTTTTAGAAAATATTTTTCAAAGTACAAACGTAAACGAAAGGTTTTTCTTCTGCATGTAAAATTAATGAATGAATTTTGTTTAATGTATAACACTAAATTTAAATACATACGTAAATGCAAAAAGAAACTGTGTGAAGCCGCCATAATTCTACACAATTTCGTTTCCACGATGAAATAAAATATTTTGTTGATCAATATATTTTACTTTTGAAAATAAACTTTTTGTTGATTCCACGTCCATTATACCAAGCTGCTTGCTGACTTTTTAGGGGTGACTGTACGTAAATCCATCGACCAATGTTACGAAGAAGAAACTAACTAATCGTACGAGTTAAGAAAACCAATCAAAACATAATTTGGCTGTAATTGGCACAGCTTATTGTTTTTGTAACATTCAGAACAACAAAGTATAATTCTATCTTTACTTTTATTTTTTTGTTGAAGTGTTTCAGTTTTCTTCAGCTGTTCATCGAGTAGTTCGTTGCAAAGTTGCAATGATAACAAAATCTTTTAAACTTTTGATATCTCTTAAGACGTGAAACTAACTTTTAATCACTTTAGGAAGAAAATAGTAAAATAACAATATCAATATTTTAGATTGATACACCAAATATGTATGCCAAAAAAAGAAAGAAACATAACAATATTGTCTCCCATCTCCTATATTATTTAAAGCTTCCATAATTACTTCATGTTTCTCACACACACACACACACCAAACAAATCTTTCTATAGATAAATTTTCTGAGTGTTTTTTCTTTTCTTAATTCAATAAAAAAAAATATATGGGTATGTCTAAGAAATTAATGAAGGCTATAATTATATATGTGGCTCTTATTGTGGTGTTCTTCACATTTGCAACACTCAAAACCAATGCAGAAGATGTGATAAGCTACCAAGCTCTCGCTCAAGATCATGCATGGGGATGTAGTCCAAAGTATCCTAGATTTTGTCTGAAAGAAAAGGTCAATCCATAGTTTGGAAGATTGTAGTTTGATCCGAAGTGCGATATTAATTATTACTCTCTCTGTTTTAAAATATAGAAAGTTTTAGAGATTTATTTTTGTTTCAAAATATAAACCTTTAGAAGTTTTTGATACGTAATTAATGTTGTGCATAATAATAATCTCTTCAAATTTGATGGAGAGAGAAATAATTTTAACTAAAAATTGAAGTGACTATTAGTACTTTTGTAATAAATTATGTTTTTATAATAAAAAAAAATGTAAAAAGAACTTTTTAATATGGTTGATTTTTTAAAAAACCTTTATATTTTGAAATAAAGGGAGTATATTTTTTTTATGTTTCGTTTATATTATCGTTTGTCGAATGTTTATTACTCAGATTTTTAATTAATTTATGGTGTTTATATGTGAAGTCAAACTTACCGGATAAGTACGTGATCATTAATTTGTATATTTATTTTTTCTTAAAAAATCTGGGTATATTTATATCTCATACATACACATAAATGTAAAGAATGAGAAAATATATTTATATCTCTGACCGCATCCTGTCCTTCCAATATGATAGCCAAAGCAAATTTGTTGGCTTGATGGCTCGCTGGAGCGAAGTGGTCGCGCATCTACAGCCTTCATCAAGCTTGAGAAGATAATGCCGTAAGGGAAGTAACAAAATTCCCAGATCGGTCCTTTGTGTCTATCATTATGTTCCTAGTTTGTCTCTTGAGGTTGCCCTGATTTTCTCTATCTACAAGCGTGCTTTTTCAAGTTTTCTGGTGATGGAGATGCTCGTAGCAGCTAGAAGGGATTGAAATAAGGAGGTCAAGTACTCCATACCAGCGGCAATCCTTACCAGCTCAACGTTGGCGTGTGGTGCAAGATTTCTGGCAATCCTTACCAGCTCAACATTGATTAATCAGATTTAAATAGTAAAGTGTCATGGTTTCTGTTTTGTGTTTACTCAAAGATGAAAACGTGTTGATGATTCACACATGCTTTTTTAAACTTAAATCCGCAATGCATAGACGAAACGTCACCCAGTTGTGGCTACCATTAAATTACTTTACCAACCATTCGATAATGTCTCTAAGGCTCTAACTCTCTTTTATTTGCTAAAACATTCTTAACTATAACAATATATGGATTTGAACACATGGTTTTTAGTCAATTAGATTTTGGATTTCGGAAATGTAAGAAAATTTTTCTAGTTTAGATTTATTTAGTTCTGATGTCATCTTGGGTAAAAATTGTATATGAGGTTAAAGTTAAGAATAGTTTACTAAATCGAAGCACTTGAAAAAAAAAAATATGTATAATGTTGACAAAAAAAAAAAAAAAAATATATATATATAATAAGAAGTAAAGAAATAAGAAGAAAGTCTTGACTCCTTTATTCTTAACCAATTAAAATGAATGTTTATTAATTTTTATGAAATTTTGACGTCAAAAATATAAAAGTTCCTGACAAATCCCTTCTAGCTAGATTCCACCATATGTAAATAATAACATTCAGCGTATACATCATTGTTTTCTTAAAACTCTTTAAGGTTATTGTAAATGATTCGACAAAACAATATACATATGTAATTTCTGCCGTACAAGTAAATAAAAGAAATACTCTAAGAAAAATATAAATATGAGCTTAAGTAACGAACAGAGGAAAATTATAATCTAGCAAAACATAGTCTGCTCTGTCTTCGTTTCTCTCTATCTCTCAAACACAGATTACATAGAGGGAAAAGAACAAAATGATGTATTTCCGAAACTTCAAAGTTCGTAAATTCCTTACCTCCAGGAACTCCGGTAAGGCCACCTTCGCCGGAAAAAGATTGTGGAAAGAATTTCAAGAAGAAGATCACATCCTGAAGGCCCATGTAAGCTCTTGGTTACCTTCGCCGGAAAATATATTCCGGTGGGAAGCTACCATTAACGGCCCGGCGGGTTGCCCTTACGAAAAAGGAGTCTTCGCCGTCTCCGTTCACATCCCAACCCAATATCCTTATGAACCACCCAAAATCACATTCAAGACCAAGGTAACCAAAAATTAGATAACCGGTTTAAGTAATCGTTAGGGTAATATTTGGTTTCCGGTTTGAAATTTCGTTTTTTTTTTTTTTTAAATCTGGGTCCAGATTTTTCATCCTAATATAAGCGAAAGAGGAGAAATCTTTGTTGATATATTGGGATCACGATGGTCATCGGCGTTGACCATTAATTTGGTATTGCTTTCTATATGTTCCATTTTATCGAACCCGGTTGAACCGTTTCTTGTTGGTAATCCTGCCGTGAGAATGTACCGGAAAGACCGGAAAGCTTACGAGAAAGTTGCGCGAGAATGGACTGTCAAGTATGCAAAGGGATGATTAGTTGTTCTTAAGTTTTATATTTTATTAGTTGATGTCTATTGCGACTATTAACTATCATAATACCGAGAGATTGGATAATATAGTTGTATTTGTATTCAAGGACGTAAACAGCTGCTAAACCTTGTTGAAAATTGTTTGTGGGGTTCTGTTTTTTACTTTTACAGTAAGCAATTCAAATATTAACTGCAGAAAACTTAGAAATATGAGTTTCTTTTTCGTCGAACATAAACGATTAAACGTGTTTGAACTGATTTAAGCGAAGTTTCGATAAAAGAACATTGAACATAATTTCTTATCGTTTATCAAATGAAACACTACAAGTTGTAACTTGGGGAAACTTTATACTTTTTATTAAAACAAATAATGTAAATATGACACATGTAGATATACAAATTAATGATCACTTTTCCTCCGGTAAGGTTGACTTCACATATAAACACCATAAATTAATTTTAAAATCTGGGTAATAAACATTCGACAAACGATATTATAAACAAAGTACATGAAAAATATATAATAAATAATATTGCACTTCGGATCAAAATCCCATATTTGAAACTAGGGATTGACCTTTTCTTTCAGACAAGATAATCTAGGATATTTTGGACTACATCCCCATGCATGATCTTGAGCGAGAGCTTGGTAGCTTATCACATCTTCTGCATTGGTTTTGAGTGTTGCAAATGTGCAGAACACTACGATAAGAGCCACATATATAATTATAGCCTTCATTAATTTCTTAGACATACCCATATCTTTTTTTTTAATTGAATAAAGAAAATAAAAAACACTCAGAAAATTTATCTATAGAAAGATTGGTTTTTTTTTGTGTGTGTGAGAAATATGAATTAAGGGATTATTGAAGCTTTAAATAATATAGGAGATGGGAGACAATATTGTTATGTTTCTTTCTTTTTTTGGCATACAGATTTGGTGTATCAGTCTAAAATATTGATATTGTTATTTTACTATTTTCTTCCTAAAGTGATTAAAAGTTAGTTTCACGTCTTAAGAGATATCAAAAGTTTAAAAGATTTTGTTATCATTGCAACTTTGCAACTTTGCAACGAACTACTCGATGAACAGTTGAAGAAAACTGAAACACTTCAACAAAAAAATAAAAATAAAGATAGAATTATACTTTGTTTTTCTGAATGTTACAAAAACAATAAGCTGTGCCAATTACAGCCAAATTATGTTTTGATTGGTTTTCTTAACTCGTACGATTAGTTAGTTTCTTCTTCGTAATATTGGTCGATGGATTTACGTACAGTCACCCCTAAAAAGTCAGCAAGCAGCTTGGTATAATGGACGTGGAATCAACAAAAAGTTTATTTTCAAAAGTAAAATATATTGATCAACAAAATAATTTATTTCATCGTGGAAACGAAATTGTGTAGAATTATGGCGGCTTCACACAGTTTCTTTTTGCATTTACGTGTGTATTTAAATTTAGTGTTTCTTTAATATAACAATTTTATACATTAAACAAAATTCATTCATTAATTTTACCGTATTTAAATGCCAAACGACTACATGCAGAAGAAAAACCTTTCGTTTATGTTTGTACTTTGAAAAATATTTTCTAAAAAATGAAAATATTCGTTTTCACGAACTAATATAATTTTCTATTTGTTTTAAAAAATGTGATAGGAAACAGTTATTCAAATATGGACTTTAGAGGAGTTTGGTTTTGTATTAGGTAAAAAAAATTATAAAAAGCGAAAAATATTCGTTTCTCACCAACTAATTATTAGTTTTCTATTTTAAAAAATGTGATTAATTTTTTTCTCTCGCTTCCAAACGCCAATACATATATCTGGCACTACATTTCCATTATTAAATGTATTCAAATAGAAACATTTGAATACATTTCCATAAATATAATTCAAATATTTCAATACATTTCCATAAATATAATTCAAACATTTGAATACATTTCCATAAATATAATTCAAATATTTCAATAACTTGCCTCACATATGCAGGATTGAATAACTTGCAAGAAATCTGGAGGTCATGCCACGGCAAGCCGTTACTATAAAAGCCCTCAAAAGCTCTTCAGTTTCTTACACAACAAAATGAATAAGGTAATATTCCTTCTTCTCCTCTCTCTCGTCCTCCTCCCTCTTCACGTTTTTGTGGTGGCGCAAGAAGGCAGCTGGATACCCATCAGCGACGTTAAGAATCGTTACATCGTACAGATGGGTGAATATGCGGTCCGTGAGTACAACGGACAGAGCAAATCGGGACTGAAGTTCGTGACAGTTGTTCGCGGCGAGTTACTGAGACACTCCGAAGACTATGGTGTCAATTACCGGCTTGTGGTGGCGGTTAATGACGGCACCGGCCCGAGCAAAAACTACGAGGCGATTGTAGTGACGGCGCCTTGGCGATGGAATCTCTTTTCCTTCAAGCCATTAGCCAGCCACTCTTAATTATCCCTTCCTATGACGAGTTTACATGTAGCCTATCTTTTAAATATAGCAAAAAAGTTAAAATAAACAAAGGAAATGCTCAATTATGTATAATCTGTTTTTCAGATTTCATGTATGGGCAAATCTGAACAAATGATATTGAACAAGTTTTGACATCTGCTAATTTTTCTTTTAAAACAAAATGCATTATTTGGACTTGAACTATGGTAGTGACACTATCACAATGCTGGTCTATGTAGATTATAGATCACAAGATTGTTTTGTGATGTATCACTAAATATATATCTTCTCCCTTTTTGAAAAGTATAAAATGTTTTAGCAAAAGTGCGAAAATAAAAAAAAAGTTTAATTTTCTTTTTTAAAATATATTGTTTGATATTTAATTCAAAACAATTAAATCAATCATCAGAGGCTACATATTACCTATAATAAACTAAATTTAAATTTGCATTAAAACATCAAATCAAATCTCCAAAGTATAAGCAGCAAATTTAAATCGAACTTAAAAGAGGATTGGACGCTTTTGTTTTAACTACTTGACGGAGATTCTTGAACACAAACCAATTACGAGACGCAAAAACAGAGAGAACATTAGGAAAAAAAAATATTAAAGAAAATTATCACCTTTTTTCGATGATGATAAAGTATTGTTTTAGGGTCTGATTGGTTGTAACTGTATATTTAGGATTTTTGCTATAGAATTTGATATGTAATTTTTTTTTGCTGTAGCTTTATAATTTAGACCGTAGAACCAACTTTCCATAATAAATAGTTTGTATAACCAACTTTTCATAATTTTCCAAAAACCAAAATTTATATCTTAAATTTTTTAGCTATTTACAGCAAAAAAAAAAAACAAAAAAAAGTGGTTTTACCTTTTAAAAATATATATAAAGCGTGATTACTTTAAATTTAGGACTTTAAATTCAAATATGACTATAGTCTATAGAAAGAGCTCAAAATCACAACCAATCACGTTCTTAGTTTTTGAGTATTTGAAGAAAAAAATATAAGATTTACTTATTATTTCCCTCTTTCCATTTATGTGTACGTATGAAATATAAATTAGTTGGATCTTTGATCATGTTGGCCACAAAAATATATTTAGAATTAATTTTCTCTTTCTCGTTTTGTATTAAACAAGTTTTAAAAAAGTAATTGGTTATATGATATAACTGATAGCAAAAATAGTCTTAACATACATTAAATCAGAAAGAGACACAAAAAAACACTACATCAAATTAGAAACGTACGCTGCATGAACCATAATTCTGCTCTATTGTAACTAATTTTGACGTAATTCAGTTATTTGTTACTTTTTATTTTTATTACCGTAGTTCGGTTAAAGGAACAAAATAAAGTTTTGGATTTGAATCTCTTTTATTTTTCTGTGATTCAGTTTTTTTTTAACTATTTTTTTTCTTTCATCATCTACATTATCATAATAGATATTGTGATGTAATCCTATTATAAACAATGATGAGTCTTTCAAATCTAACTATATGCAACACATATGATTATGATGAATGATTTCAAGAACAATTCCAGAATATGCAACTCTCTCCATAACACTTCGATTTCCTACTGACGATTCTTATATGCGCCATACCAACGATGGAAAGTCTTACACATAAATTCGAGATCATTTAGAATGGCTGAAACTTCTGATTAATCTTATACCATTAATCTGAAAAAAAGTAACTCCAGACCCGCTGTAAAATACACCATTGACCACTGGAACAAGAGGCTTCCACGTTTTCTTCTACTGTTCATAGAGTAGGGTTTTTTTCAATGATTAAAAAGTTATAAACTATCGATATTACCTAAAACGTGAAACTAATTTAGAATAAATTTACGGATAAAAACAGTAAAATAACAATATGAATGTTTCAGAAGGATACACCAAATCTGTATGCCAAAAAAAGAAAGAAACATAACAATATTGTCTCCCATCTCCTATATTATTTAAAGCTTCAATAATCCCTTAATTCATATTTCTCACACACACAAAAAAAAAAACCAATCTTTCTATAGATAAATTTTCTGAGTGTTTTTTCTTTTCTTTATTCAATTAAAAAAAAAGATATGGGTATTTTTAAGAAATTAATGAAGGCTATAATTATATATGTGGCTCTTATCGTAGTGTTCTGCACATTTGCAACACTCAAAACCAATGCAGAAGATGTGATAAGCTACCAAGCTCTCGCTCAAGATCATGCATGGGGATGTAGTCCAAAATATCCTAGATTATCTTGTCTGAAAGAAAAGGTCAATCCCTAGTTTCAAGTATGGGATTTTGATCCGAAGTGCGATATTATTTATTTTTATTTTTTCTAGTTCGTTTATTATTCCGTTTGTCGAACGTTTATGCCCAGATTTAGTTAAAAAATTATGGTGTTTATTTTGTAAAGTCAAAGTTACCGGATAAGTGATCATTAATTTGTTTATGTATGTGTCATATTTCATCATTTGTTTTAAATAAAAAGTTTAACGTTTCACCAAGTTATAACTTGCAGTGTTTTATTTGATAAACGAAAAGAAATTATCTTCAATCGCGAATTAAATACGTGAATCTTCATATGAATAAAATAAGAACCCTGCTTCTCTATTTTTTTTTTTTTTTTTTTAATATATATAAATGATTAAGATTTAGAAAGTTAGAAGCATTTACGCGTTAAGTGGTAACTACAAGGAACAAAATAAACTTGGGTTCTTTTCTGAGTTATAAACTCAGTTCTCACCAGTGACAGTTGACTTGTAGCCCAAGAAAAGCAATACAAAAAAACATTGAAACGCTATTCCAAACCCTAAAGCCTAAATATATACAGTGCAAGAAGTAACCTATCTAAAACTATATCATGTTTCAAAACCCTGTGTAATAAGGAAAAGAGTAAAAGCAAAACTGTTCCAACTGTGCTAAACGGCCATCTGAGACGTGCCCAGCAAGTCATCGGTTATCTCAAATAGGGTTTGGAGGGAATTGTTGCAGTGGCGTGCGTCAATGTCTCAATGATGAGCTTCTCATGGTTGTGATCTTCCAGTTTATCTGCTACAGCGCGCTTTTTCCTCCACTACTTCCATTCCTTTGTTAACCTATTCAAAATCATAACCTGAGTTTAGAAATCAAGAAAAGTCGTAGATGATAATTCGAGACGTTAAATATCAGAAATGTGGATTTAATGTTGTATACCACTTTTTCATCTCCGTTGAGCTTCTCTTGAGTAACTGTGTTGAGTGGAGGAAGCTGAGGATACAGAACTCCTCTCAGCTTCTCTGATCTGATTGTGACAGTAACAAAATAACCACTCTCAAATATTCCATCCAACACGCGCCAGTCACGGGAACTGCACAAGAAGAAGAGACACACAAAGGTTCAACTTTAAAAGCAGCAAAAAGATAACAATATATGGCAGAGAAGGTAACGTGTTCGGTGTTTCACGAAAAAGGAAAAAGAGCGAAACTATTTAATCAGGATTGGCTGTTTTCGAGGTACGTTTCAAACCACACCAATAACCATTGGAATTGCAGCAATAATTGAGCTAATGCCTACATGGATTGATTCCTCAATCAAGAATGAGGAATCAATCCATGGTTGCAACTTGCAATAAAATTAAAGAAACTGTTAAAATCTTGAGCTTCTTTGGAATGGTAACTCTAATGGTTTCCCTGAGCAAGGAGAGGGTCTAGCGGTTTGACTCTAACCTATCTGAAACTCATGTGTTTAACCCTGTATAACAAAACAAAACGAAAAGAGATAAAAGCATCTCTGTTTTTCAGCTCTGCTCACCGGCCACCATCAAGTCATTGGCTTTCTCCATGTGAGTTGTTGTCTCAGCCCAAAGAGACAGTTGTTCCACTTCGGAATCAGGATAGTATTCCTCATCTTCATTTTCCTCCGATTCTTCCATTAGAACATCAGCTTCAGTGTGCTGCTTGGGAAGCCATTGTTGCAGAGGCAAAGCATCAATGACAATCTGATTTATTTTGAATAGTAAAGATACATATCAAGAAAGCCATGAATGGTCTATGAAGGTCTAAAATCTAAGACAACAAAAGCCGGAGATTATAGTGTCGATATTGTATACCTCTTTTTCTGTTGTGTATTGGCTTTGTCCCACTGAATGCTTTTTGTTTTGAAAAGCTGTTGAGGATTGGCTTTATCAGTCAAAGTGTTGGGGAAAAACATCATAACTCTGTCTCTGTGGGTCTTGAGTAACTCTCTTCTCTGTAGAATCATACAATACAAAACTAACAAGATAACCAGTCTCATTTTTTCCATAGACGAATCCGATCACTGAAAAAAGAGAAAAGAGAGGCTCATTTTCGTAAGTTAAAGCTTTGAAGAGATAGATGATCACGTAATTGTGAAGCAACAAGTAACTGAAATGTGCATACATGGAGGAAACAGGCCGCGAGCTTTGAAAAAGTAGATGATCTCGTAGTTGTGAAGTAGCGAGTAGTAGAGATTGCGCACATGTAGGATAAAGATCGGGTTTCGTTGTGATTGGGAGAAGTTAAAGGTATCAAATACATCCTTCCATTTCTGTTCTCTAACAATCTGCAAAAACTCAACAAAATTAGGCCAAAAATGATCTTTCTGTAGATTACGTACAGATTTCTAAACTTTCAACTCTCAAGATGATGATGATGATTACATATTTTTACCTGTTCGATTCCACCACGAGAAGTAACCTCGCAAAAAACCTTATGCAAGTCCATATCCTCAAATCTTACTTTGGGAATCCTACAGTCATGTATATATTTCAGCAATGGGCATTGGTAATTGCTGATGGGCGAAAAGTGTTGCAACGAAAATCTTTATATCAAAAGCTTCTTACCAAAATTTTGTACCCATTTGGGAGTGTAATTTCACCAATGTAGACATGAAGATATCCTTGTCAGCGACCACTTGCTCGTAGCTTGCAAGAGGAGATGGGTAGGTCCGGCGAGTGTTATTCATTGATACTGAGAGCTTGGATCAAGATTGGAGCTTGATGCAATTCCCAAACCGTCTTTTACTTCCCGCACACACCAATCACTTATCATATGCAATGTAGCTGTTCAAAATCCACTAAACTTTCTTACGAATTCAGAGGAAGAAGGTCAAACATGACGTGTTCATAAAACAACCATTCCAAGGACACAATTTGACATTAAAAAAACAGAGTTTCCATCTAAGAAGAGAAACAGTAAATGACGTTGAGAGAAAAGCTGTCATGGACTCACGACCCCAAAGATTAATTCTTCTTCCTCTGCTTCGCCTTTACAAACAAGAACTGATCGAATTCAACAGATTCAATCGATGTAGAGGAAGATTTATGCTAGAAAAGCAAATACTCTGTACAAGATTTACAGCAAGAGATACATCTCTCTGTCCCAGTCTCTTTCTTGAACAAATGAATTACATACAGTTCGTTGAAACTTAATGCCCACCATCGACATTCTCTGTTAATCTTTAAAAACGACGAGTGAATTTTCATCCGATAGATTCAGAGCAAAGAAGATGAAAAGATCCCATTTTCGGGTTTCGTGAGGGAACAACAAGAGAAGCCCATAACCAATACAGAGAGTGGCATCACCTTACGTCACTGACACAATCGCGATTTTAGTCTTTGACTCCAAAGAGTGTTTGAAAAAAATCGAAGCTTTTACTTAGTTTCTCATACTTTAATGGTGGAGCAATGGATATATATAATGCCCAAGTATGACTCTAATTATCAACTGGGCCGTAGTTTATAGAATCCAGTAAAAGCCCAATAAGACTGTGAAAAATGAAAATCATTAGTCAAAAGACATATTTTCATTTCAACTAATTTATAAGCAAGCAAAGCCAATAATAACCCAACTTTTTCTACAGCACACGTTTCACAAACCATTTCTTTGTCAATTTGAACGTTTTCAGTTCACTTCAATTTTTTTGAATAAAAAATAGCATTCTTAAAGTCAATATTTATATAGGGTTTTGCCTTTTATATTGAAAAATATGAGCTTCAGTCACGGTAAAGCCAATTTTAGTTGGAAGTAGGTGTACGCTTTTTTCATAATTTCTAATATATCAACGCGGAACAATTTTAAATGTTTGCACTTTTATGAATCAAACTAATAATATGTTATTATTTATATATATGCCTCTAATACACCCATATAATTTATAGTACTCCCTCTATTTTATTTTAAGTGATGTTTTAAGGTTTTTGCACATAAATTAAAAAATCATATAAATTTCACTTAATTTACCTTTTTTACACAAAATATCATTAATTAAAACTAATTCAACCAATAAAAAAACATGCGGCAGAATATAAATAGTCAAAAAAAGTTAAATACATTTAAATTTTTACATAGAAATTTGAAAACACCACTTAAAATAAAATAAAATCCCTAAAACATCACTTAAAGTGAACGGATGGAATACTAGATATATATATATGTATATATATACACATATATATTATGAAGAAATAAGATTTATAAATAATTAATCAATTTACCAAAAAAAACTAAGATTATAACTAAGCAAAAACTATATCTTTTAAATTTCAAAAAAAAATAAAATATATATATATATATATATATCTATTGATTAATATATAAATAATAAAGCACTAAGACATCTTCATGTACCATATTGTCAAACTTCTTGTACTGTCAGAGTGTCAGGAATTTGTCTGTCTTTTAAGTTTCACCTAATTTTCTTAAGAAGTCTTGTTTTTTTTTTTTTTTTTGGTGAAGGAAGACCAATACTCTGATGTTTTTGCTCAGGTATGTTTGTCTGAGAATTATCGATCACATATAAATTATTCTCTGATGTTTTTGTAAAGTGAATTGCTTAAACCAAGATTCATTACAAATTTGGATATTTAGTATGACCAAATCAACCACGAGACTATGTATAATCTATGCCACTTAGTTCCAAAATAAATTCCTACGCATCGTTTTTTTTTTTTTACTTTGATGTTATCATTAAAACTAAAAGAAAAATCAATAATTCATATATTTGCCTTAATTTTTATTAGATTATTTGTAATCGAAAACTAGTTGTAGAACCGAATATGATACAGATTTATTTTTTCTTTCTGTCAAAAAAAAAAATTATATAGATCATTTTATATTTTTTAAATTTCAATTCAAGTTCAACTTTTAGTCTAATAGATCTTTAGACTTTTAATAAATTCAGTATGGTTTACCAACTCTTTTTGGTTTTCGATAGATAGTTTTTTCAATCGGTTTTGATAGATTCGTTCAGCTTTTTGTTTGTTTGTTTTACAGAACATATTAGTTTAAGTTATCTACATCCAATATAAATTAAACCTCGTAAGATTTATATATATATATATATATATCACTTTTGCGAGTATAAAATACTATAAAGAAATGGAGAGAAACCATATTTGTCAAGATGAGAATCTGGTGGGTGAGTTAACAGTTGCTAAGTGTATACGAGTGGCTAATAAATGATTGAAAATAGCATCTTTAATACATTTAAATATAAATAATAGGCCAAAAAGGTCATACTTATTCGGATCAAAGCATGATTGAGTAGCAGTTGGAACAATTACACTAAGTGATTCCAAAACCATAATCTTCTCATGGACTGTGAAAATGAAGGCCAAGAAAAATGCTACAAAAAAAAGGTAGGCCAACGACATCACCCAACCTCTCCAGCCAGTAGATTTATTGCAAAATAAATAAAAGAAAAAAGCTATAGATACAACATTTACAAACCAACTATCTATATATAATCTTGAAAGTAAATAATATGAAATTTGAATTTACTATTTACCAATCTCTTCCCATTTTTCATATAGTTTACACAATGATTATATTGTTTGTTTGTGACAGTCGATTTTGTAGGGAATGTATATGATGGATTGGATTTTATTTTTAAAACAATTATAGGGCTCACATAAGCTAGTCTACTAGACCCATGCAGAACTGAAGATGTTGTGGTGAATATTGATTATACACTGATTAACATCTTTTAACACCTATAATATTTGTATTTTCTCTGTTTAATTTTAATTTATGATTCTTTTAGAGAAATAAGAAATGTTAAACTCGGTAATTAACAAAATAAAAGTTGACTCCAGTTTGTTTTAGTCTTATATCAATTATTCTCTATGTTTCATATTAAATGTCGTCTTAAATTAAAAAATTTATTTTAAAATAAGTATCATTTTGTATATATTTTCAATGTATATGTTTGCTAAAATTTACAGTTTTATCTCTACTATTTTAATATATTAATCTGACCAATGTAAAAAATTATATAATATATTAGTAAAGGATAAAACAAAAAAAATAAATTTTTTTTTTAATCTGTGTGAAAACCTTAAACGATTTTTATAAAGAGACGAAGAGAGTACTTATGTTTTGAATTTGAAAGTAGCAATCTTATCTTTATTAGCTCTTTTTAATTAAAAAAAAAAAAATTGCCGCCCTTATCTTTTTGCATTTATGGTCATTGGTGGGATTATGTCCGATGCTCAATCCTTTTAAAGTTTTTCAATTTCCAACTGTACAAATACGTCAACGTCTCCCGTTACAAAACATTGATAATTGGCAAGAAAAAACCAAAAATAATTAAAAATAGATAAATACTAGTATTAAATACGTAAAAAAATAAATCTTTCAATGAAACTCTTCTAAATAGACATTGATCACGCCATTTGTTGCGGCGACAAATAGCTTTTCATTTTCTTTTAGTTGCAAGTGGCAGTATCTTTTTTATATAAAAAAAAAATTCAATATGATATGTTTAAATTGTTACAAAAAAAATTAAATACAGTACTAATCAACTTTTAAAACAGTGAATATGTGAATGCAACCAACAATCAACTTTTGATGTGGCTGTTTATTAATGGCGTCCAACTTTTGATGTGCACTACATTTTCATTATTTCTTAAAATTTAAAATTTGTTATTTTTGGTTTGATTTATATTCAAATGACTTCACACGCCATTGTATGATTGAATATTCTTTTTTTTTTTTTTTGCTGTAATAAGATTGAATATTCTTCATTGAGATAAAATAAGCAATTGATTTTACATGTCTAAAATGCTAGAAACAGTAAGTTATATACGCAGAGCTTACTATCATTGGAGTGTAATATAGGACAAAAGTAATTAAATTTGGATCTTATTGCGGTCCTAGTTTCCAAAGAAATACAAATTGTTGACTTTAGGGTCTTTTCATTTTCATAAATTGTTGATCATTTAAGAGACACGAACTCGACATATGAATGATTAATTGGAAGATAATCACATGTATTTTTTTTTTTTTGGGGTCATTGATGTGATAAATCCAGAAAGAATAGATGAAACGTCTAAGTTGGGGCGGATTTGATTAATAATCCCTTCCATGATATTGGGGTTTAATCAAAAATGATAATCATGTTTACTTCATCTTTTATATAGTTTCCATTTGCTATCTTATATCAACATCTTACTCATCTTTGTCTTCCACTTTCCTCCACTAAACACAAGATCCCTGTGTGTTACGTGCCGATATCTGTCTTTTACTTTCGTTGATTAACGTTACAATCAGACACAGCAGTAGAAACGAAGTGGTAAAAGTTGACGGTAAAACATTTTATGCCGTTACTTTAATATTACCACCATTTTGAGACAGTAAAGAGTAAGTAAAAATACGTTAATAGTATATTAACTTTATAAATTTATATTTAAAAGATTTTCAGTAAATTGTTATGAAACTAATGAAATAATTAAATTTTTTTTATCATAATCTTGTAATCTAAATCATTTTTTTTTGTTTTACCAATATTGTATCTAAAACTCTTTTCGTACCTTCTCTTACCAATCAGACAATACAACTAAAGTGGATTGCCATCTCTCATATAACTAATTTCGGTGCCTCTAACTTAACTACCATTTTTATCATTATTTTTTTTTTTACCTTTTTATGCCATCAATCGAACACTTACGAAAAAAAATAAAACTCAGATGAATCGAAGTAATTTAATATTATATATGGTATTATAACTTGGGGTAAAGTTATTTGGTCATAATTCTACATAAAAACCTCACCAGATTTACATAATTCTTCTGAACTACTTGAATGTTGGGAAGATAACTAGTATATTACATATGGTAGATTTACGAAATTTATTTGTAGAAGAATATGTTCACCAAAAGAATAGTCAAGGTCTATACATCAGTTAAAACCTGTAATTAACGAAAAACAACACAGTACACAGTGAATAATAAAACCTCTCTTTATAATGGAGAAGTGATACCTAATTTTTTTATTAATAGAAGTCAGGTTCAAAACGCTACTGAAACATTATTCGCTATTAATTACTCCGAATTAATACCATCAAATTAAAATTAGCATATAAAACAGACTCCAAAATAGTCTGGACTTCTATAAAATAAATTAACAAAAACAAGTAGTCTTTACAAAAACAAGTAAGAGTCTAGACCATTTCATCTGCGTATTCATGTGAAAATAGAATTTTATCTAAAGTCTTGAAGACCCATTGGCAAACTAAGCCACGGGAAATTTTTCCAAGCATCTGAAATTAAAACTAGTGAACCGATCTCAAGAGAACTATATGAATGTGTTAATAGTTAAACCCGACGCATACATTATCGAATGTGTTAAATTTTCCAGTGTAGCATTATATTTGAAAACAAACTACTTATAACTAGATAATTGTTGGTGTTGTGACATGTTTTGATTCGCGGACCTAAAAAAATCTAAATTTTAGTACTCCACTAACAAAAGCTCATTATCTTTGTTGGCTATTTGATTTAGCCCGGGCAAGTGGATCCGTTATCCGCCGAACTCGCTAGATCCGTTCCGTACTCGGTCCGTAAAAGCGGGGATTCGCCTCGTCTAAGTGCAAGTCCAAGGTTTGTTTTTGAATTACTTGCAAACCTAAGTCCAAGTCCAAGTCCAAGTTCAAATTTTTTTTTCTATACTTGCCCCATTACCTGTCTTGAAACCCGTTACGCGCCTTGCTACTTGATATCCGCAACAAAAATATTCGTTACCCGCAACAAAATATCCGTTATCCATAAATAATATCCGTTATCCGTAAAATATAGCCGTTACCCCCAAAAAATAAACGTTACCCGCAAAAAATATCCGTTATCCACAAAATTACCCGTTATCCGTGGATCCAAGTAGCGGAACAAGTACCTTGCAAGTAATCGATTTTGGAGCGGATACCCGTTTGGGCGGGTACCCATTTTGGGTGGGTCCAAGTACAATTCTGATGATGCTGTTACTCATACGGGACGGGTCAAGTACCAAGGCCGACAAAAATAGCGGATATTGTAACCCCCCCATTCGCAGAAATAAACTAACAACAGGTGTTAACCGATAAATTTTTCGATTTTTCTACGAAGTACAAAATTAATCGGATTTTAACTCAACAAACTACACAGCAGAACTACCAAGTTTTAAGTCATGCAAGCGAGTTCTTATTCCATAATAAAAACCAACAAAAATCCAACAAACGAATTTAGTCACCAACAGAATTCCAATTATTCAACAAATAGTCGCTAACACATGTCCTTAAACAAATTCTCAAACCCAAAACTCAAATGTAAAACCATCCATTCCTTTCCAACGCCACCATGTCTCGCGAGCTTCTCAATCATCTTTACCTGCATCCATAAGTCCGGATACATAAGCAACATAATTGCTTAGTGAGGTGGTCATCCCGTCTCGCCAGGCATTGTACAGAAACAATCCAACAAAAACAGGAAGATACATCATGATTAGTCAATATAATGCAATGACTCCCAAACGTATATGCAATGAGACGACACTCAAAGTACACACAAACAACAAACGGAACCCAAACAGTCAAGACATCAAACGCATACCCTTAACCAAACAAGACAATCAAGCCACAAAGATCAAACTTCTCAAATACTTAGCCACGATCACACACTTACCTGAATGTTACTGATCTCAACACTAAGTTTTATCGAGTAACATCGCAATCTCAACCTTAGATTGGATCTCTCGCAACCAACAATCTCTTGCTCAATTTGATCTCAACTCTCAAACCACATATCGACTCGAGTTTTCTACTCGACCAATGGATACTATCCAATAAACAAATGACTTCTCACTAAGTCCAAGTTCACCAAAATCCACTTGATCAACCTTGATCTTCCATATGACTATTTTCTTAGTCAAACATGGTATACTCAACACAAAAACCTACCACTCGTTTTCTCTCAATTAATTCTCGTTCTTTTGAGAATTCACAAATTCCTTACTCTCTAGAATGTTAGATCATAATCTAAACATCCTACAACATTTTTCATAACGTAAGTTCTCAAACTTTGGTTATATTATAAATCTTTCCCAGAATACAACCAACCTCAACTGTGGTGATCGCAGCTAAATAGGCTTCACAGTCGTTTCTCTCACAAACGTTCTACCTGAACAACTCACACAATCAAACTCCCTGAGGTCGGTCTAACACCTTGATAGACCAACATTCCCTTACCCATTTCAAAGTTCACACGTCCTCTGTGATAGTCCAAATGAGTCTTATACTTTCCGAGCAAATCCATTCCTAGGATCACATCATATGTCTCCACTAGACATATAACTAAATTAGCTCTCATGTTTACACCACTTACCCATGTGGACATGTTATGAACTCTGCCTAAGACTTCCATAAGCTGACCACCAGTAGCCTTAATTCTTCTCGGTGATTCTCGGGTTCCTTCCGGAAATCACCCTTAGCAAACATATTTGAACTAACAAAATAATGTGAAGCTCCGAAATCAAACAACATATGGGTATCCACCCCTCCCATATTTAAGGTTTTTACACATGCATTCTAATGCCAAGAACCAAAAACAACACACATAGCATGCAAAACAAACAAACTTTCCACTTCTTGGTAACATTTCTCCAAAATGTTATCCTAAGTAATCTACCACGACCTGTCCATGATCGCTGTGGTTCTTCACTATCGTGATTCTCAGTCATTTCCATAACTAGTGTTATTCACATGTCTTCACATGTCTACCATTACTCAATAATATTCATGAGCTATCACATAAAATTAGCCATCCTTCTTATCCATTCCTACCAATGGGTTTGGATTCACCGACTACTCTTTTTTTAGTCATTTCCAATGACTTAGATTAATCATTTCCGATGATCTTGCTCTTGTTAGAACATATAAACCTCTCCAATTTCCATTATCAATCAACTGATTCTGACATACACAAATCTAAACTTAGATCTTTAACCCCAATCCTTATTGATTACTTATCAAACAACCTTTTAAACCTGAACCAAACCATTCAATTGGTTTACAAAACATGCTGCTAACACTTTCCATATGTTAGTTTACTATAAACAAGTCTATTTCCATCTAGAATTTGTCATTGATATCTCTAGGCTCTTTCGTAGAACAGTCCATGCTTAACCCATATCAAAACCTCATTGACTTTTCCTAAGTCAATATACTCCATTCTACCGTAACTTGGATTTTTCCAAAATGATTCTAGGCACTTCTGGAATCTGCTTTTCCCAATCATATTCTTAACATGATTGATAATCCATTGATCATTAATGGTCCAAAAATGATATGCTAACAATCGTCCGTCCAACATTGACAAACCTTAGCGTCTACCCAATAATCTATCAACAATCCGAGCATCTTTTCTCGGCAATACCGTTAACATCAACTCCACAGATTCAAATATGAAAGGCATACAAGACTCTAAAATTCTATTCTCAAGAAACCTCATAATTAGCTGCGGACACTCCATTACCCATAGCCAGACCATCAACCATGCCATCAACCAATTAGCCATCTAGACCGTCAACCAATCTGCCAACCAGACCGTCAATCAGATTTCACAGTCTATCAACCAGACTCCACCGTTTGTCAACCATACTCCACCATCAGTCAATCAAGACTCAACCGTCTGTACCAACATACCAGTAAATGTCATGTACCAACGTACCCACTACCGTCCGATTTCAATATTCCAAAAATAGCACTTTCTGCCACGATTACTTCATAATATTCCCATCAAACACAACTGTTAACCACTCGCGGCACCAAATTAGTCATCTGCAATGACTCAATCAAAACACTAAGTTCACATGAACTTAGCCAACAACTACGCCAAACGGCTTCATAAACCATTCATCACAAAATGTTCTCAGAAAATTTCACAGAAAATTTAATACTTACCGCGAGATTTGGCGTTGGAAGGATGGTTTTACCACAAAATAATCTATAAAATTACTAACATCCTAGAATCAAGCATGCTCTGATACTAAACTATAACACTCCCATTCGCAGAAATAAACTAACAACATGTGTTAACCGATAAATTTTTCGATTTTTCTACTAAGTACCAAATTCATCGGATTTTAACTCAACAAACTACACAGCAAAACTACCAAGTTTTAAGTTATGCAAGCGAGTTCTTATTCCATAATCAAAACCAACAAAGATCCAACAAACAAATTTAGTCAACAACGGAATTTTAATTATTTAACAAATAGTCGCTAACACATGTTCTTAAACAAATTCTCAAACCTAAAACTCAAATGTAAAACCATTCATTCCTTCCCAACGCCACCATGTCTCGCAAGCTCTTCAATCATCTTTACCTGAACCCTAAATCTGAATACATAAGCAACATAATTGCTTAATGAGGTGGACATCTCGTCTCTTCAGACATTAGTACAGAAACAATCCAACATAAACGACAAGATATATTATGATTAGTCAATGTAATGCAATGGTTCCCAAACGTATAAGCAATGAGACGACACTCAAAGCACACATAAACAACAAACGAAATCCAAACAGTCAAGAAATAAAACGCATACCCTTAACCAAACAAGACAATCAAGCCACAAACATCAAACTATCTCAAATACTTAGCCACGATCGCATACTCACCTGAATGTTACTGATCTCAACGCAAAAGCACTCAAATATCAGCCAACAATATATGCTAATAGCCTAGACACAAAACAAACTTGGATTAAAAATTCGATCAAAAGATCCAAGCGGATCTAACACTCAAACGGATCCTAAATAGGGTCTCTTACCAAACGATGATCAATCCAAGGCTATACCAATCAGATTGTCCTCTCCACAACAATCTCAGTACACACTGATCACAAAAACATAACACAAAAATCGATCAAAAATCGATTTCACAAAAACAAGCCAAAAACGATCCCAAACAATCTCTTACCAAACGGTGGACAGAACTAGGGCCACACCAACCAAAATGATACCACCACAGGAGCAACAACTCACCACAGCCTTAGCAACAACACTACAGAACCGATCAGAAATTCGATCAAAGACTCGGTACCGATCCGATCACAACACAGTACCGATCGGACCACGACATAGCGCCGATCCGATCACAACACAGTACCGATCCAATTTCGACACAATGCCGATCCGATCACGATACAGTACCGATCCGATCATGACACAGTACCGATCCGATCACAACCAACACACATATCCGAACACAAAACCCTTACCAGATTTACTTTTGCTACGATCCAACCGATGGATTGCTCAAACTCGATGGATCCTGCCTTCACTATCACGAATACAAATTAAATGATACTATCAGCCACTGGCCGAACCAAAACCATCAAAAACAAAGATAGAAATGCTTACCAAATTTGCGAATTCTCCAACGGATCCGATCTCTCTCACGGCCAAGGATCTCACGATTTCTCTCTCAGCCAATCTCGAGTTTATTCTGTGTTTTCTAAGTGTTGTGTGGCTGAAAAAACTCGACAAAAACCTTATAAAGACTCGACCAAAACTTTTACAGCAAACGGTCCAATACTTAGAAAAATTTCCAAACGCAATTTTTCTAAGTCCCTGTAGACCAAAATTCCAATTCGGTCCGTGACTCTTTTCCAACCTTAGAAACTCGATTTCATGACTAACCAAGCCTATCCATCCAGTCAAAATCAGATTTACTCGATTCAAATCAAAAATATCCCATCGGCCCCAAAATTGATCCGTACCGGACCGACCGTGATCCGATCAAATTCTCTCGGCCAAAACCTTGTCCATTCGGACATTTTCTGTCTGAAATCCGACCAACCTTATCCTTGGACATTCCTTGTCCGAATTTCCAACCACTATCCAAAAATCTTCCGATCCGGACCGTATCGCATCAGTATCGCATCCGGACAGTCCTGTGTACCGCGTCCGGACAGTCCAAAAAATCCGAACTACTGTCCGAACAGTCTGTTTGTCCGAGAATTTTGGACCCTGGTCCGAACGGTCCACGCGCTGTCCGAAGTTCGACCGAACATGTCCGAAATCCGACCGAACCTGTCCGAAATCCGACCGATCCTATTCGAGAATTTTGGACCTTTGTCCGAACGGTCCACAGACATTGTCGAGCTGCCCTCAGTGCCCTCAGTGACTTCATCGATGATCCGTCGATGTCACCGATGACCCTTTGGCCATCCAGCTCTCGGACATAAGTCCTCGACGACACACACAGGGACAACGACGATACTCGGCCAAAACTCAACAATCTTCAATGGTCCTCGGTGGACACCGATGTCCTCTCGGTAAACTCCGATGATCACTCGGTGATCTCAGCAAATTCATCGATGATCCAACGATGTCATCGATGACTTCTCGGCCAGCTCAAACATCGGTCATCTCTCGGCCTTTTCTCGGTGATTCGTCCTGCCCGAACACCTGTCTTTACCGAAAAATCAGTTGTCCGAAGGACGGATCTTACAGATATTCACCCCGTGTCTAGATTTAATTTGATTCATACAATAAAAAATGTCGTTAATAATTGTTGTCAATTTTTTTTGTTAAAAGATTTATCATATCATTTTCTCAATTTTCAAATTTTAGTATCATCATAAAGGCTTGACCAATATGCTCTTCTTATCGATAGGTAAATAAAACACATTCATATTTTGAAAAATAAAAATTTAAACCATCAGATGAAAAATAAATCCAACCACGAAAATATTAAAAGTAGTGCGTATTTATTTTCAAATGCATTTACACGACGTTGAACAAAAAGTATAAACTTATTCGAGTTTAGAATTTATTATTAGAAAAAAAATTAGAAGAAGACAAAGTTTCGACCGCGTCAATGTTCTTCTCGAAGACAAAGTCTTCTTCGGTCTCGTTTTTTCCATGCGTACATATAAACATAATTTTTTTTTTTCGTATGATATATATATATATATATATATATATATATCTGTAGATATATATCTTCTAAGTTAAATCATTTTCGCTAAATCAACGGTTTAAAATAAAAAAGAATCTCGTTGAAAAATCAATTAGAGCTAAGAATTATTAAAAAAAAATAAAAAAAATAAAAAAAGAACTTTATACCAAAAAAGTGAAAAATCCTGGGCCACCGTAAATGACCAAACCCGATGAAGGGGTTTGCTATATTTACACCACGCGAACCCATTCTTGTTGAAATTAATGCCTCCAATCTTCAAAACTATATTTCAAAATAATACAAACACTTTAATAGATTTTTTCAGAAAAAAAAAAATATCACATATTTCTAGAAAGAACACACTATAAATAAACATCCTTGCTGGCAAAAATCCATCATTCAATTTTGGTCGGTCAAATAGATCGCCACAGATGTTATAAAAGCAAATTATCATATCCTCAAATACATTTCACATTTCCATATTTACACATTCACATGGCTCCCGTGGTAATGGATCGTCTCTGTTTCGTATTACCGACAGAATCAGGCGAGTTAAAGCCGTCGGTAAAGTCTCCGACGATGGTCGAAGAGTCCAAAGAAGAAGAAGAGAAGAAGAAGAAGAGTCGTGACTGTGGACGTCAAGTTGTGAGTTTGATCGGAGATTTATTCCGGCGATTACACAGCTCAAAATTAGTGAAAAGCTTGAATCTTTGTAGTATCAACGAGAGTAAAGATTCGATTTCAGTGGAGATTAATAAATCTTTCACTGACATGGAAGGTGTTCAGCTCTCCAGCAAAGTCGTTTGCGAGAATCCAAGAATCTTTGGATACTCCGAGCTTTACATCGGAACTAATGGTTTCAGCGACGAATTGATCCTCGGAAGCGGCGGATTCGGCCGTGTTTACAAGGCGGTGTTACCAAGCGACGGAACTACGGTGGCTGTTAAATGCTTGGCGGATAAAAAAGGAGAGCAATTCGAGAAAACTTTCGCGGCGGAGCTTGTTGCAGTGGCTCAGCTCCGGCATCGGAATCTTGTGAAACTGAGAGGTTGGTGTCTACATGAAGACGAGTTGCTTCTTGTTTACGATTATATGCCTAATCGGAGCTTAGATCGTGTGCTTTTCCGACGACCGGAGATGAACTCCGATTTTAAACCGTTGGATTGGGATCGGAGGGGTAAAATCGTCAAAGGACTCGCCGCCGCGTTGTTCTACCTCCACGAGCAGTTAGAGACTCAGATTATTCACAGAGATGTGAAGACGAGCAACGTGATGTTGGATTCTGAGTTCAACGCTAAACTCGGAGATTTCGGGTTAGCTCGGTGGTTAGAACACAAGATTGATGAAACAGAGCCTGATTCGAGTTACGACTCTGTTTCATCGTTCCGTAACCACCAGTTCCGAGTCGCGGATTCGACTCGGATCGGTGGTACTATCGGGTACTTACCGCCGGAGAGTTTCCGGAAAAAAACAGTCACCACCGCTAAAACTGATGTTTTCAGCTTTGGTGTTGTGGTTTTGGAGATTGTTTCCGGTAGACGTGCCGTTGATCTTTCGTTCTCGGAGGACAAAATCATTTTGCTTGATTGGGTTCGGAGATTATCCGATAACCGGAAAGTACTCGACGCCGGAGATTCTAGGTTACCAAAAGGATCTTATGATCACTCCGATATGAAGAGAATGATTCATCTTGCTTTGCTCTGTTCGTTAAACAACCCAACGCACCGTCCCAATATGAAATGGGTGATCGGAGCACTTTCCGGCGAATTTTCCGGTAACTTACCGGCGTTACCTTCGTTTAAGAGTCATCCTCTTTATATTCCTTTATCTTCTCTAAAATCAACCTCAGCTTCGGCGACGACGACGACCACCAAAACAACGACCACCACCACCTCCACAACTAGCTTCAACGCGTCTTCGGAGTCAACACCGTCGTCAAATTACGTTACTGCCCTCGAGGATTCCATTTACCAGACGGCGGAGACAGGAGAAAATCGGTATTTTAATTACAACAGCCGGCGAGTGACGTCATCTAAAACTTTCGTATTGGACACGCCAAGGGAGATTTCATACAACGACATTGTTTTAGCCACTGATAATTTCTCGGACGCGCGTCGCGTTGCTGAGGTTGATTTCGGTACGGCTTATTATGGTTTACTAAACCAGGACCAGCATATTGTGGTGAAACGTCTCGGTATGACTAAATGTCCGGCGCTTGTAACTCGCTTCTCCACCGAACTACTTAACCTAGGCCGGCTTCGACACCGTAACCTCGTTATGCTCCGTGGCTGGTGCACCGAACACGGAGAAATGCTTGTCGTATACGATTATTCTGCGAATCGTAAGCTAAGCCATCTTCTTTTCTATAACCACATACCAGGAAACTCTGGTTTGCGATGGAAAATTCGGTACAACGTGATTAAATCGCTTGCTTGCGCTGTACGTTACCTCCATGAGGAATGGGACGAGCAAGTCGTTCACCGAAACATAACTTCTTCAACAATCTTTCTCGACAGAGATATGAACCCGCGGCTATGCGGATTTGCATTGGCGGAGTTTTTATCAAGAAACGACAAGGCTCATCAAGCTGCAAAAAAGAAAGGATCTGCGCAAGGGATTTTTGGTTATATGGCACCAGAATACATGGAGTCCGGCGAGGCAACAACCTCAGCAGATGTATACAGCTTCGGCGTGGTGGTGCTAGAGATGGTTACAGGTCAGCCGGCAGTAGATTACAAAAGGAAAAAAGAAGATGCTCTTTTGGTGTTGAGAATCCGCGAAGTGGTCAGTAACCGAACAAAGCTATTGGAAGAGATTATAGATATTCATTTAGATGATGTGTATGAGAGGCAAGAAGTGGCGAGGGTATTGCGGTTAGGGTTGGTTTGCACGAGAACCGATCCAAAACTAAGACCTAGCATTAGCCAAGTGGTGAGTATATTGGATGGAAGTGAGAAGTTCTTCAAAGAGGAAGGAGGAAAGGAAGGTGATGTGAGCCGCAAACAAATGTATGAGTCGTCTATGTTGATGATTAGACAAATGCAGGCGCTTGGGATTCATTGAGTTATGTATAGGAGAAGTGTTAGGAATTTATGTAATCATATTTGCAATACAAGTATCGTTCATGCCTCTTTTTTAATCTTTGTTTAGTAAGTAAAGAAGACTTTTTAAAATCATCTAAATCGGAAATTCATTTCATTTCCACGTTTTTTTTTGTCATCGAAATTTTTCTTGTTTTTCTTTTACTTCTTAAGACACATCTAGTAAGTGTAACAAATAAATTATAGTTTCATTAAAATATTATAAATAAATAATTCCCAAAAAACCAGACAATACAAATTTTTTTTTATGGCAACAATAAATACTTCACATTATAGACATAAATTATAAAAATAATATTGCTTCACATTTAATAGAATGATGATTTAGACATATAAATATGAAATTAAGCATCACGAGCACATCTGGTACTTTTTTCACAACCAGTATGGTAATGGTTAATCGGAACTTTGACACATGACTGGGGATTTAGGTAGCCGCATGCTGGAATCCTGTCTTTTCCAATAGTTCCGTACCCTAAATATTTTCTTGCTTCTCCATTTACACAAGACATAAATAATATAATCATCATTGTAGCAAACAGAAAAACAGTATGACTCTTCTTGTATGCAACCATTTTTTTTTTTGTAATTGTTTAGTACTATTTTTTTGTGCTTTGCTCCAAGAATTAGTGAGTAATTATTGCTTAATATGTTTCAGAAATTTATAATGAGACAAGAGTTGGTTAATAGAGTTAGGTTGTTAGTTGTTACATAGGCCAGGGAAGAATCTATATTCATGGAGTTTATTTGTCATGAACGTCTTATTTTTGGTGTTCGACATCCCCCGAGACATCCTCCCACGACGCGAAACCCTCTGTTGCCAGACCTGGGCTCAAAATTAATACTGTATTGAGTTCTTATTAAATTGTTAAATCTTGAGATACATATAATAGTGTAGCATTAACATAATGTATAATCTAATTCTAACACATACAGGAAATATGTTAATGTTCGATAATAATAATATGGAAATCTAGAGAATATTTTTAAATTCGGAGTTTTATACGAACACTTCATGGATGAAAGTGGACGGACTACATTAGTTGAGTCCGCAAAATATATATATTACCCCTAAATTGCTTCTCAACATCATTTGCACTAAAATCATATCAACTTTTAGTTTAAAATTAAAACCAAAACAAACGACAAAGAGAAAACTAAGAAAGAGGAAAAATATAAAATGACCTCCATTTTAAGAATCACAACACCTTAAAGACATTCACGTCTTTGTCTTCATCTCCATCAACGATTATCGTTTCCATGATTTTTTAGAAAATTAGGATCACAAATTTTTTAATGAATAATACAGTAAATTTATGATCGAAGAGCTCTAATACCATGATTTTTTTTTTGTGAAGGTGAGACATTAGTAAGACTTCTAATAAGTAAGCTCTTAACTCCGACCCACTTGGATTGAGATCAATGCACGCTGTAATACCATAATTTTCTTAACCAAACTATCTATATATTAAAATTTTAAGAAAATATATGTGTAGTACATAAAACTATAAATAAAAATAAAAGAAGCTAGTTTACACTAAATATTTAAAAGAAACGTAATTCATTTTTAGGCTTTCTTAATCCATTTATGACCTAATGACAAACATCTACAAGAAAACTTTAAGCAATGGCAGTAAAACATATTTTTAGTTTACTAAACAAAAAACATTCATACTATTAACATTTACAATGTTTCAGAAATTTTATAGTGAGACAAGGGTTTATGTAGTTATGTTGTTACATAAGGCTGGGGCAAAATATGCATACTCATAGAGTTTACTTGCCATTAACATCTTATTTTTGTTTATAATTTGTTATATATATATATATTGGTGTTTTTAATAGTGTTTCTAAACACCGTAGGGAGCAGGGTTTGAATCTCGAACCAACAATTTAATGTGACAAGTTTTCGGAGGTGACAACTATTGTGCTACTTGACTCTCACGTTTATAATTTGTTATATTAAATTTAAAATAAATTTTTGGTTTCCAGTTCAAATCTCCAACTAAATTATTTTTCTTAAAACAAACTTTTAAATCACCAAATTTTTGTGCGATGTAGAGTTGACCAACGGTCAAACCTAATTCTGTTTACACCGTTAACTATACTATAATTACTTTTATTTTTATTGAGAGAAAGAAGTAAAAAGAAATAACAAATTTTTTGTTGGTCTCTTTAGTCTCAGGCGCGTGACGAACTACGACACGATTCCGATGATGTTGCCGGTGATACTCTTTTCCATGATGTATGGTGAAGACTAATTTTTTCTTTCTTTTTTTTTCAATTGTGAATGTTCATCCGTCAATTTCTGGTGAAATCAAAATTTAACTTTTAAGAAGAATCAAATTTTCAACTTCCAAGTTATCACACGTTCAAGCACAAACGAATGATAATACTTTTCCAATAACACGTTTGAGAAAACTTGTAATTTAGTGAGGAAACCTCTTTTATTTTGGCCGAATCTATTTAAAACTTCCTAATAAATATATTTTTAGTATGATAAAAGACTGCCCCAAAAAAAAAAAAAACATAAACACAAACATATAAAAAGTAACTTTGTTTGCAAAGATAGTATATTAAACGACATATATAGTATATTTATATGTAACGTAAAGACATACATAATTGCATGTAAAATCATTACATCAACTTCGATAGTTTTCTTACATTCTCAAACAACGAACTGTACAAGCAGAAGATGGTTTCGAGTTTATTGGTTCCAAGTAGAGACTGGATACAACTACGAACAAGAGCAAACACAATTTTTCAGACCCTGAAAGATAAAAGATCAAAGAAAGCTTGTGATGGGACATGTTCTTCTTACTAGTTAATCAACTGTGGTCTCTTGTTTCTTCGAGAAATAACTGTTCATCGTTCTGCGCCGCTTCTCTTCTCGGTGTCTAAAAACCGAGGTCACTCTTATTTTGAGTCAGGGAACATCGTGCCGTAACCGCTAACGTCTTTAAAGTTCCGCTACATGGGTCACTACGAAAAGCAGTATTTGACACTTCGATGAAGCAGCTGTTGCGTCCTTTACAAGCCTGCAGAAGAGAACAATGACTTTTTCGGATAGTCCACAAAAATTATATTACGCAATTGCTATGAACCAATTTTACAGCTATATGTCAACAATTTGTAACCACAATCTTTCTACTAGTTTGCTTAGGAAATTCGGATCTTCATAAGTTCTACTTTGGATTATCAATTTGGGGTTAGGTTTCCTGTCACCTGTTTATAGATTCCTTCTTATGTTTGAATCGGTTGCCAATGTTGCAGGCAGAAGTATGCTTAAAGACCTACTTATTGTTAATATAAGTTTACCTCAGATACGATTGATAACGAGTCAGATGCATGACATTTCCCGATAGAAAACCTGTCGCAGCTACCTCTTGGAGTTCCATAGCTAGCAAATTCTATGGAGGATATTACATGCCCATCTTCACAATGCAGATGCACTTCTGGTGCCACACTGTTTATCGACATCGTTCCATTCATGTAATCTGGTGTGGACCATTTCCGCAGAGGTGGATAATGCGATTCTGAGACTTGACCGCACAGAATCCCAGCAGTAACTGTCTTAACCGATATCTTAAATGGGTCTCCCCCGGTTTCTTCAAAGAGCACGAGTAGATTACTTGACGGATTTAACCACGAATGTGGTACATGGTACCTGTATGATAGATATTAGGTCAGTACCATAGGATTTAATAGTCATTGCAGAGTTGTTAGATGCACATTACCTGGTTTGTGTAGGCTTTCCACAGTTTGTTGTGCACTTATCTGAGTTGTAGGCTCCCCGATAATCACAGGTTCTTTCACATCCATCCTTTTGGGAAATGATATTCCAATACCTTCCAATATGGTATCCATTGACCCAAACTTGTCCCTTTCCCATACTTTCCAGATCAAGAACAACAGGATCTGTTCCGTCAGGGGTGTCGAAGTATGTCTAATTCAACGAGAACAAACAGGAACAATGATCGCTTGATTAATGAGAGACGGTGATAAAAAAAAATTTTTGTTTTCGAAGAAATGAGAAAACAAAACGCCAACATGTTTCACAGATTTACCTTGTACCACACAAAGATTGAAGGTGAAACGTCAGTCTCCAAGGTACTCCACTCAGCTTTTTCATTGTGTTCAACAGTGTATATTTTCTCAGCCTCGCCCTTCAATCCCACCTACAACAAACCCCAAACATTCAAATGCTTCCAAAATGGTCTTCAGATTTCAGATAAAGCGAGAGAAAGAAAAAAGAATCCACAAAGTTCAACTTTTTTAGGACTTATGAAAACCATATACACCTTAACTACACCTGATAGGTCCATGACGATTTTGACAGGTCCATATCTCCATTCTTGAATCCAGTAAGCTTCACTTTGCCTCTAAAACCGGCTCCATCCTTCTCCAAGAAAGCACCATAATTCTATGCCATGACATCAAATATGATAAGCTGTAAGAGAAATGGAGAAAATAGGTAGTACTGTACTAGATTTTTACCTGCAAACCAACTGTTTGAGTCAACAGAAGTAAATCATTGTTTCCCTGCACAAAAGTTACAGGTTGCACTGCCTTCACCCAGTGACCAACAACACTGCCTTTACTTCCATTCAGCAGGAGGAAAAAAATAGCCAAAGATGAGAGAAAACAATTTCTAAGACTTTGCACTTCATGAAAGCAATGTGACCCTCTTGTGTGGATATACATAACGAACCACAAGAGACAGCATACACAACCATATACAGACGCAATACAGGACCAGTGCGCATGTGTACAATTACAGACATGCATAAAAAGCTGGAGAAAATGTTGTAAATTACCTGAGAGTTGTTTGTTAACAAACACACGCAACACATCCCTCATGCTATCAATTGATACTGTTGAGTTAGCTCCATTTTTCTTCCAGAACGAGATATCATCCTCAGTTACGGTTATTCTACAATTGGTTGAGAAAGAAGGAAAGCCATTACAGATAAAAGACAAAGAACTAGTAAATGTCATAGATTTCACAGAACTAAATTCCTCCAGAATACTGAACTGGTAAGAGAATACATAAAACAAACAATTTCATATAGTTCAGTCATACTTTTATGTAAAAAAAGCATCTTGAATATCTATATTTAAGGAATTCTTTCCCTTGAATGATTGTTGTTAGTTAGATCATGAAATAGACAACTCCGCATAACTACCTTGTTTTATGCCACAGGTAATCAGACCAGTCTTTTGTAACATTCAAATGCTCCAAAAATCCTTGGAAAGTGAAATTGTTTTCACCCCATATGCCAATAGGTTCTTTCAGAGCCATCCATGATTTTGAGATATAAGAAACATTATCCTGCCTCATGACTTTTTGCAGTATAGACATACTACCTAAAGATGGCCTTGCAGACTCAACCGTTTTAACAGAAGTTTGTGCTCCTACCTGCTCAAGAACAGACAAAGACGAGAATCTTAAGAATCATCCTGGGTGGCAACGACTATCTGAAGCAAATAAAAAAGCCAATGGCTTGATTAAGACATAAATGTCAAGTTCACAGCAGAAGATATTTTAGGGGTGTCACCTTCCTTTCACTGTTATTATTATTTTCATGTTGAAAAAAAGGCTGGGGCAGTTTCAAAACTGAAACAATAGAAACAGAACTAGTCCAATCACAGTGACCTTTTTCTAAGAATTCAGTCATAAAGAAGCATATCACTGAATGTGCTAAAGGAAATGTCAGACCAATGGACTAAATTAAGAAAGACAACTCCCCACAAAAACCTTTTTTCAGAATTGCACAAGCAATTACCAGTCAAAAGAATTTATAATAGCGGTAGAAATGGAAATCAAACCTTGGCAGTGTTGAAGGCCACATGTCGACAGTCTGGTAATATACTCACTGACCAAGGAGGTAAAGTATATGACTGGCCATTAAATTTCACATGTGCGGATCTATGCTCATCAATGTTTGCAAGAAATGCAGCGCACACCTTTCCTCCAGTCTC
The DNA here is from genome assembly GCA_026770425.1 of Boechera divaricarpa. Taxonomy (NCBI): domain Eukaryota; kingdom Viridiplantae; phylum Streptophyta; class Magnoliopsida; order Brassicales; family Brassicaceae; genus Boechera; species Boechera divaricarpa. Next base: position 15,118,713 of record CM049186.1, read on the forward strand.
ACCATCTCCATGATAAATGTGTGCCTGGACTTTGCGTTATTTACAAGTAAGAATCCAGAATCTTCAGCATATTAAACCCCATATTCATTATAAAGGTAATCAAATAACAGCCCAGTATTTTTTTCAGTAGATAAATCATATTTATATGTGCATTTAAACTAGAAATACCTTCTGAACCTCCCAATAAATGGCAATGAAAACTTCTTATATCAGAACTAAGTGAAAATTTTGACAGGTAAATTCGAGTACGAAGGAAATCTATCTAACAGACTGATCTATCATAAACTAGATAAGAAGAGTGAGCTCTACTAATGTCACAATATGCAACAATCATTTAAGAGTAGGATAACACCTCCTGATTTGATCCCAATTTTCTATATTGAGGTGTATCTGCCGCAACAAGGGCAGGTTCACAAAGTTTTATGGCAGCATGAAGATCCTTTAGATGCCCCCATTTTGGCTCACTCCTCAGACCTTAGTATACGACAAAACATAATTTCATTAGTAAAAATTAGTAACTATGTTTTATCTGTTTTCCTGCTAGCCTTAGCTTGCACCCACCATATTCATCAAGAGGAGCATCATAATCATAGCTTGTAATGTAGAAAGGGCCACCAGAAGTTCGACCAAAGTTTGTTCCACCAAAATACTGCAACCATAAAACAGACTCATCAATATATGCAACTCAAACAGATTGAAAGCATTCAATGCTTATCATAGGCATTCTATAATCAAGTTGAGCAAAAACAATTTACGCAAGTTGTGTAAATTATCTCCTACATTGTTCGCCTTTTGAGGGTTCTAAGGGGGATGTAAAGTAAATACTATGGCTTACTAAAACCTATTTTCTCAACTCAAGGAAGAAACCTATCAAACTAATCATTGTTGTTTCTAAATACCATTTGTAACCCACGGCAAAGAAATAAGAAACAGCAAGATGATGCTGCATATGAACTTGGGCAGGAGAAAGTGGAAAAGAGAAATAAAAAATCTAGTGTGTAATTATTGTACCATGTAATAATTTTGAAAGCTTCCTCCACGCTGATAAAATCTTGCAACTGCAAATGCAAGATCTTCAGCAGGTCTGTGAGGCAAACTTCCACCCCACTTCGTGTACCTTCAAAAAGTCAACCTAACATACTCATTTAATCCATACCAATTAACATAACAATTAAGGCGAACTGGTACATTGGCCTTGAAACAAAAACTTCAAGAAAACACTTCTTTGAATCTTTGATAAGAGCAAAGCTTTGTCAGAAGACTGCATGAAAAAAAACATACCATCCATCCCAATCCTCTGTCCAAAGTACTGGCTTCGTCTGCGAATTTGGTTTGAAACCATCACAATAGTATCCGTTGCATGCATCAATCTGAGATAAAAAGAGATTAACAGACCTCAAAAGGATGGTTTTCAAGAACAAGGTATTTTTCATTATGAACTGAAAGATAAACCCTTTTAGAATTCCAAAGAAAATCATTGTTAAAAAGTGGTTTAGAAGTAATTATCAATGACCGCAGGTCTGTAAAGACTGGGCATCTCAATCTTGTTTAGGAACTCAAAGAATATCTCTTAGAAAATCATCAGCCAGGTTAACAAGATCAGCTACAAATAAAAGCAGAGGCATCTTAATGTACAAAAATCAAGTTAGCAACATTACAATATTCTCTGGAGCATCCGTTTGCTTGCACATAACCCATGGAACTCCAGCACCAAGCCCTAGAGCCATGCTAGCTGCCCATTTGACGTAATCCTTCCCCTTCTGCCCGTATGATTTTTCAACATCCCCGTATTCATTCTCAATCTGTGTAAGAGAAGTATTTCAGTCCATGCCATTCTCATTCAACAAGCTGCATTAATTTTACAACATTCAATTAAGAAGGCTGATCAGTCTGAGGCAAGTTATGTCAGTGAACAAAGAATGCCAGAGACTGCCACCAATATAAGCATAATCATCACCTTTATAGCCAGACTATAGAAAGAAGGAAAGCTTGGGAAATAAAGTTTAGAAAATACAAAATTCTCATACAACCTGCAGCATGATTATGGGACCTCCTTGCCAGCAGAAGAGCTTTGCTTCTCGCATCAAATCAACAATCTTCGTTACAAACTTCTGCATCTCCTTCTGGAAAATAGCAAACAGAAAAGCTATGATTGTGTATTCGATGATAACAACGCTAAAACAGAACTTAAAAAGTACAATAACAAAGAAAATGTGAAATGAGCATTCAAATAAAAAATGCACCTTAAAAGGCTCGTTATCTGTTCGAAACTCTATGCCAGGAATATCACGCAGCCACACTGGGAACCCCCTAACAAGAATTGAAGGAAAAAAGAATAAAGAGAAAGCTGAATAACAAAGAAAATTTAGAGACACCAATGGTTGTGAAGAAGAAAATACCCAAAGTTCCACTCAGCACAAACGTAAGGACCTATGCGTAGATGGAGATAAAGACCACTTGATCCAATAAGCTTCACAAATTTGACAAGGTCGTATCTTCCTTCAAAGTTATACTGAACAACCCATAGAAAATAAAACATCAAATTGTCCAGTTTTAACTACTGAGAGTGAGAGCTAGCACAAAAATCAAGACAATACACAGAGGAGACTTAGCTAACCTGACCCTTTACAGGCTCATGCCCGTTCCAGAACACATAAGTTTGAATCACATCAGCTCCACCTTCTTTGCTCTTTGTGATGAGATCAGACCACATCTGAAAAAAACCAATTAACAGTCCCAATTCTTCTAAGTTAGCATTTCAACAAAAACTATCAGAAATTGTCGAGCTACTGAAATTAGAAAGTTCCATGAAAGAGATAGTTACTTCAGGAGTGGCTCGAGGGTAGTGAATTCCAGCGGAGACGAGCATGCGCCTCTTGCCGGCGATGATTAGAGCCCGGTGATCGTAGCTAACATTGAACGGTTTAAAGAAACTTCCCGAGACAATCGGAGAAAACAAAAGGAAAACGATGATCGGTGACAGTATCCGCCACTGAAGAGAAAAAACCCGAATTGACTCAGCCATTGAAGTAAAAGCTCATCAAAGTCCACAACTTTTCCTCTTTTATATATCTTATAAAGGTAGAAGACGAACTTCCCCAAGCTTGCTTGTAATCATTTTTTCGGATGATACCCTTGTATTTGTACTAAATGCTAAAATGTCCCCGAAAGTTTATAAAATTCCAATATAACCCCAGGGTTAAGAATTACAAATTGTGATACCCCAAGATAGCAAATAAATAAGTAAATTCAAAATTATTTAACTAAGCTTGCTTATGTTTTGAAGGGAATGGGTTATCTCAAATTATGGAAACTAATTTGACAGCTGTAACGTAAAAACAAAGCAGTTAATGAAGCAACAACCAGATCTTTGTGTGATATAATTTAGATTCTCCTGATCCTGGTCTGATCATAAATTAATTTCCTTTTATTTCCTTCGTTTTTAAGTCTCTGCAGTCTATAAAAGTTGACGACCAAAGCCTCTCTCTCAATCTTTACATAATTTGATATCCAAAGTTGTGTGAGCTTAAACCCTAGCTAACGTTGGAACGTTCAACAGAGGAAGAGGAACACTTGAAAGAAGAAGATGACGAAGAATGCGATTGCAACGGAGAGATCTGATCTTCACCGTTTGGCAAATTCTGCAATTAGAGCTGCTAATTCATCTAATGTTTCTGATGATGAACGTTGCTTTGATATTCTACGATACATGAAGAGCTTGAATCTCTCGGTCAATGATCTTTGCCATTCTAAAGCGATACGTCCTTTGGCGAGTCTGAGAGATCACGAAAACCCTAAGATACGAATGGAAGCTCACGTCTTGTTCAACTCTTGGATGGAGACTCTTTATTCCAGCGGAAGATACTCTTCTACTTGCAACAAAGCTCATGATTTTGCAGCAGAGACTAAGAAAAGGACTGAGGTTTTGGGGCTGCAGAAGAATGAAGATGAGAGATCTAGGGCTCATGAAACCGGAGAGATTAAACAAATTGATGAGTGCAAGTCTTTTTCAGCCAAGCTTGTTCAGGCAAAGAAACGTCTGGTAAGATTATCTGAAAACCCTAAACACTGTCCATTCTTGAATAACGTGAGGGACAGTACTTGCATATCTATTCCAACCAAGATTCACCTAAAACAAAAGAAGCCTGATCATGCTGTTCAAGTATTTTCAAAATGGAATAAGACAGACGGCCAGAGATCTAGGCCTCTTGAAACCGGCGAGATTCAACAAAATTTTAAGAAGCCTGAAGATTGCAAGTCTTTTGCATCGAGGTCTCTACCAATGAAACTTCCTGAAAACCCTAGATTCGAGGCTCATGAAACGGGAGAGTTTAAGCATAATTTGAAGAAGTCTGGCGTTTGCAAGTCTGTTTTACCAACATCAACAACTCTCCAGATGAAGAAGCAACCTTCTCTTAAGGTATCTGAAACCCCTAAATATTGTCCAGCCTTGAAGAAGAACTCAACGGAGATGTTGGAACTGTTCGAAATAGCCAAGAAATCAGCTGATGTTGCCAACGCAAAGGGACTTCTGGCGGCTAAAGAAGAGGCATCAATCTGCGTAGACACTCTCTCTTTACTCATCAATTTCCCCATCAGCTCAACAGCTACTGAAACAAGACGGATCATGGAGAGGCTTGAGCGTCTCACAAAGCACAAAGATCGAAAGATCTGTAATTCCGCATCAGCACTTCTTCACCGCTGGAGGCAGAGCATTAAGGGATCAACAACACTGAGATGTCCATAAAACTTAAGGATAGGTGTCATCAGAGAATCTGCAAAAGACAAGGGATGGAAATTAGTCGACAACTTTGGTTTTTTATTCTTTTGGTAAATTAGAGTAGTATATAGTCACCACTTTTTTTCATAATCTTTCTCTCGTGTTGTGATTTTCAAGTGGATTGTATTTTTATTTTGTTTATTCGAATTCATGAGATTGGAGTTTGATATATACATTTGTTTCCAGTTGTATTTCAGTGACAATAAGTCTCAAATATTTGAGGGGCTGTTTTCATTGTTTTCTGACATAAACTCAAAAGAAACGGAGCCTTCTTAACTGGACTAAAGATGTAAGAAAAAAAAAGCAACAAAATGGAAATTAATTTATGAGCACCTTAATGGAGATCTTCACTCTTTGTTCCCAACAAAATCATTAGAAGGCCCTTCACCAAGTCGATAGTGTAAACCAGAGAAGTCAGAAGAAAAAAAGGAAAAGAACTTGAGGCTTAAGCAACACAAAAAGGAAAAGAACTGAAGTGTATTTTTTGGACCTTTCATGGCATGAACGACATTCACTTCCAACAGGTTGAGGTAGCTTATGATTGTGTTATGGCTGTTGAACAATCATAGAACATATCTGGAAGACTTCCTTCCAAGTTGTTCTTCCGGAGGTTCACTACAATGAGAGACTCTTGGAAATTACTCAAACATTGAGGAATTGGACCGGTAAAGTTGTTGTAGGATAGATCAAGAACAGTAAGAGAGCTTCGGTTGTGGGTTGCAAGGGGTATGTTCCCTGTGAAACCTGTGAAACTATTGTTCCATGCAGATAAATAGTTTATAGACAGTTGTGGTTTAGGAAATGGTCCTTTAAAATGGTTGTAAGCCATTCCTAAAACCCTCACCGATGAATTCACTAAAACTTCCTCCGAACCTTCTAAATCGGTGAAAAATTTGTTAAAAAGATTCACTCTGCGAATACGAGTAAGGTTCCAAAACCACTCAGGGACTTTCCCTTTGATTTAATTGTTGGAAATATCTATAATTTCCAAGCTATGAAGGCTCTTTAGGAAGTTTGGGAACTGGCTGATGTGACAGGATGACGAGGATAATACCTCTAGGTTCAGTGGGATGTCTGAATCTGAACTTAAAACTGGTCGGTGATATACTATTACCGGAAAGATCAAGTTTCACCAAAGATTTAAGAGAGGGTAAGATTCTAATGTCAATTGGGTAGCTTATATTTAGGAAAGAAAGGTGGAGGAGACCTTTGAGAGTGATGCTCTTTGAGATAGGTTCTAGGATTTGACCTTCAAATCGGTTATTCCCAAGGAGCAGATAGACGCTCGAGCCTAGATGACAAAAAGGAGTTGGGAACTTCAATTGGACCGGTAAGATGGTTTCTCCACGAAGGTCAAGACTCCATAAGAAAGGCATCACCAATAGTGAAGAAGGAATTGTTCCAGAGAAGTGATTATAGGAAAGAGACAAGACCTCTAATGTATTGCAAATCTACAGTCTCATCTTCATTCATCACTAAGCATGAATACATTCTAATTCACAGAGTAATTTGGTGGTAAGTTTCATTAAAATTGTTGTGAATTATATCAAATCAAATCAAATATCTGCATGTAGGCTCTCACTGATGGAGACAAAGAAAAGTACCAGAATCTAAAACTTATAATCTTTATTCAAAGGACTTTGATATTTCGAGGAGTAACTACAAAATGCGTATGGTAAGAAAAAAAAAGAAATCAAACCGGAACAGTCCTACCGGAATGTGCCGCCGTCGCATCTCCGCCGCTCTGTTCCTCATCGTCTCTCGTAATCTCTTCAAGAGACTTCCCTTTAGATTCAGGAACCAAGAAAGTAAAAAGAATCCCCAAGAAATTAACACAACCAAGCATCAACAACGAGTTCCTAACTCCAATCCCAGGAGGATAACCAGCATCAGTCTTGTCCGAATCCGAACTCTGCGCAGCGTAGAGAAACCCGAAAGCTCCAACAATAGCACCCGCCTTACCAGACGCCGCCGATATCCCATGACAAGTCGATCTAAACCTCGCCGGAAAAATCTCAGCAGGAACAACAAACGTCGTCGCATTAGGTCCAAAATTGGCGAAAAACATGGTCAACGAATACATAATCAAAAAACCAATTCGATTCTCTCTATGTCTCCAATGATCATAAGGAATCGCTAAAGCAAACATAAAGATCGTCATGAAGATAAACCCCATCAACTGGATAAAGAATCGACCGAGTATATCGATGAATGCGACTGTGAACCAGTAACCAGGGACGGTGCCACAGAGAGCGATTAGGGTTTGAGCTTTGGAGACGGTGAAGACTTCGTGGATTGCGTTCATTGTTTCCGCGGCGGGAATCCATCCGATTGCGGTGTAGATGTCTTTTTGGAAGAGGTTGCTGCTGTAATAGGCGATGTCAAGGAGGAACCATGTGGTGGTTGTGCCGAGAAGGTGGAGGCCGTGACGGCGAGCGAATTCGGAGGAGAATAACCCGAAGGAGCAGGTATTAGGGTTTGATGAAGCTGATGGATTTGAGTGTGCTTCTTCTTCTTCTGCAATTAGATCCACTTGAAGCACCTGTTGTGCAAATTACAATATGACTTTTTTTCCTTCTATTTACATTAATTTCGACATTCTGGTTTTAGTTTTGGTAACACCATCAAATTATAAAACTATATGTTAAAACAATTTCTTTGTTTCATGACTGAACTAAATAAAGTTGTTATAAAGTTAATAAACATTTTTTTTTTTTGAAAATTCGTTAATAAACAAAAAATTACAAGCTTTTATTTTTAAGTCAATTTCATATGTTTCTTTTTTTACTTAAAGTTAAATATCAAGTAAAATGAAAATTAAAAGGTTAGAAGTATTAATTTGGGAACGAACCTTAGACATATCGGAGGCGGCTTGTTTGGTATTCCGAGAAACAAGAGCGGTATACCGAGCAGTTTCCGGCATCTTCATCCGCCAATAATAAGTGAGCAACGCCGGAATAGCTCCAAACATGAGCACAATCCGCCACACGTAATCCGCTTGAGGAACAGTAGATCCCACGGGATCAACCTCGTAGGTTGGCGCGTCGAACGCATGGTCAAACGCACTCGAGACGGTGAGAGACACGATTCCTCCAGCTAAGATTCCGAAGCCTTGCATAGCGAAGACAGCTGCTATGAAGGCGCCACGTGTTTTCTTGTTGGCGTATTCCGACATGATGGTGGCTGAGAGAGGGTAGTCGCCGCCTATGCCAAAGCCGAGCCAGAACCGGAAGAAACAAAGTGTGGCCATCACTCCATTAGCTGAGTGACCGAATGATAGACCAGATCCGAGCGAACATAGTACCATGACCATCAAGGTAATACCTATTTATCAATAATTCACAACCAAAAGAAAAAGATTTTTATTGTTGGAGTCTAAACTTGAGTTAGTTTATTAACCGAGTGATACTAAACCGAGTTGTGGTTTAGAGTCAAAGATGGTTTAATAAGTCAGGATAAGTTTAGGAGATTTGAACTATATCTTAGGAGATTTAGGAGTTATCTAGATCTAAGTAGGATAAGTTTTGTAAGTCCTAAACACAATAGGATTAGGGTGAGCTAATACCTATAAATAGAGAGTTTATGGAGAGTTGTTCCATAAGACAAAAGGTAGAGAGTTTATGGAGAGTTGTTCCATAATACTCTAAGACCTAAGACTAAGAGAGAAGTCTATTTGGAGAGTTATTCCAATAGACTTTAGAGAAAAAGAGTTTAGGTTTTGAGTGAGTTTTCTAAACTTAATAAAGAAAAGTTGTTTCTTTAATCTCTTAGAAAAGTCTTCATTTGGTATCAGAGCTTTTCCTTGTGAAGAGGAAACGATCGAGAAGGAGAAGAAGGTTGAGCTCGTGGAAGAGACAAAACCGACGTGTTACTGTTCACGGAAGTACTGTTCACGAAGGTACTGTTCACGGCGGGTACTGTTCACAAAATATTATTCACAGTGGATACTGTTCACGGAGGTACTGTTCACGAAAGTACTATTCATGGTGGGTACTGTTCAGGCCGAACCAAAAGCACGAGGAGGTGATCATTGGTCGAAGCTGATCGAGACACAACATGGAGAAGGAGAGGGCTATCACCACAACAAAATCGGTCCAATTCCCTATGTTGAACGCAACGAACTACACTGTTTGGGCCATGAGGATGAAGGTGGCTTTGAGGGTTCATAAGGTATGGGAGGTTATAGATCCCGGTGGTCCAAATCCAGAGAAGAATGACGTAGCGACGACACTCTTATTTCAATCCATATCCGAGACTTTGATCTTGCAAATCGGTGAGCAAGATACAGCCAAGGGTATGTGAGATGCAATCAAAACTCGGAACTTGGGAGCTGAACGAGTGAAGGAGGCGAGACTCCAAACTTTGATGGCCGATTTCGATCGATTGAGAATGAATGATGGTGACTCAATCGATGACTTCTCCGGCAAGTTATCAAGTTTGGCGTCAAGATCAGCAGCGTTAGGAGAAACCATGGAGGAGTCAAAACTTGTGAAGAAGTTTCTCAAAAGTCTTCCACGAAACAAGTATATTCAAATCACGGCTTCTCTCGAACAAGTTTTGGATCTTAACTCAACACCCTTTGAAGACATTGTTGGTCGTTTAAAAGCATATGAAGAGCGCATTGGAGCAGAAGCTAAAGAAGAAGATCATGGGAAGCTTCTCTATTGCAATGAATCTTGTGGTTCTCGTGAAGGTTTTGTTGACTCAAGAGGAAGAGGTGGTTGTGGCCGTGGGAGAGGTAAGGGAAGGAATCCAAACCAAACCAGTGAAGGCACGAACCAAGACAAAACCAAGGAGAGACAGAAAAAACATTGGTCCAAGATCATATGTTATCGTTGTGACAAGTCGGGTCATTACGCATCAACATATCTGGAGAAGATTCATAAAACACAAGAAGCTAACTTGGTGGATACGCAAGAGGCGGATCCAGCACTATTTTAGCTCGTGTGAAGTTCAAAGAAATGAAGGAATTGCTTGGAGTGCAAGTAATTCAAGTGTTGGAATTAAGTTTGGAGATATGAGAAGATTGATAGGTGTTCAAGACTTTTCAAGAGCTAACTTCAAGCTTAAGGGGGAGAATGTTGGAGTCTAAACTTGAGTTAGCTTATTAACCGAGTGATACTAAACCGAGTTGTGGTTTAGAGTCAAAGATGGTTTAATAAGTTAGGATAAGTTTAGGAGATTTGAACTATATCTTAGGAGATTTAGGAGTTATCTAGATCTAAGTAGGATAAGTTTTGTAAGTCCTAAACACAATAGGATAGGATGAGCTAATACCTATAAATAGAGAGTCTATGGAGAGTTGTTCCATAATACTCTAAGACCTAAGATTAAGAGAGAAGTCTATTTGGAGAGTTATTCCAATAGACTTTAAAGAAAAAGAGTTTAGATTTTTAGTGAGTTTCCTAAACTTAATAAAGAAAAGTTGTTTCTTTAATCTCTTACAAAAGTCTTCATTCATTAGTGTAACTGTCATCACAAACTCAAATGAAATAAATGATTTTCATTATGTGGACATAAGAAAGTTTTGTCAATTGGTGAACTTCTTAAAAATATGTAAATTTATGTTTATATTTTATCGTTTTGATTGGTTATCCGCATATATCTATAGGCATACCTTTGTAGTTCCGCAATTCCGAATATTTTTACCAATCTAATAACTATGCAAAACCGCGATTTTATATAATCGAGTGTTTGCAATTGCTCTAACTTTGGTCAGATGAATATTTTACGTATATCTTCAGTTAAATCACGTTTCTTGTCTAAGATTCCCGTGGTTTCTTTTTATTTTTGACAACGATTCCCGTAATAGCTTTATTATTATGACCAATCGATTAAATTTGATTGTTTTAGAATAGAGACTTTTTTCACGGCAACTAAATACTAATTTTGAAGTTATAAACTTTCTTATAACTTATGGAACATTTAGACGTAAAAAGAAAAAACTAATGGAAACAAATTTTAAGGCCAAGGAATTAGCAAAGGTTACCGTAAACTTTCTTGCGGCCGAGCTTGTCACCGAGCCAACCGAAGAAGAGCTGGCCAGCGAGGGTCCCGCAGAAGGCCACACCATTAACGGCGGCAGCAACATTTGGAGGTAGCGTTCCAGGCTTCGTGGAGCCGTCAACGTGGTAGTATATGCGGCCGAGGAGCTTGGTGACGAGAGAGATGCTGAAAAGATCGTAAGCATCAGTGAAAAAACCCATACCCGCGATTACAATTGCTGTGAAATGGTACATCTGCGTTTTGGCCGCGTCCAAGGCGTTTAACACTTCTTGCCCTTTCTTCGCCATTTTTTTTTTCTCTGTTGTTCACTCACCTGAGAGAAGATCTTGCAACAACAATTCTTGATCACATAGGCTAGTATTTATAAATGTAATTATATAGTCAAAGATATTGTGAACATAAGCATGTGATAACGATTGCAGGTACCTATGCAAAATTAAATGTAGTTTATAAGCGATTTGTCAAAGGTTGTCATTTTTTGAAAGAGTCAAGGAAAAGTATGTGTGAGGCAGAAGAACCTAAGATCCCCTTTAGAAACGTGAGGAATCAATCTACTTAATTAAGCTTGGCTCTGTTTTTATTCTTAAACTAATTAGTTTACTGCTAGTTAAAGAAGTTGCTGTTTCATAATAAAAAGTTTAGATAATTTAATAAAAATATCGTTAATTTATTTTTTGAGCTAACCAGTTTACTGCTAGTTAAAAAGTTACTGTTTTTTTTTTTTTTGGTCAACAAAAAAGTTACTGTTTTATAATAAATAGTTTACTAAAAAAAAAAAAAAGGATGTACAAAAAATATGTACACATGCATGAGGAGGAAACTTAAGACCATTGAAACGCTGAAGTGGGACTGCCGAGAAATCTAGAAACGAAAGAACATTTTGAAGAATCCATAAGAATATACTTACAAAAATAAATTTTAAATTTGCTTTTGTAGTCATTAAATATTTCAACGTGAAATTTTATGCATACAACACCTTTTGATGAGGTCGATTGCTTCTCTCACTTTCCTCCCCATTTTTTTTTTTGGCCCACATTTCAATTTAATACATTGGATAAACGAGAGAGTATTATTAATTTTCTCTAGAATTATGTATGATCAGTCTCGGAATTTGGATCAACAGAACTTAATTCTACCTCATACATCATGCATTCCTCACCAAATTTCTAATGAACAAGTTTCAATCAAATTGTAATAATTCACTGGTTGAGTTAATGGTTCAAGGCTGAAGATCGATTTTTGTAATTAAATGAATCTATTGACTAAAAAAAAGTAATTAGAATAATCTTTTTTTTAATCATTGCAAGTGTGTGTATATATAATCGTAAAACTGATACGGTTAAATCTGATCTTTGCGTTCACATTTTTTTATTCTGTTTTTGCCGTAAAAAAAACAAAGTGTTCACATCCTTCTCTTTTATATTTTCAAGATTTTTTTTTGTGATTTTGAATAATTTCATTTAAAAATTAGGTTGAGTCAAGCACGTATGTATGTTGAAGTCAATATTTCTCACTAAATTTATGTTACAAATATCGACTAAAAACGCATATAACTATAATTTTCTTCTCAATGTCTTGGGGAGGAAAAAAAAACTTACGTCAGATCTTAATCCAAACTAAAAGTACGATGTAATAAGCAACGTTATACAGGTGTTTAAACACAAACGTAAGTTTTGCCCAAAAAGAAAAGAAAAAAACCACAAAAGTAAGCATCAATCCCTTTATAATTTAGTTTTTATTGAAAGAATTTAAATTATACCGAAACCGAAAATTGGAGTAACAAATGAAAAGAATATCAACATTATTTAGACACTTAGTGAATGCGTAAAGAACCATGAACCTCCAAACTAGACGATCAAAACAAAACAAAATGTGTTTCAAAGATGCACTAGTTGCGTTGACTCTGCAACTCATGCTATTGGTCCACGAAGTTTACTTACACTTACAATTTTTAAAAATCTGATATCTCTAAACACAATTCAATATTATAATAAAACGCTTTTGTTTCCCAACATAATTGATTTGTTGATTTTTTTTAATTACTTTTCATTATTTGCTTACGTTTGCATTTGTATATTTCCTTTTCGTTTAAGAGGTTTTTATTTTTATTTTTTATATTATTTTAGTGTCGAAAATCGAAATGAGTTTTTGTGTCTTCGGAAGTCTTAGATTAGGTTTTAGTGTTTTTGATCGTTTAAGACTTTTAGAATCATTTAGGGGTTGGAAGTAACAAAAAGTTTTATAGATGATTTATAATGACTTATATAATAAATGTCCACTATAAAGTTTTATAGCTGATCGATCCAGCGCTCAATACATGGTCAACCGACCACCTGACCCAAAACTAAAGCGAGAAAAGAACTTTTAAACGTACCTTGCGCTTCGAGTTTACTCGAATGATATCTAAAGATATATCTATATAGCTAATACTGTTTTTAGTTAAAACTATCTAAAACTTTTACCTTACAGTAGAAATAAACTTTAGTTTTACAAACACTTTATAAATTCATAACTATATATACTGTATATGTTATTTCGAATATTAGATAAAATGAACACATAAAACTTAAAACTACGACTAGAGGGAGAAAAAACAATCCATATAAGAAAGAACACGAAGCTAAGAAAAACACATGATAGCGCTATATGTTAACCATCTCAGATATTTATGAGATTGTTGATCAGTTTAGAATCATCTGCTAGTGTGATGATAATTCAGAGAACATCTTTCTTACATTACGCACACACACCCCTGGCTCTAAGGTACCTTATGTCATTTCTAAATCAACTGCAAGAATATTCACACAGAAGTCCCTAACTTTATATCCTTACTCGTTCCTGCATTGCTCTCCAAATGGTGGCAGAAGAAGAGCCAACCTTGCCTTGTACCTTGCGATTCTCTTTAACCGCTCTTCTCTCAATCTGAAAACAAAACAAACCCGCAATTTTTTTTCACAAAAAAATATTCAATCTTTAATCACCGAGAAAACCACTTTGTTTCGATGATAATGTTGTGGGACTCACCGAGCGCGGACCTTCTTAGCTCGGTCTACATGTCTTTTCAAAAGATCAGATTCTGACAACTGTTTCACAGATTCCTCGTCCTGAAACTCATCAAAGAGTTAAATTAAGTCATGATCATTAGCATTACCCTTCAACAATAGCATTTTAGAAAGGAATCAGAGAAACTAGAAACCTCTTTGTCTTCTTCGTGATTTGGTTCTTCAACTGAATCTTTTGGCAAACTTGTCTCCATCATATCCACAGGCAAAGGCTTTGGCAAACATGTCAGTGTATCACTTCGCTGCGGCTGTAAACAAATTCATTAATCTTCCAAAGGTACAGTCTATATATGTCAAGTACAGATATATCAAATTCCGAGTGCTACATCATGCTCAAGAGCAAAAGCAGTAATTGATGCGAACCTGATTTCCCTCATGAGCACCATTTCTCAACCAAGATCTACACAGTGAATATAGTGAAGCTCCCTCTGTTATTCTAACCTGAAAACACATAAAAAGTAAGCAGTTTTTCAAACGATAATGCAAAACCAAAAGATAAGGAAAAAGCTTCACCTTTCTTTTTCTAACAAGGACCAGAGCATCATCCCGGCTTCTAAACACCATAGAAAAAAAAAAAAAAAGGAACAGAATCATTAAGTTTCTATTGTAGACTCTAATTTAACTATGCATAGTGGAAAAGAAGATATTACCTGGCCTTTTTATGCCCACTATTGTCTAGAATTGAAGTTGGAGAAGGAGTAACCTAACAATCAAAAATCCAAAATTTACAAAATGTAACCTCACACAAAGAACAAAAACAATTCAAACACTTTCTAAGATCTAATAGAAGTTTCAAACTTTCCAAGTTCATTAAAGATTGCCATTCGAATTCGAAAACACAGGTCCATTTAATCACTAAGTCAAATAAGCTTGAACATAAACCCTTTCACTAACCACGACAAGCTAAAAGCTTTAACATATGAAACATACAAAGCAAAACAATTGACAAATCAATCTATTGCACGAACCCCCCAACTATGGAATTAACACAAAGAATCGAAATTTATTTGCTTACTAACCCGAGGTTGCAAAAAATGAGGAACTCCTTTCATATGACCCGGCCCAAGTTGAGGAGATTGTTGATTCTGAGGATGTGCAGCTCTCATAAACTGAATCATAGGATCCAAATTCGACCCAAGTTGGCCATGGTGGTATGCAAAAACTGGCCGAGGAGGATACCCACCTGGACTACCCACTGGATCAGCGACGGAATTGGAATTCTGTCTACCGGGTCGGGTCGGAAACCCTCGACCCGAAGAACCAAACGGGTATATAAGACTGGACGGGTCTGGGTGAGGCTGATGAGGTGAACCAGCAACGGAATTCGAACGCCTGATCGGTAAAGGATGATTGTAGAAGTTTTGATGAGGATGACGATGAGACGGAGCTATGGCTCTATACGACGGAGCTGGTGGTGGAGGTTGAGACGACGGCGTTTTGACTGTGTTAGATTGTGTCACCGGAGATTCGGATGCGGTGACGATAGGACGCGATACTGCTACAGAGACGGAGGGAGAGGGATTGGGATTGGGATCGGGAGTGGACATTCTCCGACGGCTGGATTTTGATTTCGGAGTAATTTGGGGAAAACAAATTAAAGGCAACGGTAGCTTTAACCTTTTTTTGTTTGTCGTCTCGGACACGAGCTTAAGTTCTAACTAGGGATCGGTACATGAAGTATTGGTTCGGTATTTTTGTCTATTCGGGTCCGGTTCAATATGATTTTAATAAAATTTGAAAATGGTATATGATGTTCTAAATCTACAATGTACACCATGCAATAAGTCTAATTTAATAAATGAAAACTTCAAGACAGTTACAGGGAAGTTAAGATTTTAATTTATAAGTTTTACCAATAAAATATTTAATTTACAAAGAATCAAAGATATATGAGGCCGTCATACTCTTCCGGTTATCTGCATATAGGCACGTGTTAAAAAGTTTGAGAATGTGTAGATTCCTTTCTAATTGTCTATTTAATTAGTTTCGATTCGCTTATGGTGATGTCAATTTTTGCTTAGATGATTTTGATTGAAATCGAGTTAGTTTGGTTTGGTAGAAAAAGAGAAACAACGTTGAGCTTTGTCCAGTCACTAGTAAAGAAATCGGCGTTAGGTTACTTCTGACTCGTTAATCCGTGAGCGACAAATGTCTCTATTATACCAACTATCTAAACCGCTCCAGAACAATGCTATGCGGTGGAAATGTTGTTTGCTTTCTTCTTTGAATAAATGGGGTATCTACATAACTGCTAACTTATTACTAAGAGATCTTTGTTGGTGTGAGATTAGGGTTTCTTAAAAAAACGAAGATGCCATTAGGTGCGGTGGTTGGACAGAACGGTGATGGGATGGTGGGAAACAAAAAGAGATAATTGTGGTGGGTTTTGAGGAGAAGGGGGAAGGAGTTGCGATCTTTATTGATGCGAGATTCTTTTCTAATTATAGTCTCAAATTAAAGGGACATGTTGTCAAATCTTAACTAAACTTTTATATATGTATATATAACAAGTAAATAGTTTGTGCATACAAATAATAACATATTACACATTTATTGCACAAGAATCTCTAAAATATCTTATAATTTGAACGAAACAAAAATAGGTAGAACATACATATATGACAATGAAAACAAATTTACTAAAAGTAAATGTATTAATACATAATATAATATATATATATATATATATTTGAAATCAGCCTCAAAACCTTGGTATGGTATAGATGTCTAAGACGTCATAGTATAGATGTCCAAGACGTCTATCCAAGAGACACCTTTTGTGACGGTCATGATTGTGGAATTAAATTTCGCTTTGCTAATCTCTTTCTTCGTCTTCGAGGTATAATATTACTTCTATTTAATATATTTTCTTTTTCTTTAAACAATGTTTTAATCTATCATTTAAATCATTTTTCATGTTTTTAGTTAAGTATGAAAGGAGCCTCGATATTGCGGATGATCTTCTTCAAAAAGTCATGTTCGAGCACGTTGAAAATTATGAAACTCCTTGCAACTTTCTGGTTATCACCGGCGATGGCGACTTTGTTAGACCCCATGATATTATTAAAAGAAAGTGAAATTAAGGGTTTCCTGGCGAAACCTACAACTTGCAATAAGCTATTTTAACCACCTGCTTCAGAAAATTGCACATTCAATTTCAGCGAAGTGATTAATATGTATCCAATTGATAAATCTCCGAGTGTCTAAGTTTATTTTCTCGTTGTATTTTTTAAAAGTTAATTATTGTTTTGATGAACATTTCATCATTTTCTTTTCAGCGAGGTGATAAACATTTATTATTTTCTTTTGATGAAAAATTAATTCTTGTTTTGATGAAAATTTAATTCAATTTCAGCGAGATGATGAACATTTATCATTTTCTTTTGTCAACAACGACTTATATTTATCAACACGACCGACATCAACTTTTCAATAATAGAAATCTAACACCAACGCATCCACATACTGCATTCTTATATAAGCTGAGAGATTCCAATATTTTATATACTTATGATTTATGACAATCTTCACAAGAACAAACAAAATTCAGTTTTTATTTTTTTATTTTTTGCCTATTGAAACAACTAAGAACAATTGTCAAAACAATCAAAAATGTTTACAACAATATTTTTGAAAAGTTAGAAGTACCTCGGAAGCAATAATCACAAACTGATGTCCGCAGTTGATTTTGCAGTAGCGAAAAAAATGTTGACATGAGACATATAGTACATTATCAAATTCAAAAGTATTTTCTCTCAACATAATGCTTAAGTCATAAAGAACATTCAATATGGTCTTGTAGTTAGAAAATAATAAAAAAAATAAAAAAATAATAACGATTAATGAAAAACCATGCTCGTCTTCTATATTATAAATAAAATCATCTCCTCGTTAAAGCACTTCGATCTAGATCTCTCTCTCTATCAACCGATTCTATTTCCTTTGTATTTATCTCGATAAGTAGTTATGATTCTTTGAAAAAAAAATGTAGTTTTGAGTTTTTTCACAACCACCCAAATATAAATTATATGATTTATGGATGGTTTTTGGTTAATTCATAGAATTTTGATTCATGTTTGTTTGCTCAATTCAAATTTTGTCTTACTTTAATTTTGTTGTTTTAACAATACGACCTTTTCATTTCTGGAAGATTATCAACACTAAAAAGACAACCATTTATCAAAGAAAAAATGTTTGCAATCATTTATATTCCAAATTCTAGGCTGATGCAAACATTTACATTCCAACTTTGTTACACTTGTGGTTAAAATGACGCTTTGACTGATATGCAAAGCGGAGGGTGATGAACTAGAGCTTGATATGCAGTAAAATGTAGACCAAAGGTGAGACAAAAGCACAAATGGCTATGATCATGATACCACAATGATGAACATTTCTTAGAATAATGATCAGGATCTAGACAAAGCATGTTATCATGGATATAACGGAAATGCGTAGAATAATCAAACTAATCATCAATGTAATGGGTAAATTAACCTTGAAGTCATTTTCGCTGTACCAACCATGAAGTGATAATTGATATAAAGGTAAAAAGTGATGCAAGGAATGTGGAAAACCATATTCTTGCCAAGAAAACAAACACAACAAACCAACATTTCTTTTCAAATCTGGGCAAACAAGTCTTTTCGTCACTTCCTCCAAAAACTATGAACACGGTTACAAAGACGATTTTCATCATCAAGGCTGCCACAAGCATGCAAGACAATGATGGATCTTTAAGGCATTTCTCCCTTAAAAAAAAGCTCATGGAGTGTAAAATCTTCACTGTTTTTATCTTTCCGAAGATCATATGGAACCATATCCTCTACCGCCTTGTACCACAAAACATCAAAACCTTTGTTGTACTTGATGAAAAATACTATAGTTGTGCTCTCTACAACGCCTAACAAAACAATTGTTTCGGTAATTTTCTGCATTAATGACACTGTCAATTGGTCAAGTTGCAGAAAAATTGTTAAAGAAGTATAGATTACCAAAACACAAATTACTACAATTTTCTCACAAACGGTAACAATATAGGATCATCAGAAATGGACTGAAGCTATATATCTCAACTTCTTGCACCAAAAATAAAATACAAGTTACCACAAACAGAACTATATAGGATCATAAAAAATTATACAATGTTGACGACCCATTTCAAAAATAAATAAATAAATTTTCAAATTCTAGTTAATTTTTGTAAACACTAAAATACCCACCCGCCGCCAAAACCGCCGTCACTACACACTAAAGGATGAAATCCTTAATTTCAAGTTTATCCCCAAACTCAAAACAGCATTTTGGGTTTGTGTGCGTACCACAATGAAAACGACGTAGAAAACGACTACGGGTTTATAGTTTAGGTAATTAATTTAAATGTGTTGGTTCGGGTTTAAAACTACATATTTAGATATGAAAGCGCATTCTCCATTTTGTTCAAAGTGATTTTAGTCGTTTTTCAGTTTTGTACATGTCACAATTTAATGTGCAAAATTTTTTAATATCCTAAACATAATCTAGGATTTTAAAATGTTGTTTTCAAAAAGTTTGACCTAAACAAAAACTAATCCAGGATTTTTAATTTATTGTTTTAGTACCGGTTTAAAATCTTTTTGGTTAAAGCTTAACCATGATGTAACCACCGTGATCCGTAAACAATTTAAGATTGGTACGGTTTGGTTTATAATGTGACCTTAGTTCTAACTTCTAAGTTCTAACACAATAAAATCGCAAATATGGTATATTGGATTTTGATTATACAGAATGAAGAAGCAGTATTCATTCGATAATTTAAAATCCGAGGTCTTGGCCACAGCTCAGAAATGCGTTATACATAACCCCAAAAACCATATGTGTAAAGTAAGTTTCAGAATCTACATAAAAATACTAGATATGGGTGGGTATATTTAGTAGCACAAAAACAGGGGTTGATCATCATCTACAAAAAGATTCAAGATTCTGTAGTGGCAATACGAAGCTGCTGTTTTTGTAAGAAGAATAAATAGCAATGCGCATCGAGTGAGTTTTAGAAGCCAGCCCATCCAGCAGGTTGAGCTGTTTTCTGGTTATCTCTCATCTTTGAGCTCCCATATCTCTGTGAAGTGTTTCCAGAACCCATAGACCTTTGTGTTGCAGAAGCAGAAGTAGCAGTTGAAGATGGTGTAGCAGCTCTGAAGGATTCTGTCTCGAAACCCCATGCCTCAAGACCTTGAGTACCTGCAGCAGAAGCCCGTTTACTTCTTGTTCTCACAGACTGATTAATCGTATTATTGTTACCCTTCGATGCAGACTCCATCACAGATTTCGCATCATCACTAAAAGGTTGCCATGAATTTGGATCCGAGCTTCCAGTTGACCAATCAGATCTGTCCTGTTGAAGTTCCCACATACTTCCTTCCATCTTTTCTCTCTGTTTCATCAAGAACATAAGAATCATAAGATACATTGATGCCAACTCGTGTATGGGTGTGTAAGCTTAGATGAACAAGAACCAAGATAATACCGATGGAGTTGATGAAATGGAATTCATCCCTGGAGAGGGTTGATTTTGTGAAGAGTCTCTGCTCGGTGATGGTGAGGCACTTTTGGAGGCAAGTGTTTGTTTGAGATCCTGCAACTCTTGCCTCTGCGATCTGCAGATAGCAGAAAGCTTTTCAAACTTGGCAGTTATCTCAGCTTTCTCTGAATTTGTTTGCTTCAACTCATCTTTTAACCTCTCTATCTCAGCTACCAACGCCTCTTCTTTTCCAGGTTTATTACCATTATCGAGCTTCGTGGTATCAAAGTCAGCAACAAAAGAGTTGAAGGCGTCATCCTTGGACACTCTTGTCCTGTTATTGGTTGCAGCAGGACTTGTATCCTTCTGAGAAACCGTAGTTTCAAGATCTTTATTTCTTTGCTTACCACGAGCCTCTCCTCTCATAGGACTAGGCTTTTTGGGATGATGACTATCCATACGAACTCTTTCAGATTTAGATGTGTTACTGTTGTGGCTGTTTGGTTCATCAAATTTAGGCATGCTTTTGTTGTCTTCTGATACAACAGAGGTTTTAGCGTGCTGAGTTGCCCAAAAGGCACCAAGCGGTCCTCCACTATCTGATTCTCCAGAAGATGGTGGTGGCGGTGGCGGACTTCTGCGAGGTCCTGAAGAAGATTTATTTGCTGATTTTGATACACCTGTCAAAATTCACAAGGATCAAGAGAAATCACATCTTTCTTCGAGAAGCTATCCAAACTTGGTTTTCTACACTATACCATCATGGACTCCAGCAGATTGCATTTCAGGTGGTTGATCAGGTAATGACTTCTGTAAATTAGCAGGAAGCTGCTCGTTGACACGAAACCAAATCTGTAGATGGACATCTTGTTAGAGACATTGCAATAATCATCAGCTGAGAAGGAGCAACGAGAAAAAAAGTGCTTTTTTACCTGTGTAATATCTGGTCGGTCATCAGGTGAAGCTTGAAGCATATCTTTGATGAGATCCGTAACAAATACACTGTATTTAGGCGATTCTGGAATACGATAATTCCCGTTTAAAATCTGTAGCTTTGATTCTCCATCAAATGCATTTTTAAAATAGCAAATCCGAAACAAGAGACATCCAAGAGCCTAAAATGTTAGAGAAAATAAAAACTTCAGTATTGACCTAACTGATTAACAATCTGGATAGAAATTGAAAAAGTGTTTCACATGACATACCCATGTATCGACCTTCTCGCTTATCATCTCCCTTCGAAAGAGATCCCACATCTATTGCCAATAAAGACATGAATCAAACATCATTTTATCACTTTTGAAACTCTTATAATCTGCATAGGAGCACCAGTCAAACCTCAGGAGCTCTATATGTTGGTGTTGTGTATTTTCTAATATTATCTTCTTCAATTCCCATCTCTTCTGCTCTTTCGAAAATCTTGTGATTTGTCGAAACACTTCCAAAATCGCATAATTTCCACTGTCCATCTGAGCTCAATAGAAGATTTTCAGCCTTCAAGTCTCTGTCACCATTAGCAACACCAATATAACATCAATTTATATCGCTTGCTAATGTGAAAACGAAAGAAATCTAATAATACAACAACATGTATACCTGTGAGCAATGCGTGGGGACTGACAATGCATTGCAAAGACAGCATTACACACATCTCTGAAAATCGTAAGAGCTTGTTTCTCTTCAAAGTAACCAGCCCCTCTATTCTCAAGCACATCCACAAGAGATTTACCGCAGAATTCCATAGCCAAAAGAGCTTCTTTTTTATTCCTCCCCATATCCAAGATACCATGTGCATAGAGTGTGACGACATTAGGATGTCCCTTGAGAGATTTCAGAACCGAGATCTCTTTCATTACGAGTTCAAGCGACTCCTCATCATTGCATATGATGTGCTTCAAAGCGTATTGCTTTGACGCTTGATTAGCATCTTGAGCTAAGTAAACGCTGGAGAAACCTCCTTCCGCAATGACGTTTCTAACCTGAACTTTTAGATTTCCTATTTCGAGATATCGACCTTCGAGACCCGCAGGTTCTTTCTGAGCAAACGGTTTAAACTTCCACATGTTTGAATCAGTGGAAGTAATAAGAATGCTGCATAAACATAAAATCTGTTACAAAACCAAAAGAACTTCGGATAACAAGCTATCAGGATCAATAGGAGATGCCGCAAATTAGAATTTATCCTAATGAGATATTCGAATACACAGATCAAACAAAGATAATGATCAAGTACCCAATCTGCTAAACAATTTCTCCGTTAAGAAATCAATCAAATAGATCTTGTCTTCTATGACCCAATCTGAGAAAGTACTCACAGAACTGCACAAAAGGAAGCTAAAAGCTGAATCCCTGATCAGAGAAACCAGATCAATAGACAATAAAACGTAAAACCTAAGGAGAGACTATTGAAGCAAGCATATATAATCTTAAATCGTACTAGATCCTATAAAGAATCTGGCGACTATGGTCAGATATGGTATCAAGTACAAGACTTTATCATCATCCAAAACAATCCAGCTCAAACCCACTTCACACTGTAGCTTTAATCAGATTCTACACAAAATTTTTACAAGAGAAGAACACGATGAACATCTAACAACACTAATGAGTCCAACGATTAACCACTACAATGAAAACAAAATCTCGAGCTTTAAGATCTCACCCTCTCAAAAGCTCGAGATTTCAACGAGAAACAGGGAATCGGCAGATCAATCAAATCCAATCACAAGAGAGAGTAAAAAAATTGTACCTTTGCAAAAGAACCCAGATGCTGATCAAACCAAAAAGAGCCAATCCAATCACCAAAAAAAGTTATATTACACTAAATTCGAAATCAAAGTAGCTGCATTAAGATCTGCGTTCGCTTTTGCGTAGAAAGGAGACAACTTTAAAAGGGCGAGTTGGAAAGAGAGATATGATGAAGAAGAAGAAGAAGAAGAAAGCGGCAAATCCGGGGAATAGAAAGGAAAGTGAGATAAGAACATTTTGGTTTGTATAATAAACCCAAAAAAGACGTGAACCTGAACGTGGACGTGACCCTCCATGCCTATTTTTATTTTGATTATTTCACATTTGTTGATTGATTGTACATGTATTATTAACTTTTTTTTTTTTTTTTTTTTAATGCCGAGAGGTTCAGGAGTCCGCACATCTCCTGGAACGGATCCAAACCAGATTAAATTGTTATCCTTTGTAAATCTTTTGGAGAGAAACTCTTTCTAAGGGGAATCGAACTAGGAGCATTTAACCACTAACCCAACACAATGTTGGTTATTGGTATTGTACATGCATTATTTATAACCACCTAATTAGTTTTTTCCCCTATGTATATGCGTTGTACCTCTAAAAGTTTGTATTTTTAAATGTTATCTACGTTACAAGATACAATTCAGATAATTTTTGTTGCAAATATAGAGATGATTTACACTTTCTGTTTTGTTCCAATTCTAGAATGTCGTTCTTATCGTAATAGATGTTGGTCATCGACATTTTCTGGAATCATGTCGATCTTACCCGTAAGATAACATGTGTGGAAGAACTTATGTTCACCACCATTTAGGGGGAAGCATGTACATTGTACATGAACTCCCGAGTTTGTACGAGAGCCATCGTTACTTTTATCCACCATATATATGTGCTTATTCGGCTGGCATATTTATGAATACTAACCGCGTTAAACCTATTAATTATGTGATTTTTAGTTTTTTACGGAAAACTGACAAAATGGTCTACTTATTCGTCCAATCTAATGGAGTTGGTGTTCAAACCCGAGAAGATCTTAACTAATAAAGTATACGGAAGTTATAATTAACGTTCTAAATACCACAACCAATTATTTAAAGTGTTAAAACTCATAAATAAGCACTAAAATCACTAATCTATCAATCTCTTTGCTTTAGCTTTGACCGCAATGTCCCGAGTGATTATGATCTCGTGTTATACTTCTTCCGTTTCACAAAAAATTGCATTTTGAAATGTTTCACAAAAATTTAAAAAAACTAAGAAAATTTCTACTATATCCTTTACAAATACACTAAATAATTTTCCCTTTCTAATTAATGAGCTGAAATAATAGGGATAAAAAAGAGATTTAGTTTTAAAACTGCATTGGAAATACAAAACAACAATTTTTGTGAAACAAAAATAAAATCTTGAAACGGCATTTTTTATGAAACAGATGATGTATGGGATACACGTCTATTTAATTCCCTACCTGCTGACCCTAATGAAATTAATTAAAGGAGCAAACGCAAAATGCAGATACCCAAAATTTTGCATTGGACAATATACAACTTAGTTCAGCCGGTTTGAAGGATGGTGTTTCAGTGCTATTTAGATCCAAGCCTAAATCAAAGTGCTATGGGAAGATATGGTTTCTCCTCTTCTCCCCTATAAAAATAATTCTCCAACTTATCTTTTGATTTGGTTTTTGTTTTTTTTTTCCTTCATATTTGTATGCCCTTTTGATGATAGGATTTGAATAAAAAAGTGTTTTTAATCTTTAAAGCTTGTACTTGATCTTTTTAATTTTCCACAAATACATTTATCACGTACATGGAGACCCTCAGATTTTCCCATAGTTTCTTAACGGTTGTCGAATCAATATTCAAGTTAAGCAATGTCAGAATCTTAGATAAAGACTATGGTTTCTATTAGAAACTTTCTAATGATTATAATCAACATATAGCTTGAAACTTACTCACTCGGTAACGAATGGATAGTTACTATTTGAAATGCAACGTTATGATGAAATTACATATTTTATCAAAAAGAAAAAAAAAAGTTATGATGAAATTGGTTCTGCATAGAAGTAAAGTTGATTAAAATTTACTTGTTCTGCTTCATCTCATGCTTCTTTTTTTTTTTTTCCTTTTATCATTGGCTTAAATTGTTGCACTTCTTAAATTTCTGTCGAAATTTCTTGTTTTGTGTTTACTTGTTTTTTGTGATTTTTCGTAGACTAAATCATCATTTATCGTTTTGTTCTGAGTATTAAAAATTGATGCACAAGATCATATCCTTTTTAATTATCTTTTTGAAGAGCTTGTTCACCTGCTGAGGTCATTCTTAATTCTTGTGCAAAGCTTTTATCGGATGAGACAGAAAAGTCCAGTCTCATGCATAACCTAATTACCAAAATGTTCTAGTTAATTCGGGTTTGATTCTCGGTATTTCAATTTGGTTGGTCTACCATATATACGAAACTTCGTTGGTTACGTACAAAAGATTACCAAATTCCAGAAAATCTGATGTTTATTACGACCTGTATGTATGATCTCTTCTAACAAACTATTGTAAGATGAGTTGTCATGATTATCTTTTTGCTCGTTTCATTCAGGTTTTTTGAATCTTATAAAATATATCTGGTTTAGGTTTTTAGATGTTTCTCTAAAACTATACTAAATTGGTATAAAACATACACTTATCAGAGAAAAACCTAAAAAGCAAAACCAAATATGTTTTAAAGAAGCATTGAAGGCTGATTGGAGAATTCGGTTCTATGAAGGACACTTAAAGCATCTCTACTGATCTACTCAAAGCTATAGCCTAAGAGTAAGTTAATTTGTTTCAAAGGCCTTATCTTAATTAATGCTTTTGTGAATCAAAAGGCTTGATTTGCGTAAAACGTGTTGTAACTTTAGATAATGAGTAATAAGCCAGATGCGCTTTAGATATGTTAAACAATGTAAACCTGAAACTCAAATGACGTTCTAACAAACTATTGCAAGATTAGATAAATTTTCAAAAAATAGTTATACTTTTTTAAAACTTATAAATTCTACAAGAATTCATGAGTTTAGCATAGTTTCTTAATGATAATTTCAGACTGTCAGGTTTAAACGATGCTAAAGTTATAGAGTCGAATAAAAACCAATGCAAAAACTAGCGATTCTAACCATAAAGATCGAATTTTCTTACTGCGATTTCAGTTGTGACTAGCCATTGTAGATATTTTAAATATCACGAATATCTGATTTTTCATAGATTATGGTGTTTAATCCAAATTTTGGTTTAAAAAAATTTCGGTTATATAATATATAAAATAAAATCAGAATGCGGTTCGTTTCTTATTGCGGCGTTAATACTTTAACTACAAAATGTGGTGAATAAAGGAAGCAGATGAAAATGATGGATCTGTGCTAGTAATTAAGACGATTGGAATGTTATAATAATTAAAGTTTTGAGCAAGGTATTCGAATAATTTGTTTATTAAAGTCATTAAAATACGTTCCTGCTGTGTATTGGACAATGACGCTTGACGATTTCGGAAATTTGATATTTAATAGTAATACATACTAAAAATTGTAGATAACCTTTTTATTAATTTATTTATGGTTAATTGTTAAGTTCATCAAAAAGCAGTTTTCCGAAAAGGAGGTAATAAATATATGCTCTTATGTTGATAATTTGAGGAAAATTTATATTTCATTGAGCTAAAAAAAAAGTCAATTAAAGATTTAAGGTTTTCTTTTTAAAAAAACTCTCCAAATGATTTTTTTTTTTTTGCAAGTTTATCTTTAACTTACAAAAAAAAATACAAGTCAAACCATGAAAAAAAAAAGCAATATAACCTCACACCACCATCATCAATTTTGTTAAATTACAATAAATTATATATATAATCAAAGCTTTTGCGATAAGATGTCTAAAACTACTTTTAGAATTGAAAACTCTAATGTATGTGATCGTAGAAAACTCTTCGAAAATACATATGAGAGTTGTATTGCAGATTAAATTTCGATTTCGCAAATAAAATATACTTTTTGATAAAAATAAAAAAAACAAGTTATGTTGGAGCTACAAGGTTTTCTGTGAAAGGTGCTATTTTCAGATTTTGATTAGAATTTTTGGATTTAAAAACTAATAACCAAATTATAAGTAGATATGTTATGAACCGCTTTGTCATGGTATAATTTAGTTTAATCTAAATTTTAGGGGTTTTTCCAAGTCGCTATTTTAAAACTTTATCGTTCATCTCCAAAATATTCAGGTCAATTATATGTAACATATCGTCATCACGGTCAAATTTGTAAAAATTTGGTAAATAATATATTAAATCGAAGTGCTCGCGATGAAAAATTCAATTCTTCCTTTAGAAGCTTGAAAATATAATGTATGTGACCTAAAAAAAAATTTAGAAGTTACAAATGATGGTTATATTACTTCGTAGGATTGATTTTATTTTTGGAGATAGAACCATAGAGGTTAAACTTGCAAAAAATGATAAATTTCCAATTTTTAGATTTAAAAGCTTTAATCTGTAAGAAAATTGAAATTTTACAATATTTTTTTTTTCATATTTTTGTTTCCTTTTTGAATTCAGTTTTTATTTTCAGATATGATGACATATTATTTTTAATAGGCAAGCATTTTTTATAGACAAACACCTATTTAAGTTTTTGAAAATAATTAAAGCTTATGATGAGTACCACACCATAACTTATCCTATAACTAAACCAAAGATGTCCCACAAAATATGAGTGCAACACAAGTAAAATCACAGATTCCCCTTCACATAACATACACTTACGCTTCTTTTTTCTATAAATAGAACGGATTGGGAAGAAGCATAACAAAACACTAGTAACATTCACAAGAAAACCACTCATATGTCTACAGCTACTCTCACTCTTTTCCTAGGGTTCTTGGCCCTAACGAGTATCATCCTTAGCTTCAACGCCGAAGCTAGGCCTCAACCATGTGATGAGGATCTTGGTACCGTCGTTGGACCTCACACTAGTAGTAGCTTCGATGACGAGCTAGGCACCGTGATTGGACCGCATGAGATCGCAGATGACGAAGACATGGATATGGGCACCATCGTTGGACCGCATGCCAACCTAGATGATGAATTGGGCACCATCATTGGACCCGAGTTTGAGATCCACAGGCATGATTTCCCCAAAGATTTCATCTTTGGAACATCCGTTTCTGCCTATCAGGTCAACATACAACTAAATAAATACACTTTGTATTTACATACATTATTATAACATTAAAAAAAAAGATAGAAGAGTCTTATCATTTTCGAATTGGTTTGAGTTTTAGGTTGAAGGTGCTAAAAAGGGTTCTGGAAGAGGCCTGACCACATGGGATGAATTTACACATATGTTTCCCGGTATTATTACGGATTTTTTTTATCATTTATAAAGTGATTATTCATGCGGACTCTAACTACGCGGAATCATGAAAACGAACATTCCTAATATCTTATACTTGAAATCCTTGATATATATATATATGTTTTTTTCTTGAAAATTTAATCTTATCCCTCTTATTTTATAGTTAGCTTTACAATTATTATATCAAAAAATGAAATATATCACCATTGATGAATTTACTCACATGTTTCGTAGTATAACTTACTTTTTTTTTTTTTGGTTATAAAGTGATTCTAAATTCCGACGCTAACTATAAAATCAGGGAAACAAAGATGAAATATATAAATATATCATATGGGTGTGTATATATATATATTAGAAATGGTTATAGTTGAAATTCTTGATATTATGTTCTCTTCATTTGAAATTTTAATATAAACTTTTATTTTTCTTTAGTCTTAAATCCCCATTTTGCTTTGCCAAAAGCTTTTTGTTTAAATTTAAATGTATCACCATTATTGTGGTATCTTTCAGACAAGGTTGAAAAAGGTGATGATGGAGATCTCGGAGTCGACTTCTATAACCGTTACAAGGTACGTCATTGTTTCTTATGGGTATGCTTTCATATATATCAAATCGTAGTCATTTTTTCATATATATTGAAACGATTGCGCGGGATGTTATATTATAGGATGATATACAATTAATGAAGGAGTTGAGAACGAATGGCTTCAGATTTTCAATCTCATGGACCAGGGTCTTGCCTTGTAAGTCCATCTCATTCGTCCTTGCGGTTAATTTACCACACCACATATTATTATGTCTAACTTAAATCTATATTGCAAAAGACATAATGATTCTTTTTACTTTTCTAACTCATGTAAATATACATATACAATTTGCAGATGGAACTATTAAAAAGGGTGTAAACGAGGCGGGAGTGAAGTTCTACAACGATACTATAAATGAACTTTTAGCCAATGGTTAATCATCTTATATAGAACTTATGATCTCATATACATTCAATCTTAAATATTTTTACCTAGTTATTCCAACTTTTGTATATGTATTATACCAGATTTTTTTTTAATCGTTTGTAATACTAATTTCCAGGAATACAGCCTTCGGTAACTCTCTTTCACTGGGAATCACCGCTTGCTCTAGAAATGGAGTACGGGGGTTTCCTAAGCAAAAGGATTGTGTAAGTAATTATGTAGATAAAAAATGCTCAAGATTGTTTCTTCTACTAAGAAAGAAAAAAAATTATTCAATTATTTGATTTTCTTAACCAATTTTTGATAAACATGTGTTCCTAACAAATTAATGTAGAGAGGATTTCCGGGAGTTCGCAAAATTTTGCTTTGAAAAATTTGGAGATAGGGTGAAGAATTGGGCGACATTTAACGAGCCATCGGTATACAGTGTTGCTGGTTACTCGAAAGGTAAGAAAGCGCCAGGACGGTGCTCTCCATGGGAAACCCCAAAATGTCCCACGGGAGATTCATCCAGGGAGCAATACATTGTTGCTCACAACCAAATTCTTGCTCATCTTGCTGCTGTTGACGAATTTCGAAACTGTAAAAAGGTCGGTGCTTTATATTAATTTCATAAAGCTTAAATCATAAATCCTATACATATCGATCTGTATAACAAAAATAGTACGCCATATATAAATTAATCATTTCAATTATTTCTTTATTATGTTACAATATAGTGCCAAGAGGATGGAGGGAAAATTGGAATAGTGTTGGTATCTCACTGGTTCGAGCCTAAAGATCCAAATTCGAGTAAAGACAAAGAGGCAGCAAGACGATCCCTCGAGTACCAACTCGGCTGGTGATTTTTTTATTCCGAATTTGTTAATTATATTTCCTTTGGGATTGATCGATCTTAGTATTTATCCATGATTAAATAAAATAATGTCTTGACATGTCTTGCTTTCTGAACTACAAGGTTTCTTCGCCCTCTCACATATGGACATTATCCAGCGGAAATGCTAGAAGGTTTAAAATCCCGAATGCCTGACTTTACAAAAGAAGAATCTGAGAAACTAAGAAACTCTTTGGATTTCGTCGGATTAAATTACTATGGAGCATTCTTCTCTACCCCTATCCCCAATGTCAATTCATCGCGGCTTAATTATGTGGCCGACTTACGTGTAAATTGGACAGGTACAATATAGTACCTTGATCGTTTTCAAGAAATTTCTTTTATAATGAAATGATCAGTTCGCTAAACAATATCAATTTAACATTAATTTTATATGAAAAATAATGGTTGCTTTTTTCTTTTTGGTTCTTTCAGATCAGCAAAACCATTCACCACACCTCAAGGTACTCTTTAACAATTCCTCCTAAAACAATTGGCATATGTTTTTGTTTACATGAGCATATATTATATATACATATAAATATATAATAGGTATTTTCGTCCAATATATATATATATATATAATAGGTATTGTATATATGCGTATAAACATAAATGTTCAGCTACAAAATTAGAAAGTGGGTTTTTTTTTTTTAAGTTTGATTTAACTAACAAAAATCGTCAACTTTATCAACTAAATTCAAATGAGTTTCTTTTTTTTTTCCCCGCCAATACAAGTTATCAATTATAATCTAACTATGTCTTGTTGATTTGCAGTCAACTTCAATGGGGATAGTGATATATCCAGCGGGTTTGCTGCACCTCTTGAAACATATCAAAGACGAATACATGGACCCAGAGATTTACATTATGGAGAATGGTAACCAATATACTATATCATATATATGTGTGTGCGAATGAGTAATTAGTATGATGATTAGATTGTTTTTGGTAAAGCAATATTCCAATTTATATAAATTGGTAGGGATGGACGAGATCGACTATGGGAACAAAAGCGTAGCGGATGCCACTAATGATTACGGGAGGAAAGAGTTCATCAAGAGTCACATCTTAATCATGGGTAAATCCATAAGGTACCTAACTAATATTTTTACTAAAAAACACTTTTATAATAGCCAATAACATACAAGTATCTTAGGCCATCTCACATCTCTAAGCGAGTTTGTCGGAATGAAAAGTATCATGCAGTTATGTAATGGATGGTTTGCAGGATGCACAGAGTGAAGCTGAAGGGTTACTTCATATGGTCGTTAATGGACAACTTCGAGTGGGATAAAGGTTATAAAGTCAGGTTCGGGCTCTATTATGTTGATTATAATGACAACATGAAACGATATATGAGGTCATCTGGGAAATGGCTAAGTGAGTTTCTTGATTCCAAAGAGAGTCTCCATAAATGCTATTTTGAGGGCCATCGTGAGAAAGGATTTCCTCCCAAGTTGTCCTACCCTGAGTATCTGGAACCTGACAACTCGCATCTAAGTTACAGGAGCGATTTTATGTGAAAAAATGGTGAAAGTATGATATGATCACCGATCTACTCTTTTTGAGTAGAGTCAGTCCTCAGCTAACCATATCGTTTATAATAATATGTAATAATGTCCTCGGAATTAATAAGAAGAATAAAAGCTGAGATGGTTATATCTATGTTTAAAAAAAATATATTTTGTGTGTTTTGTGAGTATTTTGTATGCACATACTAATAACGAATAACACTACGATGGAATGTTTGTTTTTAGACCATGGAAAGGCTCACACATCCTTTTCTGTTTGTTCTTCTTCTCTATATGCATATGATCCTTCAAAGTTAGCATCCAGTGCTAGTGAGACGCCCATGTCAAATATAGTATCATGACTTTTAGTTTTGCTGATGTCTTAAAATAACGAGGAGAAATGGGTCATATATAAATCTATAGAGGTAGAAATCTTAAAGCATGTTAATCCGTCCAATTTAGCCTGCCTCAGAACGAACCCAGTTTATTTCAAATTGACCGTCGTCCTACAAAAACTATCTTCTCAGCCTCCACCTTGGTAAGCTCACAAAATGTTTTCTTTTCTTGTTTATATATTTTTGTAAGAATCAAAGCTATTTTTTAAATAAATATATGTACACATATAACTTAAGGAGTAGATTCCCACATAATATAGGTAAGTGCGAGTTATATCAGGAATCATATGCCCCGACCTTTGGATTATATATTCCAAAACCACTATATATACCACAAAAGTTAATTCCCATATATATTATCGAGAATCTAACAGCAATATATAGCGGAGCCGGATAATTATAAAATGAAGGAGGATATATATGCGCATCGAAACTAAATGTGTAATGGACATGTGAATCATATTTTTTTGGATAACATATAAAATTGTAGTATATAAAACACTTAATTTCTTTTATAAGTTATATTCTTTATGAGTCGAAATAAAATATTTAACACTGATTTACTTCTGAACTATATATAATTTCTATAGCCTTAGAAAAATTAAACCTTTAATTTTGTTCCATTAGCAAAATCATCATTTTATCTACGTGATGTAATGATCGATAACGATCGATGATATCTACTATTTAACTTTTCTAATATTTTGTAGAGAGATCGTATAAGCTACCATTGAAAGCCAACTCATTTGGCTCTCCACAAATGTTAAGAAGTATCATATTGTAGAAATACTGTTATGGAAATTGATTTTTCAACGTCGTGAGTTTTATTTTTATTTAAGGGACAAAATTAGAACTTTAAATTTCAGTATAAATCTATATATACACACACATATATATATATCGTTGTTATTACAAACAAGAAAGGTACACATACACAAGCAGCCTTCTCCATAAGAGAATTTGCAGCAACGGATTCAGTTGAATGTTATCGTGACATACAATACACTCAACCGATTTGATCCGTCACTTCTTCTATTATTTTTGTATTAACCTGCATATTTGTATCATGCATGATATCTAAACACACATCACGATATGCAAATATATAATACTAGGTAGATGGGTTCAACCGGAGCTATTCATTCTTGTAGTCTTGATGGAATCCGTTCGCATCAGAGATCTTCAGTAGTGGATACAATTAAGATCTCAACATTGAAATATATCTCATCGTTCACCAGAAATCCCCTAGAAGGTTTGTGGAGTTCCTCCAGCGGCAATAACTTGTGACGTCCCCATAAGCAATTCTTTGGATGAACCGGATCATAAGGAAACCAATATCTGCATTCTTTATCAAACATGTGATTATTAAAATTAGCAAACGGCTTATATATATGCATATAGAAAATGTAAAGCTTAGAAAACAAAAAAAAAGTATACATTAATTATACATACCAGTTTCATAATGATTGAGATAGAGTTGGTCCAACACTTTCAATTTATATACGGCCAATGTTCTCCCCTTTAGACCATTGGTGACGTAATCGGACGCATACAAATACAAAGACAACGAATTTCCTTTTCCCTCTTCGTTTCCTTTTGGGAACATTACTAGTCTCCTGGTTCATGTTGGAAACATGCATATTTTATAATAGGACATGTTTTTAGCATTGTTTTGTAATTTTTAATCTAAAATGTTAAATTTATATTCTAATCTTACCCCCTATATAGTGTTGTGCTACTGTTACTTGAAACATTAACTTTAAAGTATGGATAATTGAGTTATTTTATACTCTTTTCTTTTTTAATTCGTGCACATTCAATCTAAACAGGAGAGAGCATATGATTTGCATACCATCTCCGTGGTCCAACTGTGAACTCGTATGACGAATGCTCTTCACCAGTGAAGGAGGAAAACTGTGTGATCTTCCAGGTGAATCTGGAGTTACTCCGACCAAACTCGATCAGTTTAAACCGTTCCGCTGTCCCCATGTTTCGAGGGATATTGGTAACGGGAAAGGTTGGTTCGACACAGCATATCTCGGCATAGAAAACCGCTTTGTCATTCACAAGATAGCTCTCCTTCAACGTCTTGTATGATATGAAGTTGTCTTTCCCTTCCAATCTTTGATGTTCGTAGTAATGCCCGGGCAATACTGATAACACAACATATATTCAAGATATCAAAATCTACACGCAATATAATTGTGAAAATTTTGATATGTGTATTAATATACACACAAAATCATACAGTAGAAAATTTCAGGTCCAGTCTGAGAGAGTACGCCGATTTTGTACTGGGATTTGACGTCCCAATTAGACCCGGTACACTTTTCATCTGTGATCTCTAGACCAACATATAAATGATCTTTTACTTTCTCAGATTGCCTTATAATCAACCTCCTATATCACCAATTTCAAACCAAAAAGAACACACAAAGGTTAAAATGAATTGCAAAACCGTTTTGGGGCACCAGATCGAACGACTCACCATTCAAGATCAAAAACTTTGAAATCCAACGACTGACACCTCTTTACTTTTTCAGCCATTATTAGCTTAGACATTCCATCAACCAACATGAAGTGAGCGTTTTGGCGTGGTTTTAGCTGCCCTTTTATGGTGTCTAGATTGATTATATATATGTATATTAGCAAACATAAATAGACAGAAATGAAATTAAACTTATATGTATGCATGCGTAAATAAGTGAAACGAACCTTCAAGTGACGTTAGATCCATTTTGAGGAAGATGGTCGTCTAATATACCGTAGTAGGGTCTTTTAATTTATTTGGTCTATAGTTTGAATTGGAATGAGAAAAAAGTGGTAAGTATGTGTCAGTATATATAGGCAGATTACTTGACGAATGGGCCGGGTTTCGATTATGATATAAATCAAACCGGTTATATTTCCTACTTGCTCCAAAAATAACAAGATTCGAACCGGTTTTTCAAGGTTAAATAATACAGGTCCTATCAGATTTCATGTACCGGTTATCAGATAATTTTTTCATTTTGTTTGTTCATGAATTTATTTCTAAAACTGTTGTTCATAGTTTGAATCCTCGGTTGGATTCATATCAATCTTCAAACTGTTCGGGATCAGGTTTAGGCCAAGAATTTTCCTCTAAAAAATATTGGTTCAGGTTGAAATACCACTAGACCTGTTTGGACTCGACAAGAATCTGTGTGGTCCAGTTGATAACCTTAAGGATATATTCATTTGGTATATATTCATTTGGTATATATTCATTTGGTATATCTTAAGGATATATCAACATAAATTACTTTGTATTAAATACTTTTTTTTTTTGGTTTATCAAATAGTTTTAGGTGTTTGATCTATACTATTTTCGGGTTAAAAACTCCAACAAGTTAAATTAGTTCATTTCAGTTAAGTTCAAATTCTTTACAATTATGAGTTCAAATGTTACTATGTGTTAATACAATTATGATACATCTTCCACTATGTTGTATGTCCAACTTTGCGTAGTTGGTGTTGATACCACCTTAATTTGGCTGGTCTAGAAAATCCAACCTATTACAGAGCACCAACCTAATTTTCAGAAAAATTTGGTCTCGGTTCAACAACTATGTGCTGATAACAAAGTCTATGTTTTGTTTGATGAATGGTGTTTTCAGGTGAGGGATCGAAATACGGGGGCGCTTCTCAAAACCGGAAAGACTAGCAATGGCTTGTACGAGTTGGTTGGCAATTCCTCTTCCTCAAATAAGACCTCTGCCCTCACCACATCTAAAACAAGTTTTTCAAATTGGCATTCACGCTTGGGCCATCCCTCTTTTGATGTTCTTAAACGTATTTCTCCATCTATTTCTCTCTGTTTCAAATAAACATCGAACAAACTCTTGTGCTTCTTGCTTGCTTAATAAAAGTCACAGACAACCATTTGGTATTTCATCTCTTACTTCATCACGTCCCTTGGAACTACTATTTTCTGATGTTTGGTGTTCTCCTCTTCACTCTTTTGATGGGTATAAATATTATTTACTCATTGTTGATCATTTTACAAGATATATTTGGTTTTTCCCTTTAACACATAAATCTCAAGTTGCTGAAACCTTCAAAAGATTCAAAACACTTGTCGAAAACAAATTTCAAACAAAAATAATTAATTTCTTCAGTGACAACGGAGGTGAGTTCATTGCCCTTCGTGATTTTCTTTCCACTCAGGGAATTTCTCATCTCACTTCTCCACCTCACACACTTCAACACAATGGCATTTCAGAACGAAGACATCGTCAAATCGTCGAAACGGGTCTTTCTCTCCTTTCTCACGCCAATCTTCCCACATCATTCTGGTCTTACGCTTTCTCCACAGCCGTTTATTTAATAAATCATCTCCCAAACTCTGCGATCGATTTTGAGACACCATATCTTCGCCTTCTTAAACAGCCTCCCAATTATGCAAAACTTCGTGTCTTTGGCTGCCTTTGCTACCCATGGCTTCGTCCATACACATCACACAAACTTGACCCTAGATCACTACCTTGCATCTTCTTGGGTTACTCATCGACTCAAAGTGCATATATATGTTATGATCCTTCTTCCACACGTATCTTTGTTTCTCGACATGTGGAATTCTGTGAAAATATTTTTCCCTATCAGTCTCCTCGTCCAGCATCATCTCCTTCTCCTTCCGATTCGTTAGCTACTGCTTATTCCTTTGCAGCTCCTCTTCCTGCTCAGCCAATTCGCTCAACGTCCTTGTTAACACATGCTGCGCCTCGTGATGGTCCCTCATCTGTGCGCCCTTCCTCACTAGAACATGGTACGTCTTCTTCTCCCCATACTCACGTCTCTGTTCCTGCTATTATTGATCATTTTGAACAGTTACAACATCAGACAAACACGGAGACAATAGCACCACAACGTACACATCAAATGGTCACTAGATCTCAACGACAAACACTAAAATCAAATCAAAAGTATTGCCTTGTCACTACCTCTCCGCTGCGGCTACAAGATGTTGAACTTTCTACACACACTCAAGCACTGAAAGACCACCGTTGGCGTCGTTCGATGAGTTTAGAAATGAATGCTCTATCTCGTAACCGCACCTGGTCACTCGTACCTCCAGATCCACGATTTAATCTAGTTGGCAACAGGTGGGTTTTTCGGATTAAAAGACTTCTGGATGGCAGTATCGAGAAGCTGAAGTTACGTCTTGTTGCAAAGGGGTTTCACCAGAGACCTGGCCTAGACTATTTTGAGACTTTTAGTCCCGTTGTTAAACCAACAACAAACAGAGTGGTTCTTGGACAAGCTGTTGCTCGCAACTGGCCCTTACGTCAACTAGACGTTAACAACGCCTTTCTCCAAGGTGACTTGCAGGAGGAGGTTTACATGTCCCAACCTCCTGGTTTTGTAGATCCTGATCTTCCCAACCATGTCTGCAAACTTAATAAGGCCATATATGGTCTTAAACAGGCTCCTCGCGCATGGTATACGGCATTACGTGATTTTTTGATTGATGCAGGTTTTGTGAACTCTGTTGCGGACACATCTCTGTTCACCTTACATTGTGCTAAGACAGTCATTCATCTCCTTGTCTATGTTGATGACATTATTATCACAGGAAACTGCGCTTCCAGCATTCAAAAATTCGTTGATCTCATGTCGCATCGTTTCTCCATTAAGGACCTTGGCGATTTAAATTACTTTCTTGGCATTGAAGTAACTCGCAACAAGGCTGGTACTCTTTTGACTCAAACGAAGTACATTGTTGATCTCCTACAACGCACAAACATGACCTCTGCCAAACCAGTTCAAACACCCATGTGTTCTTCTCAATCTCTGTCAATCTCTGATGGTGTTTCTCTCTTGATCCAACTGAATTTCGGATGATCATTGGGTCCCTTCAATACCTTTTGCTCACCAGACCTGATCTTGCTTTCTCAGTCAACCGTCTCTCTCAGTTTATGCAGAAGCCAACCTCTGCTCATCTCCAAGCAGCCAAACGTGTTCTGCGATATCTCTCTGGCACAACCAAAGTTGGTCTTTATTTCTCTGCAACATCATCTCCCAACTCGATCACTGCCTACTCTGATGCAGATTGGGCGGGTAATAAAGATGATTTTACTTCAACAGGTGCTCACTTAGTATATGTTGGCAATCATCTCGTGTCTTGGTCATCTAAAAAGCAACGATCGGTTGCTCGTTCATCAACATAAGCGGAGTATAAGTCGGTCGCAGACACAGCTTCAGAAGTACAATGGGTTGTCTCTTTGCTTAAGGAGCTAGGCGTCTCCATCTCTGGCAAACCGACGATCTTCTGTGACAATGTAGGAGCCACCTACCTTTCTGCAAATCCGGTCTTCCATTCTCGAATTAAACACGTCGCCATCAGTTTTCATTACATTCGTGACTTGGTTCAAACAGGACAGCTTCAAGTTTCACATGTGATGTCCAAAGATCAGCTTGCAGATGCTTTAACAAAACCGCTTGGACGAGCTATGTTTCTACCGCTTTGCATCAAGATTGGTCTTTCTCGGCTAGAAAGTCCATCTTGAGGGGGCGTATCACACGATCAGTTGCCAGTCAAAACTAAACTCCTATTCTTTAGCTACTCCTGCACGTGCCTGTAGAATAGGAACATCGTTGTTAACTTCCTTCTATAAATTGAGTTGTAAACAATAGTAAATAATAAGTCTAATAAATATATTCTTTAATTGTCATATATACAACTAAATTCTCACATAGAAAGAGATAGTTTTGATCATATATATCTAATACGAACCATATTCTCCAGTCCCCTCAAACACACTAAATTTTATTTATCCATCAAGCACATTTTTTTTGACATGAGTACTTGACCAAGTACCTACATTTAATCCCATGTTATCAAGAATCTAACAACAATGGGTTACAATCAAGAGAAGGTAATAAAGTGGCCGATGGATTAGTAAGGTTATTGTGACATACAATACAATCAACCGCTTTGATCTGTTAATTTTACTTTATTTATGCATAAACACACATACGATATGTAATTATAAAAATATAGGTAGATAATTAAGTTCATCAGTATCTATCTATTCTTGCGGTCTTGATCCATTAATTATTGCACATCAGAGATTACTCACTAGTGGAAAAAAAACTAAGAACTCAACACCGATATATTATCTCATCGTTCACTAGAAGTTCCCTCGACGCTTTGTAGAGTTCTTCCAGTGGCAAAAACGTTTTTTGGCCCCAGGAATGTTTCATTGGATCCGGATCATTGGGAAACAAACCATCGACCTCTTTATCAAAGAAGTACAGAAAAATTTAACAAGCGGCTTATTTATATATTTTTTGTCAAACCGGAGAAAACGGCTTATATAATGAAGACCTTATAAAAAAGGAGAAA
The DNA here is from genome assembly GCA_026770425.1 of Boechera divaricarpa. Lineage (NCBI taxonomy): Eukaryota > Viridiplantae > Streptophyta > Magnoliopsida > Brassicales > Brassicaceae > Boechera > Boechera divaricarpa. Next base: position 15,158,306 of record CM049186.1, read on the forward strand.
TAAATAAGTGTATACTAGTTAGAAGTTTCATGGTGATTGCAAGTCGTTTAGTACACTCATGACACACCAATGAGTGAAAAGTTGAGTGTTTGGGGCATCATTTTGGGAATATCATTTGTGTAAGTAATATCATTTGTTCACATGGTATAATATCATTAGTGTTGATACAGTTATGATACATCTCCCACTACGTTGCATGTCCAACTTTGCGTAATTAGTGTTGCTACTACATTAATTTGGTTGGCCGGTCTAGAAAATGCAACCTACAGAACATAACTAAATTCTCACATAGAATTAGATTAGATGCGATCATATATAATACGAACTATATCCTCCGGACCCTTCAAACACACTAATTTTTATTTTGTTTCCACTAAGTACATTTTTTTTACATGTCCAATCACCTACATGTATTCACACGTTATCGAGAATCTAAGAACAGTGGGTGACAATTGTGAAGGCGTGATATGTGCCTAGAGACGAGCAACATAATATCCTCTTCTTTAGTAACGCAACGCAATGTGCGCAGATATATTTTTCTTCTTTATGAATAAAGGGTTGTTCGTTTATGCATCTAGGTGCAAATGTTAGGTGTTATTCTTTTAAATGTATTTGTGAAACTCATCCAGACGCAACATCTAAATGCATTTACGAAACTCATCCAAAAAACCAGAAATTCTGGATGCGTTTAATCGGTGCGTTTAGACGCACATAATGCGTCTCAAAATTGCAAATACTTAAAATACCCTCATATATAATGATAACTTAACTTATCTTGTTTAAAACAACAAAGTCCAAGTATTGCAGAAATACCAAAATAATTGTATAAAAATCGTAAAATTTGCGGAAAACCGTAAAATTTGCAGAAAATCGTAAAATTGTGAAATTATGTTTTTGGCGGAAAAATTGTGAAACCATGTTTTTTTGGGGGGGGGGGGAATGCGCACTCGTGTTTTTGGCGAAAAAAATGTGAACTCGTGTTTTTGGCTGAAAAAATGCGGATTCATGTTTTTGGCGGAAAAAATGCGAACTCGTGTTTTTGGCAGAGAAAATGCGGACTCGTGTTTTCGGCGGAAAAATTGTGTAACCGTATTTTCAGCGGAAAATTATAGAATAACGTCTTTGGCGGAAAAATTTTAGTATGATGATGATGAGTGATGATGATGAATTATGGTATGAGGATGATGATATGATGATGATAATATGAAAATAATGATGATGCTAAGTATGTTCTCTATTAAATTTTATTAGCATAAAGATATATCATTTTTGGTCATTTGATTTTAGATGCATTTAACTGTTAATTCATAATACACAAACAAACGTAACTGCATCCAGATGCAATATTTAGATGTAGAAGTGAAAAACATAAACGAAGTACATTTGGATTCAATATCTAGATATAGTATCTAGATAAAGTATTTAGATGTAATATCTAGATACACGAACGAACAACACATAACTTTTTTTTAACATCCATTTTTGTTTTGACTTCTATTTAACTTAAAAACATTTCTCCATATATTGTTTACTTTATATTTAGAAATTAGTATCTTTTTATGTAAAAATTCTTCTTTTTTTTCATTTTCTTGATAATTTGTTTTGTCTACGATATATCTAAGAAATTTGAAACAAAAAGTATAATTGAAATGTTTGAGTTATTGTACTTTTTACACACTATATTATATGTTTAAAACAGCGTTATGTTTAAATTATTATTATTTTTTTTCAAAAATTTGTTTTATGGAAATTATAACTTTATTAATGTAAGAATATTAGTTTTCTTTTGAAGCAAAACTTATATTAAATTTTTATTTGAATATAAAAAGAACCATATTTTCTTTAGCTGTTTAAGGCCTTTAAATTACTCGAAACAGCTCTAATTAGAGATATATTTAAATGGCAATTTACATTTGATCATTTTCACTATTTTTACACAAAATTAATAAGTACTAGAAATGTCCAGTGCATAGCACGGATTGATTTTTTTAAAAAATTTGATATTATAAATTTTTATTTATAGATTATAAATTAATAAGATAAATGCTAAATATATATATATATAGATATTATCAAAATTTTGGACAATATATTAGCAAAGATTTTATGGAACTCTTTTCATAAATATAAAATATTCTCTAGAATATCTCCTATAAATATGAGTTTTTTTGTATCCATAAATATAAGATTTTAATTAGTTACCATAAATATAAGATTTTAATTAGTTAACATAAATATAGAATTTTAATTAGTTACCATAAATATTTGATTTTAATTAGTTACCATAAATATTTGATTTTAATTAAATGATCACATAATAACTAATGACTAAAATATTCTTAATGAGAGAATAAAATTTATTTTTTGATGCAATGGCAATGTGATGTAAATATTTACATTTTTAATATTTATTTATAAATTTATTTCCCAAATAATATATAGGGGATGTATTCTCCAAATAATAAATAAGGGATGGTTTACCAAACAATGCGGAAACCCGACAAAACATTCAATGGTTATAGATGACTAAACACATGAGAAACATTCTTTATTTAGCAACAAATCCACACTATATAATAACACGTAGATTCATTAGAAAAAAATAGTAAAAAATTATCCAGGAAAAAAAATGGTTATATCCAAGAAAACAATTATACAATGGTTCGCTCTTATGATTATTATATCAATCGTTAGGAGCACAACGGAAGCAAGAAGCATAAGCAATCCAGGCATCCAGCTATGCAAGAAAATCAACCCAGCAATGCCCAATACTAAAATAAATATATACTTTTAAAATAAATTAACTTTGATAATATTATATATAAAATATGTTTATAAGATAGTTGTTAATTATAATTACCTTGGGAAAAAGTTGTTTAAAAATGTAATAAAAATACTACATACACATTTTTAACTCATTTGGCTAATTAGATAACATAAATTAAATTTATTAATTAATCTTAGATCAATTTTTTTCCAAACAAATCATACATACGTATTCTATCGGGTGTACACCGCGATGGTTACACAATTACGACCGCTGGACTAAATGCCTTGGCCAGTTTAGATCAATTTTTTTTTTTTGGTCACCAGCCAGTTTAAATCAATTAATAATATATTCTTTACATATTTTAATATTTTTTTTTTTTTGCAAATTCACAATTATAATTCATGTTTTCAAAATGAACTATATTTATAGAAAACATTTATGTTCTACTCATGTTATTATTTTATTTCCTAAGTTTTCAACTATTTAAAAATATAATTCGAGTTTTTTTTTTGTCAACATGTATTATGTGGTTTTGAACCCGATTGGTGACGCAATAACGGTACTAACACAAGTTATTAAGTTATACATTTCATGGCCAGAAGTAGAAGCGGAAATGAACATAAAGGTTTAAAGATTTAACAGTGTCTAAATTTTAAGAATCTTTCCATAAGTTATGTGGGGTACTAGAAACTAAGTAATTCACATTACATATATATATCACTCAACTACTAGTCATGGTCAAGTCGCATTACATATATATATATATATATATGTGATGATTTAAAAGTAAAAAGAAAATATAGATAGCTTTAGTTTGTGTTTAGTCATCATATATTGACATGTAGTTTTACAAGTAGAGTTGTATAACAAGAAAAGGGAAATAGGAGCAAAGGAAACATCTTTAGTTTTCTATATACAAAAAATAACAAATGTAGTCTTCACATATGAGACTAGAGAATCCGACATTCTAGGATTAGTAGTACGGAGGAGTCCATCACGAAAGAGGAGTAGAGAAAGAGACTTAGAGGCTCGATGTAGTAGAGAAGAGGTAGAGAGCTTGAGAGACTCAGTTTAGATAGAATATTAGATTTAGAAAAAACAAACGATGGGCACATTTTTTTTTTTTAATGGGTTAATAGTATTAAACAAAAAAAAGTTACAAAATATCGAAATACAATGGAAAATAGAGGTTGAAGAGTTGATGGGAAGAAAGTAGGAACAAATACGAAATACAGAAGAATCGGAAAATTAATTAAGACAAATACAGAAGAATCCGAAAAAAAACTTGAGAAAACAAAATTGAAAATGAAAAAAAAAAAGTATAAATATATATATATATATAGCCATATATATAAAGAATGAACCATGCATGATCAAGCATATATCCTCATTTTGTTGATCACTTTGTAAACATCATCCACTTCATCGTCGTCGTAATCTTTCACCGCCTCCACACACCGCTCATTATCGTCCCCGAGGCTACCCTCGCCGCCACATCCTCCTCGGCTGACGTCAGCAGCAGCACCAGAGTCGACTCTCATGAAGAAATTACATAAGAGAAGTGTTAAGAAACAACAGATAATAAATTCTCTAGATGCAGCCATGGATCAGACACTTTCTCTCTCTGTCTCTCTTTCTCTTGTCTGAAACAAATTACAATATAGATTAATCGAACTTAACTTTAAAAGCTTTTAATTTGTTCTTTTATTTATTATGTTCTGTTGTTATGTCTTTCTCTTACAATATATAAGAAATGGAATTTACTATTAAAGGAGTACATGGTTTTCTTTTGAGCTGGTCTTACGGCTAAGTAACTGTTGCAGTATCTCAAATTTTTTTTCCTTCTTCCAAATAATCACTTATTTAAAATTTTAAAATAAGGGGTTGTTTGTTTCTCCATCTAGTATTTTCATCCAAATTATTCATCCAAATACTCCATTTGGATAATCCATTTGAATGTTGTTTGTTTCCATTTTAAATTTTCATCTAGATAATTCATCCCAATGAATATTTGTTTGTTTGTTTAGTTTTTGTAAATTTTCATCTCCATCTAAATGGTTTTGATAAGAAAATGACTAAAATACTTATATTTTATCTAATCATATTTTTAACTCAAACCTTAAGCATATTAATTTTAATTCTTGATTTAAAATATATTTACAACTAAATACTTTTCAAATTATTATTTTTGACATTTATAAATTGATTTAACATATATTTACAAATTTTTTTCCTTTTCTTTTTCTCCCATTCACCATTCTCATATATTTACAATTTTCATTTGTTTTATGAAAATGACATGAGAATTCTAGATTTGACAAAACCCAAAACCCAAAACCCAACGTGAACTTTCATATATATAGGAAGAAGAGCATATTCGATAACAAATCTTGTCTTGTTATAAACTGTTGCAGTGACTCCTTATCCCCTAAATCATCATGATCAGAAGCCGTAGAACCAGCATCTGTTGGTGGAAATGGGTGGAAATTGATTAAGCCACAGTAGTCCAAGAACTCCATCACCTCTTGCTTTGCGTATGAGTCTCCAACCTCGAGTTCTGTTAAGTCTTTTAGTTATATTTGTATGTTTGGATTGGAATGAAACTTCCTCATGATCCAATTCCGTATTTCCCTATATACCTCAGAAGTGCGACCTTCCAACTTGCCATTAAAGAAAGAGGACAATGAACGCTCCTCAAGCGGGTGAATTTCTTCCCATGAAAACCAACCTTCAAAGAATTTGAAGTACGGGAACCCAAATTACAGACTACTCAAAATGGGATGGTGAAAAGTTGTGAAGATTAAACAATACCAACAACTGAAAATCTAAACCTAGACATCATATTACTTTCTAGCTCAATATTACCACAAGATAAGGACTAGGAGCATCAGTTCATAGCCTGGCGTTCTTCAATGGAGATTCTACATGATAAAAAAATGAGCATCCACATTCTACTTTGATCAGCCACAGAGAATGAAATTTGCTCTAGTATCACAAGGTGAGACAGTATAACTTCATCCCGATGCATCAAAACCCATTTAAAGCCTATATAAATTCACAGAGAGAGAATTTCCAGAACCAAACCCAACTCCAAAATCTAACAAAATCTCTCTCCATTTCCAGATGAAGTAATACATAAAACCTAGACAATCTCAAATCCTTTACTTGGCCTACTTTGGAAAGTCTCCATTATAAAGTTTCAAAATCATAAGTTTGTTGTGATTAACGTAAGAAACAAAATCATCTTCTTACCAAACTTTGGTTGAAAACTGCATCTTTGGAGGCTCAAATGGATACTCTTCTGCAATTGAAAAAGCGATTAATTATGAGCATAACACAATAGGAATCAAACACCCATAAACCCAAAATTATGAACTCCTACACCGATTCACAATGAGTCAAGTGAAGTAGTCTAAGGATAACACAATAGCCACACATGAAATTTCAACAAGCCCTAACCAATCGAAACAGAATCAAGTGAAGCCCCTAACTTCACCCAACACCATAATCCCCAAAAAACTAGGTTCAGGATCCTCGAATTTCACAATTAAAGTAGAAGAATTTGACTACAACTATCAGTAATCAAAAATCATGAAATCATACACAGAAATCAAAAATCAAATCTAGAAATCAAACCCAGAAATCAAAAATGAGAGAAACGTTCAACCGAAGATCTAACTCATTATCAAAATCACCAAAAAAACGTCCAATCAAAGATTCCTGTAACATTATCATGAAATCGACTCACTATTATATTCAAAAATCAGTCCTTCAGATTCAGCATTCGGTGTATAACACGAAATCAAAGAGAGGAAAGTTAGGGAATCCGATGTACCGCGACGGCGTTACAAGTTGCGCATTTGTCATCGACGGAGGCTCCGTGTGAGAAAATTGCGATAACTACGGCGATGGAGAGATTAGGGATTTTTGGAGAATTGGAGAGAAATCGTCGAGGTTAGGGATTTGGTATTTTTGTAATTTTTATATATAATAAGAGATATATTTGGTATTTGTTATTTTAACTGATCCATCTCCATTCAAATGATCCAATTTGGATCAGCCAGATGAGTTTAAAAATTTTGTCTAAATTTTTGTAACTCATTCAGATGGTTAATCTGGATGATGTTCATTTTAGACACTAAACAAACATCAATTCTCATCTTCATTCAGATGAATATTCAATTTGGCTATGAGTATTCAAGTTGAATTATTTAATGTACACTTAAGTCGTAAAATGTTTTCTCCCGTCTACATTAAATCATCACTCTCAATGCTCTAACGCCCAAGCCAGATATGGACCGAGTTGAACTGTCCCACGACGTCTGATTCGTCTATTGTTTATGTACATAGCTAGTTACAAAAATTGATTTTATGGTTCATAGAGAAATTTAAAGATGTTGTTCATATTCATGCCGCTGTGTAGTAATGGTAGATATTACCCTCGTATGTTAGTTATGGAGAGATGGTTGACGATCCAATTTCGAACAAAATCGTTGTGTGTGCCTACTTGAATTTTTGGGTTTCGATCTGAATGGCTCAATCAGAAATAAAATTACAGGAAAAATCATGTCATGCTCGCCTCCAAATTTGCCATGGACACCGATATCAATTAGAAAGAAAAAAAAATGGTACGTATAATAGTTACATCTTTACGAAGTGACAAGAGAAACAAGTTATATATTTCCAATGAAGACTTGGGCCTTGAGCCTAACATTTTATTTTATAGGCCCAATAGTAGAAGTAAAAGAAATTCATCGTATCCAATAAAAGATCCATCGTCACCGCCAAATCTCCTCACCTAATCGGAAAAGACCTCCGACGAAGACGACCACCGTGCCTCCGTCATGCCGGAGATCGACGCGTTGTTTGAATCGATCAATGTTCGGGACCTTCTCGCCGGACACGATCTTAACGATCCTACCACTCCGTTATCAGCGCCGGATCTCCGCCTCCTCATTAACCGCTTAGAGTCTCATTCCCTACGGATCAAGTCCAAAGTTCAGTCCTACCTCGTCGCTCATCACTCTGATTTCTCAGAGCTCTTCTCGCTCTGTCAAGACGCTGTCTCGAGGACTCGTCTGATCTCCGATGACGTCTCCGATGTCCTACAATTGGTTTCTGACCGTCCGATTGATGTTGAGATTCGTAGTGTAGTGGATGAGATAACTGAAAAGACCAAGGAAGTGAAATTGAAGAGAGAATCGCTTGGTTTAGTTAGTGCGATCGTGGGAATCTGTGAGGCATTGCAGGAAACGAAGGAAGCTTTGAAAAACGGACGTTTCAGATTCGCCGCTGAGAGAATCAGAGAACTGAGAGTTGTATTGAGGATTGGTGAAGAGGAAGAAGGAGAACCTGTGGCCTATGCTTTGCTTAGGAAGGAATGGTCTAATTGCTTTGACCAGGTGAGCATGATTTGAATAAAGTGAAACCTTAGTTTAGCTCAGTGTCAATGGCTAGATTGGTATCTATAATCTTCAAACTTGCATCCACATTTCGAAGAATCGTGTCTGTGTTTTGTAGATTCAAGAGGTGCTTGCAAAATTCATGGAGAATGCAGTGCGTTTCGAGCTGGACTCGAGTAGACTCCAGATTAAGTATCAGCTAAGCGTTGGTGAGATTGCTGGAATCGCTCTTAGTACTGTTCTCGAGGCAATGGAGGTATGAATTTATGATTTGGCTTCTATATCTGGCGAAAATCATTGCAATTTCAATACTTTATGTCTGTGTTGAGTCATTTGTTTATTATCTGGCGTTTGACTGTCTGGTCTTATCTAGGTGATTGGAATGTTAGACTATGGGCTTGCGAAAGCAGCTGACTCAATCTTCAAGCATGTCATCACCCCAGCTGTAACGCATGCGTCTACCTTTACCGCTGTGGAGGATTCAAGTAAAACCTCAGGGGAAATAACTGAAGCGACATTAAGGCTAGAGCAATCCTCATATCACAAGGTAAATATTTTTCTGGTACAGATGAGTCTAGAGGAGCCTCTATCCATCTCATGGATTCTTTCTTTTCTCTGGCTATAAATTATGTGCTTCTTGTATTTTCTGCATTGGTCTATGTCTTCTGAACCTTTAAATACTTACCCCCTTGAATGCAGATCGAAGATGTGGATGGAGATGCATTATATTCAGGAATTCTTAAGGTTGTTAAGTTCATTTGCAGTTCCTTGTGCTTTGGAAACGTTACATGGATCCATTCTTTTGGGAGATTGACATGGCCGAGGATATCGGAGCTGATCATATCTAAATTTCTTTCAAAGGTTTGCTTTTAAAATTCATGTCGTTGTGAAATCATGTTGAAATTTCTTTGGTAGAAAGAGAGAGCACTCTTCTCCTTTGAACTTCAACTGTTGTAGTCTGCTAAAAGGTTGTTGTTCCCTTTGGAGTCAGGTTGTCCCAGAAGATGCTTCAAAACTTGCTGACTTTCAGAAAATTATTGAGCGAACCTCTCAATTTGAAGCAGCTCTAAAGGAATTGAATTTTGTTTCACCATCTGACGCAGAGAGTAGGCTCAGCAAATATGCTGAAGATGTGGAGGTCCATTTTGCATCGAGAAAGAAGATAGAAATCCTAGCAAAAGCAAGAAATTTGCTATTGCAGTGTAACTTCACGATATCCCAGGTGGACTTTGATTATCATCATCATCATCGTCATATTAACCTTCTGATGTTAAAGGTCATGATTGTGAAATCCTTTTCCAGGAAATTGCTATGAGGAATGCCAATTTGAAGTCTGATGGTGTGGAATCTTTAGATGTGAATTCTTCCAAGCACATCGTTTCCTTACTTTTCTCGTCTGAAAGGTGTGTGGTATCTGAAGCTGCATCCCAACTTATGCATTTGGTGCATAAGACGCTTGAGGTGGCTCTTTTCAGACTTCTGCAATTCAATCTGAGCATTTTCCAGACACGGTTGGGATAATAAACTCATTTTTATACAGGATGTTTGTGTATCTTCTGCAAGGGTTGCTTCAGAGTTCTACAACGCTGCTCGAGATTCTATCCTTCTATATGAAGCTGTTGTTCCTGTCAAGGTCAGTGAAAAAAAAAAAGTTTCAGAGAAGATCCAACAACTGAATAAGTCTAGTGATTATCATCACATGAAAATCTCTCACCAACATGCGCAAATTCTTATCTTTCTTTTTCCTTGCTATCTCGAAATATGAAGCTAGAGAAACAACTCGATGGCATCAATCAAGCTGCTGTTCTTCTGCACAACGATTGTCTATATTTGTTCGAAGAGATACTTGGACTTGCTTTTGAGGTATGAACAATGTGTTTTAAGCAAAAGAAATCGCTCTTTGGAAACTTCTCTCTTTGGTTAAGAAATTGTCTTTTTAAGCAGCCTTATTCATTAGGTGAAAATTATAGTTTCCCCCTTTTGCTGACTATATCATCAATTTTGTTCACAGTATCGTGCTAGCTTCCCTAGCTCCATCAAGGAATATGCAGTATTTGCTGACATAGCCCCAAGATTTAAACTGATGGCAGAAGAAGTTTTGCAGAAACAAGTTCATCTAGTAATTTCGAGTTTGCGAGAGGTGAATCTGTGTGGAAAAAACTGTGCTTAAAGCTTACAAAGTAATCTTATGTGAAGTTTAAAGAGTATTGATTCCTTGTCTTACATTTTGCATCTATCATCAGGCTATAGACAGTGCAGATGGATTTCAGAATACTCATCAAATGAAACAATTTGAATCTGCAAAATTTAGTATTGAGCAGGTAAATACTCAGAATTGAATTTGTTTGCTTTTTTCCTACCTTCTTTCCAATCAAGTATCATAATTATCAGGACAATGAAACTGTTTTATAGGTTGTCTTTAGTCTAGAGAAAGTGCATATGATATGGGAGCCAGTGTTACGGCCCAAAACTTACAAGCAAAGCATGTGCGTAGTTTTGGAGTCGGTATTTCGCAGAATAGCAAGAGATATTCTTCTTCTAGACGACATGGCTGCTGATGAAACTTTTCAGGTATCTCTTTGCTAGTCGCTTGTGCAATGTTATTGTCTAACTGGCTATTGAATATGTGTTTGCTTATTTATTCTCAGCTACAAAGACTGATTAATCTCATGTTGGAGAATCTATCTTCTTTACTCGGTTCACTGAGATCTGCAGACAACACTTCTCGTCCTCTTGATGATCTCATACCATCTTTGCGGAAAACCCGTAAACTAGCAGGCATGTCTAATCTTTCTTTTATATTTCCCTCAGTAATGCTAACGCGGCATTGGCTCAGTGAAGTTTTCTTACCGTGGCTTTTCTTATTGTTTCTCATTTTCCAGAACTATTGGATATGCCTCTCAAGTCTATAACTTCAGCTTGGGAAAGTGGCGAGTTATTTAGTTGCAATTTCACAAGAACAGAGGTACAATCTTTTAAAATCGTTTTACTTCATGAAGACATCCTAATACTCGATAACAGCTAAATCGAAATATAGATATCTGGATTTGGTTATTGGTTTTGGAGATTCTGAAAGCTTTGTAATGTACTTGATGCAGGTACAAGATTTTATCAAAGCTATATTTACAGATTCGCCGCTGAGAAAAGAATGCTTATGGAGGATAGACGACGTTAACCAGTAAATTGGAAACGGTAAAACCATAAACCCCTTTAGATCTGAGAAGAAGCAAGTGAGTCCTATTGGCAGAAGAGCCATTAGGTATTTAACGTCAGCTTGTATCATCGACGACACACTCTTGTGTAAGAATATGTAAAGAGAGTTTTAGCTGATAAGTTGGAAACTTTAGGCTTAAAAGCGTGTGCCAGATTTTGTTGTACATGATTTTTACATTTGGGCTTAGAATCAAGTTAAAAAAAGCTCTGGGTGCACTCATATTTTTGTCAAAGCATGCCTAATATTAGAAACAAAAATAAAAAAAATCCTTTTGCTTTGATTTAAATTTGTTTTAAATAAGAATTATAGTATGGTTTACAGTTCGGCTTTTTTCTGTTTCGGTTTTATAGGTTTATACACTATAATATATTATACTGTTTAATATATCGATTTATGAAACAATATATACTATATACTAACGCAACACATGATTTTACATTATAATGTTTGATTTGTATGAAATTCTTTCTAAATTTTGAATTTACTAAAAAGAAATTAATATTTCTGATATAATTTACTTAAAATGAGGTGAATAAAATGTAATGTGTTTAAGTGCTAATTGATAATACAGGTAGTATATCATAATTCAATATATTAATCACTAGAAAAAATATTTTAGTGTCATAAATCAACAAAATAATATTACGAAAATTAGTAACACACTGGTAATTTTTCTTAGACTGGCCACATGATTAAATTTTTACACGCTCATTCTCTCTATTTCTTTCTTTCTTCTTCCTCCGCTTTAGGTTTCTTGCGTACAACGGTACAAAAATCAACTTTATATCCTTTTTCAAAATTCTCCAGTCTGCCAGAGAATCGAAAGATAATGGATAACTCTAATGACCTTAGGGTTTCACAGTCCAACTTCGAGATGTTGTTATATGTCGCTGCCATGGTTTATGATCAAGAGTACGGTACTCATGACGATGACAAATCAAAGACCATTGACGAAGAAACAGATATAGAAGCAATCTTTGGGGATACGGTACCGAGAAAGAATAGAATTCACCGATCATCTTCTTCTCGCAAGATGATAACACCATGGATGCGTGTGATCGAACAACAGAGATCGGAACTACAAAACCCTACTGCAGAATCGGAACCTTCGTCTTCTTCTTGCGTCACCCAGTTCAAGAAACGTCGTAAGATTAACATGGAAGAGAGAAGTCGCAAAAAACTCAAAATCGTTCGTCCTTTAGAGGATGTGGAACCCATTCAAACGAGTCCGCCGGAGTGGCTTTTGAAAGTGATGAAGAGAGAAGAGAACGGCTACAATCCAAAGCTGATATCAACGAGGAAAATGTATAGGACTGATGTTAAAAAAGGTCAAGGACGTCTCTCAGTCCCATTTAAGCAATTGAAAAATCCGGACTTTTTGACAGAGGAGGAGACAAGAATCATAGATGAACAGGCGATGAAGCTTCGTAAAGAAGGTTTGAGTGTTGATTTGGTGGATCCTATGATGAATAAGTATGTCGTTGATCTGAGGAAGTGGATGATGAGTGGAAACTGGTATTATGTCTTTGTTGTTGGTTGGAACGATGTGGTTGCTGCTAATAGGTTTAAAGTTGACGACGTCTTTCCTCTCTGGTCTTTCCGATCTGGAAGAGGTAAACTCTGTTTTGCTCTCGTCCCTCCTACGGCTAGCCACGGCGCTTCTACTTCCGGTGAATGTAGCCACGGATGCTCTTCTTTTGACGATTCTCCGCCTCTCTGCTCATGCTCTGTTTATCGCCAGAGGGTCACACGTACAAAAAGGATTTACATTTCAGGCAATTCTCGATTTTTTTGCCATAAAGGTGCAATTTTTCTTAGAAAATAATGTAAGTTGATTTTGGTGCAAAATCTAGGGTTTTTTCGTCTTTGGTTAAGGTCATTTCTTGTGGCAAGAACATTTTCATTGGGACTTTAAAAGCACGCTCAATCATGTCACAGGATGGGAATTTCTTAACGATAGAATCAAGCAGGAGCATGTGACAAAACCTGCTTGTAAGCAAAATTAGCAATGGATTTGGCATCTCATTCTCCTCGGTAATCGATTGTCAGTATCACATAGTGAGTAAAAAGGTTATGAATTTTATGATTCACAAGCAACAATCACATGGAAAAGTAGAAACTTTAGATGATAACTTCATTAGAATTAAGAAAACTGCAGCAAGGAATAAATTAAGAACACTAACACAGTTTCATTGATTGCCGATTTGATGTCGAGATTCGTAGTGTAGTGGATGAGATACCCGAAAATAATGTGAGGCATTGCAGGAAACGAAGGAAGAAGCTCTGAGAGAATCAGAGAACTGAAAATTGTATTGAGAATTGGTGAAGAGGAAGAAGAAGAAGAAGGAGAGAATCTGTGATTAAAAAAAAAAAAAGATTAATTGAGATAGTGGGCCTTGAGGGAAGCCCAATCTTATTTAGATAGATAGATAGGGTAGGTTATTTACTTTGTGTTCCAGCGTAGTCTTTTACGCTATGGTAATGTTTTATGTTGTTTACTCTGTTTCTTTCTTTCTTTGTGTTAATTAACAAAGCATCGAGAGAATGATGAATTGAATGAGAAGCTTTTTATTCCTCTTCTTCCTCTAAACTCTTGGTCAATTCCTTCCTCTTTCTTTCTGTTCGATTTTGATAATATCGATCAGAATCCTGTGCTGTGGATTTGGAGAGACGACATCATCATCGACATCCTTCTCTCTTTTCGATTCGGTAAGAGTAATTGGAGCAGACTCTAGATTCGATTTAGACCAATTGTTTTTTTTTTTTTTTTGAAATCAAATCTCTTGCTCTCAGTTTCAGGGTAACTAAGTTTGAGTTTATTACTTTCGACTCTGCCCGGATCTCTGATTTTTTTTTTTTTTTTTTTTGGGGTGAGATTCATTAATATGTCAATTACAGTTTTTTTCGCATTCTCAATTTGCTTTCTCTGTCTTGATTTGGTGACCTTTTCAGGATTTAGTTGATTAGTGCAAGACTTCATTCTTTTACCATGATTCTGATCTTTTTTTAATTTAATGCTCCTTGGTAACTTAATTTGCAGTGACTAGGCATTGTAATCTGCTTGTTTCTTGAAAATGGAAGTACAAGATGCTCAGAAAGATGAGAATGAGAAAGCCCTTGAGGCCTCGGTAGTTGAGAATGATAAAGTTGCTGGGGAAAAGGATGAGGATGAAGTTGTAGGAACCTCTGCTGGAGAAAAAAGCAAGGTAGATGACGAGTTTGTTGAAACTTTAGTGGAAACCAATCAGGATTTGGCAGCCTTAAAAGTACCGGTAGAGGAGAATGATGCAGAAAATGTGATTGTTGAAGCAACTTCTTCTCGATTGAAAAAGCCACAGGGATTACCAGCGAAAACTAAAACTATCAAAAAAGTGAAGAAGCTAGTAAAAAGGAAAATTACAAAAGGCCCTGCTGTTCAGGTAGCTGGTGAGGAGAATGTCGCTGTAGAACAAGGTATTAAAGAAGGTAGAACTGTGGTAAACAATGAACAAAGTCCAGAGCCTTCTCTTGGCGAAAGCGAAAAGGAAATAAAGAAGGTTGCAGATTCCCCTCAATGTTCTTCTGGAAAAGACAAAGATTTAGAAACCTCTATTGGAGGAAATGATATGGAGTTTAAGAAAGAATTAGAAGAATTAGCAGAAGCTCCTCAACCTGCAGATGATGGTGAAAAAGTTGTTGGAGGACAAACTTCTCGTAAGGAAATACTAAAACAGGTAAAGGGAATAGATTGCATTCTGAAGAGACAAAAGGCGAAAAAAGTCAAAGGGACTCTTGCTCAGGGGATGGATAAAGGGAGTGCAGCTATATTGCAGGGCCCTAAGGAAGGTGTGGATCTGGATTCAATAATTTCAGATAAAAGAGATGCCGGAGCTTTTTCAGGAGGAAACGTGATTGAAGCTAAGAAAGCTATTGACGGTTCTGTAGAAGCCAAAACTGGCCTGGCTGAGGACAAGAGACGCAAAAGGAAAAGACAAAGAAAACAGGTTTTAGGTTCAAACAAGAAACATAGGAAAGAGGTAGTAGCTTCTGCTGATGCAACAAAACAAAGAATGGAAGAGAGGAAAGAGCAGCTTGTTGACCCTAAGAAAGAAGAAATAGACGGGCATGGAAAAGTTAAGATCGGTGGATTGATCTTCATGTGCAATACAAAAACTAGACCTGATTGTTTTCGGTTCGGTGTAATGGGCGTACAAGAGAAAAGGAAGGATTATGTCATGGGTATCAAGCCTGGGCTTAAGCTTTTTCTTTATGACTATGATCTCAAACTCCTCTATGGAATTTTTCAAGCATCCTCTGCGGGTGGGATGAAACTTGAGCGCAATGCTTTTGGTGGATCCTTTCCTGCTCAGGTAACATTGTGTTTCACCCATGTTTCTTAGCCATTTCACTGACACCTCGTTTCAAAAATGAAAACATAATTTATACAACTAGTCTTGAAGATGATATGAATTTTCCGTTCTTTCTTTCGTCGGTTTAACTTATGGATCAATATTCTTCGTATTTCAGGTGCGCTTTAAGATCTTTAGTGATTGCATACCGTTGCCTGAGAGCCAATTCAAAAAAGCAATCAAGGAGAACTACAACAATAAAAACAAGTTCAAAACAGAATTGACTCATAAGCAGGTAAACCACATTTTTTCATCATTTTCTCAAATTTATATCAAACTCTTAACACGTTTTCATTACTCTGCTCTTCTCTTCTGTTATGGTATTCTGAAAGGTATTTAAGCTTAAAAAGTTTTTCCGACCAGCTGCTATCCCTGCACAACTTACCCACACCCAGCCAATCCCTGTTCCTCGTGGTGCTGACAGGAAAAGATATGATAGAGACCGTTACGCCCCTAGTAGTAGTAGAGCCCACCCGACCAGCATACATGAAAGAAGACGTGATTCCCCTCCTCCACGCAGAGAAGAACAACCGCGTGACTTATATCTCAGTGAAAGGGAGTATCGAACATACGGCTTGAGAAGAGGAGAACCAACCCAGCATTATCCAATTCCGCCTCCTGATTCTTCTTACGATATTGTCAACCGAGACCATGTTCGTTTGGATTCATACCGTTCATCTGTGGACCATGATCGGCTTTTGAGACAATCAGAGATTGAGAGGCATGACCGTAGGGAAGTTCGTCTTCTTCACTTGCCTGACAGAGACTACCACATGTATGATCATCAAAGTTCTAGACGGGAAATCCTGGGTCGAAACTCGCCCAACCCTCCAACTTCAGCGGCTTTGGACTCCTACAGGAGAGGCCCGTATTACAGTTATGAGTATGAAAGGCCGCCAAGGACATACATGGCTTCTCCGAGAAGAGAAGATGATGACTTGTATTTTCGGTATGTTACAGCGGATTCATTGGCTGAATACTACCGATCATCACAAAGATACCCAAGCATAACTGAATCTGAGCTTCCACCTTCATTAGTAGCATCCCGGTATGCTTATTCAAGGTCTTTGCCTTACTCACACCGCTGATTTCAGATAGTGTAATTACTCACACTGCTGATGTCAGATAGATATTATTTGTATGTTGGATATGGATACTGAATAGTTGCTACGAAAGGGTTCGATTTTAATTCGGTTTATTACTTCTTGCTCGGTGTACCAATTGGTTTCAGCAAATAAAATCTATTCTCTCTATTATAAAGTGCTAGAAGCCTAGAACAAAGGGAGTAGCTAAATAATAGCGGTTATATTTATTAATTACTGCATAGTAGTAGAACCAATAGTATAAGTCAAAGATTACCTCCTCAGAAGTTTTAGACCTGAAGTTATGTTCATAAGAACCACGAGGAGAAGAAAATCCGATGTAGGTTCTAAAATCCTCAAATCGACCTGCACGTTGTGGAATTTTCGAAGGATAACATGAAACTCAAAGATTACCTCGTCAGAAGTTTTAGACCTGAAGAACATGATTTGGCTTTGACATTCCAAAACAATTTTACTTTTGTTCTGTAATGCTTTGACACGTGTTTTATGATTATGATTTTTTATATAACATGACAAGGTTTCTTTTTATAAGTTTGCCTCTTATCATGACTCTTACTTATGAAGACAACCACTGAAAACAAGTTTCGAGCGATTAACTCCTAATATCATTCCAGCACAGATTTCTCTCTTATGTGTCTAAATAAAATCCCAAATGCAGACTGTTCTCCTATCTCCTGAAATTATCTTACTCTCTTTTGGAAAATATAAAAAGGTGAAACACATTCAACGGTTCAGATCCAAAAGTAGCAAAATTAGGTTAAGACCATTGGATTCTTCACAACTCATCCTTGGAACCAACAGCATCATCACCTCCCATGAGTTCTTCAAGTGAGAATTCATCTTCCTCAATCAGCTCTCCATCTTTACCATCCCATGCCTTTGTCGTCACGATCTCTGGTGTTCCATTCATAGGCAAATTTCCTTTTCCACCAGCCCCAGCATCCTTCACAAATTCTCTGATGTAACACATGCGAAGCTTACATTGTTATAAGAGCAAAAACCACCTGACTTAATCTGAACCATTGTGATCTCTAGTTGAACCGAACTTACAAGAGATGTTGAAGCTCAAAGGCGCTTTTAAGAGGAGCGTATACTCCTTTCTTCAAGTTCATGGCTACCATTGCTGGATAACCATATCCTCCCACATTAACTCGCTTCTCCAAATCCGGCTGAGTTACGGCCGCCACCCACATAAAACTGCAGACATATTAAATTTTTTTACATGAGATTCTCATTCTGACTTTTAAGAAATGATAATATCATGAGATGTGCATAGAAAATGACGAGCCTTGTCCAGATATTCTCAAAGCAAGTCCTAAAACTCCTAAAAGAACAAAGATATGATGTCCTAACACTTATGTAAGATTGCGTGTTGATTCTTAAATGAGAGTTTCAGATTAGGTAATATAATTCTAGAAGTTTCTACACTTTGTTCATTTTGGGTTCCTAAGAACATTAAAAACTCAAAGTTTCTTCTCCCCCTTACTGGGAAGGCTCTGAAATCATTGACACTAACCAAGAACAGGACAATGATGCAGCACAGAGGATAGAATTTTTCTTAGTATACCTGTAAGGGTGCTTCTTAAACTTCTCTGCAACTGATAATAACATCTCGAGGTACTTGTTCCTTCCTTCAGCTTTGGAATCAAGAATGTCAGGTAAGAATGAGATAAAGCAAATAGCAGCAGAACCACACTTCTTTTCCATGACATCCTATACAATCATTATGGAACAAGTGTCAATGTCTTGGGTTCGACCTTAGAAGTATTTAAGATATATTGTTAGAGACAAAGCAAAAGATGTGGACATACCGACCCAGTTAGCTCAGTTACTTCAACAGGGCCAGCACTAGATTCTACAAGCTCAGAAGCAAAAGATTCTACCGCCGACGCAGATCTAGCACCCTCGTAAGGATATGGGCTGCTTTTGTCTAGACCAAATACCAAAATTGTAGGGAATCCTTGGACTTTGAATCTGCTCATTATCGACTGCAGTATATAACAATTTTGGTCAGAACCCATCACAGGTAAAATGAAAACAAGAGTTTTTATATAAAGAAAAAGACATTGTGGCAGATGGTCAGGATTCATGCTTCAAAGGCAAATGGATAAAGACTAGGCATAGGAAGCCGACTTTCATGGTAAATTTTCTAAGAAACCAGTAGAATGCTGAGACAGGAAAGAGTCCATAAAAATTATCTCTGATAGACAATTATATTAAAATGTAAACATATTTTGTGATTACCTGCTCAACATCGCAATTGACATGGCCTAATTTCACCTTCCCCTTCAAATTTTTTGCAGCCTTTTTCCACTCCGGGGCAAGCTTTTTGCAGTGTCCACACCTTTTAAAAGAAAGAAAATATATGTTTTACACCTTGAGATGTACCGAGAAGTTTGAAGGCATGAACAGTTCATTGGGCCAATAAGCACAACTTACCAAGGTGCAAAAAACTCAACGATCCAGAGTTCATTGCTGTTGATGACCAACTCATCAAAATTGCTAGAGTTCAGTTCCACAGATGCACTATGTTCAGATTTCTTTTCATTAGATCCTCCTCCAGTTGGTTTACTTTTGCCTTCCAAACGGTCACTCAAAAGACCCTTGATCTGGGAAGCAAAAAATAACAGCAATAAGCTTATCTGAAAACAGTTACACGAGGCAAATGAATATGAAATAATGGCCACTTGAGGTTCTTCAATTACTATTTTACGAATGAAGCTACAAAACCATAGAAAATGTGGTAGTATCATGCACTTAAGGATGCTGACCCCATATAGATCATCAACTGCAGCCCTTTGTATTTTGGTGTTTCATTTTTAAAAGAAAACATGCCACACATATTTAGACAGAATCAGGTCAGTGCTATATATTGTTTGATGGACAATTAGTACGATTCCTCTCTGTATCTTTGCGGTACTTAACTTCAAGAAGGTATAAAGAGTATAAAACCTCTTCTAGAACATGTTATCTGCTTGTCTGACCAAAAATTATAATAAGGTAAAGGTGACAATGGTAAAAACATCTTGATTGGCCCTTTAAAAGCACTCCTTCTTGACGATTGAATAGTTATGTAATGAAGAATCAAGCAGGAGCATGTGACAAACCTGCTTGTAAGCAAAATTAGCAATGGATTTGGCATCCCTGGCTCCTTGGTAATCGATCGGAGGCTTTCCGGGAACAAAGACCTTAATAGTTGGGAAACCTTTGATACCATAATCCTGAACCAGAGAGTACATTGTTAAAGCCAGAACCATTGGGTACGCCAAAACCTAAGCTTCGTACATTACAGAGAGTAAACAGGTTTTTTTCTTGTACGATTCACAAGCAACCGTTATCGCTATGTGAGATGATGACTCATAATAACATCACAAACCTGCGCGGCAGACTGGTGGGCGTCTGCGTCAATTGCTGCTACAGTAGCAACTCCTTTCAGAATATTAGCCACTTTCTCCCATGTAGGTGTTAGAGCTTTGCAGTGGCCACACCATGGCGCAAAGAACTCTACCAAAACAACTCCATTTGAATTAAGAACCTGCAGCAATGAACAAGTTAACAACACTAACACAGTTTCACATCAATTCTCATTTCGGGTCCACCCAAACAATTACAACAATCAACAAATTGGAACAATGACTTAGCAACTAAACCGGATCTATACACTGCTCGTACTCCCGTCTACAAACTAGATCAATCTTCAAAGATGGTTTCAAAGTAAGAGATCAGAGAGGTAACGAGCAGACACACTCGAAAACTCTTCACAGATAGTTTTTCTCGGAAACAATTGTCTGAAGTGCTGATAGACCGAAAGATGAAATCGATTCATCGACATACCTTGGACTTGAAGTTAGAAGCAGTGAGCTGAACCACAGGCGACGAAGATCCATAAAGAGCACTGCCGAGATCGAAGAATCCAAAACAAAGAGTAAGAAGCGTGAGCAACGTTAATGGTGATTTGTACATTTTTTTTTCCCTTCCTCTTTTCTCTCTTCTCTCACTTTCTCAATAAAATTGTATCCCTTTCTCTCTCGCGATCCTGCAAAGCAGCAGATTTAAGAACAATCGCTCCGTGGAATTACGTAGTCTGACCAATCGTACCGTGACACATCAGCATAAGATGACCGTCGTTTCGTTTCTCTGTTACCTTTTTTTTGGCAAACCCTCTGAGCGATAGAGAGGGATACCACTTGTTTTGGGTTCCACTTCATGTAAAGCAAAAAAAGAAAGAGATGCTAATTTTTATTTTTTGCAAATCCATGAATTAGTTGGTTCAACTTTTTCTAGTTGCTGCATCTAAAGAATCGAATATAAATATGATAAAGAAAAAGAAAAATCATGAAACTGATACGTTGGGCATCTAAAAATTGCTAAATGATGTCAAGTTTTATTAACCAAATCAAAAACACTGTTCTTTTCCTATTTTGTTTCAACCATGGTTGTCTCCGAAACCAAAAAAAAAAAAGATAGAATATTTCCAAGCCCTCCTTCCAAAAAAATTAACAAAAAGGGAAGAGAGATCAATTTGAGATCGTTAGAAACCCTTGAGAGTGAAAGACGCAGCCAGATTGTGATAATGATAATTGATTCTGAGATCATGATCATGATCATGTAGATTTATCAGATGAATCCTGCACTTCTGAGCTGTCCGGTTGTGCAGGATTACCGTCCTGTTTCTCAGTCTCTGAACTTGGATTCTCTGCATCAGGTTTACCATTAGGCAAGGTGGTTGAATCAGAGCGGCTTGGTGGCAATGAGTCATGCACTTCTGATTTTTCTGGTTGTGTAGGACTATCATCTTGTTTCTCAGTCTCTGAGCTTTGACTCTCTGGAGCGGGTTTACCATTGGAGAGGGTGGTCAAATCAGAGGGGCTTGGTGGCGATGAGATCCTCAAATGAGTTGAAACAGGTGGAGCATAAGGATAAGGAGTAGGCAGAGAAGACATGGCCATGCCCGTATTGTTATAAGGGTTTAGTGGCATTGAGTGATCAAATTTGCAGCTTGCTCCAAACTTGCAGAATCCGTAGGCCTTGAAGTTACCACATGCTGGTTGTCCCTGAACACAGCAAAAGCAGATAAATTAGCGTCACCAAAGCTCCGTTGACGGAAATGTCAAGTTGGCAAAAAAAAAAACAAAGAAGGACAAGAGACTTACTGGTCTTGCTGGAAGAACTATAGGGTTCAAGAGATTTGGTGGTGATTGTAACAACCTTTCTTTCGGATGACTGTATTTGCAATCATCTCCATATTTACACGTCCCGGTGTTCATAAAAAACCTACATTCAGCTCTTTCAGAAAAACTGTGATGATGTGATGTCACAGCCACAGGCACTGATGCACTAGAACTGGAGTCGGGTTGATTTTTCACATTGTAAATGGGGTTAGATGCAGCCTGCACCACAGTAAAAAGAAGAGAGAATTTTCAGATTAAGACATTCTTTTGCAAAATGGATATGTTGTAAAGGAAAGTGAAATTTATTAAAAGCAGAATCTCTGTCGATTTATCGTAAGATCACAGAGAGAGAGAGAGGTTTCTACTTGAGCACTGAGCAAAGATATTTAAGACTTACCATGTAAGTGGCCCAGCCTTGAGGAGGTAAAAGACCTTGGGAGGGTGCAACCATGAAGGGCATATAGGCCTGAGACTGAGGAACTTGAGGACGTGGCATAGCTCCATATGTTGCAGGAGGCAAAGACATCATTGTCATTCCACTGGCATAAGGAAAACCAACAGACGGAAAGCTGGACATTGCGTATGCAGAGTGGCCATTAGGAGGCTGGGGATGAGGATGATGGAATTTGCAGGCAACTCCGAATCGACACAATCCTGTCTGCATGTAATACGGGCATGACTTCTCACCCTGGAGAGAGAAGAAACATATAAAGTTTTCTATCAAGTATGAAATTGGTGGATGAAACTGTAATTATAGGCAGGCTATCTGCACGGTGTAATCTTACCTGTCGCATAGGAAAACCGAGAACATTGAACAGCACGGGTCCAGCACCATTCCTGTCCTTTGGGTGGTGATATTTACACGTTGGGCCATACTTACAGGCTCCTGTCTTCAGAAAATACTGCAAAGAAATTGCATACCGAAGAGGAATGTGTTCGTTAATCATTTTCAGAGAAAAGTAAAACAACACGGTGCATCAACTATCCAAACTATTAACACTTTCCAAATAAGGAAAGACTCAAGACAAGATATGTTTTGTCTTTTCAGACCAATGCCACAAGAATAAGTTGTCAGCAGTGCACCTCACAGTCTGGCTGTCCAATCCTCTCAGGCAATTGGTCTTTATAATAAATAACACCCTACAAGATGTTACAAACTGTAAGTATGCTAGAATAACAGAAAAGGTGCAAGAGAAGGCAAAATAAACAAAGTGATTTATTCACCTGTGGAAGATGAGTAAGAGGATGATTGTATCGACAGGTGTTTCCATAGCCACACTGCCCAGTTCTCAGAAAAAACTGGCAATCTCGTTCACCAGGACGATCAGGATATGGACTAGATTGCTCCATATTGTCTTCATTAACTTTCATCCTCCTGAAGGTATCTAAGAAAATCATAACACCAAGAACAAGAGACAAGAACATTATATATCTAAATCACCAAAAAAAAAAACAAACTCAAATCATAAGAATCCACTTTCCAAAGCCAATAAAACAATGTCAAACTTTAAATCACACAAAGAGCAATCAGAATCTAAACTTCTAAACAATTTTGAATGCATTACCAGAGAACAATATCCCACGATATAAAAAACGTGATCTTTAACTTCCATAAATGTCGAAGAAGCATTCAGAATCAATGATCTAACACAACGAATCCAACAAGATAACTCCAAAAAGACAAATTCTTATTCACCTCCAAAGTTTCGAACTTTGAATGATCAAAACTCTCAAAAATAAACAAAATCACATTGAGACTTGAATGATCAAAATCAACAACAACAAAAATTATATGATCTTCAAACACATTACGGAAAACAAACCGTTTTATTTAGATCTTTGATGAAAAAAAAAAAAACAGTAACTACCTTCAATTTTCTCGGGAGATCGAATCGACCCAGTAGAGTTCTGAACCTGCTGCTGAGTTTCGGACATGGCTTTATTAAACAAACACAGTCACAGCGAGACAAAATCAAAAACTCTTATTCGTTTCTTATGTTCCGAGAAAAAACCAGAGACAAAATCGTTTTTGAGTTGTGTCTTAAGTAAGAGACGATGATCACAATGATCAAACAAACAAAAAAAGGAAATAAGATTGTTCCTTTTTACCAATGAAGAACAAATGTGAAAAAAACTAAAAACACGATCTTCTTAAATTTAACTTTTTTTTCCCCCAAAGATAGATTTATATCGTTTGAACAAATCCAAAAAAAAAAGAAAAAAAGACAACTCTCTGCCCAAATATTCCGATTGGAATGAAATTTTCCTTATTCTCTGCTTGGCGATTTCCTTTATTTTTTCCCAGATTCTGAGATTTTCGTGGGAAAATTTTCGGATCTTCCTTTTTGGTGTTTTTGCCCTTTTTTTTTTTTTTCTTTTTTTTCTAATGTAATGAGGAGTTTCAAGGTGAAAACGAAAAAAAAAAAAAAATGAAAAAAAAGGATTTAAATAAAATAAAATAACAGTGGCTGAGTAATGAGTCTTTGCCCCCTCGTGTACGGATTAATAAATTCTGCCGGTTCATGCAAAATGACGATATTACCCCTATATGTTTCATCAACTCGTTTGCGCGTGATCTAATTTTCAATGTGGTGGTTCGATTTGAGCCGTCCGATCAGAACCTTGTGGGACCCGCTCTATTCTCTTCTTCTTCTTTTGGAACCTTATTTAAGAAAAATTTAAAATATTTTTTTCCTCTATATAGAAGTATATAACATTTAAATCTAAAGAAAGGAAATTATGCTACCCAAAGGAAAAAAAAAATCTAACATATATGTTAGTTAATCTAAATAGAGTTAATACTGATTTTTTTAATTATAAACTATTCATTAAATTAAAATATATGAAAAAATTTCATAAATAATGACACAACTTAGTTTTCTAAAACAATTTCCATGTAGCACATAGTTTTAACATTAAATTCAATAAAATATTGATGAATTTTAAAAGTTTTGATTTAATAAAAATTTAAAAGTAATAATATTTTCTAATATCTTCACTATTTTTTAACATATTCAAATCTTACAAAAATAAAAGTAATTATTTTTTTTGCCATAGAATAACATTTAATATACAAAAATCACACACCTAATTTGAATGCAATTTATTCGCGTATCTAAATGACGGTGCGTGGGGGTGTGCGTGAGTCATTTTCTTAATTATATCTTCTCACTAATACTCTACGGATTTCCAACTTGCTATATGAATAAATGTATCAATTGACTCCTGAGCTCTTTTGATTTTTAATAACTGTTTTATAATAAATAGATACTTAATGTTAAACAAAATTGTAGCTAGTGCTGTAAACTAAGACATTTTAATGTTCAAAAAAGTGCTAGAAATTAATTATGTGGTGATCCCGTACCTATCTAGAACGTTTAATCGGAACTTAAGCAATTTTAGGTAATTTAGACATTTATAACATAAAACATTATAAATATAATATTATACATAATAATTATATAAAAATATTTAGTAAAAATAAAAATATTAAATTGTAAACAAAAATTAGACAAAAACATTTATTTAATTTATATCAAACAATATATGAACGTTGATAATCATGTATATGAACATAAAACTTAACTGAAATTTTAAAAATACATTGAAACGAGGTCTATTCGATTTTAGACGGTCGTTTAGGTATTGCTTGGGCTCCTAGCGCCTAGATCGGGTTTAGACGACCGCCTAAACCGCTTTTTAGAACACTGTCATTTTATAAAAACTTACTATATAACTTTTTTATGAAGATATTTATGTTAATATTAGCTTATAAATATTTTTAAACATCCCAAAGGTTTTATTTTGAGGATAAATAATAAAGCATTTATTGGATTATTTACATAGGAGATGTAATTTATTATCAATGATATTTTTTATCGTTTATTACAATAATATTATATTTTCTACTACAAATGATAATTTTATTGATGAATGAATCTAATTTTGTGTAGCATTTTTGAACTATATACGATTATATGAACAACTCCACGACAAACTGTTTTTCGTACTACAAAAATCTACGAAAACCTATACCATCTAGTATCTACTACATGTTATAATTTATAAATTTTGGGAACATATATTAAAAACGAAAAAAAAAAAGGTGGGGGAAGGGGGAAAAAAGAGTTGATGGGTGTTTTCGTCATTAGTGTGGAGTAAGGGGTAAAAAGGAAAGCGTGAGCCACACGGTATGTTATTTAATAAAAAAAAATACTGATTTTATAAGATTATAAGGGAACTTTATTTATAAAATAGTGACACATACTAAAATGCTCTGGTACGCTAATCTGCGGTTTGGACCTAATTCTGATGTAGGCCCCACGCTGCTTAATGATCAATATTGTTGTATTCGATTGATTAAGAATGTACAATTAGTTGCAAAATCAGGCCAAAATTGTTTTTATGTTTGTGTTTGTGTTTCTAGTTTATGTTTTTAACGTCAATTTTAGTTTGTTTTGTTTTTTTTCTAATTTTATATCATAATAAATTCCTGTTTATATTTTAAAAAAATCATAATTCAACATGTAGAAATTCTATCGTAACTTAAATTCCTTTTGTGAAAGGAACTTAACTCCACTAATCATGAACTATAATATTTCATGAACCTGTTTAATTAGATCAGTTATATAAATTAGTTTTATATCCATGATCAGTTCGAACATATATCATCTAAATCATGAGTTCAATAAGTTCTCTTCCGAACTAATACAAATAAATATTAGAGTAAAAACAAGGAAAATATTTACAAATAAGTCCAAGGAATTAGGTTAAGAGTTAATTATTACAAATAAATCGAATGTGAATGTTAAATCAACGCCAATGTCTAACAAGCAAATGTATAAATTTAAAGATCATGCAATGATCATCTAAATAGTTGTTAAATCTGTTAAATATTTACTCTTCAAAACTTCCTTTTAACTGAATCTGTTAAAACTGCGACCACTTTATTTTCTTCAATCGAAATATGCATTCCAAATTTTACTTAAACTCCACATTCGCAGTTTACCAAACTTTCCGTATATAGATTATGTGTTCCGCATTTACATTTCTTAGACAATTTTTGATCTAGTGTTATGCAATTTAAACTACCCATCCAAGCTTTCGTTCTTTCTTTATCACTATCTCAATATGTGGTTCCCTTTTTTATGAAAAACATTTTGAACCACGAAAGACTTCTTTACTCAAATAAAATATGTATCCACATTTAACCTGATTAAATATATATTATGAATCTTAATATGCGGTTTATTGTCTTAGCTCTCCATTCTTTCCTTATTTAAATATTTTGGCCACAATTAAGTCTATTTACCAAGTTTTCTGATCTTTAAATACTTAGGTGACTTTTTTCTTATTTCTCACTTAGAATCATCTTAGCATTTTAATTTGACAGTCACCCTCTGCAAATATATAATCTTCAAAATCTTAATGAAAATCACGGCCTAAATATATTTTTATTCCGGAAGCGAATAGTTACACTACTAGCTCTTTCCAAAAAAAAAAAAAAGAATTGTTACACTAATCTTACCATGTTATCGTTTCAGGATAATGATATTTGCTTCCCTAAACCATCTTCCTTGGACATGATCAGTCGGCGCTCCCATAAAAACAATCCCATGTGTTTTCCTTCATGAAAATTCCTTTTACGACTACGACTAGGGTCAGCTCCCAACTATCCAGAGAGTATCTCTCTTTTTTTTTCTGAACGGTCAAACTATTTAACCGTTTTGTGGATACTAAAGTTTGTCTCGTATATATTATTTATTCCTGTTAACCAATGTTGAACAAATGGTACAGACGTACACAATTGGAGTATTATTTTGTTGATTTGGGGTAAGTTTCGAGTTTTAAGGTAACGCACGATATAGAAAGCAACTGGGTAAAAAAAGAATAAATAATAATAACATTGAATGCAGTTTGGCAGAATCTACTAAGAGACAGACCTTTTAGCTGTATTGCATCAATTTTTTAATAGAGACAGGACAAGTGTAGTATAGACTACAGGTTCGGGTTTACAACTAGGATTATTGTCTTAAAAGCAATCTAACTATATAAATTGAACTCACAAGTTAAGTTTTTTTTTCTTTCTTTCTTTTCCCAGTTAGGAGCTGAGAAACGAAGAGGGATTTACATACCTATGTTTGAAATTATTTTTGTCGTCCGTCAAATTATAATTTTTGGAAATAGATTAACCATTAATTTTGAAGAAAAAAAATCACAAACATAGGTATCTCAATTTGTTTTACGTGTGATATATGAAATGGGAATAGAGAGAGTTGTATTAATTAATTTTTTTTGATTCAGAATTACGATAATATAATTAAAATAACAAAAATCAGTGAAGTCAAACCGGCTTTAGATATCTTCGAGGGACAAAAGAAAAAAAGCAGACACGATTCGTAAACAAGTAAAAAAAAAAAAAAAAAAAAAAAGGGAAATGAAAATAAACAGGCTTTGGGACCAAGCCAAGGCATCTTGACTCGTCGTAAACTAGAAGAAAACAAAGTCAAGAGAGGGAGGGCAAAATAGTCAAAACGAGTTTTGATTCATGCACAAGAAATCTCCTGCATCGCAGCCAGTTAGGACCCACTTGTGGAAAAAAAAATGGGGGTTGAGAGGGTAATGCTATGGTCTGGTGGTTCAGGGAGCAGTGTAAGAGCAAATGATACTGACCCATCAATATTGTGCCACGTAAGCAGTTGTGAAAGGTGGTGATTGTCTGTGCTAACGTCCACTTCATTACAAAGTTTTGTAGTGCACGTGGGTTTGACGCGGTTTGTTTTGTTAAGACCGGTTTGACCGTTTGAAAGACTTTAATTTCTCTCTACCAGAAAACTCTTGACGTAGACATCATTTGTCTTTTTTTTTATTTGCTCTTTTTTTCCCTCTCACAAAAAGGAATTAAAATACCCTTTTATTTGTCTCTCCATTTCTTCTTTTACTTCTCTCTTCTTCTCCATTGATATTATTGGGAAGACAAAAATTTAAAGATAAAATAAGTAAATATAATGATCTTTTTTTTTGTTAGTCAACTGTTAATATTATATAGATTCAACCAGCAACAAACAGAGCTATGGTTACAAAAAACCTAGACAAACTCTTGTTTCAAACTAAAAAACTTCATATCAACAACAACCAAAAAATCATGATTAAACGATTATATCAACTCGTTTAATCTCACAGACTCAACCCAAATTTCTGCCAAAGAAACTCAAAGTCAAAACCCAAAAAAAACCTCAAACTTGAAAACCTGTTCCAAAAAAAAAAAAAAATGTTCTAAACTAACCAACTCTAATTACCTAGATAGATGTTTTTCTTTTTTAAAGAGAACATTTAACCAACAAGGATACCCCAATGAAACATATGAATTTAATCTAAAATCAGAAATTACATTCTTTGCAATACGAAAAACACTAACATTCACCTTCGCTTCTCTATAAGAAACCTTCGCCTCTTTATCTTCAAAAAAGTTTCCTTAATTTGATTGACTTGATCTATGAAGGCTGGCCAAGCTTTCGGCCGTTCAATCCATCCAACCATCATGGAACTTTGAATTTCAAAGATCACTTTACTCATTCTATGACTAATCACACTTTCCATAGCCCATAATAATGAGATCGCAAAAACATCATCTTTATTCTTTACCTTCGTGAAAGCTCTTCTACTATGAAGAAGAACTTCTCCAAATTCCTCACAAATGATCCAAGAACTGCCAAGTAATTATTTGTTCCTTGACCAAGATACACCCACATTACATTTCAGCCATTGCTTCTCCGGTCTTCTCCATAACTTAATTTCTTCACCACTCAAGCCTACTTGATTCACAAACTGTAGCGTATCATGATGTTCACTGACAATCTGATCTCCTTTTTGAGCATTGAACCATTCTTCTGCATCATCTCTGATTTTTTAAAGTGAATCTAAAGGAAGAAAATATTTTTCTTCCAAAATGAAGAAATTTCTGTTTTTCCAAATTCTCCATAAAATCCAAGGGAATTTTCTTTTTATCTCAAAAGGCCAAGAAGAATTGAACCTGTTGAGAATCAAGTGTTGCATATTTGCATAGATTTCATTGCCTTGGACCCCTAGAATTGGAGAAGGAAAGTCTGACAGAGACCAAATAATTCTGGCTGCAGGACATGCAAACAAAACATGATTAATAATTTCATTGTGTCATCCACAGATTTGACAATTATTATCAATACCCATTCTTCTCTTTGCAAACCCATCTCCCACAGTTAAAGCATCATTCAAATTTTTCCAAATGAATATCTTTATCTTTTGGTCTGTCTGCAATTTCCAAACTTCATTCTTTAGACAATTCAAGGAAGGTTGAGTTTTTACCCTTTGCCAAACCAAAGATTCAGATTCAGAAGACTGCAACCAGTAACCTGATTTAACACTATACTCTCCACTTTTATTATACCTCCAAATCAAGATATCTTCCCTTTTAGTATTTGGATTTATACTCAAGATCTTCTTTTGGTCAACCGGTAAAAAGAGATTTTCAATTTTTTGTTTTAACCAAAAGGCAGAAGAATGATCAAGGAGATCACAAACTTTCATCGCAACATCAAACAGGCCATTCTTTCTCATAGGTGCTCTCCAAGGTTTGTCTTCTAACCAATTATCAATCCATACATTGGTTTTTTTCCCATTGCCAATCTTTTTGACTAAACCTTTCATTAATAGTTCCCTTCCATGTAGAATACTTTTCCAAGCATAGGAAGGTTTGACACCAATACCAACCTTTAGGAATTCACCTTGCTCAAAATATCTACTCTTTAAGAATCTTGAAAAAAAGCAAGCTGGTTCAGAAACAATACGACAAGCCTGTTTAGCTAGTAGAGCTTGATTGAAAGATTCCATATTTTTGAAACTCATTCCTCCTAATCTCCTTGGTAAACACAAAGATTCCCAGCTCTTCCAATGGATTTTTCTTGATTGTGTACTAGAGCTCCACCAAAACTGTGACATTGCACTGACAAGCGTCTTTGAAGTTGACTTTGGTAATTTAAAACAAGACATGGCAAAGACCGGAAGAAATAATGCCACTGATTTCAGTAAAACCTCCTTTCCACCTTGTGACAGAAATATGTTGGTCCAACCAGAGAGTCTACCTTGTAACTTCTCCTTCAAAAAGCTTAATAATTTTACCTTAATGCCGCTCAGACATTCAGGTAAACCCAAATAAGTTGCAGCTCCACCCTCTGTAAAAATTCCAAGGCGTCTCTTGATTTCCAATCTCTGAGAGAAACTCACTTTATCTCCAAAAGAGATTGAGGATTTGTTTTTGTTTAAGAATTGACCAGTAGCTTCCTCATATATTTTCAGAATATTTTGAAGAAGAATTCTTTGTACAACTGAGGCTTTACACATGAAAAGGCTATCATCTGCAAATAGTAAATGATTAATCACTGGACCATTTTCACTGAAACATATACCTTCAAGCAAAAGATCATTCTGAGCCTTGTTGAGTAAGTGAGTTAAATCTTCAGCACACAAAAAAAAAAATGTGACAAGGGGTCTCCCTGTCTCAGACCTCTTTGTGGAGTAATGAATCCAAAAGCTTGATCATTGATGAGAACAGAATATGTAACAGAGGAGATGCACACCATTATCCAATTAACCATCTTTTGATTAAATCCAAGAGCTTGTAATAAAGATCTAATGTAGCTCCATTCCACACGATCAAAGGCTTTGGACATATCTCTTTTTACAGCCATAAAAGATTCAGCCACTTCTTTATGCACCTTTAAGCTATGTACAATCTCATGAGCAATGATAATGTTATCCGTAATCAATCTATTTTCAACAAAAGCAGATTGATTCTCAGATACTAGCAAAGACAAGAGAGGTTGAAGTCTTTTAACTAATATCTTGGACACAGTCTTGTACAGCACTGAACACAGACTTATAGGTCTCAAGTTGTGTATTTCTACCGGGTTAATGGTTTGGGAATGAGACAAAGATGAGTGAAATTCCACTGCACATGCATGATTCCTTACTTAAAAAATTCTTTATCTCCAAAATCATTTGAGAACCAATAATATCCCAGTACTGTTAAAAAAATAAGGCAGACATTCCATCAGGACCAGGAGCACTGGAGGCTATGGTTGCAAAAACTGCAGATTTAATTTCCTCACTTGACACATCTCTAGTCAAACTAGAGTTCATCTCTTCAGTGACTCTCGGCCTTATTCCCCTAAGAAACTCATTGAAAGGAGCAGGATTTGAAGATTTAAAAAGGTTTGTAAAATACTCGGAAGCAACCTCTCCTTTTGCAGCCTCAGATCTTTGATGAACTCCCATTGAATCTCTCAAACTGTCAATTCTTTTTCTATTTCTATTGCTCTTTACAGAAGCATGGAAAAACTTCGAGTTTCTATCCCCACATTTGAGCCAAAGTTTTCTGCTTCTAAATTTCCAGTATTGCTCCTCTTCACAGTAAGCTGTAGCAACATCCTTTTTGAGTTTCATCAACCAAAGAGAATTTGGCGTACTTTTTGACAACTCATTATCTAAACCAGCACTCAATCTAACAATCTTTTCCTTAGAGTTCAAATTGTTTTTCTTCTTCCATTTACTCAAAGTTTTTCTGACTGCTTTAATTCTCTCTGTCATTGAGCAAGAGTTATTCCTCATGTTGTCTTTCCAAGCTTTATCGATTAAACCTTTAACTTCAGGTTTATTGAGAAATCTTTTATTCAAATATGAACATAACCCTGAAATCACTGACAGAAGGCGTTAATCTCAGAAGCAATGGTCTATGATCTGACCCTATCATTTCCAGGAAGGTAATGTTAGAGTCAGGAAAAGAAGTAAACCAATCCTTGTTTCCAAAAGCTCTATTAAGACAAGCTTGAACCTAGTGAATTCCTCTTATTCCTGCCCAAGAAAGCTTGTTTCCTTGACTTGATAATTCCTCTAAATGACAAGACATAATCATATCTGAGAAGGAACTGGAATTTGAAACTGGGACAACTGGCCCTCCAAGTTTTTCTCTATTATGTCTGATGGCATTGAAATCACCAATGAGACTCCATCTGTCTACACGACTGACTCCAATCCTAGCCAAGCGTTCCCAAATCACACTCCTTTTACTCTTATCAGGATCACCATATACACAGGATAAGAAGAAGTTTAAAGCACCAAACTGAACCTGTACATCGATCATATTCTTATCATAGAAAACTACATCAATATTAACAGAGTTTTTCCAGAAAAGAGCCAAACCACCACACTTTTCAACTGGATTAACTGTGAACACTCTATCATAGCCTAAGAACCCTTGAAGATCAACCAAAACATCTCTAGATTGCATTGTTTCCATCAAGAACAATATCTCTGGAAAATACTTTTTACGAATTTCCAAGAGACGTTGAATTGTCAAGTCTTGTGCACGGCCCAATCCTTGATAATTCCAGCCCATAATGCTCATTGATCATGGGGCAATCCCAACAGTGGGATCACCTCTTTTACAATATTTTTGTGGTGTTTTGCATCACCCTTGTTGACAGTCAAAGTCTTTCTCTTCCTTAGCACTCCCACTTCTTTACTATCTTCAGAATCAATACCCATTGTAACCAAGAGAGGTTCTCTAGGCTTGAGCTTTCTTGTACTTTTTGAGGGTCTTCCTCTTGGCTTATTTTTTTTCTTATTGAACCCAAAACCACTAGTTTCAGGGAAACCAATGTTATATCCCGTTGATCCAATCTGAAAAGGCTGAGAAAATGCCAAGAAGAAGCCTTCTTTTCCTTGAAACATATCCTCTTCAATATAACTTTCACTTAAATTGTCACTCTTTCTTCTTCTGTTTTCCTGTTCTTTGAAAGAATCCAACAGTAATTTTGGTTGAGAGTTGACTTTAGCATGATCTAAAACAATTAACTCTCTGGAGTCATACTGAAAAACAATCCCTTTGTTTTTCAAAAGATCACTATGAACCATTGGCGCCTGCTCAAGTCTCAGAATAGTTTTTTTTCCAATAGGATCACTTTCAACTTCTTTGACTGATTTTCTTACTCTCTCAGCCCTACTCAATTTTTCATCCTCATTTGAAACCATAAAGTATTGTCTCATCCCTTCTAATACTTCTGAAGCTATTCTTGGTCTTCCGGAATTAGGATCAAACCCAACTTGATCTTCTCTGAGAATTCCAAATAAAGGATCATCTTCTTTTAAAAACTTTTGAGGACTTTGTTTAGGACTGATTACTCCTATTTACTTAATTATTGTTATGAAAGTTCTTGTCATTTACCAAAATCACTCATACTTCATCCATATAAAATAAACCTTATTCTTTTTCTTTGTCTAGGCACATCGACCTACATTGAATTTATTCCTACTGAGTCTTAGATTTTGATCATTTGGTTAGATTCTTTTTTTTTTTTAAGTTTATATTTTTTTATTTATTTATAAAACTTCCACTATTTTCATAATTTTACAAAAAAAAAAAAAAACGGTGCCAATAGAACTTATTAAAATCCAAAACATTTTAGTCCCAAGCTTGTAAATCGCAGATCAAGGAGAGACAACAAAACGTAACAATCGCTGTCGTTTAGTAAGCAAACTTGGGCTATAAATAAGCCTATGAGCCTCTTTTAATCTACGCGAGGCTCTTTCTTCATCTCTCTAATGAAACTCTATGGTTGATGATGATTATTGCATATAAGCAAAATGATAAACTTCCTCTAAAGAGAGATTGGGTTAGACTAGAGAGGAAGCAGAACTACTTTTATGTACTCAGCAGAAGAACATGTTGCTTTCGACGTTCTCGTGCAGACGTGGAAGCTCTGGAACTTTCCCTTCCTCCAATATATCTTCAAACTTAGTGAATTGCGCAAACTGAGCTGCTGCAAGATGAGCGTATCGCACTGGGGCCACTGAGAGCACAAAACACACAAAGAGAGGACACATTGAATATTGAGTTGTGTGGTTTCTGTATAGTAAAAAGAGGAGGATACATTTTTATTTTTAGAAGAGAGTTTGATTAGGGAGTGTTACCAATCGAAGTTGCAGTTGTGCTACGTTGATTGCTGGAACGACGATGATTCGAGACAATTAGATCTTAGTGATGGTAAAGCTAAGTTGGTTTTTGTAAGTGACATTAGAGAGATAACTTACACATAGGAGAGAGAATGGATGAGATTCTGCAAGTCATCGGGGGAGAAACCAATCTCATCAAGTAAAACATGGTAATGAGCCGGTCTTGAAGTTCCCTGAGAGATCATCGAGGGAAACATTATGTGGAGTTGAATGTAATAAAGGTGTGAGGAGTAAAGCTTTTGAAAATAAACAAGCGTCAGTTTTTTTTGTCTAAACTTACTATTATTCCTGCATGAGCACACATGTAAAAATCGTAGTTTGTCGGGTGTACGATCTTGGTGTCCACGACAGTTCCTGACAAATAGGATTGTTTTTATGATGAAATAGTTCTGGAAAGAAATGGAATCGTTGTGTGAATGATGAAGAATAAAAAGTATATTTTACCTGCAGGAACATTTTCAGGACCCTTAGCTTGAAACAACTTGGTGCGGTGGTTCTTCTGAGCCACAATGACAGTGAACTTTGGCACATCAGATTCACCAAGACGTTGATACGCCTGCGCCATGTAAAAAAGAAGCAAAACTGTTAAATAATATCTTCACTAGAATTTGAATAATAGATTGAAAACAGAATTTGATAGAAGCCAGAACCAGCCATGGGACTTTGAAAGAAGACCTTTATAATTTGGTCCACCTCGATGTTCAAGACTTGATTGAACTGTGATTCACTCACGCCATCCCTATCAAAGGATAGACTTTTAGATATTGGAGGTTAGACAACAGAGATAAACAGTAAATGTTTTGCTAGTACCTGAAAATGATAATCTGCTTAGGCTTCCGTGCCCTGCTTGTCCGGTAGAACTCTACAAATAGTTCGCTGTTGGAAACAAATAATTAAACAAAGAGAAGACACTTAAACATCTTCAGTACGATATTTCATGAGCTGTTGAAATTAATTAACAATAAAGCTGATAAACTAGGGTTCACATACTTCATGATACCGTTATCTCCTTTCTCAGTGTTCTCGATAGGTTGGAAGAGCGAATCAATCATCTCCAGACGTGGTGACTGAGTTCTTACAGCTGCCCTATACCTTGAGATTAAGGGCCAGCATTTTGAACCAACAACCTTGTAGCAGAGGTCGAGAAAGTAAACAGATAAAGAACCAGATCCTAAGAAAACCAGAAAAAATGGACACGCAAAGGACAAGACACATAACCAATACCGCTGCTACTGAAGGAACATCTGCCCGACCTGGAGACCCATGAGATACATCCATACCCAAAATAAAGGTGGGAATTTTGTTTATCAATGGAATGTTGCAAGAGTACTCTATTCCCAACAGAGAATTGATGCCTCCAAGCTATATTAAGACAGAAGAAAAGAAGTCAATTCACAGAGAACAACACATCAAAAGATATCTCAAGTGAAGTGATATACCTTTGAATTTATCTTCAGAAGTACATTGGTGAGATATTGGTCACTGATCTTGGTAGGGCAGATGCACTGTGTGTGGATCCCTTCTTCAGTGAGGCATATCTTCTTCCAGGGACCTTTATAGTTTGCAATGACCAGTTGAATGAGAGAGTTCAAACTTTAATATCCGCGTGAAAAAGGTGAGACGATACCATAGATATCAGAAGTTTTCCGTTCTGGCAGGACACAGAGGATAAAATGAGGAGGTTCTGGAAATTTTAACTTCATCTTTGCAATAATTTTTTCTACCCTTTCAACAGGACCTGCTTTTTTATAATGTGGATCCTCTTCAACTAGTGCAAAAGGTCGATCAATTTCCTGCGATTTGACAAACCATATTCAGACTCTGTAAATAACCCGACATAGTTCAACACTACACACCATATGAAAACGGAGAGAGTATCTACGAAACCTACAATGCCTTTCCTCATGCCACAGCTTATAAGGTCACGGGAAATGCGACTACTGTCGCATGGAAAAGAAAAGTTGACGACAGCCCAGCTTTTAATAGGTCTTGGTTCTAGAAGCATCTGCAAAGCAAGAAACAAAGGGTAAAAATAAAAGGGAGAAAGACTAGTTTGGGAATAATAGGTTCAATCCAAAAAAAAAAAAAAAGAGTAAGGAACCACTTTTAATGCACAATAATGAATATAATGATGCCCGGAAATCTTTGCAGACAATTACCTTGTTGTTAAAGTTCCACCGTCCGTTGCAAGGTTCAAAATCTTCATTCTTGCCAAACTTCAGCTGTATATTACAAATGGGACAATATGGGACTATAATGGGCATGGTAGCTCATATTTTTCTATCTGCAAACAAAACATAAACAGGATTTACCATTGGGGGCTTGAGAACCCGGCCTTCAACTCGAGTCATTTGTTTTTCAATTGAGATGCCACATCCAGCCAAAAATGGGTCCTTGTCATAGCAGTAGGTACACATTGCCTACAATTCTAGTCAGTAATAATATCTGCCATCCAAGATAAATAAAGCATCATCCGAGGTCAGAAAACGAAGCTCACATCATTGAGTGTTTTAATTCTCTCTAGAGGTTTTTGTCTTGATTTTTCAACAAGTGAAGCTCTTTGCCTCCCTGACAATGCTTTTGTATAACGTTGCAGAGATACAAGATTACAAAACTGCAAGCAATGGATTAGAAATTCAAATCTACACACCTCCAGAAGGGGATAATAGACTAAAAAAAAATTAACTAAGGAAAAACTGCTGGAGATGCATACCTCCAGTGGAAGATAGTTGGGGCGATTTGGCTTGCCAACATCAAGGCATGGCAAGTACGCAGAAGAAGTAGGCTCTGTGTAAGTTTGCTTGAAATAGTCATACACAGTAATCTCTCTAGTCTGTCCTTCACGTTCACCATCTTTAATCTTCATTGAAAACCTGGAAACGATGAAGAAAGTCAAGCAAAGGCTGATAAAGGGGACAAAAATTTATATTGAAAGTACAATCATGGGGAACATACAGTTGCTGATTGCACGGTTTCTGACTTAGACCTATAATTTTAAATTCCATGTTACGGTGTGATGCCTTTACCCGCATATGTTTAAGCATTTTTGCGGCCTGCCAAGTTTTAATGAGAAATTCAAAAGCACAAAACAAAAGCAACTAGGCATGTTCGTTGTTATTGTATTGAAAAGCCAGAACTACCTTAATCCAGTCGATTTGTCGTGGTGACTCAACACTCTGATTGGCTAACAGGAATTTAATAACTGGACCCGGTTCTAAGATCATTGTTGTTGAGACATCTGCAAACCATCGCAAAACAAAACAGTTTTGTGAATTAATAAAACTATAAACAATAAAGACAAGGATTAAGAAATCTGGATGAGAAAGGTATACTGAAAAATACCAATGTTAAGCGAGAGTCCTCCATGGGTTGGACGAAAGCTCGAGTGGAAACCTCGAATACCTCTTAAACCTCCTCCAACGTCAAAGGAGTGCCCATTGTTATGGAAAAATGCCTGCCTGACCAAAAGGCATCCCCTGCACAACTAACAGTTTTCTATAGTAAGCATCTAGCATGGTCACAAAATGCAAATAGTTGTACATCTATTAGATAACCAACAAAGTGAAAATACGATGATAAACTTTGTCCATTAGAATGTAGAAAGTATCCTTTTTAATGAAAATATATACTGCACATAAGCAAACAGATAGAATGATGCACCTTTCAGCTGCTTGCTGCCTCAGTACAGTGTCTAGCACTCTAAGTGCATCCTGAGAACTCTTATCTGGTGTATCAGCTCCTCTCTGAGTGACAAGAACAGTCTTTAACGGTATTTTTGCAGCAAAATGTATCTGAACCTCGAAACTTCTTGGCAAGAAAGAACGTTTTGATCTCTTGCAAGTACCGGAAGGACTACCACCATCAGAGACACCACAATCACTACAAACTTAACAAGACTGTGTTAGAAAGAACATCAACAAGATATATCTTGCACACCTTGAGAAGATTAAATATTAATCCAGATAAGAGGGACACACCGTTTTGAAAATGAACTTTCCAAGATGACTTGAAACTCAAAGTCGTTCTGTGGCAGAGGACCAACAGTATATAAAGTCTTCTCTCCATCATATGCCAACCTTTTACCATCAAGATCAGAAGAGTAAGTCTTGAATAGTTGGTCCATAAGCTTTCTGCCTATTCCTTTCCCATCGACATCGTCACCGTTTTCTGTGGTGATACTAACCTGAATAAAAAAGCAAAATATGTCAAACATCTCATACAAACACAAACAGTGATAAAAGAATGCAGAAAAGCGACTAATCAATCTTACAGTGTACTGGTAAAATACTACATCTGGCTGTCTCACAGAAACATTGAAGTGATTGGTGCACAATTCTATTGGGTTGCCTGTAGTTCCAACCCCAAGTCTAGTTGTGATGGCATAATCTCGAAGGCTGGGCTGTTCTGGTTTTATAGTTATGGGTGACAGTGGCAGAGATGAAGATTTCTCCATACTTCCAGGGGAAAATAATCTGCAAGAGAGAAAACTGGAGGTTGGTTACAGTGTGGCAAAAATCAGCCCAAAAT
Organism: Boechera divaricarpa; assembly: GCA_026770425.1. Taxonomy (NCBI): domain Eukaryota; kingdom Viridiplantae; phylum Streptophyta; class Magnoliopsida; order Brassicales; family Brassicaceae; genus Boechera; species Boechera divaricarpa. Next base: position 15,197,928 of record CM049186.1, read on the forward strand.
ACAATGTTCAGAGGACTCGGAAAGAAAGAAAAAAACACCAAATAAAACGAGTGAAAAATCACAAATCATTATATATAACAGCGGACAACATGCGACAAAGTATCCATAAAACATCCTAGATTCTTATAATTGGGTGAATCTAAGGAAAGAGAAAACAATAAACCATCAAACAGGTGATAAAACAGATCAAAGATGAGTCAGTATCCTTGAAATTTTAAAGGACACACAATAGTGGCATAAAGCCTATATCCTGGATGAACCGAGAAGCAACTCGTACCAAGCTTTTCTTTTTCGTGGCAGAATTTGCAACGAAGAATACTAGACCTGGAACTGCTTCTCCCTAAACACTGATCATCTCACTCAATCCTCAGATCACTTTACTCTCTCATTATTAGGGTTTTTAAAATCATAAACACGAGAAAGAAAGGTTTTTTTTTTGTTTGTTTCTGAACACTATCTTGAATTGAGAACATCTTCAAGAAGAAGATCACTCCCAAAGGTAAAAAGCTAAAACCTTTACTACCATTGTCGTTCTGAGATTTTGTTTTCTGGGTTTTTTCCTTCTAAATCGCGAGGAATGGTATTAATTTCTGTTGGGAAAAAATGGCACCTTTAACTATTCGTCGTGTTCCAAAATTGAGAACATTGCACAGAAAAGTCATTCCAGTGTGTCATACAGTAGCATAAAACGAGTGTCAAGAGGGAAACAACGCAGCCAAAACCGTACAACTATCACCAGACAAAATCCAAGCTTCATGCAAATTTTATCAGAAAGAGAAAAACCTAGCTTTCTAATCAACAACAATAACAACCGCGAGTTCTAGTGAGAATGACGCACCTTGGAAAGAACTAAGAAGACGATTTCTAAGGTTCCGGTGAATCAAGGAGCTGTAGAGAGAGAGAGGGATTTAGCTCATTTCTCGTCTCCGTCAGTCCTTTGGGTTTCCCAGAAAAAGCAAGAGAATGGGAGGGAACGTTTCGAGTGATGGGAAATTAAAATATTTCATTTTTCGGGTAATTTTATTTATATGGATATAAAAAATTTGAGAATTGAGATCAAAATTACTAAACGGAACCTTTCAAAATCAAAACTTGGCTGGTTGAGACATTGCAACTTTCGAATACAAGAACCAACCATAAGTGGCGGATCTAGAATAATTTTTAATGGGGTCAATATATTATGTGAAGAGAAAAAAAAGAGATTTGAACTTAAGTTAATGGGGTCAACCTCAAAAAATTTAAACATTTTTTTTCTAATATACTTTTAATTTTTAATAGAGACAACAAAAATTATTCGGGTCAAGTGACCCCATTCCCACCTATGTACCTCTGCCACTGCCAACCATCATCGTCAATTCCTCATGTCAACACATAATCAACCAAACTTGAATGGATGTTGCGAATGGAACGAATTAAACTATTAGCTAGGGGTGGGCAAAAAAACCGTAACCCGAAAAACCAAACCGAACCAAACCGAAATAAGTGGTTTGGTTTGGTTATGGTTTAGTCTAAAAATCCATTTGGTTGTCATTTTTATTAAGTTTTCGGTTTAGGTTTGGTTTGGTTAAAAACCGTAAAACCGAATGGTTATTTGGTTTTTAATAAAATTTAGAATAATTATATTTGTTTAGTTTATTATACTGTGTTTAATAATATCTTTAATTTTTTTCTTTATTGGGCTTGTAAATTATCAAACTTATAATTTTTTGTCTGAATTTTTTTTTGTAACTTTTGTTTTTAATAGGTTTAAATTTAAATTTAGGATTTGGATTTACGAAACAAGATTTGGATTCTATTATTTGAATCATGTTTTACTTATTAGCTTAATATATTATTTCTATTTTAGGTTTAAATGAAGGTACTCTAGTGAGGCGACATTCGTTTCCTATATTTGATTAATTTTTTATGCAGCAAACTTGTTTTTTTTTTGTAAAAACATAGAATACTCTTAAAAACCGGAACCAAACCGAAACCGAACCGAACCGAAATACATATGGTTTTATATGGATTTATTTTATATAAAACCGAAAAACCGTAAAACCGAAAAAACCAAACCGTAACCAAACCGAATTACATATGGTTTCCATATGGTTTCAATTTTTGTAAAACCGTAAAACCGTAAACCAAAAAAACCGAACCGAATCCAAACCGAAAAACCGTACGCCCACCCCTACTATTAGCGTATTAGACAATTCTATTTTTGGAATAAACTGTCTATCACGGACTAAATTTGTTTATATGTAAACGCGATCGGTCCTTAGTTTTGTCCAACTACTATAAACTACAATTTATAAATGGTAAAGAACAAATAGTTTTTAGATCGGTTTTGTCCGCTTTATCCGTTGTGACTACTTGAAACCATAATGAAACCGATAAAGAAATTTCATTTTCTAGATACAAAAATCTCAATGACCAATCGGGTGTGGTTTTGAAGACTAGTCTACAATTTCACTAAACCCGTTCAAACCAAAAACAATAAGAATTTCATTAAACCAGAAAACCCGGCTATAAAATAAACCGGAAATTGACCCGTACCCGCACTTGAAGAAACATCAGCCACACGCGCCAAAAGAAGCGCGTAGACAACAACGTGTATGTTTTGTATCCTCAGAAACGAACCACCGTGGATCCCACCCCACGCCTCCCTCATCTCCGTCATACCCACCACTCTTGTTCTCACTTTTCGATTTTCCTCAAAAAAAAAAAAAAATCGAAGAAAGTTTTTGAAAGAAAGGAAAATTTCATGGAAGAGATTTCGACGGATCCGCTTGTTCCGGCAGTGAAACCTGACCCGAGGACATCTTCAGCTGGCGAAGGTGCTAATCGTCTTGAAAATGACGACGGAGGAAGCGGTGAAGACGGTAGTTCTGAGATTGGAGCGCCGGATCTGGATAAAGACTTGCTTTGTCCGATTTGTATGCAGATTATTAAAGATGCTTTTCTCACGGCGTGTGGTCATAGTTTCTGCTATATGTGTATCATCACACACCTTAGGAACAAGAGTGATTGTCCCTGTTGTAGCCAACATCTCACCAACAATCAGCTTTACCCTAATTTCTTACTCGATAAGGTTTCTATTTTCTATTTCTTTCTCTAATTTTGCTCATAATTTGTGTTTGGAGAGTCAGTTATATGGTTTTTATTGGTCGATGATAGCGAAGCTTTTGTGGTTTTGGTGTCTTAGCTTTTCAAATGAATTCTGGATTCTTGGTGCTGCTCGTTTGAGTCTTAGCTTGTAATCAAGTTCGGCTTTTGTCTTGATTTTTGTGTGAATAAGGAAGCTGCTTAGTCTTTTAATCGATTGCCAATGAACCATTGACTAGATTTTCAAGGAAAATATTTAATGGTATCTCACTTGAGAACCTGTGTTTTCTTTTCTTACTGAGTTAACATCAACAGAGGTGATAATGATGCAGCGCTGTTTACTCCATGATAGGAATTCTTGATAATTCGAAGGACTGCTTTGTTTCTGATGCGTAGTTTATGGTAGATTCTGGTTATTGCAGTTGAGAGGAGCTAACTTATTGACGTCTTACATGCACATTAAATCATGGACTTGTTTTTTGTTTGCTGAACTTGAAATAGAAGCATCGGTTAAGGAACTATCTATCGCTGGAATGCAGCTTATTATATGACTTCTCTGTACTACTTGTGTAGCTATTGAAGAAAACCTCAGCTCGGCATGTGTCAAAAACTGCAACGCCCTTGGATCAGTTTCGGGAAGCACTACAAAGGGTCGGTTCTTAACAAGCCTTTATGTTTCACTTTTCCTCTTTGAGTTGGCACTCACAGATTTGTTATTGTAGTAAAAAAACAATTCTTAAGTCATTTCTTATCGATCAAATATTGATTTCTTGCGTTCATCCTTAGACAGGGTTGTGATGTGTCAATTAAGGAGGTTGATAATCTTCTGTCACTTCTTGCGGAAAGGAAGAGAAAAATGGAACAGGAAGAAGCTGAGAGGAACATGCAGATACTGTTGGACTTTTTGCATTGTTTAAGGAAGCAAAAAGTTGATGAATTAAATGAGGTTGGTTTGCCTGGATTATGGAGTAGCATTGAGCTACCTATTGATAATTATTTTCCTTGCTCTTTATTCCATTAGCTTCAAAATCTTCCCTGGGTATATATGCTGTAAAGGGAAGAAACTAATAGTTAAAGAAGAAAGCCATAAAACATGTTTTTATCAATAAATCTATCCAACTGTTCATGTGACATAATCCATGAATGTTTTAGATGAGTTCTCAGGAACAAACGACTATTATAGGATTCTGTCATATATGTATTTTCTATCTTAATGTAGGTGCAAACTGATCTCCAGTATATCAAAGAAGATATAAATGCCGTTGAGAGACATAGAATAGATTTATACCGAGCTAGGGACAGATATTCTGTGAAGTTGCGGATGCTCGTAGATGATCTAAGCACAAGAAATGCATGGCCACATGAGAAGAACCACAGTGCTTTAAACTCCAATTCTCTGAGCATAAGAGGAGGAAATTTGTTAGGCAATTATCAAAACAAAAAGGTAGAGGGAAAGGCACAAGGAAGCTCTCATGGGCTACCAAAGAAGGACGCGCTGAGTGGGTCAGATTCCCAAAGTTTGAATCAGTCAACTGTCTCAATGGCTAGAAAGAAACGGATCCATGCGCAGGTTTGTTCTTTCTTGTCTACTCAACATCTTGAACATGTCTCTTATGCTGAAATGGTCCAAGGACAGTGGGATTTAAAGTTTTAGATATTTGTCTGTTAAACAAGAAACATAGTTGATAGCATTAGACTCCGGTGATTGTGCTACAATTAGTATCATGCCTAGCCACTCACTTAGTGAGCTGGATCGACAGCTCGAGAAATTGAAAGTGTTGGGTAGAATATGAATCTTCGTACGGATAAGATACCTTCGATTAAGGCTCACATTTTTGGTGGTCTGTATAAAGCCGGTTGGCTTCAGAGAGTGATTGATTTCGCACTGTTTGCATGTAAAAGTAGAAATAGCGTTCTGGACTTTATATCTATTGCTTAGTGATAGTAGCCGGTTGTTGTCTCTCTGGTACTATAGCAACAAAAGTCACTATGTTTTCTAGACACACTAACAGTTCTGTTAATACTATGCAATGGCATCTAGACAATTATAGTATTCTTCATTAATCCTGCATAGTCCTTTAATCTATCTGTAACTGCTTGTTGATATATACACCATATTGGCTAATTCTGTGCAAGTTTCTTGTCTTGTAGTTCAATGATCTACAAGAATGTTACCTCCAAAAGCGGCGTCAGTTGGTAGACCAACCAAATAGTAAACAAGAAAATGATAAGAGTGTAGTACGGAGGGAAGGCTATAGCAACGGCCTTGCAGATTTTCAATCTGTGTTGAGTACCTTCACTCGCTACAGGTAGGGTAGTGACTGTCCCTTTTCAATTGGTCTAGTTGTACATAAAGAGTGTTTTCGAATTTATCGGATTTTTAATTGCACTCTTTATTCACAGTCGTCTAAGAGTCATAGCAGAAATCCGGCATGGGGATATATTTCATTCAGCCAACATTGTATCAAGGTGAATTTCTTTTCCTTGTTCGTTTGATCGGATGACAGATGATGACTAACGAAGAATGTCTTCTAAATGACTGTCTCAGAAAATATCAAAATATACCCTTAAGTGATCAAGTTTTGTTTAATGTATGGATAGACTCAATTACTACTATGGGATCCGTTGCTGTATAATTCTAAGCCAGTGAATGGTATGAAGATGAATCTGCTGACATGGTAGGGAGAAGGTTTTGTGTTATCGGCATGCCACTTAAGAAGAATTTTCTAGAAGATGGAACATATCTATGTCTTAACATATGTTAAAGCTGTTTGCGATCCTTTATATGAAAGTATCTCTTTCTCAATGAAAGGACGAAAGATTTTTCAGTTGCTCCTGGGGCCATTCTCTTTCTTTTTTCTCTCTATGTGCTTTAATTTATGGTCTTTCGGTAGTTTACATGCTTTATGCTTTGCATGGACCTGCAATGTAATGTACCATCATGTTGAGACTTGCTGAAGAAGTGGGTGCTGTTCCTTTTCAGCATAGAGTTTGATCGCGATGATGAGCTGTTTGCCACTGCTGGTGTTTCTAGATGTATAAAGGTTTTTGACTTCTCTTCGGTACGTTCAACAATCTTGGAGGGCATTCAGTTACATACTAATTGAATCTTCTTGTCCAAATTTATGCTTTTGTGAACGAGATCATGCATCTCAATTCTAGGAAAGCTTCATTGATAATGAAACTAAGTTATGCTCTGAGGAAAGTCTAGCTTTTATGCATGATAGCCATTTACACTTTAGTATTGCGTAGAAAAATATAAATCCAAGCTTCTACATAATCAAATTTTGTTTTAATTTCTGTCTTATCCAATGGACCACTCTGGACTGGTTGATGATTGGCTGCATACTTTTTAGGTTGTAAATGAACCAGCAGATATGCAGTGTCCGATTGTGGAGATGTCAACTCGGTCTAAACTTAGTTGCTTGAGTTGGAATAAGCATGAGAAAAATCATATAGCAAGCAGTGATTATGAAGGAATAGTAACGGTGTGGGATGTAACTACTAGGCAGGTGAGTATTTTTCCCAAATTATCTAACATCGCGCCTTTAAGATATCATCTCATGAATTGTGAAACGTATCTAAAATTTTATGTGAACAACTGGTGGCAGAGTCTTATGGAGTATGAAGAGCACGAAAAACGTGCCTGGAGTGTTGACTTTTCACGAACAGAACCATCAATGCTCGTATCTGGTAGCGACGATTGCAAGGTATCTCCAGTTTTTTCGTTATCACTTTTCATCTCGCATTGGGCTCTGTTTCATATAAAAAGAATACTATTTTAGATATCTAGATCTTATGAATAACTTGGTTGCTCACGGATTTGTCTAATTTCTACGACGAGCTAAAGAGACATAATGAAACATAACTGGAGAATCTCCTGCTTCCTCATTAGTACATTTTGTACTCATGACTCTTTTCTACTGCTTCTTAAACATTTTTGTGAGATGGTCATATGTTCCCTTTCCTACATTGAATGTTTGTTGGTTTCTTAAATTTTCAGCAAAGTTTTCCCCCTTAGTGTATCTGTGGCGGCTATACATTAGCAAGCGAATGATACTGGACACGTGTAGTGTAGTAAATCTTACCTTGAAATTCATAGCTTCATTTGTCCAAATTGAATGGGATGTTATTGAAAAATTTTCACTAGCTTATTTAGAAAATCATGTTGGATGTGATTTTGACTAAAGGAATCGGTTTCACTGGATTTCTACTTCTTGCCGAAGCATATTATACCAGCGGGCTCCTTTTAAGTCAATCCACTACTTGTTAAACCTTAACCATGCATTATTGCATATGTTACATCATGTCTCATAGATTAGCCAATTGTGCTCTGTGTTTGATCTAGGTCAAAGTTTGGTGCACAAGGCAGGAAGCAAGTGTGCTTAATATTGATATGAAAGCAAACATATGTTGTGTCAAGTACAATCCTGGCTCAAGCAACTACATTGCGGTATCTACTTCCACGCCTCTGCAAACTTTGCATCTCACATTTTATTCGCTATTCAACATTGAGCTACCACTTATGATCAGCATGACACTATCACACGTCTGTAGATCTAATCTTCAATTAGACAGAGAGACTTAGACGTTTAAGCCTGTTGACTTATTGCAGGTCGGATCAGCTGATCATCACATCCATTATTACGATCTAAGAAACATAAGCCAACCACTTCATGTCTTCAGTGGACACAAGAAAGCAGTTTCTTATGTTAAATTTTTGTCCAACAACGAGCTCGCTTCTGCATCCACAGATAGCTCACTATGCCTATGGGATGTCAAAGACAACTTGCCAGTAAGATTACTGCTTGAGCCAATCTTGCTGTTTTTGTCCAAGAAAAACAAGTCTTGACTATGTTATCTGATATTACTTGGCGTTTTTTCAGGTTCGAACCTTCAGAGGACACACTAATGAGAAGAACTTCGTGGGTCTCACAGTAAATAGCGAGTATCTTGCCTGTGGAAGCGAGACAAACGAAGTATATGTATATCACAAGGTTCACAAATTTGACAATTTTTGCTTTAACTTTTATCATCTACCATTCATGATTCACAAATTAATATCTCGTTGCTCAAGTATTTGGAAATGTGAATGATGTGATGCAGGAGATCACGAGACCTGTGACATCGCACAGATTTGGATCACCAGACATGGACGATGCAGAGGAAGAGGCAGGTTCCTACTTTATAAGTGCGGTTTGCTGGAAGAGTGATAGTCCCACGATGCTGACTGCGAATAGTCAAGGAACCATCAAAGTTCTGGTACTCGCTGCGTGATTTTAATAAACATTACAAAAGATATTATAGCTTCTTGAATCAATAAAAACAGTAAATTTGCCATCTATTTTATTTAGTGGGAGTTATAGAGATAAAAGAATTTGTCAAAAGTAGGGGTTCATCATTTGGAAAGCAACTTTGTATTATGATGCTTGACTACGAACCCACGAGAAGAATTTGTATCAGAAATGTAGATATATATTGTCTTATGGTTTCTTAGTTTCTATAATTAATTGTTATAATCAAAATGCCGTGATGCTAATCTGTGATGAAAAGTCAAACCTTGGCTTACCTATAAAAGGTCCAGACTCATGCAATAAGTCATTAATTATGTGCATGTAGCAAGATCATTGAGGAAAATTTTCATTTTATAGTGTATAATCCATTGTAATTGACGCTTTTGTGTCATAAGAGATATTATACACTTATTTAGTACTTTAACAGCTCTAAACTAACTCGTAACGAAATGTGATTGTGTGACACGTTCTCATAAAATGGTCTTATTAATATTGTAATAGTAATCCTTTTATATTCCGATACGCAACTCGGAATGGCATGAAGTCGATAAAAAGATGCATGCTTTGGGAAGTTTAAATCCCATGGCCAGACATTTTAGTCTTTTTTTCTTTCTTTTTTAAATTCCTAAAAACGTTACATACTTCACTTGCTCATCCTGGTCATTATAATTAGGTTAGGTAGCTTAATAATTCCCTAAGTTACAAGCAAGGACGGCTCAATCATATTTTGGACCCTGTGCGGATATTAATAATGGACATGTACAACAATTATAAAAACTAATGGACATTTATAACAATTATAAGCCTAATTAAAAACTAATGGACATTTATAACAATTATAAATACTACTAGAGTTTGACTTTTATACCTAGTTACGGTCCTGCGTATAACGTATTTGTCTTTTGTAACTAACAAAAATACAAAAGAAGTCAAAAACTTAATTTCCTTCGTTTAGGTTTAGGAGGATACGAGGAAGATTTAAGTTTGGTCGGATCTCGCAGTTTGAGGAAGTTCTTGGTTCGTGTCAATGCTCGAGGTAACCTTCAGGTCTTTAAGACCCAATCCTTTGATCGAGTATTTTAGTCGGTCGATCTTGGTGGTTCGGGATTTTCAACTTTTTTTATTGCTGTTTTTCACTATCATTTAGTTTGTGGTGCTTTGTTTGTTTAATTATTTTTTTGTATTTTCGTTTCTCTGTAATCTCGGTAAGAAATCGAAAAAAAAAAGTCAAAAACCTCGTTTGAATGGAAAAAACGACTTTTTCACAACGAGGGGGACACATTAATGTGTTTCTTCCCTTCAAGCAACCATAGCCACATTAATGTGTTTCTTCCCTTCAAGCAACCATAGCCATCAAATCCTAGTTTTCTTTCTATTAAATAATTACTTTCATACAACACTTTTTTGTTAATTGATATTCTAATCTCATATAGTTCGATAGACTAAAATATTTCTCTTGCATGTTTTGTTTATGTTATAATATGCATCTCATAAACTCAAAACCAAACCTTAATTAATCTTTTTATGGTCATCAGAAATTCGAGAAAACGAACTAGCAAGTCTTTATATATGAAAGTGAACTGTGGATTCATAAGATGGTATGTATACTTTGTATATATGTTGTTAATTACTTCACCTTATATGATTAATTTTTAAAACACACAGTAGCAAGTCAATATCGTAAAGAAATATTACTATAATAGCATTCTTATTTTTTAGAATATAGTTTGATGGTTACAGCTTTGGATTATGGTAAACGCATATCGTTTCACATTAGCCACATATAATTTCTTTCAAGTTCAAAATCGTATTATAAATTTATAATACGTATACTATATAGGCGGAGTCACGCAAGCACATACCTATGAAATCTTAATGTGATTGTGTTCTTTATTTTATTTTATTTTGTCACTAATCTTAACGTTAAGTATATATATTAGTACAACAATTTACTATTTATTTTATTCTCACGAACACGAGTCATATGAATTTTTAACTTTTATATGCCAAAAATCCGAGATTAATCATAATCGGTGGTGGATAACTGTGAGAAAAAAAACTTGGTAATGGATGACTCGGAGCCAATGCTTTCACTACGACCTTTTTATTTTTTATGGTATATCATATTACACTCGAGTTTTAACTTAAAAATTGTGCGTTAAGAGTTTTCAATACGATAAACAGAGAAACACTATTATACAACTTGTCGAGCTCTTTTTTAATTTGTTTTCGAAATCAGCTATATTGCTAAGAGAATTTTTTTTTTTTTTTTTGGTAAAACTGCTAAGAGAACGTTGTCAAAATATAACATTCCATTCATCTTTTTTCTTTACGTAAGAAACCCTTTAACAAAAAATAAATGAATCAGCGTAGTATTATATATATTTAAGTTAGATATTAAATTTTTTATATTTCTTTTGTTTCCAAAATATTGTACACGACTGACAAAACATAATACTTCTTCAATTCTCAAAAATGGTATTTTACATAAAAGAAAACAAAATTTATTCGCATGTGGTTGTTTTCAATTAAATCAAATGTTCTTCATTAATATATAAATATATATCAATGTACCTATAGGTAAACATTTTTTCATTTTTTTCTTAATAGAGGGTCACTCAAATTATGGTAAACAAGAACTTAACCTATAGCTAATTAGCAATGACTCATAGCCTATGATAATATCCATCAACAAAGGCTATATATTAAGATTTGAATATATTAAGCACGTCAAAGTTGATTAATTTAGTACCACAAAACTAATAATTGCCTCTAGACCCTAGTAATCAACAATTAATGGTGGGCTTCAATAATAATGAACTCTTCTTCTCTCATTTAAGTATTTAACGGCTTCAGTTAACTTAAGGTGACCCTTCTTTCTTGCTTAGTATAAATTACTTTTTATGTTTAACTTTAAACATTGTTTAATTTTTCATACATATTATAAAACTACATTAATTATGTAATTTTCTATATTAAAACATCATTTATTATCTAAAAAACCTATTTAACCAATAATAAAAAGTTTGACAAAATAAAAATAATCCCAACAAATAAAAAAAATATTTTTTTGGATAGAATAATGAGAATATCATTTAATTTGAAACAAAATTCGGTTTACTCAAACATCATTTAAAATTATACAGAGTGAATATTTAAATTAAATTTTATGCCCTATAGTCTTGGTTTAAAACCTAAAATTTGGTAGTAAAAGATAAACAAAACATTGTTGATTATCAAAAGCTATTTTAATGCTTTGAGATAATATAAATTAAGCCTATGTATTTTTGGTGGTTGACCAAAACATATATATATATATATATACACGCACACATCACATACATATATAAGTAGTAGGTAGTAGGTACAATAAACTAAAATAGTTTTATACAAATCTAAATATAAGTATTTCTAGGGATATATATTGTGATAAATATCACTTTTATAATAGCACCTTTAAAGAATACCACTAAAAATAAATGTTCAAAAATACTATTTTATAACTTGTTTTATTAAACCTTATAAACATTATATAACATGCATTATAAAAACCTTAATAAACTTTATAAGCATGCTTTTAAATAATGTATAAATCTGTATTTGTGATATTTTGAAAATTGACAAAAAAATTAGTGGTGTTTTTGAAATATGAGATCATAAAAATTGTATTTATGAAATTATCCCATATATCTGTCTAAATAACCATAGAGGCAAAACCTAGATATCTTAGAAACTTGGTTACTTAAGGCTTGAATAAGTATATGTATGCTACTTTTTAAGTTTTTTTTTTTAATTTTATAAATTAGCAGAATAATGCGAGAGTTAAGTTGCCGACGACTCAACCTTTACAAGAAAAAAAAAAAAAAAGAATACTTTCTCGAATTATTATGTAATACATTTAGTTGCTTTACATCGAATATTTGACCACTTATCCAAATAATCGATTATTAATTGTTTCATTTTTTTATTAAGTAACTTATTTTGCTATAGTGAGCAGTTTTCAGATCGATTCTCATCCGCACGAGTAGTTTTCACTTTTTCTCTGTTGAACAGACTCCATATACAGTACATACTTACTTGAAAGGTATAAAATCAATATTTTTCCACAACTCAAAGATTTGAAATCAAATTCCGCACAAAATTTTAGATTATATGAAAGATTTGTTGTTTGTATTTTTCATTTAAAAAATTTTGGTGGCCACTTATAATTAAATTAAAAATTTTAGATTGTTGTATTGATCCACATTATGTTTCGTTAACTAGTAAAAAGAAAACTTGAAATGTTGAATTTTTTGTTAAATTGGAGAATAATAAATTTCCTTTTGCTTTTTGTCTATTGTTCTTCATCTATTAATGTATTTATTAATCATTTAAATATTCCAAAATCAAGCAAATCTAAAGATTCCATGATTGTTTGTGTTAATACACGTATATATTCATCATCATTGTTTTAAAGTCCGGTCGAAATATATAGTCTGATTCGACAAATTCGACCAAGGTTCAAAAAATATTTACAGTTATAGTTTTTTTTGGATAAAAAATTTACAGTTATATATTTTATTATATAAAATAAATTAAATCACTTACTTTACTTTTTACTAAAAATATATAGGGCAAGTATTCATGTTTATAAATATTTTATTCTCAGCGATAAAGATTAAAAATGGTACAGCTATAGATCCATAATCGGATCTATTCGATCTGATGGTCTAGCAAATTTCAACTTTTTTTTTTGCTTAGTGTGTTAATTATATTTATGGATTCAGTTATCCAAAAGACAACCAGATATATTCATTCAAAATGACTGAACTCATAAAAATGTGTGCATATATCATTAAAAAAAAACAATTTTATTTAAAATAGTAAAACACTATTGGATTGGGATTATCAGTTGAAAAAAGAAAAATTGGTATTTGACATGATTATAGGTGTAAATTTTTTTTTTCAAACAATTGTCATTTTCTTTTTTGAAAGGATACCAAACAAGACCACACAAACACATTTATTTATTAAAAAAAACCTTCATAACGTTTTCTTGCACGAAAGACTCGATTGATTTTGATCCCCCCACTGTTATTTATTAATTTAGCATGGTAAATATTAGAGTCCATTGGAAAACATAGTACTACATTGTTATTTGATTTTTTTAGCGTACTAAATATTCCAATAACAAGTTATATTAATTTTTAACGATTAAATTTATATGTAAAACGTTATATCTATTTAAAACGTGATAAACAAATAAATAATACACATATTAGAAATGCACATATTTGCGAACATATATCTCGGTAAGTGAAAAGTTAGAGATACATTTTTAAATTTTATGTGATATAATAACATATTAGTATGTTATGAAAATATATAACGTGTTATTGAACTATATACACATGTATTCTTTGGCATACCTCGTTACTTATATTTATGAAATATTTATTATATTAGTTATCTTTTTTTTTTCTTTTTTTTTGGGTCAATTATATTAGTTATCTTGAACATGTATAATATATATAATTATGTTGAATTGTGTATATGTGATTTACTGATCTTAAGAAGAAGAAGAGCTAACGATTGTCACCGGAACTTTGCCGGATTCTCATTGGATCTTAGCTAGACTCATCGTAACCATAACGGATGTCATCATCGAAGCCATCTATTTTTGTGGGATCTTTGCCGGATTTTCACCGGATTGTCACCGGATCTTAACCAAAATCATAGTAACAGTGTTGTCTTCGCATGAACAAACAAAATTAAGCACTTTCCTAACATTTAGAAGTAGAAGAGCTAACGAGATAAAAGAATGGAGGAAGGAGAAAGAGTTTGATAGTTGCCGAGAGAAAGAGATAAGAGAGAGACACAAAGAGTAGATGTGGAGATTTCCAGTGAAGAAGACCGTTAAGGCGAGATTGATTCCTTTTTTCACATATAGAAATCCAAAAAGAGCAATTTTAGATATAGTTATGTTGTTTATTTTGAAAATTAAAACGATAATACAGACTCGGACGCGTGGGGTCAAAATGGAAGCGAATTAGTTTCTTTATTTGGGCCCAAGAACTGATTTTGTCAAAACTAATTTGGGCCAAAAATGTGATCTCCCAGCTAATTTTAGGTTTGCGCCTTCATAATTCCGTTCGGATTTTTTGGGTTTTTGAATTTTTAGATTAGGGTTCTAAACCCCATTCGAGTATTTTATATATTCGGATCAGGTTCGCTTCGAGTTATTTCGGGTTCGGTTCAGATTTTTGGGTTTTCGGATTTTCGAGTTTAGGCCTCTAGACCCATTCATATATTTTCTCAATAACGGGTTCAAATCAGTATCGGGTTTTTCAGTTCGGGTTCAAATTCGGGTTTTGGGTTCATATTTTTTGTCCAACCCTAGCTAATTTACTCTTGAAAAAACTTGATTATCAAAACTCCCAATTGTTCAAACACATAAATAGTAGGTTTATCTATTGCTATTATGGGGATTTTACTTTTTTGTAATTAAAATTACAAAATAAATATATTTTAGTCATAAATGAACTTTGTTTTTTCATGTTACAAACTTTCACTATAAATAGATATAGAAATGATAAATATATTACAAACTTTCACTAGAAATAGAAATAGAAATATATTCGAATAGTATTGTATACTATCGATTCACATGGGTTAAGACAAAAATATATTTAGACATAGAATATATTTAGACATAGAGTATATTTTATACGATATGATTTTTAGTCTGTCCTTTTGGTTTGAAGAGAGGTGGGAGTGATTGGATCGGCTTCTCATCTCCTCTTCTTCCACAGTGACCAACTTGAGAACCGAAAATAATTGGAGAGATAGGAATCTTTTCTCATCAAATTCCCACTCACTTATGTTAAGTCACTTAAGTGGAACAAACAATAATTCAAAACTTAAAATAATTTTTCTTTTACCCAAAACTCTTTTCATTAGACCAAATTAATCCTAAAATTAGTAATCGAGTTGGTAATGACTAATTACATATACATTTTGACATTCACTATCCAAGTTGTTTTCCAATAAGTAGAATGTATAGCTCAACATTAGCTTCTATTAATTTAATATTTCTAAGGGCGGGTCAAAAAAATAGTACTTCTTTAAACTGATTTTTCAAGTAATTTGAGTTTTAAATTAATATTGAATCAATCGTTAAACGAAGTTGAAAATGTCGTTAATAAAGTATCTGACATTAGTTGATAAAAAAAAAAAAAGTATCTGACATTCCAATTATCTTAGTGAAATGGTAGATAAAACTTCGTAGTTGAATTTTTAATGTTATATGTTTAATGGGTATAATAATTAAAGAACAGTATCCAGTAATAACAAGAGTTACTGTAACCTTATCTACTAATCTGTACTCGAGTATAACGACATGGTGTGAACAACATTACAACAAGTTTTAAGCATCGATCTACATAAGAATATAGTATATAAACTCACTTTTCCTTTGATTAAACTGGTCATGAAATCTCTTTACAAGAGTCTAAGAGGTCCAAGATTTACGTTTTTCCGAAAGGACAAGGAAATATAAGTTTTAATGATGGTATCAATTATGTGAGGGTGATATGTTAGTTTTCAAAATATTCCATACAGAATATTAATATTCTTATTAGTCTTCTCCAAATTAGCGAGGAATGGTAAAATTATTCTGGTGACCCCAAAAAAAAAAAAAATGGTAAAATTATTCCACAATTTAATTTGCTATAGTTTCTATCGATCACAAAATTTTACGGAGTCGCTACTAATGTTAACTGTTTTGCCATTATGCAATATTAGTGCCCATATTTTTTTTAGCTCAAGTGGCATAACTAGATATTCAATCTTACTTGCTGGAAATTATGCTATTTTATATTGTATGATAATATTATTTTATACGACTTAGTTGTGTTGCCAATCATAATCTACTTATTTATTATTAAATTTTTCTTTCTATAGGTCTTAGTTTTGAAATTTTATCGCTTGAATCACTAATCCTATCTTTCACAAATGGTTTGATGACGACCCTAGATGTAATGCATTATAATTCACCTGATAAAAACCTTTTTTTTACATGAGATCTTTGTTTCCGCACGTTCTAATTCCGTTTGGAAATAGAAGTACGTACAACCTACTTTTATCATTGGTTGGAAGTTGGAACAGACTATAGATCAAAGCTCTAAACTTGTTTGGTTATAAATACATACATATACATGTGCATTTCATAGTGATTTGCAAGGTTGATGAACATATTTTTCTTAAAGATAATTTAGTAGATGACAAAAACAATTAATTTAATTACTTTTATGCCAATTTTCTAAGTTACTATTAGCAAATGACAAAAGGATATTGAAAAAAAAATTATGAATGAAATTTAGTAAATGAATTTATTGATTGTGCATTAAAAATACTTCCATTTCGTATTCTAGTATATGACATATTAAATATTTCCTCTGTTTCACTGTACTTTTTACACTTTTCACATAAATTAAGAAAATATATTAAAATTTATCTTCTACCCTTTAATTCAAATTGACTTTTGATATTCTTCTATGATTTTGAGGTTAAATTATATATTTTATGCCAAATTTTACATTAAAAATCTAAAACAACACTTATTTATATATAAAAAAAATCTTTAAACGATAATTATTTTGAAACGGAGAAATTAATAGTTATAAAAAAAACATATTAAAATAGTATACCTATGTGCAAAAAAAAACATATTAAATGGTAATGTAAGATCATGTCATGATCTAATGGTTTATGCTGATATTGTTAATAATTGTGTCACCATACGGGTTCATAATTCGCATAATGCATATTAAGCTTGACGTACTAGTTTCTTTTATTTTTTGCAAGTTGGGTACACTTAAAATAAATTTTTTTGAAATAACTAACAAAACAACAACAACAAAATGTGAGGTTCACATAAAAAAAAAAAAGGGTCGAACGATTAAACTTTGAACCAATATTTAATTGCATGACTTTAAGTTTAGCGAAACAACAGCGATACTAATGTTAAATACGTAACTTTTGAATTGACAGAAAATTAATTATAACAAAAATAGTAAATTGAAACAAATTAGGGTTTTGCTGTACATTCTTAACACGGAAAGCTCTTTACGGTACGTGGAGCCCAGCTCTGCTCGGGACCCAAAGCCTTTCCTAAATCTGAAGCATATTCCACAGAATGTGCCTTTTCAATTTCCCCATTAGTTATTTTATTATTCTTTTCTATTTTCTTTTTCTTTTTTAAGAAAAAGAAAATGAAATGAAGGAACTAATGTGTCTCCAAATGTCCAATATTTTCTGTAATGAGTATTAAAACCGAAGGAATCAATTCTAGAATATACAATAATCATGTAGGTTATACAATTTCTAGTTCTGTAAATTCTAAAGAAAAAAGAAAAAGATTTTCTTACTTCATTAACTCGATAAAACTGTTAAAATACAATTGTTGAATTGTATTATATTAGCTTACGACGATAGAATTCAAATGATAAACAATAAAAGATTTTTTATTTAGTTGATAAAGGTTTAACAACAAAAGATTCTTTAGTTATTATATATATATATATATAATAATTATTGGCTTTATTTCCGTTTATGTATTCATTATTGTGAAGATAGCAGAGACAATAACGTGACGTGGATGACAAAATGACTCAAATAACTATAGATTAATTATAAACTATCTCGACTACTTGAACATTACAATGAAAACACATTCGATCAGTGATTTAACAAAACATAAAAGAAGTTTTTTTGTTGCGGAGTTCAAACTTCAGTGTATATAAAATGTTGCAGCAAGATGTCAAAAGTTTGAATTATATTATTGTTTTCGTCCGGTAGATATGGCCATATGAATATTGATCTAGTGTTGCAAACTTACAATCTTCTTAACGGATCTAATGTAAGATATACAGACCCAAAAATAAACCTAGACAATAAAAAACTTTGAACATTTTGCAGCATATTTATTGATTCGGAGCTCATGGGATTCCATACAATTTTCATATATGTCTTGTTGCTTTACAATATAGATGGGCTATTAAAATAGTTTGTGCACATTGCTTATAATTTCTCAGATTATTAATAATAATTTGTTATGACAATATAATAACACTAATACAAACTACCAGATTACACAAAGTTAGGTTATGTTCTACTATAACAATATGTTTTCTATAAATACATAATAAACAAAACAATTAGTGAAAAGAAAGGAAAAAAAAACTAACTGTTGGTTGTTCACAGTTCACACTAATAAAATCATAACATTTATTAAAAGTTTTGAAGTAGTGATCACACCTCTAACATCTGTGCAGAACTTTAGAAAACTAAAGAGCGTTTGTAATACAAATAAGTTATGTGAAGTTTGAACGTTTGTAAAGAACGCTTGTAACAAAAGCTCACACAGATAGTAAAAGCAATCGATTCAAAAGTTGAAACTAATATAATTGGATTGCAGTCTTATATGCAATTGGAGATTTGGAGGTAAAGGTTGGTGGAACTTAAGTTGAAAACTTTTTCTTTTCTTTTTTTTTATATAAAGGGAGTATTATATATATGTATCTTCACTTTTAAAATAGCATGAATGTAATTGTTTCAGCTCATTTGATTCAAATCTGATTTTTTTTTTTTGTTTATCGCCTTAGCCTACTAGCTTAGCATTGATCTCTCAACTGAGATCTTTCGGGTCACTGGAAGCAGAGGTTGACAATCACTGGCCCAACATTCAATTATGATTTCTAAGAATACAAGTGTGGTTCGTATATACAGTTTTATGATCATGTGAAGTACTTCGCGATTTACCATAAAAACCCACTGCTAAAAGAAAACGGGTTGGGTGGTTTAAGTGGTTTGGCACTACCACTGAAACCAACTTTACTTCCTTAACCAAATCCAAATTTTCTTTTTATATAATGTAATTATTGGTTTTTATCTGGATTTGGAAAAAAAAATGTAAAATATGAGCCTAACATCTTTTTAGAACACTAAAAAAAGGTAGAGATTTAACTGAAACGGTTTCTGAAACACAACGGCTCTAATTAGTCCTAGTCGATCTTAAGAGGTATTGGTTTTATACGATTGGAATTAGAACGAGCCTGATTTTGAGCTTTTCTTAAAATAATTTGAAAATACAAACATGATCTCGTCCTGATAGAACTTACCTAGATACGCCCGCAAACTATTCAACCACAAAAAGTTATAAACTCAATATAATCATGACCCACAATACAATTCGGAAAAATGGAAAAATATATTTTGAGAAAGTGGTACTTTCCCAGTATTTTATTACATGAAACATATATATATATATATATGATAATAACATATATAACAACCACATTAATAACTTAAAGCGTCTATTTACATCTTACAAAATTTATTATTGTAAACAAAATATTGTAGCATAGTATTTTGTATTAGTATCCCCTATTGTGTTACAATTCGGATTCAAATTTATGTACTGCATGTTATTGACATTAAAAATCTTTTAAAAATATTTGATTGATGAGATACAACTAGAAAAAAAAAAACATTTTGATTTGGTGTATTTTATTTGTTTCTTATAATCTAATATACATGTATTTAATTACATACCACCATAATTAAATGTTTTAATCTACTCGGATCATATTCATATAATGAACACGATATGATGTAATATAAAAAGTACATTGCAAAAAAAAAAAAAAAAACTTCTATAGTAATTTGTTATTTGTCACCAATTGAATACTGTATAGGTCTCCTCATAGGTCGATCCACCACCATGGCTTTCCTTCAATTTAATAAAGTCGTATTTTCTATTTTATTTCCGTTTAAAAAAAAAAATACGAGTTTACATTGTGCATTATTATTTAAAAAAATAATTGATTGAAAACGCAAGTCTTGTTCATCTCCTCCAAATGTTCTTTCTTTCTTTTTATTTTCTTTTCCTAACCATCTCTCTAAAAGTCCAACAGCGACAACATAAGTTTCTCTCTCTACAATGGCGCGTCTATATAAAGCAAGGTCGTCGATTCATAACGACCATCTCCATTACTTCTCCATAACCTAACAAGAAACTAAAACAAGATAAGATCTTCAGATTCACCACTCCAAGAAATCTCCGAATCGAACTCGTTTAGATTCTTTCTTAGCTCGAGGATGAAACTGATTGAGAAGACGATGAACAAGAACAAGTTTATGACTATGGAAGAGGAGGAGGAAGACAGAGGTGAGGTTTTCCAGAAGATCGAGGTAGCTATGGTTGACCAGAGCAAAGTATCTCCGCCGCCAGCTGCTGGTGCTACTGCTACTGCACCATTGCTTGAGGTTTCCGGCGACCTGATTCCACCGTTGAACTTTGCGATGGTCGATAACGGTATCTTCCGGTCTGGATTCCCAGACACAGCGAACTTCTCCTTCATCAAGACTCTTGGCCTTCGCTCAATTATGTAAGCTTCCAAGAACTTTGATCAGATTGACTTTTATATAGAAAAACTTTGGAATTGTTGATTTTAGGTTTTTGTGTTTTGGTTGTGTATGGGAAATGTGTGAAGATCTTTGTGTCCAGAGCCGTATCCTGAGAACAACATGCAGTTCCTCAAATCCAATGGAATTAGTCTTTTCCAGTTTGGTATTGAAGGCTCCAAGTCCAAGGTGTGTGTCCTTTTATTTTATTTGCACTCTGTTCATAAATGTCCATTTCTAATTGCTTCATCACTGCCTTGTTTTGTAATTCTTATAACTTTGAGGCTTCAACTTGTTGTCAAAACCTGAATTCATAAAGGGGATTCTCAATATTGAAAGTTCTTATCTCTTGGATATCTTGAATTTGTAGTGTCTGCCCGGATTAGAGAATGAGGTTTGGTTGCATATTTGGAGTTCTAAGCATCACAAAGAGGGTTCCTATACAAATGGAAATTCGAAAAATTCGGTATTAATCTGAATACTATTTGGAGTTTTATTCACACATTGAATTGCTTAATGTTACCTATAGGTTCTTTAAGCATGTCTCTTTAGTTTCATGTTTCCTTAGGAGTAGTAATTTGCTTAGGTGTGTTATGATTTAGAGAAGGAAGAATGGCATTTCATGTATGGATTTTTTTGTCTTGGACTTAACCATTCAAGAGATTATTCTAATCCATATTTTTATATGACCGCCCAAGAAAAAGCGTACACCATTCTTTAATGCTTTATTGAAGGATGCTTTTCTTGGCTCTGTCCGTTACCATTGACTCCATGGTCCCACTGTTTTTTGCTTGCCCTTTATATAAAAATTAGATAATGGGCTGCGTCAAAGAAATACTTAGCTGCTTTCAGAGATCCACTACTCGAAAGTTTTACTGTCCTTTGTGTTTCTGTTGATACTGTTTTCTTGGTTCATATTAGTTGTGTGTGCACTTTAATGCATGGATGGTATCTTATGTAATCTTAAATTAAAAAGGAAAAATAAAAAGTGTTTCTTTGTGGTTGTACAAGTTGTAGTTGAAGTAGGAAATGTACCTCAACTATTTTGGGTTTTGGTGGTGAAAACTTTGTGGATAGTGACTTGTCGACAATGTGTTAATGGTAAAAGTATCCACATATCAACTGGTAGGTATAGTACCTAAATCAAGCTGGAATTAAGTGTGAAAGTGATAGATAGATTGTCAAGTTATATGTCAGTTACTGTTGTTTAATACCTAACTAACTATCTGTTGTTACTTTACTGTGTTTTAGTGGCTCATGTTTTGGGTAAAATGACTTTTCGTTTCAAGGAATTGTGGGTATAAGGGAGGGAATAACCAAACTTGAGCGTAGAGCGGTGAACTAGTTACCTATATTGCCAAACGTATAATCCATAAATTTTTTATATTTCAAATGCAGCCATAAGAAGCCAACCAAACATGTTACTTTAGTTGAACAAGAGTTTGTACAACTTGTGATGGGGCGGTTAGTTTGATTTTATCTAGATTGCTTTATACTCGAAAAGAGAAGACTGAAAGTAATATTATTGATTTGCTGTTGTGGTAGTGATCGTTCTCTTTCCCACAAACTCACCCTTGTGTTGTCAATTCTGTTCATATGAATATATATGATAGTTTTTAAATTTTTGCTTTTTAGACTAAACATGGTAAATTGACTTTTATCTTCTTTTTAGAATGATTTGACTAGAAGTGTAATGAATATTCCACACTCATATTCTGTATGTTGTGACTCTCTAGTTTTAAATCTGCTTATTGGCTAAGATTCTTAATGTTGGGTGTGACAACTCTCTAGTCTCTAGTCTTCATAGGAAATCATTTTCGTTTTCATTATTGGCTGCTTTTGATGGCCATCTCTGATATTGTGTTTTTTTTTTTTTTTCTGTGCCTGAGTCTTAATAATAGGAAGATAGAATATACTCCACAGATCTTTTACAGTCTCTAAGTAATAGCCAAAACTAATCTAGTTTTTTTTATCAATTTCGGTCTCTAAGAATGAATATAGCCGACACATTAAACATGTCTCATCATAATTTGGATATATTTTTTCTGGCTTGTGTGTTACTAAAGACTTACCAAGGTACTGATAGTGTGTGATCCTCATTTTTGCAGGAGCCATTTGTAGATATCCTAGATCATAAAATCCGTGAAGCACTCAAAGTTCTTCTCGGTATAAATCATAGAATCCCTAAAAGAAACTTAAGAGAAAACCATATGTCTTGCTTATGTGTATATATCTTCTAATCTTGTCTTCGTTTTAATCCTCAGATGAGAAGAACCATCCACTTTTGATTCATTGCAAACGAGGCAAGGTATGTAAAATTGTAAATATCAGAAAGCTAAATCATCGTCTTAGTCGATGAGTTTCATTTCTTTGTTTTGACACAAGACATATGGCTATGATCATTGCAGCACAGAACCGGGTGTCTTGTTGGGTGCATGAGGAAACTCCAGAAATGGTGCTTGACATCGATATTTGACGAGTACCAGAGATTTGCAGCGGCTAAAGCTAGAGTTTCGGATCAAAGGTTCATGGAGTTATTCGACGTTTCAAACTTGAAGCACATTCCAATGTCTTTCTCTTGCACTAGTAGGTAAAACGAAAACGTGAAGGTTTGATCGGTCAGTCCCTTTTTTACATAGTTGAAAAACAAAAGGAGGAGAGATTTCATGAGTTACTAGAGGAATCATCATATTTTTCTGGTTTTTGTTTTCTTTTCTTTTTCTCCGATCCTGAATTAAAAAAAAAAATAACAATAATAATTGGAAGAAGAAGAAGAAGAATAGATTCCTTTTCTTTTGATTCTTTGGTAAGCTAAATAATGTAATGGATCATCTATGTTCTCGAGTCAGTGTAACCATTTAGCTAGATAAATAATTATATATACATATTTATATTTATATATAAATAGAAATGTTCACTATATTTTGAAGAAAGTCCAAACCATGCCATTTGTAATCATGTGCTCATTCATGTTTCTTCTTTCTCTGTTGCAAACCACCGAATCCTTGTTTTTTAAAATGTAAGTATATTATCGTTTCTTTATTCGGTCAAAAACACACTTTATTCAAAAGTTAAACGAATACATTATTTGTAATTTTGTGTCATCTATCCAACAAAATCAAAGTGCTGATGAAGGAATATATATATATATATATTTGATGGCGACCAATCCGTGCTATTACTATTATTTTTTTAAGATTAGTGTATAAAGACGAATTGATTTTAGTGTATTAAAGATAAGTGTATTAATTTGTAGCACTAAAATTTAAGATTAGTGTATAATTCTTTTTGGAAGGAACTAACAATTAACAATAATTGTTAATAGACATACTATATTTAAAAAAATGGAGATTATAACCATGATTAGTGTGATAATAAAATAACGTTTATACACTATGATATTTTATATAATTGCAATTTGTTAATTATGATTTCATTAGTTAACAATAATTGTTTATATAATTTTCAGATATTTTCTATAATTGCAATTTGTATGTGCATAAATTATTCAATATCGCTAATAGACATACTATCTTTCAACAGAAAATATATTTTACGAAATCAATCTTACAATATATTGGGTTAATATTTTTCAAAAAATCTTAATTAATATCTTACAATGTCGCAATCTTGCAAAACTTTACTTCTTTATTCGGATGAATCAAAGAAAATATCCTGATTTCATATATAATTTTTCCAACATAAAAATTTTCGATATCGTCGAGTATGAAAAATTGGTTTTATATTTCTGATTACAAAATGTTTACGTGGATATTATAAAAATTAATATTATAATTTTCGTAAAATTTCGGAAAAATTACAATTTTTTAATATCCTAATTTTATAATTTTCGGATATTTTTTATAATTATAATTTGTCCGTGCTATAAAACTAGATATATCCTAGTTATGTTTTTAAGATTAGTGTATAAAGACGAATTGATTTTAGTGTATTAAAGATTAGTGTATTAATTTTTAGCACTAAGATTTAAGATTAGTGTATAAATTTTTTTGGAAGGAACTAACAATTAACAATAATTCAAAACAAAACTAACCTATCCGAACGAGATATAGATAAACACCAGTTAGGTTTAATACGAGATTTATTCAGCTGCAGGAATCAGTACCCTCATCATGATGATAACATGAAGGCTGAAGCTATCACCTGACTAAACTGAATATTAAGACTAACTGGTTTCGTAAACCGATGACATATATACGACCAAACCTCTCCGAGATAATCCGAGTCCACTCATTCTGTTCACCATTTCCGACAGGCCACATAAGGTTAATGTGAGTCACAGACTGGACCAGTCTGTTCAGCTTCTTCTTCAATCCCGTGATACTCACAATGTTTAAAAGTAACAGACGTTATGGACGGCGAGGATGAAATCTCGATGTAGGGAACGGTTCGATCTCGTCGTCGGTTGGGTAAAGGAAGTTCCGATTAGGTATGTTGACTGAAGGAACACCTCTCACGGTGACGGAACCTAGTCCAGAGTTCGACGGAACAGATCCGTTCAAGTATTTTGCATTACATTAGATGTGAAATTGAACCAACTGATTTGAGAATTCCCGAAATGGCTTTTTGAAACAGAGGAGGTTATCGATCGAGGTGAAAGGTGTAGCATTCATTCTTTGGCGGAGTGATTGACTAGCCGGCGAACTTAGGACGACGACGGAAGACGGAAGACGGCGGACGACGATACAAAGAGATTAATTCGCCACGGTGGGAGAGAAGAGAACAAGCATTAGGGTTTCGATGGTTAATAACTAAAAAGTAAAAACCGTAAATGTGAAAATATGTTGTGGCAAATACTAATATATCACTGGCCCTCCTCAATTATAAGGGTCCTTTTGGTATTTAGAGGAAACAACAAACTCGAGTTCTACAGATCTAATTAAATCACCCAATGTCGTTTGGCAAGTGGACCAAAAATTTGATGTCTCTTGTATCAATCGGGCAATTCTGTGTTCAATTGCTCAGTGTTTCTTCATCGACTCAACATTGTTGATCTCAAGTCGTTTCCATTATAACATTGTTTATAACATTCTTTATATAAGTGTAAAACTGCTCTCTTTTTTTCTTATTTTTTTTTTTTCACATCGAAAACTTGCCAATTCTGAGGAGGAAGTCACTAGGATATTTGCAAGAGTGAGTGAGTGTGTGAGTGTGACTCCTTTCTTTCCTATATACAACATCATTTGGCTGATTTGGGACAATGTTTCTTGGCGTATGCGACATTGAAGTATCAAACCTATCTATACCCTAATAACCTATCATATCCGGTAAAAATTAAAAATGAAAAGAATTAAGAATCTGGTTTTGAGTTCTATGCAAGGTGCAATTTCCTTCTAGTTTCGTCTCCCTGCGAGGTGTGAGAAACGCAGATACGTCAAATTGATTCCGATATGAGAAGAACATTGATGACTTTGAGAGAAAACTTACTGTACGTTGATTGTTCTTAGCAGACTTGCCATGTTTTGAGTCTACAGATTCTGGTCTCGTGGTTCGTCCGTGTAGTCTCTGAATTAAGTCTTGTATGTGATTATATATACTGCAAAGAGAAACCAGATCACAAAACGTGTGTAAGAAAAATAGATGTCGAAAATGGTCATATAGCAAAGTGTAAATGTGTGTGGAATAACACTTTACCTAAGCCGATGTCTGTTACAGGCAGCAAAGAAGGCCACAAAACCGTTCAATATACTCCTGACAGCACGAAAAACCTGAAAAATTAAGCAAAACAAACACATTTAGTAATCATCGGAGTTGCAAAAGAATCAGATACTTTTGATTGTCTTCAAACTGTTTACTGACATGAGAAAAGAGGTCGTTCCAAAGTGTACGCCACATGGAGACTTCATAAGTCTTCACAGCTGCTTGAGAATCTGATGCAAGCTGAAGAATGCTGCTCATATACCTCCATAAATCTCCAAGAACCTCGAATATGTATGAGAAGGATAAAGCCAAACAGTTGGCCAATGCAGCAACCACTCTGATTGGTGCATATACCACTTCCCATATGATCCAGAAAAGAGGCAGTAAAACAGTATTTACTGTAGCATCAAAAAGAAAGAAAAAAAGATCAGGATTATGATTATTTGCTTAAAAGATAAGAATAGTAATGCTCAAGCAGACGGTTAATTAACTTACTGACGTTCCAAACTAGTGAGATGATAAACCAAATGGGCAAAAGCACCAACTCTACCACATCACCAACAAGATTGCAACCAGACTCGAGCACTATCCAAACTACAGAAACCAAGCTCGCCACTGTTTCTGCCAATGAATTCCATAACGGTAGGAGCAAACCAAGGGCGTCTATGATAGGATTTACCAGAGGCATTATGAGTAAAGAAACAAATGGCTTTATAGCACGTGCCATTGTTAGAGCCCACTTGACAGCTTTCTGAAAATTGTGAAGAAACAACATCGTTCCCAAGTACTTTATCCGTGATACCATGTCCCAAGTTTCAACCCAATCAAAGAGTGGCCCGCATAACCGAGCTGCAGTGGCCTTCAGAACAGGGACATTTTTGTACAGGTCATAAAAACCGATCACAACGGTGACGACTGATATCATCACATATAATGCTCTGGCGAAAAGGCACATCCAGGGTCGATATAGATGACAGAAACCGGGATAAGACTGCAGAAACAAGACCCATGAAGGGAGACCAGCTTCAAGTAAAGTAAGCAAGCGTATGTCAGCCATTATAACCTCTCGCAATTTGAAAGGGAGATCACGGTCACCACACCTAACAAGAACTAGAACGTCTTTATACTCGGTTGCTTCAATGATGTTCTCACCATCAGGTACATGGCTTTCCCAGTGGTCTACCGAGTTATCTTTTCTTTTGGGTGTTTCCTCCATATAGTCAATTTCAACTCCGGTACTGATTGCCTTAGTTACTCTTCTTCTCTTATACGGTCCAGTCAGAGGAGGTGTGTGAGGCTCGTTTTCATCATAATCTGCAGCAGAATGATTAACGTTGAAGACACTTCTGGAGCAGCAAGGAGAGTCATTTTCAACAGAAAGATTGTCGCTGCTGAGGTTGTCATCATCATCAAAGGGAGAAGTTTTTGAGAATTCTGCTTCAGCGTCATGAAAAACCTCTCCTGCAAGTGTTACAATACTATAAGCTTATTTAAGCTAGGGACCCATAAAGGTGCAAGGTTAAAGGATGCAGATGTATCATCAACTAAAGCAAAGTTGCTGTTGAAAGGAACTTCAAAACTAAATCAGAGCAGATGTTCTTTATGAAAAACTATAATACCTATAGTTGAGTCGAGATATTCCCTCAAGCAAGACTTTTCAGCTTTTGATCCAGAGAACCACTGAGACATGCTTTTTACAGCTTGTTCGATACTCTCAAACTCCCACCTTCGCATCAACTTCGCTTCTATAGCAAGAGACGTGTCTGTCTACATAAAGATATAGATCAAGTAGGAAACAAGAAAACCATAAATGCCAGACCAAAACAATGGACAGTTGCAAGGGGTACCTGCAGCTCATTCAAGTAATTGATACCCCTCACGTTGGCCCATTCAATTTCAAACACGATGAAACCGTACAAGGTCTTGTGCAGCTGCTTGTTTAGAAACAAAGAGCTCTGCAGTTTCGTTGCAGGTATTTTCTTCTTCGAAAAAGTTGTCGCATCTATCAATGAGAACCACTTCTTAAGCTTCTTCATTTTTCTATTGTTCGGCTGGGGCTGAGAACACGTCTCTTTAAGCTTCTTTTCCTCCTGCTTTGGCTTTTTCTTCTCCTCCTCCTGCTTCTGATTTTTCTTCTCCCCTCGACCTTTCGTGTTTGCAAAAGGGGAGAGTCTGGACTGCAAACAAAGATGGATGGGTCACTTTATCACATTTTTCACCTGAACAATAACAAGAAATATACTTGAAGCAGCTTTTACAACCTTTGTAACCATTAGTTGCCAGAAATGAGCAGATCTGGTGCCAGGATTCAACCATGGCCTGTTGTCCACTAATATGTAAATTTTTTTACTTTTGTTGCCGAGGAAAATACTGAGATCAGAAAGATATGATTGCAAGTCTCTGAAACAAACGAAAAAAACAAAGGTTAACCAGATAAGCATTGAACAACAGGCAAATAATATGTGACAATGTAGTGGACTCTTTGAAACAAACACGCAAACTATTATCAGATTAAGAGCTCTGATGAGAAAAAAAAAAAGCAACACTATTAAGATTTAAAACAGTCACATATGTAACCCTATTGCTGGAATATCATGGGAATTGCTAAAACAAATGCTTCAACTATACTTCATTTCACAGGGAATGTTAAAGACATTAACAACAAGAACTGATACTACTTCAGATACAGGAAAGGAATATAAGCCCGACATACAAATTCTACATGCATTCGATTCAATTTAAATTCAAGATAACGAATGGAACAAAACAAAAAAAAAGCCGAACTTTAATATAAACTGTCAAACCAAAAACAGATCTTGTTTTGTCTGAAAGTACAACATATTTTCCTTTAAAGGTCCAACAATGGCTGAAAACAAGGCTAATATAATAATGAAAAAGCAAACACAGAACAGAAAACTACTTTTGTACTTCTAAACAGGTCACAAATAGTTCCATATTCATAGACATAAACTGCAGAATCATTGATCTCTGAATATACAAAACATTTAAACATTTAAGAGCCCCTGAATCATAAGATTATAAAAAATTGAGAAAAAAAAAAACGCAATTGCGATCAAAGAGAGAGAGAGAGATATATATTTACCCGATCTGGAGACTCGTCAAGGGGAAAACACATTTGGTTTCATAACCATTCACCATCTATATCCCAATTTTGCACTCTAATTTCCGATTAAACGTCAAATTGACCTCAAATTCGCTAAAAATCACTGATAAAACGAAAAAAAAATATATAGTTCAGGACAATTCGTCATTATCATACTTGACAATTCTCCATACAAGAGAAATAAACGGTGGAATGTAAAAAGATGACACAAATTTAGGGAGATTTTGTAAAATCGTGATTACTTAATAGAAAAAGGAAACTCTAATAAAATCTTAGGTATAAGGATGATAAAAAAAAAAACTCGAATCAATACCGCCCGCCGGCAAACAACAACAATAATAGCCGGATAAAATTGAACCACACGGCGACAAACAGATCAGAGAAAAATCAGAAAAACCACCATTAATGTAGCAACAACAACCGCGAACCGCAAAGGAAAAAAAAAACAGAGCCGATGGTTTATCACCAGAGAAATCAAGAATTTCAAATTTGAGAGAGAGAATTTGGGTTTACTTGGAATGGAAGAAGAAGAATATCTACAAAAAAAAGACGTCTCAGGGGACAGAGAAGGGTAAAACAGTAAATTTGGTAGCCGAGGATGACGGGGTTAAGGGTGTATTGTGTTGTGTTGTGATGGCTCCAGGGTCTCGTCGGTTTTTATCTTCACCGGAGCACGTTCAAGAGAGAGAGACGAGAGACGAGAGACGAAGACGAGACAGATGAGCTTATGAAAGATAATTATATAAACGCGTGGGATAAGGTCCTTCTATGGCAAGCGCGTGTGTATTTTTTATATTTTCTCAAATTTATTTACATTAAGGACCTTTAAGATTTTTATTTCTTCTGAAAAAAATCGCATAAGAAAAAAAGAATCTTTTAATTAAATGAGCAATCAATGGATATTTTTATCGCATCATTGAAAATTATCGGTAATGAATAAAATTTGCATGATAGCATCAAATATTTTTGAAACTTGTAGATAATAGATATATATGAATCTTTTAGTTGTGTAGAATATACTTGGAACATTCGATTTTATTTTAGCAAGTAATGAATAAAATTGTTGGCAACAAAATAAAAAACTGAAGGAATAAATCGAAACTTTAAGACATGAAAATAGGTGTCGAGTAGGAGGAATTGACGCATGGACAATGAAATGACATTTGAGTGATGTAATAGTAGTAGTAGTGCTTTGAAAAATGTATCATCGACATTTAAGTTGCCAGAAACACGAATATTCATTGCATGTGTCTTTACATAAATTGCTTGCAGATTTATCCCTGGTAGGGATGGACGAATCCGGATATCCGAGAATTTTTAGGATATCTAGATCTGCCTTATCTAATATTTTATTATCTGGATCCGGATCCAAATTTTAAAAAAAATAATAATAAATAATATTAAAAAATTATATATATTATTTTTTTAAACAAGAATTTGATATTATATTATATTTTATTTTTATTTTATTTAATTTCTATATATATTTTAATATATTCGAAATTTTATTATTATAATTTTAAAAATTAATATAAATATACGAATTCGGATATCCAGACCCTAAAATCAGGATATCCGGACGTTTTGAGATTTTACTATCCACCAGATATCCGAATTTTTGAATCCGAATCCGGATATACGGATCGGATCTCGGATTCCGGATATTTTTTCCACCCTTAATCTATGGTATTCTTTATCTTTTATACCATTTTTAAATGGACCCATACACAGAAATACCACATTTTTTTTTTTACTTTTCCGGATCTACCGTATTTTAATAACATTGGAGTAGTTTTTTAGACGCTTTTGCCTTACCCTAGTTTAATTAAGTGAGATATGATATTTTTATTTTATTTTCTTCTTTTGCTTTATTTTTTTTTTGTGTTGTTACGTGAATCCAAAAAAAAAATAATGTCGTCGACCCATAAAAATAAGTTGCTAATTAGATAATCATCGTGAACAAAAACATATATATTAATATATATATATATATCATGGATAATAATTATTTCATAAACATTAATTGAGAGATCTAAGTTTGTCCACCAAAACTAAATGGTATAAAATTAGGATAAGAGACTTATGTTGTGGATCAGTAATTGAGATAACACATATATGTTGTGGATAATAATTATACTATAAATATACTTAACTTTGTCCACCAAAACAAATATAACATGGAATAAACAAAATAAGTATTGATACATGACATGAACTAAAAACCATATATAAATATCGTGGACAATAATTATCGTAGACAAAAAACATATATATCTAAAAAATCTAATTAACACCTTCGTCGAAACCATATTCATAGCTTTAGTTGAAGCTTCTATGACTATCAAAGAAAATAAATTATCTCATTTTTGGGAAGGAAATTAATGTAAATTGGAAAATGTGTCTAATGGCATATGCTTTTGAGAAATTGGACGAATGCATTAATTATTTATTCAACATAAAAACCAAATTATTTTTTTATTTATAGCAGATTGTTTATCTTTTAATGGGATAAAATTTGGCTGTCACGTAACGAGGATGAATCCAATTGAATAATCAAAAAAAAAAAGTGTTTTTTATTTTTTAGCAATATCAAAAACATTACCAAAAATATTATTCTTAAAAAAATTTGTTTTTTCTATTTTAATCGCTTTCAACTGTTACGATATCGTTTACTACTTTCTATGTCCACTAATTTTGTATGTTTTATATCACTAATCGAACTATTAACCAAATATAACCGCTAAACCGGATATACACTACAGTCTACTTAGGCTAAACCAGAGGTTGGTCTGATATTTTGGGTTTTTATGAAAAAGTTTTTTTGTTTGGAAAGGACACGCGCTAGCGGTGCGTGAGGATATGGAGTGGGCCAAGACCAAATCAAAATTTGGACGTATGTGATCGATTCTGTTTTCGAATACAATAACCACGGAAATATAGAGAGAGCTCGTGGTGGGTCCTTAACGCCGCTTTATAATTTTATCTACTGGAACTGGTGGAAGCTACGTAATAATTGAGAAACCAACGCAAGTGATGTCTCTCAATAATATCTATATATGATGCATTATTGCAAATTCACGTTACATACATTATACGTAGAATAAATCAACAAAAATATACACATCTAAGATCGCAAAGTAAATAGGGCAAGTCTTCACGTGCTTCGCCATTTATTGACTAAAGTCATTTATTGACTATGATAAATCTTGTATTAACACTTCAAGTTTGGTTTAATGGAAATGTGGTTCGTGTTAAAAAAAAAAAAAAAAAAAAAAAAAAAATCAACAAAAATGTGTGTTCCTCATTAGAATTTTTTGAGAACGATCACCAAGTTTCAACTAGTTATTTGATTTCTATAGTTATAATTTTCGATCAAATCACTTCGAATAGTTTAATAGCCTTTCATGTGTATATCAACTTGTATATAGCTGAATTCTTGTGATACTTGCCTCTAATACTGTGATGATAGTCTTGTCTTTGAAGTTTTCCTAAATTTACGATCTACTCTTAAGACCAGACCTGGCTATGTATGTAACTAGGTTACTAAAATATGCTTAGGTGCGGTTCTCAACTAAAGTTGTCTTAAATTCATGGTCTACACTCTACATTATTTAGCCCATACGAGTTAATAAGTGGAACGCATTGTGCTTATGAATTTAATTTAATTTAATTTAATTTATTTATAGACCCCCTCTTAAATTAGATTTAGCATTCTCGACTAAAACAATCCCGACGACGTCTATGAAATATTTAATTTTATGGCCATTAATCTGTAATATAGCCCATGTCACACTTCATAGTTCACACCCCTCTCATTTCATGAAATTACACTAATTGATTCTTCTTCAATCAGATGAAATTAACACTTACAATTCTTATATATAACTAAACGAAGACATTTAATAACATTATTTTCAAAAAAAGAAAATGCTAAAAATTGATGCCAAAAAAAAAAAAAAAAGGAAAATGCTAAAACCTAAAACATTTACTTGATAATAATATATATACTTGGAAACCCAAGGTTAACAAAATATACACTGTTAAGTTTCACACAAAGATTTTCAAATAGATTCAAATCCATAAAGGACACTAATGCTGATAAAAGAAAACACAATCGATATTAAAGACCTCAAGCAAAGACTGGACAAAAGCAACTGTTTAAACGCTACTCTTTTTTACAGAAGGAGGCCAAGATAGTCTCCTGTTTGAATTGTTATCACCATCTTCTTCTTCGTCTTCTGCTTCATTTTGATCATTGTTTTGTCTCCTTGTGGTCTGAACAGCTAAGTCGTCGAAGCTTGACTCTATTCTCCCTTGAGGTGGAGTCACACAATCTGAGTCCCTATGCGTCATTTCGTTACCTCCTGGTGTTGTTGGTAAAGAAACTGCAGAGTTACCTACTCGAAGGTCTTGAAGAGTTGCAAATGATTCTCTCATCGCAGACATGGCCTCAAAGAATCTCGTGCATGACGCTAGTGCCACGGGTATTGGACGCAGCATTTCCTAATTTGGGGGGGGGGGAGGAGAAAAGTAGAGAGATTGAGATTATAGCATGTAAAACCAAAAAATCAACTGTTAAGCAACACATTCCATAAAGTGGCAATCTCTTTCTCTCTTATTGCAAAGAGATTAGAAACACAGAAAACTAATTCAAGGCCCTGATGACACAATTGTTCTTTTTTAAAGTTGCAGAGAGAATTCTTCTGCAATGGTACACAATTTACACTATGAACAACATATTAAATTCCAACTGAGACGAGTAAATCAATATATGTAATGTGGGTTATGTCTGAAAGATGTAAATAGTAAAAAACGATGATGCATGTAAAAGAGAGTAAAATCATACCCCCCAGACAGAAGGAGGTTCTTTAAAGTTCTGGCTCCATTGAAAATCAGACACTGATGCTGTTAAGGCGCCATAATCACTGGCGGCTTTCATTAGCAACTCTGAAAATTGTTTCTGAAAACAAAGCAGAACAAAACCATTAGACATAGCATCTTTGTTTTCCAACTGTGCAACTTCAGATACGAATCAAGTTTAGAATAATAATAAGGTTTAGTTGGTCCTCAAAGTAGTAAATTGTATCAAATGACATGACTCACCTGATATTCTGCTTCAACTGGAATGCAATCTAGCGAATAAGGTTGTTGGAGTCGAGCAATGATGCGATCCTGTTATATAAACAGACAAATGATGTAAGAGGCTTCAACTAGAGGTTCAAGAATCGAAGAAAAGATAAGACGGCCTAAGGACGTCCTCAGGAGCTAATGTTTCCAGCACACTTTAACCAAGAACTCCAGTTTCAGAACAATATAGTAGGTATCGAATAAAAG
The DNA here is from genome assembly GCA_026770425.1 of Boechera divaricarpa. NCBI lineage: Eukaryota > Viridiplantae > Streptophyta > Magnoliopsida > Brassicales > Brassicaceae > Boechera > Boechera divaricarpa. The sequence goes on from CM049186.1 coordinate 15,232,869, forward strand.
GGATATTGCTTAAATACAGAAAAGATAAGAAACTACAAAATGGAAAGATACATAAATCCTCTTCCAGAAAGAAATTAAAAAAAAAGGCAAATATTTAGAGGTAAGTAAAAAGGAGAAAATCTCTACCTTGTTTTGTATAACATCTTTCAATATTTGAGTAATCCTGGACAGAGTCTCGATTTTCTTTTGCATTTCACTCACATGGGTCAAATGTGCAACATTTTTATCATCCTGAAAATTTGCAAACAAAGAAAGTTATATACAAAGCATTTAACAAAACCTATTACAGATATCAACCATAAGTTATCAGACAACTATCAGGCAATGCAAATTTTATGATCCATATCTTTTTTTCACTTGGAAAGAGAAACAAAACCCTGAAAGATATACCTTCCTCCCTTGAAGCTCGACCTGCAAGTCTGCAATTTTCCTTTGGACAAGAGATAACTCTCTCAAGACCCTTATTAAATCGTCACCTCTTTCACCATTTGACGACGCCAAGCTTTGTAATTCTTCCTACATTGGAAAATGATTGAACTCATAAGCTCGATTCAATATCCATTACAGCTTAGCACATTGTAAATCGAAGCAGCTGATTGATATGAATACGAATTCTTTACAAAATGTAGCCAATTGAACAGATAAATACCATTAAACTTTCTCTAATTCAGGACAAATTCAGATTCAACATAGTAAAAATGCCCAGAGATCAAAGATCTTATTTGGTCCAAAACAAAAATCAACATATGGTCTAGTGATTCGCATAACTCACAAGCAGCTAAAACTCCTCATCTCCTTCAAATTTTAGATCTAATACCGTTTCTTCTACAAGTCAATCTAATAGCAACAACCAGAGTAGATACTATACTCAGCTAATGAAAGTAACCGAAGACAAATTTCAGATTTATGTGAGATTCAAGTGAATAAGAGAAGCGACTGGTTAAGTTACCTGAGAAGGAGGAGGAGCGACGGCGAAACCGAGATCGGAGGCAATGGAGAGAGCATCAGACAATCCGCCGATGCGCCTGATCGGTTTCTTCCCCACCCACGTTGTGTCGCTTCCCATCGACATCTCTCCAAAAAAGATTTCCGATGACGGATCCACAATATTTTCTGGTTTTGCGAAAATAATAAACAAAATTCAAAATTATTCAAATTCTTTGGTCTTTTGTTGATAATAATTTCTTCTTTTTTGTTACTTCAATAATAAACTTTTCTTTTTTACTTCATTAATAAACTTTCTTTTTGCCAATGTAAAATTTTTGTAAATAATCATTTTTTAAGCATAGTATATGTCAGCAAAAAGAAACAGCATTCGGAAACTTTTTTTTGGGAGTCAACTTCAAACTTACACATTTTGAGTCGTTTTTTTCTTTTCAAATTATGATCCTAAGTTGTATTCTATTATGCCAAATTGGACTAATCCCATGTGGAGAAAAAAATCGTAATGTAATTTACTTTGGTTAATGTTTACGTCTGAAGCAGACGTAATCTTAGAGATTACTCAAATAACCTATAAGAAGGTAAGATTTGTTGAATTGGAAGGAGTGAGTATTCTTGAAATGTTCACTCTTAACTTTTCCAGTAACTCGTTATTATTATTATTTATTTAACGCCAAAGCTCCATATATTTAATTTATGGATAAGGACTCTTTTTTAGAGAGAGTTAGAGTTAAACTTAAAAAGAAAAATGGGCCGAGCCCAACATGTTATCCGGAGGAAAAGCGATAACCATTAAACGAATGAACAGTTTATAGTGGTTTGTATTATTGATAGAGTTGATGTGTCATCATTCGAACTTAAACTAAAATAATACAATGTTGTTGATAAAAGAAAAACCCATTGTAACAGTTGTTTTCTAAGAAATTCCACATCGGAAAATGAGATGAAACCTAAAGTAGTAATGCATAAGAGTCTAAGAGACATAAGACCAATATACATTACTCATTACCAATTATCAGGTTGGAAACCATTAAAATTTACTTATTTGTCTCAGTTTTAATATGTACAAGAGAAAACAATAAGATTAATTTTGATGTGAGCAACGATACCAAATTACAAAGTAATCAAAAAGATTGCATAAAGCGACAAAAACAGATTGAAGGAAACTTAAGCAGTTAAGCCACATGCAATGCAATCTCGCGTGCTCACACTCCTTGCCTTGGGAGTTAGACCCTTTAATTAAAAATTAACAAAAACACTTTATTACTCAATTAGAGTTAGGTATGACAAGCTAAACTATAAGACTTAAGATGTTCGAATTGTTTTAAACCAAGTTTAATTGCATTTTGGTTTTGACAATATGTTTTACAAATGGTTCATATATTGGCTTAGCTCTTTCTTTCTAGTGATGAATTGCAAGTTAAATTATGCTTTCTAATAGATTAATCCATGTCGAAGCAAGGATTCAAAGCAATGAAGGTTTCATAACATTTGCTTATCGAAATCCTGTTGTGGATAAAATAGAGTGGGTTTCGAAACATTTATCTCGTATCGTATATATAGATAGGTACCAAAGAGATGGATGGTGATCCATGAATGCAATTTCAATGCCATAATAGTAAATCATGAGAAGGAAGGAGGAACGTACTCGGTCGACAACAACTCGAAAATTAAGCTTACTGCTTAGTGCTTACGCCACGTTTTTGATATGTGATTGTGAAGTCCAAAAATATGTGGGACCGTCGGTGGGATATTATGAAATATGGAACGTCAGAAAGAAAATACATATTTCTATATAATAAAGTTTTTCACTTTATACAAAGACTCTTTAGTGACTATAAAAGATTTGACAAATCTGGTCATTAACATATTTATCAACTAAAACATTTGGATTTGATTGTTACATTTATTAATTCAATATCTTGCATTTTATATGCTGCATTATATGGATCACCAATAGAATTTTAATATGTACAAGAGAAAACAATAAGATTAATTTTGATGTGAGCAACGATACCAAATTACAAAGTAACAACGTGAATCTAAGAGAGAGAGAGGAAAAAAAACCTAATAGAATTTTCATCGACTGACTATTTTGTCATGTTATCATCACTCTGAAATATTTATGCAGCAAAAAAAAAAAATCAATCTGCAAGTAACAACGTGAATCTAAGTTTTAGTGTTTCACTTAAGGTTCGAATGGTGATGGTAGTTGGGACGGACAAATTCGTTTGTGGGTTAGACCATTTTTTAGTTATCATTCATAAATTATAATCTGTAGTGGTGTAAACCGAGGAAAATAGAAAAATCTGTTGCGGACCAACTACAGAGTGCTTTTATATAGAAATAAATTTGGTTCACAACGGATTGTTGTCTACCCCAAAAATAGAGTGGTTGTATAGTTTGTTAATAGTTTAGTCTGTTTCGTCCGTAACATCCATTCAAAACTTTATTGAAATTGTTGATAAAATAAAAGGTCGTTGTGAGAAATTTTTTCTTTTTTTGGGGGGGGGGGGTGGGGAGACAAAAGGTAAAAAAGAGTTTGATTACTTGGTCATTTAGAAAGCTTTATCATATACCAGTGGTAACGACTTATTTCATAAACATGGCGATGACCTGAATTTTGGAGGTTTCAGCAAAGACTAGAAGATTTGTTTTGCGGGTGAAACAAACGACATTACACAACAACAATTGAGTTTATATTCGATTAATGTGGTTCAGTCTCATGAGAATATTCTTTTGAAATTCTGAAGTATGAGATTAACTTTTTTTTATCTTTAAGATTAGAAAGATCATAGTATATGGTATATATGTTGTTAAATTAAGAACATACATTTGGTATAATACATTCGAAAACCTACACCATCATTTCCTAATGAAGATTTGGATTTTGGAGTCATCATAGACAACAACAACTCAATTATTCCCAGAAGGGATATTTACTCACCAAATGAGGCTAATGAGCTAACAATATTTGGGTTAAAAATAAATTCATTGTATATTATTTCAATCAATAAAGTTAATTGATCAGTTAAAAGTTTTTGAATACCAATCGTAGTAGGGTGGAATAGTGTAACATCGTCGGTGATGTGCTGGCACGAAAAGACACGTGGCGTTTAATCATTTGAGAAGATTTGAGTTTTTTATGGGAAGATGGAATGAAAATGGACCCATCAACGAGACAACATTATTAATTCCGTAGATTTGGAGTTAATTGTGCGGGTTGCACGAACCACAACCATACACCAGATGGTTAAGCGAATAATTTATTTAAAATAGTTTACTCAAAAACACTTGAAACTAATTTTGACGTCAAAAAAAATAAGAAGAGGAGAAGACTACTGAAAACTGACAAAAAAGAATGATTTGGTTAAAGCAGTATGACACAACTAGTAAGTTGCCATCTGATTCTGATCTAAAACGTGTTAACACTTTGAAACTAAACTTGACTATTTGAAGAAAAAGTTTACTCAAGCTATGCTAAATAGTTTCTAAATAACACAGAGACCAGTTTAAATTTAAGTAAAAACAAACATTTTAAAGGACGAATTGGATTGTTAATGTAATATATGTAATTTAATATCAAAATTAAAATAAATAAAAAGATACTTAGTTTTGTTTGTCAACAGCTATCGTATAGTTAATTGATAGATGGTAAATAAATAAACACATGTTCCCCGTTAACAACATATCAATTTATACGTCTCCATGCTTACTTTTGGTTACTTAAGTCAAAGTATAAATTGACCAAGTTGTCGGTCGAGCTTGAAGGTAACAAAATGGTGAGGCCCGCATCAAAATGTCGGTGCTCGGAAAAAAAAGATAAACCGCTTAAACCGGTCGTCATGAAACTCCGGAAACCTGAATTATTGCGAAATTTATGGTTGTAGGAACTGCACACGTGTAAGTGTCACTTAGTGGCCATTGGCATACCCCTCAGTTTTTAATAAAGGTGGGCAAACCTATATTAAGAGATCCAGCTCGATCTTTAAACCCAATTTAAGTTCAACCTATTTTTTTGAATATTTGGAGTTTCGGTTTAGATATAAAAAGAGCTATAGATGAAATGAATCAATATTCAAAGTTCATAGCCATACGGATACAAATTTGAGTTTAAAATGTATGGTACTTCCACAATTCGTATTGGGTTACCAATTCATAAGTTATCACTATTTTTTGTATAAGTTATATATGATTAGTTTCAGAAGAAAATTGTTCTAGAAGATTCGGTGTCGATAGCTAAACTATTGTACTTACTACATATAGTTAAAATTTCGAATATTTGTAGCAAAACAATTTTTATTAATTATGATTCGAAGAGATTATCAACTATGGGATTAAAGTCACTAACTTTTTGATTACAAAACAAAATAAACTAAATTGTTGCGAGAGAACTAATCAGTTTATTTTAGTGTTTTATAAATGTATACTAGTATAATTTGTCACAGTGCTGCCAAAACCAAAGTTATTGAGAAATTAGCTTATATTCACGATTATCTCATGATTCTCTGCGTAGCACACACGTTACACATGAGCCTTACCTAACAGTAACGATTCTCTGCCAAGCAATTACATTGAACGGTTTCGAAAAATAATTTTCTTCTCATCCCAATTAATTAGTCTATTTAATTCAAATTAATTAACTGGACCGTTTCATGGAAACTTGTAATAATAATAATAATAAGAGTTTACAAAAAAATGGTAGTTTTAGAAAAAGTTTTGTTAGTACTAAAAGCGGTAGAAACAACTAATTTCTCTAATTATAATTAGACAGATAAACTAATTATGATACAAATCGGTTAAATTCACCTCTTTAACTGTTACACTATCGATAACTGACTCTCTCTCCTCCTACTTTTTAAAAATTCCACAAGATCGCTAAATAAGTCGAAATTATTATCACCTTTTGATATTATTTTATTTTTGAAATCATCAGGAAAAGTATCAATAAAACACCCTCACAACACAAATCCAAAATTTTCACAAGTATATATAATTACTTTAATATGCACATTTTAATTAATTCGTCTAACATTAGCACAACAAAAGCAATAACTAGCTGCATAAATTACGGCCATTACCACTAAGTGGGAAAAGCAAAAGTCTACAAATATTTTCTCATGTGAGATTATATTTCAGATTAAAAACAAAAGTTACAAACAAGAAAGAATAAAAAAAAGTCACGTCACCTCTTTCTCTCTCTCTCTTCCACCACTCCACAGAGCTTTCAAATAACACCCTCTCCTGCGAAAGCAGAAAAAGAGAGAGGAGAGACTAGTGAGAACTGAGAAGAGTCCATCGCTTTCTCTCTCTCTCTCTCTTCATCTTCAACAGAGGCTTAAGAAAGAGAGCTTCTAAAAATGACTGTGAGAAATCATCGACACAAGAAATGGCATTTTCTCCTCCTTCTTCTGATCACTATCTTCTCTGCCGCGTTGGCCGGTGTTTCGTCTGAGACAGACGTCGGAGGTTTTGACTACGGTGATGCATTGTCTAAAAGCTTACTCTACTTTGAAGCTCAGAGATCAGGTCGACTTCCGTACAACCAGCGCGTCACGTGGCGTGATCACTCCGGTCTCACCGACGGTCTTGAGCAAGGGGTTTGTTTTCAATTAATTTTCTTTTGAACGATTCAAACTAATTTTACTTTACTACTATTATTAGTTTGAATTTTGAAAAAAGAGAGTTGAGAAAATCTCTAAATAATTGACGACAAAACAAAAAAAAGATCTCTACATAATCAATACATTAAAAGCTTATTAACATTGAGATTTATTTTATAATTAATAATGAAATTAATTGTTGGTTTCCATTTTGAGAAATTATTATCTCTAGTTTGAAAAGAGACTATAAAATTATCTAAACAATTAAAGTTGTAATACTACTAGAGAATTTAATATTGAAATTAATTGTTGGTTTTATATAGTGATGTGACTTTAATTTAATTTTAATTTTTTTTTGTTATAAAGGTGGATTTAGTGGGAGGATATCACGATGCCGGAGACCATGTTAAATTTGGACTTCCGATGGCTTTTACGGTGACTATGTTGTCTTGGAGTGTAATAGAGTACGGTGACTCACTCGCTTCCACCGGCGAGTTATCTCACGCGCTCGAAGCTATCAAGTGGGGAACAGATTACTTCATCAAGGCTCATACAAGCCCAAATGTCTTCTGGGCCGAAGTAGGCGACGGAGACACTGACCACTACTGTTGGCAAAGACCGGAGGACATGACGACTTCACGGCGAGCTTTTAAGATCGACGAGAACAATCCAGGATCAGATATCGCCGGAGAAACCGCCGCGGCTATGGCAGCAGCTTCTATCGTTTTCCGTTCAACAAATCCACATTACTCCCACCTTCTCTTGCACCATGCCCAACAAGTACATACACATTTTTAATTTTATTTTATTAATTTTACAGTTGGAACCGACATTTTATTTAATTTTAGTTATGGTTATGGTTTTGGTGTAGTTGTTTGAGTTTGGAGACAAGTACAGAGGAAAATACGATGAGAGTCTAAAAGTTGTGAAAAGTTATTATGCCTCAGTGAGTGGGTACATGGACGAGCTTTTATGGGGCGCCACGTGGCTTTATCGAGCCACCGACAATGAGCACTATATGAGTTATGTGGTTGACATGGCTCACCAACTCGGTGGCCTTTCTTGGGCCATGTCCGAGTTTAGCTGGGACGTCAAGTTCGCCGGTGTTCAACTCCTTGCTTCCATGGTTAGTACTTTAAATATATATTAGTCGAATTTAAGATTTAAGTAGAATCGTATCATTGCCTTATGTGAGAAGTGATTTATCAAGCTTTTAACATTCTCACGTTGAATTACACAAAAGTACCCCACCCCCACGTTACATACAACAACTATTCAAATTTTTTTCTTTCTTTGTATGCAACAAATTAAATGAAATACTTTAAAACTAAATATTAGTGGCATTGTTTTTTTAAAAAAGTTTTTAAGTATGAAGCAGAAACAGAACTAAAGGTCACGTGCTTCTGTTCCTCTAAGCGGGTACGTCTCTTTAAATGGATCTGTTTTACGGCACGTGATTCCTAAACCTACTTGCTAAAGTAGTTTTCTTATACTTCTAATTCACCAAAAAAAAAAGAGAGGGGAAAGTATTTGATTTACCTAAGAAAAATTAATTTAGCTGGCTGAAGATTCCATTACAGTTGTAAGTATTTGATTTACATTTTTTTCAATTTGCTTGCTAACAAGTAACAATGACTAAGAAACAACAAACAACAACAAACAAAAATTGACGTTTCATCATGGTAATTAGTAAAAAGTCGGTAAAATTGCAAAACGTTGAAATGGACAATGTGAAAAAAGCTTTTTTTATCTGTTCGTGAAAAACACCAGTCAATTTGGCTTTAAAAGCCAAAATGTGGAGTAGGTGTTACAATTTAATAATTTATCAACGTATTTTTTCAAATGAAAATTGTTTTGCTTTTAAATTTATTTATGGTTTGTTTGATGCCTCATTTTCCAGTTGATAAAAGAAGAAAAGCACAAGCAACACTCTAAAGTACTACAACAATACAAATCAAAGGCGGATCATTACCTATGCTCAATCCTCAACAAGAACATCAACGGCACAAACGTCCAGCGAACTCCGGCCGGTTTACTCTACGTCCGGCAATGGAACAATATGCAATACGTATCCACCGCATCTTTCCTCCTAACCGTATATTCCGATCATCTCCGAAAATCAAACACCGATCTCGAGTGTCACGAAGGAACCGTAACTCCTGAAGAGATGCTCGTGTTCGCGAAATCTCAAATCGATTACATTTTAGGATCAAATCCAATGGAAACAAGTTATCTAGTCGGGTACGGTCCAAAATACCCGACTAGGGTTCACCATCGAGGAGCGTCTATCACTTCTTTTAAAGAACAGAAAGGGTTCATTGGATGTACGCAAGGATATGATAATTGGTACGGACGGTCCGAGCCGAATCCGAGTGTTTTAGTCGGGGCTTTGGTAGGAGGACCGGATCACCGGGATGATTTTGATGACCGGAGGGATAATTACGTGCAAACCGAAGCTTGTACGTACAATACTGCTCCTTTGGTCGGTGTGTTTGCGAGACTTATAGAGCTTGAGGAGCAGAAACTTGATGAAGAAGATGTGAGCTTGGTTGCAACTTATAAGAGATAGGCGTTTTCCCTCAAAAAATCAATACAAAAAAAAATGTGGTTTTATTTTGCACCCATTTCTATACTGTTGGAGTTTTTATTCTCAACAATTTTTGTTTTTAAATAAAAAAAAGTGTGTATAAATATGAATTATTAATATAAATTAAAGGTTTTTTAAGTCGATTTTATTCGTTAGACCATCTATAATGGCCTGTTGAAAAAAAAAATTCAACAGCTTAAATGCTCCAATGACATGTTGAAAAATTGTTTAAATCTGGATTAATTATTGTTGAAAACCAAGATAGAGAAAAAATGTAGACGAGAAAAGATAAAATTTTTGAATGATATGGCTTTCTTTTTAAAAACAAAATTGAAAAATGATTCCACACATTTTTTTCCCCCTATTATTATTTCAACTCAATTATTTAGTTATATATCATATTTTTATTTTTTTATTTTATATCAAAATTCATAACTTTTTCTACTCTATAAATAGACACTAGTTTCATTTGATTTGGACTAAAAAAAAACACACCTTATTTTGTTAAAATGGATCCCAATAATAACCTTTTCAATCTCCAAAACTCTGGTAACTACTCTTTCAATAACCCAAATCCCAACAACTATCTTCAAAATCAATCTCCTAACCAACCCCAACACATACCAAATTATGGGTATCCTCCAAATTTCTTCATACCGTCAGCTATTCCGAATTTTCATCCATACTACGGATCGATGATGTCATATCCATCTCAAGAACCCCCTAATTCCTCTACTCCAACCGACAATGAAGTTGTCTCAAATATCAGAACAACTCAATTTCCCAAATTTTTGACACAAATGGCTCTTGGTGGTATGGCCGATGCTGATGAAGCCACTCCTAATACAGATGATTCAACTCATGTTCGTCGTAAAAACCCCAAATGGACCATCGAGCAAAATTTGGTGTTATTGAGTGGTTGGATTAAATATGGAACCGACAGTGTTGTTGGCAGAAACCAAAAAGGTGAAGCATACTAGGGTAAAATTGCTGATTATTGTAATGAGCATTGCTCATTTCAATCGCCGCGTGATGGAGCTTCATTCAGAAATCATTTCAACTACATCAACCAAAGACTTGGCAAATGGATTGGCGCTTATGATAGCGCTAAGCGTATGCAACAAAGCGGGTGGTCAGAGAATGATGTAGTGGCAAAAGCGAATGAATTATATTCAAGTGCTAAAAACGGTCATTTCAATCTAATGTCAGAATGGCACGCTGTTCGTGATCAACCACGTTATAGTAGTCAGGTCGGAGGAAATACTGGCTCCGAGAGCAGTGGTTCTAAGAGATCACGGGATAGTGATGCAAGTGGTTCTAGCTCTGTTGGATCCATTGCTCGTCCAATAGGCAGGGATGCAGCAAAAAAAAAGGGTAAAAAGAAAAGCAAGGATGCATCCATGGAAGTGATCAACGAAGAGTGGAATGAATTTAAACAATTCAAGGAGAAAGAGTTGGAACGACTAGACAAAATAGCCATGAGACAAGAGGAAGCTAACCAATTAATGAAAGAAAAAACTCAAGCTAAGAAGATGAAAATGTATTTGAAATTAAGTGAAAAGGAGCATCTTGATGAGCGAAGTAAAGAGCTATTGGAGAAGCTGGGTCAAGATCTGTTTGGAAATTAATCATACTGTTTGGCGTGTTCTACTTAATAATGTCCATCTTTTCGTGCTTTAATAATGTATATCGTTTTCTGCTTTAATGATGTCTGTCGTTTAAAATTTCAATAATGTCTCTCCATGCTTGCTTTAATAATATCTATCGTTTTCTGCTTTAATAATTTCTGTCGTTTTCAATTTCAATAATGTCTCTCCATGCTTGCTTTAATAATGTCTATTCTCAATAATTTCTCTCCATGTCTACTTTAATAAAGTTTGTCATTTTCTATTTTAATTATTTCTCTCAATGCCTACTTTAATAATGCATGTTGGGGAGCCACCTCTATCAATCAATGTTTGTTGGGAGTCACCCAATCGATTTCTTTAAATGGAGACCATGCATGCTTTAATAAAATATGTCGTTTTCTCTTTCAATTATTTCTCTCTATGCCTACTTTAATAATGCATGTCGAGGAGACACCTCTATCAATCAATGTTTGTTGGGAGCCACCTCTATCAATCAATGTTTGTTGGGAGTCACCCAATCGATTTCTTTAAATGGAGACCATGCATGCTTTAATAAAATATGTCGTTTTCTCTTTCAGTTATTTCTCTCTATGCCTACTTTAATAATGCATGTCGAGGAGACACCTCTATCAATCAATGTTTGTTGGGAGCCACCTCTATCAATCAATGTTTGTTGGGAGTCACCCAATCGATTTCTTTAAATGGAGACCATGCATGCTTTAATAAAATATGTCGTTTTCTCTTTCAATTATTTCTCTCTATGCCTACTTTAATAATGCATGTCGAGGAGACACCTCTATCAATCAATGTTTGTTGGGAGTCACCCAATCAATTTCTTTAAATAGAGACACATTCTTCATTTGATGTACCAATATCATAAATCTCATACTACTAAAAAACTAGTGATGGATCCATCAGAATTTCCTTTCGATATCGAAGCTTACAAAAAGCAGTCTGAAATTGAAGAGAAGTATATCATTAACCGGTTTATAGCGCGGCGAAACAAAGTAGAAGAAGACTTTGCACCTCGCAGCAAAACAAAATACTTCAAAAGAGATCATGCAGCTGCAAACCAGAGACTGATTGACGACTACTTTGTCAATCAACCCATATATGACGATGCAATGTTTCGTCGCCGATTCCGAATGCGAAAACATGTTTTTCTTCGGATTGTTGGGGATCTATCAAGCATCGACAATTACTTCACACAACGAGTTGATGCAGCCAATAAAAAAGGTATATCTCCATTGGCAAAATGTACCACAACCATGCGAATGTTAGCATATGGTGTAGCTTCCGACGCGGTCGATGAATATATCAAAATAGGAGGTACTACAGCCTTGGAGTGCTTACGTAGATTCTGTAAAGGAATCATACAATTGTATGAGCATGTTTATCTTAGAGCTCCAACTCAAGATGACCTACAAAGAATACTACATGTTAGTGAGATGCGGGGGTTCCCGGGAATGATTGGGAGTATTGATTGCATGCACTGGGAATGGAAAAATTGTCCTACGGCGTGGGAAGGTCAATTTACTCGGGGAGATAAGGGAACCACCACTGTTATTCTTGAAGCAGTTGCATCTCATGATCTATGGATTTGGCATGCATTTTTTGGATGTCCAGGCACATTGAATGATATAAATGTTCTAGACCGTTCACCAGTGTTCGATGATGTTGAACAAGGAAATACGCCAAGAGTGAAATTCTTCGTGAACCAACGTCCATATGATATGGCGTACTATCTAGCTGACGGTATATATCCTTCTTATCCAACTTTCGTCAAATCAATAAGACTTCCTCAGAGTGAACCAGATAAGTTATTTGCACAACATCAAGAAGGATGTCGGAAGGACATTGAACGTGCATTCGGAGTGTTGCAAGCTCGTTTTAAAATTATCCGTGAACGAGCTCGCATGTGGGATATAACTGATTTGGCTATGATCATGAGGTCATGTATCATATTGCATAATATGATAGTTGAGGATGAGCGAGATACATATGTTCAACATTGGACCGATTATGATCAATCAGAGGCAAGTGGGTCTAGTACACCGCAACCATTCTCGACTGAGGTGCTTTCTGCATTTGCAAATCATGTGCGTGCTAGATCAGAGTTGCGCGATTCAAATATGCATCACGAATTGCAAGCGGATTTAGTCAAACATATATGGGCAAAATTCAGAATGTTTAGAGCCTAAAATATTATTTTTAAAATAAAATTGTAATGTAATAGTTTTATGGTTTGTATGTGTAATATTGTAATTATTATGTATGTTTTAGTTAAAATTAAGTGTGTTTTAGTAATATTATATATTCTAATAAAAATGTAGGGTAAGATGTTGAATTTTTTTAAACAAAACCATTGTAGAGTATAAAATAAAAATGAGTGTTGAATTATGAGGTGGAAGAGAGAGAATATGAGGTGGAGTAAAAAGAAGGGTGTTGAATGTTGAAACCATTGTAGATAGTCTTAGAAGTTAGAATGGTCTCTTCTTCTTAGTGACTCTGTTTTTAAATTTACTGTTACTTTACCTTGGCGTTTTGTGGATGTAATTGCCTATATACGATGTCGTTTTAAATTGCATTATAAACGAACAAGAAAATCTTTCGTCTTCTTGGCAAAATTCAGGAAAAAAGGTGGAAGTCCCGCCCAAATTGGGAATGACGACGATGGCTTATCCGGTGAAACGAATGTGCGATGAACTTGGAGTGTGTAGTGAAGAAGCAATCTGTTACCTCGACGGATTCCAATGGAATTTGGATTCGGCGATGGAGGCTTGCCGCAGCAAAACCTTGCCGTTGCCGTCACTCACGGTTGAATCTTCGCCGGTGAACGAGAAATCCGCGTTCAAGGCGTCTTCGAAACCGCCAATAATGATCGATTCTCGTCGGAGTTTGAATCCGCCGGATGAACAAACGAGAAATCAACGTATCAAACTATTTTGCGAAACGGCTGTTGGAGCGAATCTACAAGAGGCATCCGCTTACCTCGCGCGCAGAAATTGGGATGTAGACATAGCCGTCGGCCATTTCATGGACGAGCGCCGTCCAACGCCTCCTCAAAAGAAGTCGAATCCGCAGGGGAAACCTCTAAGATTAGTTTCAAAATCGCAGTTTCAATATTACTTGAAACCACTCAAATCGGGAGCTCTTCTTCTGAGTATGGATTTTTTCGTAAATTTTTCTGATTTGAATTCTCTTCTGGTGAATTTCTTGATTTAGGGTTGAGTGTATTCCTTTGAATGTCATTTCTTGGTTCGTTATTCAGTCCTCATATCTGAATCTTTTTTTTCGCCATTTTCTTACTTTTACAGTTCGATTGGAGGTTAACTCGACAGGAGAACATATCCCTGAAGCTATACCTCTAATGGCGTCATCTCAAGTGAAGGTAGTATAATCTTCTCTTTCTCTGCACTATATGGCTATTGTCTTACTATTTTCTTGAGATGTGTTTGCTAAAAGCTAAGCTCCAATTAGAATCTGGCAATGAAGAATGGGAATCTTAGTTTTACATATGGATATAGCAACTTATTATCTACTTATTTCAGATTCAAAATATCCAGGAAAGTAGAAGTGTTTGGCCGCTGATGGATACTTGGGTTGATCGAGTCTGCTATGAAACCAAAGTGTCTCGTGAAGAAGCACTCTATTACCTTGAGGGATTCAAGTGGAATTTGGGTCCGGCTATGGAGGCTTGCCGCAGAAAAACCTTCCCGGGGGTTTCGGTGAGCGAGGAATCTGCTGAGGAGCCGTCGAATTCCCCAGAGCAACCGTCTCAGTTGAATAATGAACTCATCTCTTCATTCTGCGATGCGGTTGGTGGAGCGACTAGAGAGGAAGCAATCTCTTTCCTTAAATTCTGCAATTGGAATGTAGACCAGGCCGTCGGCTTTTACATACACGGGTTCTCCGAGGATGAGCTATCTGCGGCAATGCCAATGAGTATGACGGAGAACAGAAATCTGCCTCTTTCATCCATGGGATTACCTTCACAATCGCAGATTCAGGCTTCACTTGGTTACTTGAAAGAAGGCGAAATAGGAGGCACTTCTAGGTGATTTCCTTTTCTTCTCTCTTTTGTTCTCCCTTTTTTACTTGCGATTTTGTCTCCAAGAAGTATGGAATAGTCCCGTAGATGTTTGTTTATAGAGTATTCTTAGTAGTTAGTAGGTATCTCTCTTCTGTCCTTTCAGGATCGCTAAACTACCATTTCTGAATCTTTTTTTTCCGCTATTCGCTTACTTGTACAGTTTAATGGAGGTTTATCTGACCGAGTCAGAAAGGTCACTCGAAGAGGCTGGTGAAGAAAACGCCTCAGTAGCCATTCCTGGAATGGCGTCGTCTCAAGTGGATGTATGTAACCTTCTCTTCCTCTGCATTTTCTTACTATGGTCTTGCTTGTTTTCTCGAACTGTGTTTGCTAAAAGCTAAGCTCAAAACAGAAGCAGGCAATGTGGATCTTAGTTTTACATAAGGAGTTAACATTCTATTATGTCTTGAAGGTCTTTCTCTGGCTTGGCTTTATCTGTTTTCGTGAGATAGTTAAAAAAAAGGGAACTCAACATTGATATACAGTACTGCTAGCATTTCTCCATTTTCTCTTCTGAGTATTTTGTTTTGTCTTAACTTTAAGGGTAAGGCTGTTGAGGAAGATTCAAGCACGGAGACATTCTCTGATCCTGTTGCCATCCAAGACAGGATAATTTTGGGGCCTCGAGCTGCGCGGAGTACTATTACAATAACTATCGTCTTGGCCGATGTTGAGTCCGTAAATATTCCTTTTAGATCAAAACCAAACGGTCAGAGACATCGGCGATGCCATTGACGAGCTAACACCAGATAACGACAGAGGCTACTTTTTGCAATCAATGGCTGGAGTAGAAGATTACATGGATTCGAATATAACTGTACACGAAATTTCTACTGGTCGTTCTACTCCGATCCGTAGCTTTGGTTTTGTAGTATCCATTGATTGATGTAACAGAGAGAGAGAGTAAGAGATGTATATGACTTTAGAAAGGATTCTTGCCTTGTATAGAAAGGAAAAAATAGAACAGAGCAGGTTCTTAAAAATAAACAATTTGTATTGTTGGAGTTTTTCTTCTAAGCAATTTTTAATTTTAATCGAGTGAAAAGTGTGTATAAATATGAATTATCAATATAGACTAGAGGTTTCAGTTGTCGATAAACTTGGAAGCTAGAACGGTCTCTTCTTGCCTGTGTCAACTGTTATTATTGTTATTTGACCATTTCACCCTCGCGTTTAGTAGATGTGATTTAGTTACACGACGTCGTTTGGACTGTACTATAAAAAGACGTAATGTTATCAAATATCAAGAAAATAATCATCGTCGTCTTGAAAAGATTCTGAAAAAGTTGAAAGTCCCGCCCAAATTGTGGACGACAATGGCTGTGGGGACGACAATGGCTGATCCGTCGGAAGTGAACCGAATGTGCAATGCACTTGGAGTCTCTCGAGAAGAAGCACTCTATTACCTCGAAGGATTCGACTGGGATTTGGCTTCTGCGATGGAGGCTTGCCTCATCAAAACCTTGCCTCCCGTCAAGGTTAAATCTTCGCCGGAGGTTTCAGTTATCGAGAAATCCACGGCGGCGGAGTCTTCAGCTACTCGAGTAACGATCAATCCACCTCGTATTTCGAATCAGGGTTCGTCAACACCGTCAAGAACGATCGATTCACGTCGGAGTTCGAATCAGAATCACGTCGGAGTTCGAATCGATTCACGTCGTAGTTGGAATCAGGTGCCGAATCCGCCCAAGGAACTATCGTCTGAATTGAAGAAAGAAAGCATCGATCGATTTCGCGAGGTGGCTTATGGAATGTCTCTACAAGAAGTCGTCACTTTTCTCGAACGCTTCAATTGGGATGTCAACATAGCCGTAAACCATTTCATGGACCAGCGAAATCCGCAGTATACATCAGATGATGTTGATGATCTTCCGACGATTGAGTATTTGCAGCGGCTTCCAGAGAATTATATTCCGATGATTGGGGTTTCGAATTTGGAAGGGTTCTCACAAGAAGAAACATCGGCGGTGTTGGCTGCGGAGATGATGGAGCATAGAGGTCCGCCTCTTCCATCATTATCTTCACAATCTCAGTTTCATGCTTCACTTGGCTGTGATCTCGGGAGCTCTTCTTCGTCTGGGTAATTTCCTTTATTTTTCTTGTGATTTCTTGATTTAGCGTTTAGTTGATTCCTGAGATAAATCTGATTTTTTTTTTTTTTGTTCCGCCATTTGTTTAATTGTACAGTTTGATGAACGTTGATGTGGCCGAGACGGGAGATTTAGACGATGTACCTTTAATGTCTTCATCTCAAATGCAGGTAGTAATCTTCCCTTTCTCTGCATTATATACTATTGACTGGGCTGTGTTCTCAAATTGTGTTTGTAAGATCAAAATAGAACCTTGCAATGAAGAATGGGAATCTTAGTTATATCTCTTGATGGGTCTTTCTTTGGCTTTTGACTTCTTTGTTTTCTTAAGATTGTTTATGAAGAAGGGAACTCAATGTTGATGCACACAGATTGTGTTCTATGATGAACATTAGAGAAAACAAAAGTTGATTAAAACTCCATCTTTCTCCATGTTTTATCGGCATAAAACTGTTTGCATTTTCTGCATTCAGATTCAGGATGGTAGCAGTCCTGTCTACCTCCAAGATTTGGCTTCGGCGATGGAGGCTTGCCGCAGCGAAACCTTGCCTCCCCTCAAGGATAAATCTTTGCCAGGGTTTTCGATGAATGAGATATCCGCGGTGACGGAGTGGGAGTCGCCAACATCGACGCCAGTGGTAATAAATTCACGTCGGATTTCGAATGATATGCGGATTCAGTCAGAGCAACTACCGCCAAAGAAAGAGGAACTATTGTCTGAATCAAAGGCTGGAAACATCAAGCAATTCTGTGATGTGGTTGGAGCGCCTCCACAAGTCGCAGTCGCTTACCTCGATCGCTACAGATGGCATGTAGACGATGCCATCAACTATTTCATGGACGAGTGCCTTGGAAATTCGAATCCGCAGTGTATCTCAGAAGATGATCATTCGACGATGGGGCAGTCAAATTCGCAGTGGCCCTCAGAGGGTGATCGTTCAACAACTTGGTTCTCAGAGGATGTAACATCCAAGGCATTGGCTTCAGAGAGGTGGCAGAACATGTGTCCGCCTGTTCCACTGATGGGATTACCTTCACAATCACAGTTTCAGGCTTCCGGGAGCTCTTCTTCTAGGTGACTTCCCGTATAAACTTAGTATGAGTCTCTCTGCTGTTATTTCAAGATCTCTGAACATCCTTGTCTGAATCTTTTTTTTCCGCCATCACCTACTTGTACAGTTTGACAAACGTTGATCCAACCGAGACAGAAGAGTCACTCAAAGAAGCTAGTGATGAAAGTGTCCCCGTAGCTATTCCTCTATTGGCATCGTCTCAAGTGGATGTAACTTTCTTTCTCTTCCTCTGCACTATTTACTATAGTCTTGCTACTTTCTCGAATAGTGTTTGCTTGAAAGCTTAGCTTAAAATAGAACCTGGCAATGAAGAATAGGGATCTTAGTATTATATATATATATATATATATATTTCTTGATGGTTTTTCTTTGGATTGGCCTTCTCTGTATTCTCCATTTTCCCTTCGCGTTGAGCTTTTGTCTTCATAATATGTCAGAAAAAATTGAAGGGTAAGGCTATTGAGGAAGATTCAAGCACGGAAACATTTCCTGATCCTCTGGCCATCCAAGACAGGACAAGTGTGGGGCATCAAGCTGCGCCGACTACTATTACAATATCTATCGTCTTGGCCGATGGTGGGTCTGGGATACCGGTAGATATTCGTTTTAGATCAGAGCAAACCGTCAGAGACATCCGCAATGCCATTGACGAGCTAACACAAGATAATGACAGAGATTATGATTTGCAATCAATGGCTGAAGTAGATTGCAGGGATATGAATGTAACTGTGGGAAGAATTGTTAAGGGTGGTTCTACAATTCTCCTCCAGGTCTTCCCGGATCCGTAGCTTTGATTTTGTATAGTTTACATTGATTCATGAAACAGAGAGAGAGAGAGAGAGAGAGAGAGAGAGAGAGAATATGACTATAGAAAGGATTCTTGCCTTGTATAGAAAGGAAAAAATAAAACCGAGCAGGTTCTTACTTGTAGATAGGAATGGATAAGGAGAGACTTCTTATAGCTCTGATATTGTACAGTTGTTACTTGTTACTGCGATTTATGTGATATAGAGACAACTGACGACTGAAACAACTGTTGTTCCTTTTTATCACTTCGCTCTGCTTTTCCATCTCGTCTCCTTCATTATATTTTACAAAACAGAACAGTTTCTTACACTTTTTTTTTGGGCAGAGGAATTGGATAAGAAGCGATGCTGAATGAAGTGAAAAAAAAAAAAAATGAACATTAATGCAGATTAATTTGACAATTGTTAAGTAACAAAGACAATGATGAAAAAAGAAACTATAGAAAAGGAGAAATAAAGAGTTACCCTTGCTCTTCTGTGGGATTACACAAGCAACGATTTTTTTTTCTTTCTTTCCCTTAAGTTAAAAAACCTTTTTAGGGTTTGAGATCATGACTGCCTGTATATTTGATTCTGTCACAGTCCCTCTCTCTCAATGCACTCTCTATTTCCATAATTTTGATTTATTAAAATTGAGTGAAAACTAGTTTGCCCTTTCCAGATGCCATCATCTTCCCTGCCCTGCCATTTTTCTCATTCATTCTTTTTCATAAAATTTATCGACTACGAAATTTCAGTAATTTATCAGAGCCGTTTCTAGTAATTTAGAGGCCTTAAAAGAGCTAAAGAAAATATGATTCTTTTTTTATATTCAAATAGTAAATTTAATATAAGTTTTGCTTCAAAAAGAAAATTAATATTCTTACATTAATAAAGTTATAATTTTCTATATAAAAAAATTTCGTTAAAAAGAAAAAATAATTTAAACATAACGCTTCAACTGTTTTAACATATAATAGAGTGTCTAATAGGTACAAATACAATCAATCAAACATTTCAAATATACCGAACATTTTGGTTCAAATTTCTTAGAATATTGTAGACAAAACAAATTATCAAGAAAATGGGAAAAATGAAAATTTTTACATAAAGGAGACTAATTTCTAAATATAAAGTAAACAATATAGAGAGAAATTTTTTAAAGTTAAATAGAAGTTAAAAAAGATGGATGTTAAAAAAAGAAAAGAAGAAAAGTTATTGATAAAGAAGAAAAATATATCTACGCACATTGCGTTGCGTTGCTAGCTAGTCTCTAGGCACATATCTCGCCTTCACAATTGTCACCCACTCTTCTTAGATTTCTCGATAACTTGGGAATAAATGTAGGTGATTGGTCATGTAAAAAAGAAATGTACTTGGTGGAAACAAAATAAAAATTAGTGTTCGTATTAGTTATCTTCGGTAGGTTGCATTTTCTAGACCGGCCAGCCAAATTAATGTAGTAGCAACACTAATTACGCAAAGTTGGACATGCAACGTAGTGGGAGATGTATCATAATTGTATCAACACTAATGATATTATACCATGTGTACAGAGAGATATGAGGTTGAAAGATTTGTCGACCGAACAGATGCAAACATGTATGGTAAAATACCAAACGTTTTGTTTTGCCTATAACTCTCTGACGAGATAATGAAATCAAACAATTTTGGTGCCTGTGCGTAGATAATGAAATTACCTTTCTATCGGTATATATAACGCAAAATTTGGCTAAGTATACAGAGAGATATGGGGTCGAAAGATTCGTCGACCGAACAGATGCAAACATGTATGGTAAAATACCGAACGTTTTGTTTTACCCATAACTCTCTGATGAGATAACAATCAAACGATTTTGGTGCCTGTGCGTAGATAATAAAATTATATTTCTATCGGTATATATAATGCAAAATTTGGCTAAGTGTACAGATAGATATGGTGGTCGAAAGATTCGTCGACCGAACAGATGCAAACATGTATGGTAAAATACCGGACGTTTTGTTTTGCCCATAATTCTCTGACGAGATAACGGAATCAAACGAGTTCGGCGCCTGTGCGTAGATAATGAAAGTGTCTTTCTATCGGTATATAGAACGCAAAATCTTGCTACCGACGGATGTCTGTGCGCAGAGAGATATGAGGGTCGAAAGTTTCGGTCCAACATATGCAAACATATATGTGTAAAATATCAAATTGTTGTTTTGCTCATAACTTTCTGTAGAAGTTTCCGATTTTCATGTTTTTGATGTTCGTCATAGATATTGAAATTACCTTTCTAATGATATATTACATGCACGATTTGGTTAATCATATAGAAAGTTTTAAGGGTCAAAATTTTTTTTTGATAGAATTGTGTAGAAACATATATGTTAGCTTGATTATTTTCGTAAGGAAAATATCAATGATTTATAGTGATGACGTATAAATTAATGTTTCATTTGTTGATTCATTTTTTTTATACAATGAGATAGTGGGAGTTTTGATTATGATCAGAACTTAAATTTTTACATGAAACAAATTAATTTATTATAATCAGATTATAACATGGGTGATGATTGGGAACATAGTGACCTCTTGATCTTGTGTTATGTATCGAATTATTATGAATTAATTTGTGTTCATTGTAAGATTATGTGTTGTGTATTGGAAATATGCAAAGGAACTAATGTCTTAAATTGGTAAAATTAAGGGATGTCTTCTGCCTGTAAGAACATCATTGTTGAGCTCAACAGAGGAGACAAACTGGAGGGTGACAATTACGATATTTGGTATCGTAAAGTCCAGTATGTCTTTGAAGAGCAAGAGGTGAAAGAGACTCTTTTCCATCTCATGGAAGAACCTGAGCAGTGTACCACGGCTCAACACATAAGAGACCAAGATGCATATAATGCTTGGAAAAGAAAGAATATCATCGCTCGCATTACATTGTTGAGTTACATGCAAGATGAGTTCATGTATGAGTTTGTGGAATATGAAATTTCGAAAGGTATTTAGGAAGTGATAGAACTCATATTTACATGTTATACGTATTATATATACACTAATATCATGCACTAGAACTATCATTTTGGACTATTTTAGTGCATTTGCATACACTTATGTATTTATAGGTATTTAGAGCAAAACTGGTGTTTCTATAGTGTTTTGTGATCTTAAGAAGCCACACGAACTTTAGAGCTAGTTGTTCGGGCCAAGAACATCATGGAAAACTTCCCGAGAAGCTTCACAGAGGAGACATCGACCATAGCAACGACCGTGAGGGATCGATGCTGAGCCGTAACGAAGACCATCGACCAGTCCAGGTCGATGCAAATGCAGAAAAACTGTTTTCACTGTAGCATCGACCCAGGGTGTCAGATGCTGTTCCAGCGAGAATCCCATCGATCCAGAACATCGAGCTAGGGTGCCAGATGCTGTTCCAGAGAGAATCCCATTGACCCAGAGCATCGAGCCAGGGCCGTCGCTGCTGTCCGTCCGGACAGAAAAGAAAAGTTTGATTAATGCACCTTGTAACTTATGGAAGCTTGAGATTTCGAGTTAATACCTTCCAAAAACTTCTAAAGACGCCCTAGACTCCTCTAAGTCTCCTAAACTCTATATAAACACATGCTATGCTCATTAGAAAGGGTTCCCAATTTTTTCACAACTTTGTAGCCACCACTTAGAGAGAAATCTTAAATACTCTTTGTTCTTTATTTTTATTATGCAAGTTCTTTAATTCTTATTCTTCTCATGTTTTTGCTTTATTTTACTGTTTTATTTATTGTTTTATCATGTCTTCTATCTCATATACTACCGTCACCTTCGGAGTTATGAGCGAGTAGATCCTTTAGATCTCTGGGGTGGAGATCGATGATGGGATCTACTGATTAGAAATTGATGTTTCTTGTTTTTAACCGATTGGCTACCGTGTATGTGTTCCTAAGGCTAGATTTACTTCCTGGGGGGTTGTCTAAGAGCTTGGTCTAATCCAAAAGGTATGACCAAGTGTTTCAGGAATTTTCTACACCATGAGAGTGGGTAGAGGTTTCGGATCTACATACTCGGAACAATAGTTAATCGATAAATCTATTCTTGCTTCTGAGCTTATCTAAATTAGCTTTGATCAAGTTAGTTTAGCACCTTAGAGTCTTGATGCCACGAGAGTGGATTAAGATCTCGGAACTAAGCATGTTAGGAGATTGACTACTTTGTATAGTTGCAATTGCTAGTCAATCCGGTCGATGATGAAATCGTTCTCAATGCTTGTAAGAGCACCACGAGAGTGGGTTTTCACAGAGAGGTTAGCATACCACGAGAGTGGACTAATCTATATACGAAATCTCTATACCGATGGATACTAACGAAATGTTAAAGAATATCAATTCTCGTATTAGAAGATTTCCGGATTCGTTCCCATTCACCCTTGGGATCATTTTCTTTATTATTGTTTAATCGTTATTTAATTTATGCACTTTATTTTATGCACTTTTATTTACACAGTTTAATTTATGCTATTTAATTTCTGTTAGTTATTTTATGCAATTTACTTTATGTTATTTAAATTCAGTAATTTAATTTAAGTAATTTAATTTATGCAATTTAATTTACGCAATTTTTTCTGTTATTTAAATTAAGCAATTTTATTTTATGCAATTTATTTTACGTAATTTAGTTTAGCAATTTAATTATCGTTTATTTATTTAACACACTTTAATTATTTATTTAGTTTATGCATTGCAATTATTTAAGACTTAGAAACAAACCCTAACCATTTATATTTTGCCTAGATTAGGTTTATTCCTGCAATCTCTGTGAAGTTATTCTCAGTCTCTGTGGATCGATCCCGTACGTACTACAACTGCATTACTGTACACTTGCGGTATAATCGGGTTAGACTCTCGAGACTATTTTCTAGTAGGGCTCGGGTGAAACCTGAGAAAGAGATGGAACTAATACCTCCTTTACCGGAAAGCCTTTTTGGAGAAATTTGGTGCAACATCGGCAACAAAGGTGAGGAGACTTAATCAAAAGTTTAATGACTACAAGGAGCGCCCAAATCAATCAATGAGGCAGCATCTTAGAGTCATGTCTAACATGATTAGAGAGCTTAAGACTGCTGGCCAGATTATGTCTGACGAACAGCAAGTACAAGCTGGTCTCCGCTCATTACCGGAAAGTTGGGATCATATAAAAATTCAGATGACTCACAATGAATATGTCAAGACATTTCACGTCATCCTGAATTAGAGGACGAGCGCTCAGAGGCTGCTAGACCTTTCAATGAAGCCAACTATGCAATTTCAAGCTCGAGCATGAAACACAAGAGAGGAAACTTCGGTAATAAGGCTTCCGAACAACCTAATCCTAAAAACCAAAAGAGAGACGCTAAGCGTGGAAAGAAAAGAGGGAAAAAGGATAAGGCGAAAATAAAATGCTATAATTGTAACGCATTGGGTCACTTTGCTCGTGAATGCACTAAGGCAAAGAAGGTATTATCCTTGAATATATCTCGTAAATATGCTTATGTTTCTAGTTGTGTCATGCTTGTTGAATCTATTGTGGATTGTAGACTCAGGTGCAACAGACCACATAACTAGAAGTCGTGAGGCATTTACGGAGTACTGACGCATCCCTAAAGATACAAGATGGTTATATGTAGGAAACATAAACAAAGTTGTTGTGATAGGTATTGGTTCTTGCCAATTACATATGCACGGTGGGAAAACTCTTATTCTACATGACGTCTTGTATGCTCCTGAAATTCGTCGGAATCTCGTCTCTGTTTTGGCTTTGCTTAAATTTGGATTTAGTTTAAACTTCTATGACATGGGTTTACACATTTCTTTAGGGTCTGTGTTTTATGGTTCTGGTTACACATATGATGGTTTTATTGTACTTGATTGTACAACTACTGCTAGTATTAATAAAAATTGTTTTTCATTTGTCACATGTTCTACTAAAAATGATATAGATATGTGGCATGCAAAACTTGGTCACATAGGAGGTGATCGAACAAAAAGATTGGCAAAAGAAGGCCTCCTAGGCCCACTAGCCCAAATTGATCTAAACACATGTGAATCATGTCTTGCCGGAAAAGCAATAAGAAAACCATTTAGAAAAGCAACCAGAGCCGAATATCCATTGCAATTAATCCATTTAGACATATGTGGTCCGATGAATGTAAAGGCACCACATGGAGCTTCGTATTTCATCACTTTTACAGATGATTACACTGAGTTCGGGAATGTATACTTGATTTTTCACATGTCAGAAGCACTAGAGTGTTTAAGACGTTATGTTATTTTGGTCAAAAATCAATTGGATAAGACCATTAAATGCCTAGGAACTAATCGAGGTGGTGAATATCTATCTGAACAGTTTAAAGAACTGTGTGATGAAAAGGGTATTTTTAGACAATTAACTACCCAACATACACCACAACAAAATGGTGTATCGGAAAAAAGGAATCGAGCGCTCCTTGAGATGGTTAGATCAATGATGGCACAAGATACTCTCCCTGTTTCTTATTGGGGAGATGGATTGCTTACCGCTGTCTATATTCTTAATCTTGTACCCTCCAAATCTGTTACTTCAACCCCTTACGAGTTATGGACAGGAAGAAAACATGTTCTTACACAATTAAGGTCAGGGGGTTCAGCAGCATTCGTTCGCGATACTTCTTATCCTCATGGGAAATTAGGTCTTAGAGGAAAGAAATGTATCTTTATAAGATACTCTGAGCTTTCTAAAGAATATGTGCTAATCAGTGAACAAACTGACGGAAGTATAATAGAGATCGAATCACGAGATGTTACGTTTCTTGAAAATAATTTTCCTAAGAAGGGTGAGATTGATAAGGGATTCCATCTAATGGAATTAATTGACCCAGAGGATACTTCTCTTACTATCCAACCTATGGAAGTCGATGCAAGTTCAAATGAACTGCCTCAACTTAGTGGGAGAAATACATTGGTTGATAATTCTTCTATGATGAAATCAAAAGAGTTTGAAATGCGTAGAAGTAACCATGGTAAGATCCCTCAACGTCGTTTTGAGATCGAAAGGGGAAGCTTTCATGGTGGCATTGCATTATGACTTAAAGCCTAAATCTGTTTATGAGGCTCTCTCTTGCCCAAACTCAGAGGAATGGAACGATGCAATATGAGAAGAACTAGAATCAATGAAAATAAACCATGTCCGGTACTTGGTTAATCTTCTACATGATCGACGAGCAATCGAAAATAAATGGGGTTTTACGACCAAATATAAGGCGGATGGATTCATAGATAGATATAAGACACGCTTAGTAGTGAAAGGATACAACCAAAAAGAAGGCATAGATTTAAAATTACATTAGATGGACGTTAAGACTGCGTTTCTTAACGGTGAACTAGAAGAAGAAATTTACATAGAACAACCAGTTGTTTCATAGTAAAAGGTCAAGAGAACAAAGTTTGCAAGCTCAAACGTTCTATATATGGCCTAAAACAATCTTCTAGGCAGTGGTATTTTCATTTTCATCAAACAGTAACATCTTATGATTTTACGATGATTAATGAAGATCATTGTGTCTATGTCAAGAGCACTAGACAATCTTTTGTTATTTTATCTCTATATGTCGATAATATCCTTTTGGCCAGTAACGATACGGAGCTCCTTACAACCGTTAAAAAAATGGTTATCATCTACTTTTGAGATGAAGGACATAAGAGATACAAATTATGTGCATGGTGTTAAGATACACCATGGTCGATTAAGGAGATTATTAGCTCTTTCACAAGAGCCATACATTCGTAAAATCTTTGAAAGGTTTAAAATGCACACGTGTAATCCTATTAACACTCCAATCGCAAAAGGTGACGGCCTAAGCCTTAATATGTGCCCAAAGACCCCAGATGAGAAAAGATAGATGGAAAAAGTCTCATACGCTAGTGATGTGGGCTGCTTGATGTATGCAATGATGTGTACTCGATCAGATATTTGTTATGTTGTTGGCTTGGTAAGTCGCTACCAGTCAAACCTCGGAAAGAAACATTAGGTGACAGTAAAAAACGATCCTAAGATATTTAAAAGGAACGATGGATTATTCTTTGTGTTATCAAGGAAATCTATATTTGACGGGATACTTAGATGTTGATTGGACATGCGACCTTGACAAGCGTAGATCAACTTAAGGATATACTTTCTTGCTAAGTGATGGTACAATTACTTGGAGCATCAAGAAACAGTCTTGTATATCATTGTCTACCATGGAAGTTGATTTCATGGCATGTTCAGCATCGGTCCAAGAGGCTGTATGGCTAAGGAGTTTCCTACAAAGCTTGAAAGTTACACCAAGTCCTTCGCACCATGTTATGATTCATTGTGATAATCACATTTATAGCTTCGTAAGAGACATTGTAGCAAAGAAGAAAGTGATACTAAAGTACATCTATACGCATAAGATGGTAGCTTATCCTTTCCTAGAGAAGTTTTAATGCTCACGTTTGAGCTCTAGGTTTGCATAGGGTTTAGGTGATGTACAAATAATCTTTGCTATTTGACATTGTATTTATTCTTATATCTTATGATATTTAAAGCATGTTATACACTAGTCGGTTTTTCCTAGATATACACTTACACACATAGGAGTTATCAAGTTAGAGATTGGTTCACTCACATGAACAATCGCCATATATTTCTTGATATGTTGGCTGACGGCTGAATTGAGATTGATCGATTCTTGACAATATATGATGAGACATTATAAGTTTGGCATCAGTGGGAGAGTGCCCCTTATTTCTTATAAATGTCGCTTTAAAAAAAAGTTAAGATGAGGTATAATTTTTTTTAGTACCGATCATGATTTCCCCAAAATCATGAAAAACTTGATAAAGCTGGATAAGTACGTGACTTAAGTGATAATATACTTAAGAATATTACTTTGATCCACATAGTTATGTTTGATTTATTAAATCAACACAATCTATATGAGCAAGATAATAACTATGGCATGTGAGTCATACCACATGTGCTAGAATGACCATATAGGAACCGAGTGATCTATATTTCCCTATCTCTCGCAATGTGAGTTCCTATAAAACCAATTTGTGGTTAAATGTTACCCTTGAACTTTTCCATTATGTACTTAAAGGGATGTGTTAAATGTTTGCAATTTAACATGGTTTTTTCGACGGCGATGAAATAGTTAGCCTTATGAGACATGTTAAGAAAGCAGCTAACTCAGAACTTATGGATATGATGACGGAAGACAAAATCATTTCCTTATATCTTGGCATATGTGTTTGGTGGCCAGCCACTATATATTACTTAAACGAAGTTAGATATAGTGAACACATGATGTATGAAAAAGTCTAATATATGCTTAAGGGATAAGGTATATTAAGATGGATATAAAAAAAAAATGGATTTGGGGAATAGATTTACATAATGACATATGAATATTTCATCTTAGGGTTGTAGCAAATGTGTATCTTTAACAAGTACACGTTTGAGCTCCCAAAATGCAGGTATGCTCGAAAGGGGTCACACGGGTCATTTGCTGTATGATTTCCATGTCATGGTCCTCAAGATTGTTTTTCCTACAATTAAGATTGTTCTAGTCTTGTTTCCACTATTATGTGCGAGCGGAAGATGTTGGTTTAAGAACCGGTTACGCTCATTATTAAGAAATAATACCGAGTCGGTTTCGTTAACCGGAAATTATGGTAGTTATTTCTATTAAAAGAACAGTTGTGTCTTTCTATTGTTTGTGTCTCTTGGACATGTCTCTCTGTGAATTATATAAGATAGACATTGGAGATAGAAAATGGTAGTAGTTGAGTTCGTAAGAATTCTAACAAAGAAAGACAAAACAAGAGAACAAAATAGAGGACAACTTGGGACCGGTGATAAGTGGTTGATATCCGCTTTGTGATACCTTCCCTGACTTCTTTCAATCCAAGATTACATCCAACTGTTGTAAGGTACGCTTTCGGTTTAAACGCTTCCGCATCGTTAAACTCTAATATTTTGATCCTACGTGCCACTAAAAGTCATGAAATGAAATCCACGTTAGTTAAAATTCCTAACGTATAACTTGGATTGGAATAATCACATGCGTCAGTTTGAAATATCTCACATATTTCCAAAATGAAAAACATAAACTTAGCATAACTACAAACACAAATACGTTGGTTGATTGGAAACGTTTGTAGCTTCTTAGTGCTTTACAAAGAAGAATTGACATCGTTTTGATTTGTTTTTGGATTAATCTAACTTCAAAGCTGGTGAAGTGGCAAGGTGATCTCGTTATGGTTTAGGTAACAGAAGATCGTTAAACCGAACAAGAGATGTACGGTGAATATGATCTAACATTTCCATTTAAATGATTAACCCAAATATTTTATTTGGATAGTCTATTTGAATGTTGTTTGTTTCTATTTTGAGTTTTTATCTAGATAATTCATCCCAATGAACATTTGTTTGTTTGTTTAGTTTTTGTAATTCTCCATCTCCATCTAAATGTTTTTAATAAAAAAATGATTAAAATACCAATACTTTAATCTAATCATATTTTTAACCTTAACCTTAATCTTATTAATTTTAAATTCTTGATTTAAAATATATTTACAACTATGTACTTTTCAAATTATTATTTTTGACATTTATAAATTGATTTAAAATATATTTACAACTAATATATTATAAAATATTGAAATTTTAGGGATTTTCGGAAATTTTACGATTTTTCAAAATTTTTACGGTTTTTCAAAAAAATTACGATTTCTAAAAATTCTATAGTTTTTCAGAAATTTTCCGGTTTTCCAGAAATTTTACGGTTTTTCGGGAATTTTACGGTTTTCTGGAAATTTTACGGTTTTCTGGAAATTATACAGTTTTCCAAAATTTTACGATATTCCATAAATTTTACGGTTTTTCAGAAATTTTACGATTTTTCAAAAATTTTATGGTTTTCCAGAAATTTTACGGTTTATCGAAAATTTTACGATTTTTCGAAAATTTTACGATTTTAGAAAATTTTACGGTTTTCCAGAAATTTTACGGTTTTCTGGAAATTATACGGTTTATCGGAAATTTTACGGTTTTTTCGAAAATTTTATGGTTTTTCGGAACTTTTATGGATTTCCAGAAATTTTACGGTTTTCGGAAATTTTACAGTTTTCCAGAAATTTTACGGTTTTCCGAAAATTATACGGTTTTTTAGAAATTTTACGGTTTTTAGAAAATTTTACGGTTTTTTCAGAAATTTTACGGGCTTTTGGAAATTTTACGGTTTTTTAGAAAGTTTACGGTTTTTCCAAAATTTTACTGTTTCTGGAAAATTTACGGTTTTCAATTTTGTTTACGGTTTTCTGGAAATTTTACGATTTTTGAGGGTTGGAAGATATTAGGGATTTTTGAGAGATTGATACTTTGGTATTTTGTAATTTTTTTATTTAATGAGGGATATAATTGGTATTTGTTATTTTGAATGATTCATCTCCATTCAAATGATCCAATTTGGATTAGCGAGATGAATTTTTAATTTTTGCTTACATTTTTATAACTCATTCAGATGGTTCATCTGGATGATGTTTATTTTAGATACTAACCAAACATCAATTGTCATCTTCATTCAAATGAACTATCTGAATGATAAAACAAACAGATCCTAGTTTATTTATAAAAAAACAGAGCAGATACGAGAATAGCTGAAGCGTTAGCTGGGGCTAACAATCATGAGATTTGTTCCCATCGTTGATGTAAAGACCTGCAAACAGCAGAATTATGATGTCGCCTCGAAGTGATCCGATCGCCAACAGTCTTAATAATGATCTGCTGCAATAGTGAGTTTGAGCGCCTAACCGATCCATGGTTCCTGTTGTTGCGCTCACGCCAAACATTGTAGATAGTTGTCTGGAAGATCATTCTATAGAGAGTATTTTCCAATCTTGTTTTCCTATTTTTGATAAGAGAGGTGATTGTAAAGTGCCAATCCGGAGTTGCTCGAAGGCCTAAGATCTTGTCGCAAAGGTTAGACCAAATTGTAAAGACGTATGGGCAAGCGAAGAAGAGATGATGACGCGATTCATTTCGTTCGCCACATAGGGGACAAGGCTGTGCGTTACCCCATACGGCCATGCGAGTCCCAGTAGAAAGCTTGTCGAGCAAGGCAAGCCAAGTAATAAATGAATATCTTGGTATGGCATAAGAGAACCAAAGAATTTTTGCCCACGGTGCTACCTGGTTATGCTCACGGATTTGGTGCCATGTTGATTTGGCTGAGAAATGAGATTTGTACACAGGAAGGCTTTAACCTCCACTTAGTGATGTCTTGTCCCGAATTAGGAGCAGGAGGCTGCTGGTTCTTGATAACGTCAACGACCGAACGGAGGTTGCTATCACGAAGTCTTCTAAAGAACCAATTGTTATCAACACAAGCATCAGATACCTTAGCAAAGGGAGATAGTCCTAATTTCCTCCTACCAGATTCTCCCACAACATCCATAAGGCATCCCAAATCAGTCCAATTATCATACCAGAAGCTTGTTGAACGTCCATCTTTAATGTCGACTCGAACGAAAGATCTTGCGAGTTCCCTAAGCTTGAGTAGTTTTCTCCAAACCCATGAACCCTTTGCAGGATGTTTAACCTCCCAAAATGATTCCTGTTTTAGAAGGTACTTTTTGACCTAGGCTACCCAAAGAGAACCTGAATTACAAATTAATCGCCAGATTAGATTCAGAGAGAAAACAATTGAAGTATCACGAAGTTTCCTGATTCCCAAACCGCCTTCACGTAATGGTCGTGTTACATTGTCCCAAGAGACCTTTGAGTTGGAGGTGTTGATAGGTGAACCTGACCATAAAAACGCAGAACACATGCTCTCCAGTTGATCGAGGCACCTTTGAGGAAGCTTAAAAGCAGAACACCAAAAGTTTGTAATTCCTGCGATAACCGATTTGATGAGTTGAAGTCTTCCAGCATAAGACAAAGTTTTATTTTTCCAAGATAAAACCCGCGAGCGGATACGATCCACTAAAGGTTCGTAGTCGTGTCGCGACATGGTCTTGGTTGTCAACAGGAGACCAAGATATCTGATTGGTAATGCATCAAGTTTTAACCCAGTAATGTGCGCCTTTGTGATCAGCGTTTGGTGTGTCTTCCCAGCAACATACAACGCCGATTTTGCGAAATTTATTTCCAAGCCAGAAACCACCTTGTAAACTGCTAGGATGTCCATGATCCCTTGTAAAGATTTATCTGTTCCATCGAAAAAAATCATTATGTCATCCGCGAAGCTGAGGTGAGTGATTTTTACCTCCTTACAGAAAGGGTGGTGTCCTATTCGGCCTTCCTCCGCAGATCGATTTAGGAGTAAGGATAGGACGTTATTAGCGATGTCATACAAGTAAGGAGACATTGAGCAGCCTTGCCTGATGCCTCTAGATCTTCTGAAATAACCTGTCAACTCGCCATTGATACATACCGAGAAAGAAGCCGAGGAAATGCAGTCATATATCCAGTGTATGAACAAATCCAGGATCCCCATAGCACGAAGAGTCATGATTATAAAATCCCAGCGAATTGTATCAAATGCCTTAGAGATGTCTAGCTTTAAGCTTGACCTTGGTGTGATGGTTTTTTTGTGGTAGTCTTTCACCAATTCAGTTGCTAGAAGGACGTTTTCAAGTAAGAGCCGACCCTTAATGAATGCTGATTGATTCTGTTCTATTGTCTCTCGGAGAATCGATTTGAGTCTGTTGGCTAGAATCTTTGAAATTGTTTTGTAGATGATGTTGCAGCAGGCAATGGGGCGGTAATCACGGACCGTTTTTGCTGGTTGAATTTTTGGTAAAAGAGCCAGTGCAGTTGCGTTGACACCATAAGGCATGAATCCATAAAAGAAAAAAGATTGAACTGCAGTGACAATTCTTTACCAATAATATCCCAGCTTATTTGCTGGCATGGAGAAGACTACTCCCTTAATTTCTTCACTCGTTACTAGGGATCGGAATTCTTTACTCATTGAAAGAATTCCGATGAGTAACCGTCTGGTCCTGAGGACTTGTTTGCTGGCATGGAGAAGACTACTCCCTTAATTTCTTCACTCGTTACTAGGGATGTGAGTTTGATTGCCTCATCAAGTGGGCAACGATATTGGATAAGGTTCTCCAGGAAAGCCACATTGATGGGGCGTTGGTGGCTTGTCTCTTGCAGGTGAAGCTTGAAAAAATCGACAATCTCTGTCTTGATCGCTGTAGGATCCACAATAACAGAACCGTCAGCCATGGTTAAAGAATTGATCTTATTACCTGCGTTTCTAGACTTGACATTGTTGTGGAAGAACGGAGTATTTCGATCCCCACAAGCCAACCATGTATTTCTTGATTTTTGTTTGAAAAACTTTTTCTTAACGCCGGCAAAGTGGTTCCAATTTTCCGTTGCTTCTGTAACTGCCCGGAAGGTGTCATTCGACGGATGTTCCAAATCTTCTTGTTGAACTTTACAAAGCTTCTCAAAAGCTTCCTGAGTTAGGCTTGAAATACCACCATATTTGTCACGATTTAATGCTCTTAGAAATGGTTTAAGGAGCTTGAGTTTCGTATGAAGCCTGTGTAAAGCTGACCTTGAGTGAAACAACGCCTCTGAAGTCCCCCAAAAACGAGAAACCACAGCCTTAAACTCTGGAATTTCTGTCAGGTAATTGAAAAACTTGAAAGAAGCTTTCCGTTTGCCTGAAGGGAGAGATGTATGGACGACACTTCTTACATGGTCGGAGATCCCGTTGGTTTCATAAGAGGCGTTGGAGTTGGGGAACGATGTCAACCATGCTGAATTAACTAGCACACGATCAATCTTTTTACTGATTGGATCATTATCCCTGTGATTCCACCAAGTAAAATTCGTTCCAGAAGAGCCAAGGTCCATTAGACCACAGTCCAAAACCAATTGTTGAAAGTCATGCATGCCGGATTGGTGCCGTGTATGCTGTTGAGAATGATCACTTGATGCTAGAATTTCGTTGTAATCGCCCAATAAAACCCATGGCAGAGTTGCTGTACCATAAAGAGCCTCACAATGTCTAATATCATTCCACAATTTTACTCTTTCCCGTTGAAAATTTGAGGCATAGATGCAAGAGCAAAAGAAGCTCTCACCACGCACCGTCGAGATATGGAGGGTAATCAATTGCGCTGATTTGAAAAGAACTGTAACTTGAACTGATGGAGAGTAAACAAACCAGATACGGCCGATGATTATAGTTTGTGACGAAGCTCCATCCAGGGAAAACGAAGTCATAAATGTCTTTGAAGTTGCATTCGTGAACGCAGAGTTTCGAGCAAGCAACCAAATTCCGGAGGTGAAATGGAAGAACGAAGCCAAAATTTAACAGAGCGTTGTTTGCGCATTTGATTGAAGCCCCTAGTATTCCACGCAAAAAAAAATCGTCATGTCATTCCGAAGGAAGCTTTCTTTGTTTTGTTGTTGATGTGATTCTGTTTTTTAGATCCATTCTCTTGCTCACGACGTGAAACAATTTGTTTTAATTTCTTGTTTCTTGCATTTGCTTTGACCTTGGCTTTTTTATTGACAACTGATTCAGCGAAATCAGGATCAACTTGATCATCTAAGTCGTTTAATTCTCCTTCTTCTTCGTCTTCATCGATAAGAGCAAGAACCTGAAACCGAGACGGAGATGATTGAGCTGCATCATTTGAAAGTTTTTCAGCAGCAGATCCTTCCGTTAAATTTGACTTGACAGGGGAGGTTCGAGAATTTTTTGTGACTATCGTTTGTTGTTCCTTTTTTTCAGTTTGCGCTGCTTGCTTTTCCATCTTGTCTCTTGTGTTTCTTCATTATACTTTTGCAAAACAGAGCAGTTTACTTTTTTTTTTTTTTTTTTGGACAGGGGAACTGGAGAAGAAAACAATGATGAATGCAAAAAGGAAACTAAGAGGCGACAGATCGGTTTAAGGGAATGTGTTATTTTGAAATGAAACTGTTAACATTAATGCATTTGACAACTGCAACTTAACCAAATTAAAGATGAAAAAAGAAATATTTACCCTTGCTCTTATGTTGGGATTTCAAGTTCTTTTATTGTCTACTACATCATAAATAACAGGTCAATGATTAAGAAAATTAAAGAGAAAATAATACTCCCTCCATATCAAATTAAAATTGATGTTTTACAAAAAATATTTTGTTTCCAATTTTTTGATGTTTTCAAATTTCAATGCCAAGTTAATTATATTTTTATATTTGATGACTTATTGTATTCTGCAGACTGTTTTTCTATCGGTTGGATTGTTTTAAATATATAATAAATGATGTTTAATTTAGAAAAAAAAACAAAAGATTAAATGATTTCTTAATTTGTGTGCTATAACCTTAACCATAAAACATATCGGTAAATTCACGGATTAGTAAGATCTCGAGGGACTCGCTGTTTGAAC
This sequence comes from Boechera divaricarpa, assembly GCA_026770425.1. Taxonomy (NCBI): domain Eukaryota; kingdom Viridiplantae; phylum Streptophyta; class Magnoliopsida; order Brassicales; family Brassicaceae; genus Boechera; species Boechera divaricarpa. Next base: position 15,268,095 of record CM049186.1, read on the forward strand.
TTGAATTCATTATGGTGCAATCTTCATAGTAACTCTATTTATAAGATATAACTTGCATATTCTCTTTATTACTTAAGTATCTTCCTGTTCATCGATCATAGCCGTTGAATGAAGCCCACGATGGTTTTTGATTTTCTACTTTTCCTGTCTGAAACCAAAAACCCTAACTTGATTCCCATTCATACTCTTCCCCGCCTCTACAATTTGATTATTTGAATATAACTACAGAAAACTCAACCTTATTACTATCCGTGAAGCAAAGAGAAAGAGAAGAATTGGAATAGATGTAGTTTGGCAATGGAGTTGTCACTTATCTTATAGATAGAGATGTTCACCGATAAGTCATTGTTAAACAATGATTGTTTATAGTCCTGCCGTCTTGGTATACTGGCGTTTACGAAAAAGTTCTAGTTATATATCTCGACTTGGACAAATTACGAAAATTACGAGCCGGCTATGGAGAAAAAAGTAGTCCTTGCAGGTTTTAAAGAAAAGACATAGCGGCATTGACTTTTGTGTGATTTGTGTAGGGGTTGGAGAAGACATCAGTCGAGTTTTAAACCTGTAAAAGTGGCAACGTGATCACGTTACGGTTGAGCTAACAAAAGATGATTAGACAGGAGTATAGGGTGTTTACTCAAAAACAACCACTGCAGATTCTGAGGAACCAAATCTGAATCAGAACAAAATGTGAGTGCAATTATTAGTAATCCTGCTGGAAATTACAGGGATGTTTATTAAAAAAAACCGTTTTGAGCAAAGATTGGTGGTCTCAACATGAAGCCAGCAAGGGACACTGTTCAGTCTCCCTTAAGAGTCTAAACACTCTCTTCTTCAAGGTATAGATATCAAAGCCAAACCAAAGCAAATAAGGAAATAACAAGGATTGGTCTATTTAGCGGCTTCAAGTGCAGATGCTCCAGAGATAATCTCGATAAGCTCTGTTGTAATGGAAGCTTGACGAGTCCTGTTGTAAGTGAGGGTGAGACGGTCCAGCATTTCTCCTGCGTTTCTGCTGGAGCTGTCCATGGCAGACATTCTTGCTCCCATTTCACTACATGCATTCTCCAAAACCGCATTGAACATCACCTAGTAGAGTTTACGTAAACAGCCAAAATGTTATGTTTCTTTCTATGCTGAAATAAACATAAACAAGTTAAGCCCTTGGTTACTTACACAAGAGAATTGGAACTCGGCCAGATTCTGCAATATTTCTCCCTTTGTTTCACCACCTTCAATCTCATAAGAGTCGAGGTCGCCAAGTTTTCCTCCAATTTCAGACTCCTTCTCAATAATCTTTCAATGTAAAAAACACACATATTTAATTAAGTTTATAGTTATTGCAGAATGTGAAATACTAAGCACAAATGATAGTCCTGAGACGTTTGACAGTTGTTACCTCTGGTGACAAAACAGTGGACACAGTTGGTAGAAATGCGACAACCGAATGGAACTTGTTGTAGACAATGCGCAAAGCATCAAATTCAACGTTCTTCAGGATGTCATCTGCTAGAACTGAGACCTGAAGAAGCAAGTAAACATAAGGAACACTAAAGACAATAATTACATAGCTCAAGTAATGCTCCTAACTATTAGCAATTATGACCTACCTGAGCATAATTAAGTGGGTTCTTATTCAGCTCTGTTACAGAGAGGACAATGTCGTTCTTTGAGTCACGAAACATTATAGCCTTTGCTTTCTCTCCGACAATAACAAACTGAACTTCCTTTTCGGGACCTGGAATGATATAAGAATTAATATCAGATTTGGTAATTTAGGAAAACTAAACTACGGAACCATCAATAGTGCTTTCAAAACATACCAGAATTCAATTTGTACAGAGCCCTGCTCACTTTAACAACAGTGGAGTTAATTCCACCACAGAGACCCTTGTCAGAAGAGAGAGTGACCACCACACTCTTCTTTACATCAATGCCTGGTTTTTTAATCAAGTAATGGTAGAAATCAGAAACACATCCAAAAGAACAACACAGAGATAGCAAGAGGATGGATATCTCAGAATATAGTAAGAGCAAAAGATTGTTCGTCATCATCAATACCAATGCAAGCCATGAAATGATCATTGATACTAGTATAAAGTGACTAAAAAAGAACTATTCTTTATTGCCAACCATACTGGGATTATCTCCTAGAAGTGCAGTAAATGGCTGCCAAAGTCCACGGGAGTTCTCAGCTCTGCCTTGAACTGCTCTAAGCTTGGAAGCAGCAACCATCTTCATTGCCTTTGTGATCTTCTGGATGTTCTTAACACTCTTCATGCGGTTACGCACTGCACAGAGAATACATGTGAAGCAATTCATGGAGATTAGAACATCTTAGATTCTTAGAATAACAGTCCAAACTAGGCAAAATGAATCTCCAATGATCAGCTGAGACTTACCCACTTGAGTTGAGATAGATCGAACTCCAAGAAGTCCTTCCTCCCTGCAAATCAAATACAGGTTAAGTCCTCATCATCCAATATCTCATCTAATCAACACACAATGACACCTAAAAACAAAATTAAACTGGATAGATGTTGGTAAAATCAAACGCCAACAGGTGGAAGCTGATTAAATCTGACAAGGTGAGGCAAATCAAAATTGCGATAAAAAAAACGAGTTTCAAGAGAAACGAGCTATACTCAACGTTTCTGAGTCTCAAAACTCCAAATAGAACAAAACAAACATCTCACTCACTAGAGCTCCCGAACCAAACAAACCAATTCGATTGTTTCTCGTCTATTCGAAATTCAAGGAAATGAAAAATGCTCTAACCCTAAACAATAATTCATCAAAATAACCAAAAACATCAACGACTCAATCAAACCAAAACGATTTCAAATTCAGAAGACTATCAATGAAGAACATCGAAATGCTGTACTTATACGCAAGGATAAGAACGAAGGAGGAAAAGAGATCTCACTGGTCAGAAGAGAGAGGAGATCGGATTGCAGCGATTGGGCGAGCAGCGATTGAAGGGAGAAGACGCCTCCCTTCACGACGGAAAACAGCCATTGCCATTGATTAAAGGATTGATCGATAAAACAACAAAACCTAGCTCCGGCGAAATTTCTCAGATCGGATTATAGATGGATTCGAGAGAAATGACTGCTATGGCAACATATCAAGGGCTTCTTTATTTCTCCTTCTCACAGAACTAACACACTTTTCACGACGTCGTTTTGACTTTTGACTTTTATTACCAAAAATTTCCCCTGAACTTAGTTGGGCCTCACAGAGGCTAATACTAATACTTCTTCGGCCCATTTGTTCAGGCCCAAAAATTGACTCAGCAATTCAGCATTGCATCTCCCAATTTACCAGGTCACCACTTTTTTTTTTTTTTTTTTTTTTTTCAATTTTGACTATGTCTATAAACAAATAAATGCGAGTTGTTTGGAAACGGAACAAACTCATAAATGTAATACATTAAAATTCCAAGATAAGATATTAATAATTGAAAGTTAAGTAGTAGACAAGATATTAAACAGAATTTGTCATCATCATATGGAATATGCGTTCGTTTGATCCAGTGTGAGTAATAATGGTATGTGTGTTGATTTTTCTTGTTGTTAAATTAGTATGAACTATGAACGCACTTAATGTTAGTTTGAAAAACAGCCAGAGAGTTATATAGATAGCGTGGTGGTGGATTTTACTTCATGAAAGATACACCTAGACATCCCACGTGGCATTTAAACACCCACCTTATTATTTTCTCATAAAAGTTTATGAAAGGCGGCTTAAGAAAACATATCTAGCGAAATCTTTGATATATCTCTTTTTGATTCAAAAATTTCCTCAACTTGTTCAATCTCAAACACCATGTCGCAACCACGACTGCGTTTGCGTTTTCTCTCTGTACTCGTACTCTATTGTATCATCTTCGCTTCAAGCTTCTTGATAATCAATGCTCTTACTTGTCGTCCAGACCAAATCCTAGCTCTAATGCAATTCAAGAACGAGTTTAAATCCGACAGTTGCAACCGCAGTAACTACTTTAATGGAGTCCAGTGTGATAACGCGACTGGTGCGGTCACGAAGCTTCAGCTCCCAAGTGGTTGCTTCACTGGAACTCTCAAACCCAACAGTAGTCTCTTCGAGTTGCATCAGCTTCGTTACCTTAACCTCTCTCACAACAACTTCACTTCCTCTTCACTCCCTTCTGAATTCAGCAATCTCAACAGATTAGAGGTTTTGTCTCTTGCCTCTAATGGCTTTACTGGTCAAGTTCCTTCCTCAATTAGTAACCTAGTCCTTCTTACCCATTTAAACCTTTCCCATAATGAGCTCACTGGTAGTTTCCCACCTGTAAGAAACCTAACAAAGCTCTCTATTTTAGACTTTTCTTACAATCAATTCTCAGGAGCCATACCTTCTGATTTACTACCCAGTTTGCCTTTCTTGTCTTATCTTGATTTGAAAAAGAATCGGCTTACTGGTTCTATTGATGTTCCCAACGCTTCTTCTTCATCTAGGCTAGTGCATTTGTGCCTTGGGTATAACCAATTTGAAGGACAAATCCTAGAGCCTATCTCAAAGCTCACAAACCTCAACTATCTTGACCTTTCTTCCTTAAACATAAGTTACCCAATTGACTTACGTGTCTTCTCTCCTCTCAAATCTTTGTTGGTCTTTGATCTTCGTAAAAATAGGTTATTACCAGCCAGTTTAAGTTCAGATTCAGACATTCCATTGAGCTTAGAAAGATTGCTTTTGGCGCAGTGCGACATTATCAAGTTTCCAAACATCTTAAAGACCCTTCAAAACTTGGAGAATATAGACATTTCCAACAATCTAATCAAAGGGAAAGTGCCTGAGTGGTTATGGAAGCTTCCTCGTCTTAGCATAGTGAATCTTGTTAACAATTCTTTTACTGGTTTTGAAGGTTCTTCGGAAGTTTTACTTAACTCATCAGTGCGGATACTAGATTTTGCCTATAACTCCATGACAGGAGAGTTTCCTGTTCCACCACTCAATTCTATCTACTTGTCTGCGTGGAACAATAGTTTCACAGGGAACATACCTCTCTCAATTTGCAACCGAAGCTCTCTCGTCGTCCTTGATCTATCCTACAACAACTTCACCGGTCCAATTCCTCTATGTCTGAGTAACTTAAAAGTAGTGAATCTCAGGAAGAACAGCTTGGAAGGAAGTATACCTGACGAGTTCTATAGCGATGCTTCGACACAGACGCTTGACGTTGGCTACAATCGACTAATCGGGAAGCTTCCAAGATCGCTTTTAAATTGCTCATTTCTAAAGTTTCTGAGTGTTGACAACAACAGAATTGAAGACACGTTTCCTTTCTGGCTGAAGGCTCTACCCAATTTGCATGTCTTTACTCTCCGTTCAAACAGATTCTTCGGCCATCTCTCTCCTCCTGATCAAGGTCCTCTCGCGTTTCCCGAGCTGCGGATACTTGAACTGTCGAATAACAGCTTTACCGGAAGCTTGCCACCAAGTTTCTTTGTTAACTGGAACGCATCATCACTCAATGAAGATGGACGTATGTACATGGGAGACTACAAGAATGCTTATTATATCTATGAAGATACTTTGGATTTGCAATACAAAGGTCTATTCATGGAGCAGGGGAAAGTCCTTACTTCCTACATCACCATTGATTTCTCTGGGAACAAACTTGAAGGACAGATTCCGGAGTCCATTGGTCTGTTGAAGGAATTGATTGCGCTCAACTTATCGAACAACGCCTTCACAGGCCATATTCCTCTGTCTTTGGCAAATGTTACGGAGCTCGAGTCACTAGACCTGTCAAGAAACCAACTATCAGGGAATATTCCTAGTGGAATCGGGAGCCTCTCGTTTCTGGCGTACATAAGTGTGGCTCATAACCAACTCAAAGGTGAAATACCAAGAGGACCACAGTTTAGTGGGCAAGCTGAATCATCATTTGAAGGGAATGCAGGTCTATGTGGTCTTCCTCTCCAAGGAAGTTGCTTTGCGCCATCAACACAACAGCCAAAGGAAGAAGAAGAAGAAGAAGAAGAGGACGAAGTGATAAGCTGGAAAGCAGTGGTTATAGGGTATTGGCCTGGACTATTGTTTGGATTGGTAATAGCACACTTTATTGCTTCATTCAAGCCGCAGTGGTTTGCCAAGATAGTTGGTCCTGATAAGCGCAAGCAAGTAGATCCAGTTAGATTGTTTATGACTCTGGATTCAAGATGGGACAGTTTCGATAAGAAGAATAACGTACAACAAAAGTGATATGTAAATGTGGTATGTGGATATGTTGTTACCTGATGTAAGAAAGAGGTTTTATTAGTTTTGGTTCCCTTAATTAAGATATTTCTTTTGGCTGATAATGTCCTGATGTATGTCATGGTATATTATTGAGAAGGAGGCTTATATGATGTACTGTTTTGGCTCTTCTCTGGTTCCTGAACTAACTCGAGCTGAAGAAGTGCTGATGCATAAGTGCAGAATCTGCTGGTCCTTAAGCTCTCTGCTTTGACTCTGGAGCTGTTGGACTAAAAAGAAACTCATGAGTAAAGAGAGAGTCTCACACACAGAGATGTAATCTGACAATTTCTTATCAATCCACAAACAAATCAATGCCAGTTATTCATTGTAAAGCACTAAGGCTGCCAAATCTTTGAAATTTGACCAAGTCTTCTCCAATCCAGAAACATTAATGCCATTTATCTGTAAGGCCATACACTCTTAATAGTAATAGTATAAGGAAATTAATTGAGAAGATAAAAGTTCGACAAATCTACTAATTAGTTAAGTGACATGCTTTTCCTTATATCAGTGCCTAAAGACTCAGATAGAGACACAAACAGATTATACAAATTTCAGACAGACCTAAACACTAAAATATCAATCCGAGTAGCTAAAACCCTAAACCCTAAAATCCAATTCAATAGATTGGTTTCATTTCATGATTGTGCCAAAACTAATTGACCATGAGTTAGTGTTCTTAACTATGTCAGCGTTAGAATAAAACAAAGAAAATTAGCCAACACAAAAATGGAAAGAGTGTTTACAGGAGAATTCGATTATTCTTGCTTATGAAATCACGAGACAAAAAAAACCGCACAAATGAAATCACCTGGAGGTTCTTGATTTCGGAAACTTCCACCAAAACTCCGACGAGAGTGACAGTGATCGCAATAGCCGTCGTCGCGTCATTAAATCTCCTGGTCGACTTGTTTTCATAAGAGGAGTTCACGAAATATACAACGACCCGGTTTATTACAATTTATTACCAGTTTGGATTTAAACAGAAGTGTAGTTTTGGTCTAAATTGGTTTACTTACTACTTGTTCAGCTTCTTATTACTTAGAGGGTGATTGGTGAGGACTTAAAAGCGGTTACTGTCAAATTATTTTGGCTGGGACTTTGTTTTTAAAATAGAGGCTGTGACTTAAAAAAAAAAAAGTCATATATTGTGGGCTTTTAGAAATAGGGTAATAAAATGAAAAAAAAAAAAAAAAAAAAGCTGCATTGTGAGAAGTTTTTAAAGCACTGTAAGTAAATTTAAGACAGCAAAAATATAATTGGCAAAATTTTGGGTTTAAAGTAAATTCCCATATTATTTTCGATGGGATTTCTTTCTACAATCCAACACGAATTGGTGCGTTAGATATATAAAGTTGGATCTCACTTCATGATACTTTTCTGTCTCTCAATTAAAACTGAAACTTACCCTATAAAGACAAAACTCCAATCTCATGTGTTCGTAGAAACACACTTCTTGAACAAACAATCACAAAGAGATTTATGTCTTCACAATATCTCCTTCCAAAAATTGATATATATTCCCTATATATTAATTGAGAATCATCCTATATATTAATTGAGAATCATTTTAACAAAATAATCTTATGTTTACGTGGAATATTACAACACTGTCATGCTGACGTGTTGTCGCCAGAATGATTCACAGACAATATATTTTATAGGACATTAATTACTAGACTAATTACATAATATGCTATTAGATCAATCATATATAAACTGACTTTATTTTAAAGATTATAATTTTACCAAAATTAGTTTTATTTATTTATGAAAAATCGAATAAGTAAATATTCCATAAATTATACCTGATTTTATTGTTTTCTAAATTTGATTTTTAAAATTCTATTTTTTAAAAATATTTTTTTAACTAAATAATTGACTAGTAACATAAATATGTAAAACCCTTAATTTTAGAATTCAATTACTTATACAATAATATACTATTAAAATATTTAAAAATACTTATTTAATTGTTTAATTTTCTAAAAAATATTATAAATATCTTATCCCACGTATAATGCGGAAATCACCTAGTATCCTCTATATATTAATTGAGAATCATTTTAGAAAAAATAACCTTGTATTTATGTGGAATATTACAACCATGCCATACTTACGTGTCAACGTTTCATTAAATTTCAGAAAATATATAAAAAGCTTTCGTTTACTGGAAAAATTACATTATATTGCCATTATACATTATTTGATATACTTGATTACTCATTTTTTTAAGAAACTTTATTACATATTTTTTAGGTAAAACGTATATATGGTATAATTAAACATTATTATTACTAATTTTATAAGGAAATTTTACAATAAAAAAAATATATTAACATTTTGTAACAATCAAGGAGATTTAAATATTTATTTAAAAATATAAAAACGTAATTCATAAATAAAAATTAGAAATATTTAAAAATATATCATAACAGTTTATTAAAAAAATAACATTTGCAACAACCACATAAATTTAAATATTTATTTAAAAAGGAGATTTAAATATCTATTTAAAAATATAAAAATGTTTAAATTATATTAATTTAAAATTTTAAATTAGAAATATAAATTTACAAAATTAAAAAAATAAATTATAAACATTTAATATATATATATATATATAAATGACAAAAGCCAGTTTATAATATATATATATATATATATATAAAATAACAGTTGCACATAGCTGAAATCGAATTCGTGGGGACTTGAAAATTTACGGCCGGACTCGAAAGAAAATTGCTAACTGCGTCAATCCAACCGGGCTGCCATATAATTTGTTGTTGTATATTAATGAAAAATTGGCTATGAATTTTAAGATTTTAAACCCGTCGCAAAATTTATTGTAGGAAGACCAGTGATTAAAACAATAAATTATGTTGTTAGGGTGTTTATACAGAAGTACACATAAAAATGTCGTATTTTTACCTTTTTATCATAAGTATGTCTCAATTAACTTTAGGTTTTACGATTTAGCAATTGATTAACGTAATTTAAATTGCCATTGAAGGTTTCAAGAACTATGTTAGGATCTCCATTGGAAGTTAGAAGGGATTTAAAGTAATATACAAGAAACATATAATTTTAATCACTATTTAATTGGTTTTGATTTGGAAGTCTATGAATTTAGTATAATATCATTTTGATTCAATTAGGGTATATATTGTCGATTTTATAGTGAGATTTGGTTCCAGATGGACAGGAAGAACTATCATGTCGGGGATTAATATGTTAGAATTCACACATCGCAGGTTAAAAAACTATAAGTCAATGTAAGTCATCTAACCGTAATTGATGTTGGCCAGTTGGTCTAATGACGTAACGATACAATTTCAATGGTCCACCATCGACGTGTGATAAACGGCTTGTATCATGATTCCAAAATGCGAGTCCTCATCGCATTTAATTTTAAGACTTTGTTGGGGTGTGTAGGGGACAACTAATGGGAACATTTTAGCTTTTTGATAGCTAAACTATTTTTGGATGGTTAATAGAATTCATAACCCGCATTTGGTCTGAAAGATTATTGATTCATAATTCCGATTATAAAAGAAAATCCAATATCTTAAGATAGTATGATCCGGCCTATTTTTCAAAAATAAGTTATAGTATTCGTTGAATATTTGAGATTGGGTACGTATTTTATTTTGGGGCTATGGAAGATTCGTTCCCATTAACATGAAAAATTTAGTGTCTAGCTAGTTAGGCCTATCGATAAGAAAACGGTCAAAATCAATCCAAACTATTTGCTTTTAATTTTTTCATACTTGAACTATGACATTCAGCATTTTCATACATGAACCATCAATTATTTTAAATTTAGTATCTGAACTACGTTAATTTAGCCGATTCATACAAATCATTTAACGATCGTCTAACGGTGCTGACTTAGTCGCTAGCGTGGCAGGGAAAACAACCAAAATTAACCCAGACTATTTGCGATACGATTTTTCATACCTGAACTATGACACCCGATTTTTTCATATCTGAACCATCAATTATTTCAAATTTTAATCTTGAACTATGTTAATTTAGCCGATTCATACAAATTACTTAACGACGTTAATTAGTTATCTAACGGTGCTTAAATTTTTGTTTTATCTCAAATACGCTTAAATTTTTGGCGAGAAAGTACAATTTGGGTAAAAAAAATAATTTTTAGCAAACTTAAATACGCTAAAATTTTTGCTCTATCTCAAATACGCTTAAATTTTTGTTATTATTAGAGCAAAATTAATTTTTCCCGAAATTGCTCTATCTCAAATACGCTTAAATTTGGGGAATAAATAAAATCATTATAAAAATACGCTTAAATTTGGAGGATAAATAAAGTCATTACATAACCCAATATAGTCAAAACTATATAAAAATGCATTAAAACATTAGAAATCTTATGTTTTGAAATTTGTATGATAGCTACAAAATGGTAGATAGTTAGAGAAACAGATGTGGTCTTACTAGTTTAGACATCTTACTACTAGATTCAAAACATAAGATTTCTAATGTTTTAATGCATTTTTCCTTAAATTATTTTTTTCCAAATTAGCTACAAATTATTTTTGTTATTATATTGTAATTTTTCGCCAAAAATTTAAGCGTATTTGAGATAGAACAAAAATTTAAGCGTATTTATTTTTTCTAAAAATTTAAGCACCATTAGACAACTAATTAACGCTGTTAAGTAATTTGTTTGAATCGGCTAAATTAACATAGTTCATGATTAAAATTTGAAATAATTGATGGTTTAGGTATGAAAAAGCCGAGTGTCATAGTTCATGTATGAAAAAATCTGGTGTCATAGTTCAAGTATGAAAAAACATATCGCAAATAGTCTGGATTGATTTTGACCGTTTTTCCTGCCATATTGGCGGCTGAATCAGCATCGACGATAATGATTTGTATGAATCGGCTAAATTAATGTAGTTCAGATAGTAAATTTGAAATAATTGATGGTTTAGGTATGAAAATGCCACATATTATAGTTCATATATGAAAAAGCTAAAAACATATAGTTTGAGTTGATTTTACCGTTATTTTGCTTATTGAAAGTTACATGTATTGAAAACCAAAGCAATAGGTTTAGATAGATATTCATGAACCGTGATTTAAATGTATAACAGTCCAAAAATATAATGATATGACGCGATGACTTTGTTTCATTTCATTGACTTGAATCTCTCCTTTCCCTCTACAAATCTCTCCACTGATTATCACATTATTATTAGTAATTTTACAAGGAAAGTTTACAATATAAAAAATATATAATAATATTTGTAACAATTAAAGAGATTTAAACATTTATTTAAAAATATAAAAAACATAATGCATAAACAAAAATTAGAAACATTTAAAAATATATATAATAACAGTTTATAGAAAAAATATAATAACATTTGCAACAACCACGAAGATTTAAATATTTATTTAAAAATATAAAACGTTAAAATTATATTAATTTAAAAATAGAAATTAGAAATATATTTTTACAAAAATTATAAAATAAATTAGAAATTAAAAAATATATATATAATAACAGTTTATTAAAAAATTAGAAATTAGAAATTTTACATATAAGTTGCAACAATCAGGGAGATTTAAATATTTATTAGTTAATATAGTTGTGTAATATTTATTTAACCCATGATTTTGCAAACAATTCATAAATGAAAATTACAAAATATATACAAAATTTATTATGATAAATAACATATATAGAGGTAAAAATGGAGGATTTCTCTAATATTTATTCTTCCCACGATTTTGAAAACAATTCATAAACGAAAATTGCAAAATATATACAAATTTTACTATGATAAATAACATATAGTAAATGTAAAAATGGAATATTTCTTTTAAACCTATATATTAACATAAATGTGCAACATTTTTTTGAAATATTCTATTTTCATAAAGTATTCTATTTCATAACGTTGATATGACATATCTATATAAATAATAGTCTAATCCAAAAATACTATTGTTCAAAAAAATTCATTCTAGGCAATATAATGTTTTTCTAATATTTGTTTGATGAGAAATAGTTGATGCATTAATTTTTTTGCCAAACTCCTCTACCTATCTCAAATATTGCTGGAAAGATTTTTTCTATTCAAAATTTCAATTGAGAGGGAGAACTACATCTATAAGAAAGATACATTTAAGGTGCTCAAAATTATTACAAACTAGAAAATTATTTCAGAGTTCAATACTTTGGATTCTATGATGCATAGTTTATCCACACTATTATCAGCTAAATATAAAATTTGTATAGACTATTATTTATTTATCACAAGCTCAAAGCATTAACCTAACAATTTTTTATTTTCTTTAAAGTGAATCTGTCAATCTGTCAAGAATAAAATACTGCCACTGTGGTTGGCTGATAGACAAACTGGTAACCCAAACAGAAGAGATGACTCTGTTTTTCTAATGTGACGTCTTCTCCAATCCACAAACAAATCAATACCCGTCCTAATTGGTAAGGCATTAAAGAATCAAGGTTACCGTCACTTTAAGTCTTCTCCAATCCACAAACAAAATTATTGCCATTTCTTTGTCATAGTAACCAAAAAATTCAAAGTGAAAATTCAAACTTATATTTTTGTTGTTGTTTTAATTACAGTTTATAAGCAATGGAGGCTCCAAGAACAGATTATCAAATCTTTCAAAACGTCTCTTTTTGGTTTAATAATCTCATTCAAACTTTTCAATCACAGCCATGTTGCCATCGTGTCTGCGTTTGCGTTTTCTCTCTATACTCTTATTCTTAGCTTCAAGCTTCTTAATGATCAATGCTCTTGGTTGTCGTCCTGACCAGATTCAAGCCCTTGTGCAATTCAAGAACGAGTTTGATTCAAGCGATTGCAAACCAAACTGACTACTTCAATGGAGTACAGTGCGACAACGCAACGGGTGTAGTCACAAAGCTACTACTCCCACGTGGTTCTCTCACTGGAATCATTAAGCCCAACAGTAGCCTCTTCGGGCTGCATTATCTCCGTTTGCTTAATCTCTCTTTCAACAATTTCAGTTCTTCTTCAATCCCTTCCGAATTTGGCAATCTCAGCAGATTAGAGGTCTTGGCTCTTTCCACTAATGGCTTCATCGGTCAAGTCCCTTCCTCAATTAGTAACCTAAGCATGCTTTCCAAATTAGACCTTACCTATAACGAGCTCACCGGCAGTTTTCCACTTGTACAGAATCTAACCAAGCTTTCTGTTTTAGGCCTTTCCAATAATCACATATCAGGAAACATCCCTTCTTCTCTGCTCACACTGCCTTTCTTGTCACTTCTTGATTTGTCCGAGAACCATCTCACCGGTCCTATTGACGTTCCAAACTCCTCTTTTTCATCTAGGTTAGTGAGCCTACGCCTTGCGAATAACATTTGAAGCACAAATCCTAGAGCCTATCTCTAAGTATATCACCCTCACAGACCTTGATCTTGCTTCCCTAAACATAAGCCACCCAATTGACTTAAGGCTTTTCTCCTCTCTCAAATCTTTGTTGAACCTTCGCTTATCCGGAAATCAGTTATCACCTGCCAGTTTAGGCTCACATCCAGACATCCCATTGAACTTAAACTTGGAAATTCTAGCCTTGTCAGGGTGTGGCATCAGTCTGGTTCCCAAACTTCTTAAAGAGCCTTCACAACTTGGAGTATATAGACATTTCCAACAATATAATCAAAGGGAAAGTCCCTGAGTGGTTTTGGAAGCTTCCTCGTCTGAGAGTGGTGAGTCTTTCTAATAATTTTTTCACCGATTTAGAAGGTTCGGAGGAAGTTTTAGTGAATTCATCGGTGAGGGTTTTAGATTTGTCTTATAACCATTTTAAAGGACCATTTCCTGAACCACCACTCTCTATCAGCTCCTTATCTGTATGGAACAACAGTTTCACAGGAAACATACCTCTTGCAATCTGCAACCGAAGCTCTCTTACTCTTTTTGATCTATCCTACAACAACTTTACGGGTCCAATTCCTCGATGTTTGAGTAACTTCCAAGACTCTCTCATTGTAGTAAATCTCCGAAAGAACAACTTAGAAGGAAGTATTCCGGATCTGTGCTATGATGGGGCCTCGTTGCGGACACTTGACGTTGGCTACAATCAACTAACCGGGAAGCTTCCAAGGTCTCTTCTGAATTGCTCCTCGCTAAAGTTTGTAAGTTTGGACCACAACAGAATCAAAGACACATTTCCTTTCTGGCTAATGATTTGCCTGATTTACAAGCTCTTACCCTCCGTTCAAACAAGTTCTATGGCCCTATATCTCTTCCTGATCAAGTTACTCTTGAGTTTCCCAAGCTGCACATACTTGTGTTAAGGTTAATCGGCTTTCAACTCAAAACCAATTGGCAATGAGTGGATTGATCCATATCCTTTATATACTACTCAAGGTCCTTCCATCTTTCCGATGTGGGATCTTTCTTCACAACTTGAAATCTCGAATAACAACTTTACAGGAAGTTTGCCACCAAATTTCTTTGTGAACTGGAAAGCATCATCACTACAAATGGATGAAAATGGGAGAATGTATATGGGAGACTACAACAATCCTAACTTTCATTATGACGACACCATAGATTTGCAATACAAAGGTCTATTTATGGAGCAAGGAAAGGTCCTTACTTCCTACGCCAATATTGATTTTTCTGGGAACAAACTTGAAGGACAGATTCCTGAATCCATTGGTCTTTTGAAGGCATTGATCGCACTCAACTTATCAAACAACGCCTTCACAGGCCATATTCCTATGTCTTTGGCGAACCTTACGGAGCTGGAGTCACTAGACCTCTCAAGAAACCAACTGTCAGGGAATATTCCAAAAGGACTCGGGAGCCTCTCGTTTTTGGCGTACATAAGTGTGGCTCATAACCAACTCAAGGGTGAAATACCACAAGTAACACAAATCACTGGACAATCTAAATCCTCCTTTGAAGGGAATGCAGGGCTTTGTGGTCTTCCTTTGGAAGAAAGTTGCTTTGGAAGTAATGCGCCACCGACACAAGAGCCTGAGGAAGAAGACGAAGCAGAGGAACAAGTGTTGAACTGGAAAGCAGTGGCAATAAGGTGTGGGCCTGGGCTGTTGCTTGGATTAGCAATAGGTCAAGTCATCTCTTCATACAAGCCAGAGTGGCTCGTTAAGATATTTGGTCTATATAATTGCATGAACCATTAGGAATGTTTCGGTTTTGCGTTTGATCTTTGAATGCATGTCATGTCAATTAAGTCGTTGCTGGTCTTGTAATGAAGGTGTTCTTTCTCTGATAATGTGAGAATGATGAATATTCTACTCCAAACTTTCAAGGGATCAAACTGGAGGCGGAAAATTAAAGAAGGTGAATATAGGGACATGGAAAAGCCTTATAACGAACATAAAATAGAGGTGCGTGAAAAAGCAGAGAATCCCACTCAAAGGCTGTAATCTTTTGCCTCTCAGATTGGCTTAACTTGATGTATCTCTCTGCCACGGATCTATCTTCAGATTGTTTGAAGCTGGCTTGCGTTATGCCCGGAGTTGTTGGACAGAAGCAGAGGAAACAGAAACCATTGTCAATGATTTGGACCACAGAGATATGTGTGAAACTGGAAATCAAATAGAGAAATAGTCTCTTTTGGAGTTGCTTGGGTTCCAAACAAAACTAAAAACATAAGAATCTTCAGTGTTCCATAATCTCTTCATTACGGAACAATACTGTATATTGTTTAACGGAACAACATATTGTTTATCATAAAAAGTTTACAGATCAAACTCCAATTTCATTGATTCTCATAAACAGAAGAAAAACACACTGAACTTGAAGGACACAAAAAGAGATGGTGAAAATCCTTAATACAACATATTCACAACTCACAACATTCCTTACTGTTAGCTTTTGAGTAATGTAATTATAGTGGTGACCACAATATTCTAATTTATCAAAAGAATAAGCAACCAACGTAGTCAAGCCACAAGCCTACTAATTTCATTCCCTTGTTTTTTTTGAAGATTCTCTGGTGACATTAGCCTTGTGTTTTACGGGACTCTCTGAGTTCTCTGCCTCCAACAGTGAAGAAGTGCTGATGCAGAATTGCAGATTTTTCGATTTTTGTGCTTTGTAAGATGCTCAAGCCTCACCATGATAGGGAATTCCATGAGTAAAGAGAGGGTGTCTACGCAGACTGATGTCTCTACTTCAGCCGCGAGAAGTCCTTTTATGTTGCCCACATCAGCTGATTTCTTGGCTATTTCAAAAAGCTCGCTCAGACATAAGTCCTGGTCAAATTTACAAAATAAGTTTCTAACATATCAAAAACAAAAAAAAAATTATGCTTTTTCGACAAAAATATTATTTTTATCAAAAACAAAAACAAGCAAAACATAAGCAAAACACAAATAAAATATTATTTTTTTTGGATCTCTACGTGTGGACCCTTTTATTTATGTACCCGGAGCGGTCGCACTATTTCGTCTTTGTAGTTAAGCCGGCCCTGCTTCAAAACTGGACAATATTTAGGATTTTCAGATACTTTCACAAGCGGCTGCTTCTTCAGATTTTTTTTTTTTTAATCTCGCCTACTTCATGAGCCCTGGATCTAGGGTTTTTAGAAAGTTTCATTGGTAGAGTTGGATTGCTTCTTCACTTGAATAGTTCTCGCTGTAAAAGACTTGCAACCATTAGGCTTCTTTAAATTTTGCGGGTTTCATGATGAGCCTTAGATCTCTGTGTAAGAATCATTTGGGGTCACACGTGTATGTGTTAGATCTCCTATATATTAATTGAAAATCATTTTAACAAAATACGCTTATGTTTACATAAAATATTACATCAGTGTCATGCTTACGTGTCGTCGCCAGAGTTATTCTCAGGAAATATATTTTATAGGACATTAATTACTAGACTAATTACATAATATGTCATTAGATCAATCATATATAAACTGTTTTTATTTTAAATATTATAATCTTATCTAATTTAGTTTATTTATTTATGAAAAATCGAATAAGTAAATATTTCATAAAATTATAGCTGATTTATTGTTTCCTAAATTTGATTAAATCTGAGTAAGTAAATATTTTATAAAATTATAACTGATTTTATTCTTTCCTAAATTTTTGGTATAAAGTAAATAACATGGGGCATAAGTGTTAGGGAAAATAAATGTGTGGATATACTTAGTATTGAGGGGTCGAATTAGGAATTATTTCTATATAAATAGAGGGTTATGGTCCCCAAAGCAACCCTAAGAAGTACAAAAATTATTTGCATCTTCATCATTAGAAACCTAAAGCTATTCAGAGTTTGTTTTGGAAGACCTAATCCCAAATTTAGATCCTAAGCTATGGATTCATCAAATACGCTTATGTTTTTGTTTTTATACATCAGGAACTGACATAGATTTTAGATTTATGGAATCATAAATATCTTACACTCTAATCTTCTACCTTGTTCGATTTTGAGGATACTTGAACAACATCATGATCAGGCTTCGTATGCGGTTAGGCAAACTTGGTTGGAATAGATTTGCAAAAACTGTCCCTCACGCTCTTCATGGATGGACAATATTTAGGGTTTTCAGATACTTTGTCTGGAACAAGATTATGTTTCTGTGTTTGAAGAGATCTTGCTGCAAAATACTTGCAATCATCAATTTGCTTAACTTCTCCGGTTTCATGAGCGTGAGATCTCTGATGTTCTCTCTTCTTCAACTCCGAACATACTTTAACAACATTAGGTTTCTTCAGATTCAAGGGAAGAGCTTTGTTGCAAGTAGAAGCGTCTCTTCCGGTGGAAGAAAGAACCCAGGAGTTGAACAAAACGTGAGCTTCCATTCGTATCTAATTAGGGTTTCACTCCTGACTCCTTCAAATTTGGATATCGAATTATGGAAAAAGAGAACAGTCTCATATATTATGTAGAACGTAAAGAGTAGACACCTAATAAAAAAAGGAAACAAATGGAAGTTTCCTTGACTCCCACTCAATGAAACAACGTCGTCAGAAACTATTTCCATCAGATAAAGAATTTAAACGTTAAAACAATCAGGTACAACAAGGGTAGTTTCGTCATATATAGTTAAGTTTTAAAAATCCTCTTTTTTTTCTCGTTATCTCTTAATCCGAACGTTGTTTTGTAAGAAAAACAGAGAATTATAAGAGCAAGGGTAACGAAGAACTGTCTGTTTCAGTTCTCTGTAACGTTAAAAATCAAAATCTAAGACGAACTAAAGCAAGAATTGGTCTCTTTTCAACATAAATTTACATAAACCAAAATTACTTTTACAAAAGATATAGATTACAAAAATCCTCTCAGTATTACATCCTGATCCAATTTTACACAGAGAATCCTCCACTGGATGAAACATCATCTGGAGGACTGATGGTGATCCAAAGCAACGACACGGTAATCGACACAAGCCCGGACCAAACATAAACAATCGTTGGAACCTTTCCACTTCGACCCATCAATCCTTTAGCAAACGGATACATATGAGTCAAGACCCATAAACTAAAGAATATTCCTCCCAGCAACTTGCCCCATTGCGGAATTACGCTGTATATCGTCCTCGAAGCTCCAATCACAACAGCAACAAGGTTTACTACGATGATTGTAAGCGGCATGATGAACAGTCCGGTCCATTTCACAATGTAAAGATCCGCGAAGATGTCATCTTCATCTTCTCCTGCGGATTTCGATGTAAGCGTGAAGGAGATTTCGATTCCGGCTATTACCTTGAGCAAACCTTGGACAACTGCTGCAAGATGAGCACTTGTGCCTCCGATTAACCAAAACTGTTCATTTCTCCACCATTCTTCCAGTCCGATTCCTGACCATTTGACCTCGAGGAGTGAGATTAGGGTTAGGGTTACGGTGATGCAGAGAAGGTACGAGAGGAAGTGGATATCGAGGCTCTGGACGATGAATTTTCCACTAAAGAGACAGAGAGCAGGGAGGAAGCAATAGACAACCAAGAAGATGGAGGTGAAAGGGTAGATCCCAACGTTGAGGTAGGCGACTCGCTGGAGGAACTTGAGCCGTCTGGTGGCGAACATGGCGTTGTTCTTGGAGAAGAAGATTTCTACAGAGCCTGTGGCCCAACGGAGAACTTGATGGAGACGGTCAGTGAGATTGATCGGAGCTGTGCCGCGGAAAGCATCACGTTTTGTGATGCAGTAAATGGACCGCCAACCACGGTTATGCATACGATAACCTGTCACCACGTCTTCAGTGACCGACCCGTAAATCCATCCAATTCTATCTCCCCATTCGGTATTGTCTTCATACCTGAAAGACCAAAAAAATTCTACAGGGTTAACTACATAACCATTTATACTAACAGAGCATATCTATTGTTTCAAAACAATACCAGCAAGAAATGACAGCGATGGCTTCAGCCACGGTTGGAGCATCAAGGGGAGGTCGTGGCAGGAGCAAAGCACCGGGTGGTCTTCCGTTTTTAACCGACATGTGATCTGCTAGAGGCCGTCCTTGGTACTCTGCAACCGGAATAGTGTCTGTGAACATGGTTGAATTACCAAACTTTTTGGGCAGACCAAGATCTGGATCGTCGTTAAGACGCTGTGTATCAGACTCTAAATCAGACGCTTGGGACGTTTGGGATGCTTGGGACTGAGTCCGGACATGCATAGCTGGAGCCTTTTCCTGACCAAACACTCCTGAGTACTCATTGGCTCGAGGTGGGTTGAATCCATAGAGAGCATACCTTCGAAACATACACCCTGTTCCGACATAGACAGGACCTTGTAACCCATCTAGTGCTCTCATGTTACCTGTTTCAGAATCGAAACATGTTTAAGCTATGGTGGCTTGAGACATAAGCATTACAATTTTGCTGTAACTGAAACTCAATTCAACAACTCACCGTCGAAGAAGACGGTATTGTGATTTGCATATCGATCTGATGGGTCGATTCCTTCAAACCGTTGTGGAAACTGAATGTAACAGATCCTGTCACCACCTCGGTCCATCATGAAACACATCCCTTCTTTGATAGCTTTGGAGTTGTAAATGTAGTGATCACAGTCCAGATTGAGGATGAACGCGCCATTGGATAGTATGGCTGAAGCTCTGACCATACCATTCATGGCACCAGCTTTCTTGTTGTGGTCAAAACCTGGACGTTTCTCACGCGAGACATATGCAAACATAGGTACGCGAATATCGATCCCTGTGAAATCCAGCGCGCCTTCATTCGGTCCGCCCATCACCGGTTCAAGCTCAGGCACTTTGCTCATGATCTACAAAATTAGGTCAAGTTTGACAAGTTTTCATGGTTTTATTTGAAATCAATGACGTTGATGGTTCATACCTGTAGAATTCCGGCGTGGTCTCCTTTTGAATGATCAGGTTTAGGTTCAAACCATGTGCCTGGCCAATGCGTACCATCAGCCATCCACGTTGCTTTTACCACCTCAACCCCATCTGGCGGCAATACGCCCCCATTTTTCTCTCGGGCAATCCGCTTTTCCTTAAGCTCTTCTCTCAAGTTGAATTGCTCAGCTCTTTTCTTGATTTGTTCTGGAAGACCATTGATCCTGACCTTGAATTCGTCATACTCACGCTTGATCCAACGGCGATCTTTGACAAAATCTTGCCTTATCTTGTTTTTTTGGGGGTCCTTTTTCAGGTTAAAGTAACTATCTGGGTTCCTCGGCTCTATATCATGTTTTCTGCAAAATGGCACCCAATACTGCAAACAAAATTCAAAAGCCATAACAACTTTTGCCATCATCTATTAGATTAGTTAAGACAAAGGGAGAGAAAGCGATATTGAAACCTCAGCAAAACGAACAGCTTCAGCCATGGCTTCAAAGGTGAGAATTGCACCACCATCGTCTGAAATGTAGGCAGAAAGCTTCTCGATTGGATAATCCACGGCAAGGATTGAGAGAAGGGTGTTTGCGGTGACTAAAGGCGGTTCTTTTTCTGGGTCAGCCGTGGAAACAAACACATCAACACCGGGAAGATCAGAGCGACCAGTGGGATTTGACGGAGAGGGCTGCTCAAACTTGTCATGCAAGGCAGCAAGGTCCGTGGCTCTGTTTATAGGGTTTAGCTTCGGAAGAACGTCAAGAATCCAAGAGAAAGCAAACCAAATCTCGCACACTATCGATAGTCCCCATAGCCACATTGCATCCTCATTAGGATTCCTAATACGCCACCAGAGGAAGAAGAAGACTATCACAAGACGAAGCACGATTAGTAACCTGAAACAAGGGGACAAATTGTAAGATTTTGATGTTCTGTAATAGAGATTAAAAAAAGAAGAAGAAAATCTTGAGGGTGAAAACAAACAACCACCTGTATGGACTAAGAACTTTGGCCGGGACCTTGACTTTCCTCGTGAGAGGCTTCCATGGCTTGTCTAAGAAATCGGACTTGCTAACGCCACCATCATAGTTATCATCCTCTTCTGACCAAAACGCGTTTCCAATTCCGTATTTTCCTTTAGATTCAAACAACCACCTATTATGATCGAAATCCCCCGTTTGGCTCCTCAACAACATTGATTTATTATTTGATTTCATCACAGATAATCTCCTCTCCAGCTTATTCCCCATCTTAGGCCCGTCTCCTCCTCCTCCTCCGCCACGGTTCGCATCAGCTTTTGAATCCGGGGTGGACCCGGAGGAGCCAGCAGGTTGGTTGTCTGGTGTTGGAGGCATGAGGACGGTGTAATTGATATAATCATTTTGGCCGGAGTAATCGCCGGAGACGTCCATGTCATCGTCCCGGGAGAGGCTAACAATGCGACCACTAGACGTCCGGCGACCAAACTTCACGGCTTGTGGAGGCCGGCTTAAGGAGGAAGATTGTGAATTTAAGGTCTTCTTGGGTGGACTTGAAGTCATTACAATTATGGAATTTTCTTGTTTTGGGTCGTTTGGTTTCTTCAGCGACAAACCTGATTTAGGAAATAAGAAAAAAAAAAAAAAAAAAAAAAAAAAAAAAAAAAAAAAAAAAAACAGAGGAATGTGTTAAGAGGGAAATGTAAAGAAGCTTTAGAATTTCAACGGTTGATAATCCTTTTCTATTATAAGAAAAAAACTTAAAATTGAAATCTTTGAATTCTGAAATCTCCTTTCTTTGTGCTTTGCCTCTCTCTCTCTCTCTCTTCTCTACGTGCAAAGCTATTTCAATGAAGGTTGGTATCAATGGTTAAAAGATTGTGTATGACATTATGAGCAACTAGAGAGATCAAATCAGCAAAGATTGATAACTAAGATAAACAAAAAAACCTCTTCTCTCTCGAAAACATAACCAGACCTATAGAATCAAGTGTATAGCTTTCTTTAATTTAATAGCAACCATTGAAATTTCAAAAAGGAGGGATCAGAAACAATACCGGAAATAGGGTTAAGTTCACAGGTTCACAAGTTCACCGCCGTCTGCTTCCTTACAACGCATCGCAGCTATGCATTTAACCCCGATAGCAGAATTGGAAAACCGAAACTGCCTTCGGAATTGAAGAACAACCATCCATTAGACGCCAAATCACCTCCCGACCTCAAGCCTTTGGGCCGGCGTCAGGTATTTTCCGACATAACAACCGCGAAATCAGCCGGAGGTGGCTCCGCAAGTCGTTTCGATTTCAGTAGTGGAAAACTTGAGCGCGTCGTCTTCAACATGACTAACAATTCGAAAAAATTCCAAATTTTCACAAGATGTCCCATTAGAAGAATCGAAAACAGGCGATGATTTCCGAAATTGGGGAAGCAGAGAAAGGTTTGAGTCATTCGAAATTTTCGACGAGCAAATTGTAAATGGTAAAACCCTCGATGAACAAACCGATCAAACCAAACCGGTTTAATATAGACCTCAACCCCAATTCCTATGAACCGGCTAGACTATGTTGAACTATATTATCATCGTCACTGCAATACGCAACCTCAGCCTCTTAAACAGACGAAAGTATGTAATTACTAATTACCAAAATCTGGTCAAAATATTGGTTCGCAAGAATTAGTGTCAGTACAAACAAGAGAATTGTTGCAAATTTATCGAATATTCATACATATATGTATATATATATATGGCCTATACAAAAACCAATTTCAAGAAGTACAATCTAAGAAGAAACATAGCACGAGAATTTAGAAACCACAAAAAGAAAGCAGCACAACGAACTGAATGAGGATGTTCTCAGAGATCTTGGAAGTACAGAAGGCGGTAGATATCCCTGATAAGAGAAGCTCAAGACTTATTTACCACAGTTGAATCCCCCGCATACCGAGAGGACGATGATGAGAATCAAGGCAATGATGATTGCAAGAACAATCAGTTTTATCTTCATGTTCTGAAACCACATCTTTCTTCTCATTTGAGTTCCTTGTGTTCTGAAATCTTGCGCCTGTGACAGTTTCAGAGTTCAATTAAAAGTTTGAAACCCAAGATTTTTAACAGTGAGGGAGAGCCGCAACTCAAACCATATGTGTGTATGGAACTTGGGACCATTTGCCTAAGAGGACTAACCTGTGAGCGAAGGTTTTCGGTTTTGTCCACCAAAAGCTCAATTTTCTCACCACGGTCAAGAACCTGCAAATGAATGAGTTCCACAATGTATAAACGGTTTAACAACATAAACATGTCTTTACAACCACAAATCGGACATTCCATCAACAGTTAAAGCTTAAAGAACCAAAAGATCATGATACTTAAGTCATACGAGTTGAACTCTACTGGAAAAATGTAAGAACATAAGATTATACCGGAAAAAAAAAAAAAGGTTCAAAACCAAACCTTCTCAATGTTTTCCATCATTACACCTTTAACTTCAGAAACTTGAGCTTTCACCTTAGCAAGCTTGCTAATCTCATCAGGATGATCCATACAATACTGCATGTGCTCTTTCAATTTCGACCTTTAGAGCAGCCAAAAAGTAGTAAATGACTATGCCCATGAATAATACAAACTTCTCAATACCAATCAAAGAGATCAAATAATAAGTACCCAAATTCTTTATTCAAGCTGTTTGCTTGAGCAGTAGCAGCCTTTCCACCACCATATCTCTTGTTAAAATCCTCCTTAACTCGTTCCAAGAAAGCCATAGGAATCTGCCTCCCAGCAGAATCAACTGCAACAACACAATAGGCTGCACAACAACATACAAAACCGATAATTATAAACGCCATATCGAGAGACACAGCAGTAGATTCACCAATATCGCTTGTACGAATGTTCACACTATAATAATGAGTACATATCCACCATTAACATCACCCAAAACCCAACCAGGTATATAGTAAAACAAAGTTACATAAGGAATACAATACACCAATTGCTCAAGCAATATATCCTCAAATATCCCAAAACAACTCTCAAAACAATTGAAACTGCATTTTGATGATAATAAAAACCAGCCAAAAACACCATGAAATAAAAAACTACACGCAAATAAGCCAAGAAACATAGATCCAGAACAAGGATTGCAATTATTCATTAACAGATCTACCAAACACATCACAGATTAGATCTAACATCAATTAATTATCACAGCGCCAATACATAATTATTACTGAAATTATACCAAACATAAGAACTATGCTCAATTAGGCAAAAAATATAATCCAAACAATGAATAAATCGCACTTATACACCCAAGAAAAAAACTACCAAATCGAAAACAAAACCAGGTTACGCACATAGATCGAACAATATTTTGACTTACTGAATCCATTTTCGACGAGGTAATT
Source organism: Boechera divaricarpa (assembly GCA_026770425.1). Classification (NCBI taxonomy): domain Eukaryota; kingdom Viridiplantae; phylum Streptophyta; class Magnoliopsida; order Brassicales; family Brassicaceae; genus Boechera; species Boechera divaricarpa. Next base: position 15,293,065 of record CM049186.1, read on the forward strand.
GAACGTATGACCATCGCAGTTGTAGGTAAACTTGTTGTTCGAAGAAGGAAGCTTCTGGAGGCACTGAGCAGCGATGGATGTGAAATTGCCTTTGAAATCTGTGAACTCGACAAGGATTACCGTACCGCGAGCGACGAAACTGTAGATCAACGATTGTTGCGCCATTTGTTTCCCTCAAAAACGACGCGAATCCAATTCGATTTTACGGAAACGATCTCAGAGATTTATATCGGCGAGCACGAAGAAGCTTAGAGATCTAGAAGACTTAACGCTGAAACGCGTAGAGAATGGAGGACTAAGAGGGAGAGAGAGAATAAAAGGAGAAGACGGTGAAAACAAAAGAAAAGCGTAGGAGAAATCTGACGTAATTGAACAAGAAAAAATCAAAAATCAAACCCTTGAATTTTTAAGGACTAACTAGGAAAATTTCAGAAAAATGTAGTGAGTTTGTGTAAATTTAATATCTTGAATTGAAGAACCCAAAAGCAAATTTGGGAAATTATGATCAACTTGTGGGGTTATTAAAAGTTGGTAATGTTGGTGTAATGGTATTTTGATAGTTTCAACGTATTTTATCAACGATACTTGAATTTGGATAAGCTAGTTTAGTTTGAACTTTGACCTTTGAATAATTGGACGGTTGGTCCTAAGTATCTGATTTTTGGTTCGGTCTTAGATATATTTGTTCGGTTTCGAATATTTTGGTAAACAGATTTAGGATCCATTCGGATATTTGAAAATTTCGGTTTGGATTCGGTTTGGTTCCATCCGGGTTTGGTTTGGTTCCATCTGGATTTGGTTTGGTTCCGGATACCCAAAATATTGAAAAAATTAAAAATAGTTTAATTTAAATAAACTTTGGTTAAATTTTGACAAATATAACTAAGAACTTTAGATAGTTTATTTATTTTGAGTATTTTTCATTATTTCAGTTTAAAGATATTGATATTTAAAGTTTATAATTATAATATTGAGTAATTGAGTTATATCAAACATAAAATATAGTTAATATTTTGAGTATATAATTATATTTCGGGTAGTCATTCAGTTATTGGTTTGATTCCGGCTCTTCTAGTATAAGAGTATATGATCCGTTCAGATATTTTGTCGGTTCCAAGTTTGGTTCCATTCTTTTTTTAAGATCGATTTTAGTTCGGTACTTCGATTCTAGATATCTTACCTAGGTCTAATAGGTTATCTCAAAATCTATATTAAAATTTCATACTAATCATTTTTAAAAGTCAACACAACTTCATCATTGGGATTTGGATTGGATAACAGTTTTAGAAATTGTAATTTTGGTATTTGTACAAAATTTTGTATCCTGTTTGGATTTCTCGAGTAATTAAAATAGGGTAATGTCGATATTTTCAAAGTTGTGGGAAAGTTGAAATGTCAAAGTAATGAATGATAATCTACCAAATTCAAATCCCATATCCACTCCTATTAATTCAAATCCCATGTCCACTCCTATTAATTCAAATCTACTATTATTTTTGCTTCACTAATATATACAGTACCTGAATTTTAGCTTGTACATCCATACACCTCAAACTTTTAAAATAATTTTTCATATTTATTAAATTATTATGACAAGACAAAATCATTTTTAATAAAGTGAAAATTTTATATGTGTACATCTGGTTTTATAATTTGCCACTTTATAATGCACATCACATAGTATAGTACCTTAAAATGCAAATCTTCGGAGGATTGGTTTGGAAATACATTGATTACCCAACGCTAAACGAAGAATCTCTATATTATTTCAGTTGCCACTTGTGATGCAGCAAACCAGAGAACGTTTATCAAAAAAAAAAAAAAAACAAAAAATTTACAAATCCATGAGGTATCTTAACAAATTGTTTGAACTTGACCGCAAAAATACTTTGACGATGTGATCAATTTTTACTCGTCAAGGATCAATCTATTGGTGAAAAAGGATGACAATTTCTTAATGAGGTTTATTCTAACTCTCAAGGAGATGTCCCCGGTTCAGAGTCTCATGCCCCCGAAAGGCTTTCATATTGTAAAATAATAATGAGAATTGTGAATGTGATTGAAAATACTAATTAAAATAAAATAAAACACACCAACAGAAAAGACAAAGAGTTTAAAGAAAAAAAAAAACAGGGTTCATGTTTAATTCGTAAAGCGGTGACATCCTGTAGCGGCATGGCAACCTCGTTGGTATGTGTTATCCGGTTGATCCGGTTTACCATCTGGTTTAGCTGGTTTGTTTTTCTTCAATACATCGTAGCTTATATACCTCGACGCTTGAAGTATCCTACGGCTCACATCCAAACCTGATCTCATCTTCATGATCTTTTTTTCTCCACCGTCAATGCAATTGACACATTTTACCGGACGAGATCCGACCACCAACGCTGAAAACAAAGTCGCCGAGATGATCACGGCGATGATCAAGAGCTTCATATAATTCATCATCGAGACTTTCAAGAGTGTGTAAAATAGAGAGTAGTGATTGATTCGTTTACGATTTAGTGGTTTGTGATTAAACACTTGGTTAATCCACATTTTTATACTAGTTCATTTTTTTTTGTAGGTTCATCGAATATTTGACCAGATTCTTACTCGAAAAAGAAAATCAAAATTACTCCGTCAAATTCATGGAATAAGAAGTGAATACGGTGCCATAAAAGATGAAACAAATGATTCACTGGACTTGCTTTGCTCCATAGTGAAAGTCAGTCAATTCGCATAATTAATTGGTCAAAAACTCAATAATGATTTCCATATACGATAGCATCTGATACATTCATTGATGGATGGTTCAATAAAACTAAGGGGAGTGTATATAACAAAACTGAGAGGATGCATTGAAACATGATTTAATTATTTGGAGGGGTTTCGAATTTGGTGCAACTTAATTTTAACAAATTTTATTGGTGATTCGACAAGATTTTCTATTAACTCTTAGGGTTGTTTTTGATGACATAAAAACTTAAAGCTGTTATAACGTTTCTTAAGATTTCAACACAAGTTACACTATAACGAAAGTTATATTGCTAATTCCAAGTTGAAAGAGGCGTATACTCGAAAATAATAGGAAATGTACAAAAAAGGGAAGTTATAATAATTTAGATGAATCAAAAACATATTGTTTTATTCAAGGAAAAAGAATAATGGGGTGAGAGAGGCTCGAACTCTCGACCTCAGGATCACTCAGTAGCTATGAGACCTACGCGCTAGCCAACTGCGCCACCACCCCGATTGATGTTAATAATATTGTTTTACTTTAATCATCAAACCCCAACAAAAGTCAAAACTCTTGACCTTACGGAAGTTTGACATAATCCATTTAAATCTAAAAAAGCTGTTGCCAGCCAAAAATTCTGAAATTTCTAGAAGCAACTGAAATTCGAGAACAATATTCTTAATACATATAAAGATTACCCCCCTTCACGTAAAAAATACTAAACACATGACCTGGTCAAGAAGAACACAAGACTCAGGCAAACATTGGTTGTGTGCTTTATTCAAAACTATAATAATATCTGAATAAAAGGGAAAGAGGACCAGAAGAGAGAGGTGAGATCAAATATATATGGAGACTGAAAGGGTGTAGGTCCATCGTCATCTCTAGCGAGCGTCCTTGGACAAAAGGCCTTGCGCTTCCACTTTCCTTGCGTTGCGAAGCTCATCAACTCCATCTCCTCTCTCAAACACAGCCGCTGCACCCATTCCCGTCCCTGCCAGATTTTTCCCAATCAACATAATCCTCAAAACTCATATTCAGACTCCAAATTCACGATGAAATATTCGAGTAAGAAACATAGACTCATACCAATGCACATTGACACTACTCCAAAACGGCAGTCTTTTCCACGCCGTTTCATTTCGTGCAACAAAGTAGCAACGCAACGTGCTCCTGCGAAATTTTTAACAAGTATTAGCTTCATGAGCGTTTTATAGTTATATGGACACAATTGAGAGATTGATAAACTTTGAAGACAACTCTTGGTCTCTTAGCTATAGGTCTACTCTATCTAGCCTAGGACTTACTGCAGCAAGTTACAGCTGTTGTGAGTTGGTTAGAGAGCCGTTAGTGATGACTGAGTTTATAAAGATATAACTCGGAAGATTAGTTTTGGCTGTGGATTTCCCAAGGTTTGGTTGAGAGTTCAGAGTCTTTCATTAATCAAGTCTCTATGGTTTGGTGAATTGGAATAAGTATAAGAGTTTTACAGCTCTCTTCTTATCAGATATACCTGTAGCGCCCAAAGGATGTCCTATGGCCATTGCACCTCCATTGACATTGATTTTCTCTGGGTCAAGTCCCAGTTTGTTACGGCAATAAACAAACTGAGATGCAAATGCCTGAACACACAAGGATCAAACCAACGGTTATCATCAGAATGTGCGGGAAGAAATATGTAGTAAGAAGGTCATGGAAGTGTTTGCTATTTACCTCGTTTATCTCAAACAAGTCGATGTCATCTAGTTCTAAACCAGCCGCCTTGACTGCAGCAGGAATGGCAACTGCTGGACCGATACCCATGATTGCTGGGTCAACACCAACTGCAGCAAATGTCCTACAATGTGTCCAATAGTGTCCTACTTAGGAAAAGCCAGACATGTCCGGAAATACTTTATCAGGAATTGTCACTTACCTGAATACACCGAGAACGGGAAGTCCTTTTTGCATTGCAACACTTCTCTTCATGAGGAGAACAGCTCCTGCACCATCACTTACTTGGCTAGAATTTCCTGTTTGAGACAGAATAAGTGAAGCAATGGATTCATATTTCTGATCAAAAGAACTCTGTCCATCGAAAAAACAATTGATTCCGGAAAAGTACCAGCAGTTGTGGTGCCATCCTTCTTAAACACTGGCTTCAGCTTTCCAAGAGTAGCAAGGGTTGTGCTTGGTCGGATTCCATCATCAACAGAAACTGTAATGGGTTTCTCATCACCTGTCTTCGGGTCAACAAGCTGAAATATAAAACACAAGTTATTGACTATCTTAAGAACATGAATGACGTTCAGTAACTAATGCACCAGCAGAAGTCTTAAGTGTTACAGTTATTGTATGGACGATCTGGAAAATACCTTGGTCTTAACAGGAATGATTTCATCCTTGAATTTACCAGCAGCAGTAGCAGCAGCTGCCTTTCTGTGCGAGTCAACCTAACAATATGACTCGATAGCTTAGCATCCGGAGATCAAAGTTATAGGTTATCTAAAGTACAACCATACTGAAAAAGTTTGGTAGCCTTACAGCAGCCTGATCTTGCTCCTGCCTTGAGACACCAAAGCGTTGTGCTACATTTTCTGAAGTCACACCCATAGGGAGAAGACAATTCTGTGCTTGTTCAAATTTCTTCACCTGCAATAGCACAATATGTTTTATATTGCGCTATAAACTTAACAGAGCCAGTTAAAGACTCCAAAGAAGAGAGAATTAAGAGACAGTACCGCTGGGTTGACTGACCCTTCCCATGCCATTGGATTGGCAGTCATGGACTCCAACCCAGCCCCGATACCTGCATCCAATATATCGTCAGCTCAGTTCTCTATGATAAAAAAGAAGGACAATGGCATAATCAAAGACAGCTATTCACTAACCAATGTCATAAAATCCTGCTTTTATGGCAGCGGCGACGTCAGCAACAGCCTGAAGCCCAGATGAGCACTGTCTATTCACAGTTCTGACAGCCACAGTTTCTGCGAAAGGACATAACAGCATGAGCATAAAGCAAACAGAAATAAAGATTTTTCATCGCCAAACATAGTAGAAACATACCAGGGAAACCAGCATAGAACGCAGACATCCTGCATTCGCTGGCTCTCTGAGATCCAGGTGCCAAAACAGTACCCACTACAATGTCACCAACTTCACTTGGGTTTAGATTTGTCTTCTCTATCAATGCCTGTGCCAAGAAGATACTATATATAATTAAAAAGTAGGACAGAAATAAAAATCAACAACAGAATAGAAGAGATAGCTGAAAGACCCTCAAAACAGGTGCAAGCAAATCATCTGGATAAGTATCCTTGAAGTTGCCACGTTTCGACTTGCATAGTGGAGTCCTATGTGCCCTGCAGTGGATCAATAAGCGTGAAGTTTATCACAAGAATGTTAGAAATAGACAACAAGTATTCATAAGTTGTTGAGAAAACCAAATACCAAAAGAGTAAACGCGTAGGAGATGGACTTACGCAACAATCACGACATCATCCCCATAAAGAGAGGTCCTCTGATATGCAGCACTATCCCCAGCCAAGCAAGCAGAAGCCTGATAAGTTGGAAAGAACACGTTACAAAATTGATACGTGGTAATTTGAAATAAAGCTTTGAATTTTAAGACATCATCAGAAATTGCACACTTTCTACAGAACACTGATAATTCAACCCGATCGAACAGGAACCAAACAACCCAAAAATAATATCCAAGTCTTTAAATTCGATCTCACTTGAAGCTTAAATTTTTCAGCTCAGAGGTATGCATCGAATCAAATTACAATTCAGTATCCAAATCAAAACCCAAAATTCAATACAAAGAATCCAGATCAAGAATGATTCGGGAATCCCCAGAAAAGAAAAAACCTAGAAGAGATCGCGATAGATCGAGAGAAAGAGAAAGAGATAAACGAGATAGCTTACAGAGAGAGAAGCCTCGAAATTGTGAGAGGAAGAAGAAGAAGGACGGAGATGTTCAAGAAGAACCCGTTGTCTCTCGATCGCTTTCTCCATTATTTTTTTCCGATTGATTAAAGAAAAAAATTTCGATCTGTTTTCTCAGAAATGGATTTGTTCTACACGAAACTACACTCCTCCGTCCATGGCTGTGATCATTTTATTTATAAGGAAGATGTCTCTCCACCGCTTTGCTCGTTTCTGGAAAATAATAATCCCAAATTAAATATTTTTTTTCGTTTTTCCTTAAACGACCAAAATTTTCATTTGGACACAAGTTCTTATCTTTTTTTTTTTTTTTTGACAGTGACAACAAGTTCTTATCTTATAGTAATAAATTTCAATTTTAAAATCAAACAGTTTTAGCCTTCACCTTAAACTTATAAGAGATATTTGATATTATGTCGTCCTTGATAACAAAAATTGATATGGTGATTGTGTTAATAATGTGAAATAATTGATGATGATGAATGAATATGAGAGAAGAAGATAAGATTAGGCGTGACGTTTGCCCCCGCCCGTTTTGGGCTTTGAAGTGCGTGCCGTGTTTTCATTTCAATCTTCTGGAATCTCTTAACTTTCTTATAATTTACACGATAAACCCCAACTCTTTGTGCTAATTCCATTTACGCCTTAAAAAGTTGTTATTAAGTCTTAAAGAACCATCTTTATCACCATTTTCCCCTTTTAGATTATCTTTCTTCGTTTTCACCAACGCATAGTTTAGTCGAAATTGTGATAGTTTATAATAAAAAGGGTCCGGCTGGTTTACACGTAGTAGGAATGAATGTAGTTGCAAGAGTATGCGGAAATTACATTTTCAACTAATTGTGTTATTATGTTGTTGACAAAATCCATTCATCTTGATTACTATATGTATGTCTTGAGCTTTTGATTTAGAGTTATTTAAAGCATTACGAAGCAGCATAAAACGGTTTTTGTAATTATTGTCAAATGCTTGTAATCGCAATTGTCTGCACATGTGGTGTTTTGTAGGGATTTGCGGAAGAACTAATAAAACCTTAATTGATTTATTTTTATAAGAGTTCTGTTTTTACACGATACATTCTCAACGCTTTTTTATACAACAATTACCTCAACCGATACATATAAATACTAATTTACAAGTTACCTAAAAAGATACTAATCGACAAAATACACCATTTAATCTTACAATATACATTTGCTCTTTTTCTTGTTTTTTACTTCATCGAACAAGATTTTTTTTTTTTTTTTTGTCAAACGCTTGTGACCGTTAGGGCTGGACAAAATATTCGGGATCCAAAATCCGATCCAGGGATTTCAGATCCGGATAGTGATATTACAGATCCGAATCATCCGAATAATATGCAAAAATTGATCCGGATATCTGAAATCCGTGGCCCAGTTATTTGATAATGCGTTTCTCATTTTTCTAAGGCACAATTATTTGATAATGCGTTTGGCCCTGTTCTCATTTTTCAAAGTTTTATCCCATAAAAACTTTTGTTCTCTATTTTCTCTATGGGCTTGGCCCAAAAACGTTTCCAGCAAAGCCTAAGTAAAGAATTATGTTTAACGTCTTCGTATTAGATCCCCTCGCATTTCAGCCTCCATCTAAGGTCTTCTCTTCGCCGTTTCAGAAACCCTAGATCCAACTCCAGATTTTTTTTCTTTCTCTTTGTCTATCTCGGATTCTTACATCTGTGAATATCTATATTTTCTAATCTGTGAATATCCATATTTCTCTAAAGTCTAATCTGTGAATACTTCTCCAGTTTAAATCATTACGAGCTGTGTTTACCATCCAATTCAAGAAAAAGCTTAGTTTTGTCGGCAATGGCAGATATCTGGGTAGGGATTTTAGATTTATTTGGGTCGGATCTGAAATCCGAATTAGGGTTTGTAGATGTATTCGGGTCGGATCCGGATAGTAAAATTATGGATCCGGCGGATCCGGATACCTTGAAAACCCCGGATATCCGATCCGTTTCCACCCTGACCGTAATTGTTTACATATATGGTATTTGTAGGTAGTTACGAGAGAATGTTAACGGAATCGTTAATCTTCAAACCACTGGATTGGAGCTCAGGAAGCTCGGATCCGCTTCTCGCCGGCGTCTTGCTCTGAGATGAAGAACAGAGCAAGGACTCGATGAGGACGAAGACGAAGCTTTAGTAGCTTCGTCAAAAGAGAGAGAGGTTCAAAGAAAGATGTAAGTGAAACTATGAAATTCAAATTGATTAAGCGTAAAAAAAAGTTTGTTACAAGAAATTGGATTATATATGAATCCAATTTGAAAGTAAAAGCTAACGAACTCGCAAATTCAAATTGTAACGACGAAACCACGTGTCATGAATCGTGTTATACCCACCACGTGTCTACACCATATTGGTCGAGTTCTTCAATTCACACATTTGAATTTAACGCCACTTCTTCAACCTGTATCAGAGAACTAATCAAACCCTAGTTGATATGATTTTATAAGAGTTATGTTTTTACACTATACACTCTCAGCATTTTTTATACAACAGTTACCCCAACCGATATGTTTTTTTGGTCTAACATTCTCATTAGATTATATTGTGGAGCTTACAACTCCAAACAACAATAGGAATGGGAAATACATTAGCTAACAATGACATAGATTTAATGGGTTCTAGGTCCAAAAACATAAATTTATATTATCTTCCTAAAGGGCCCACTGGCCCAATCAGAGACAAATGTGGAACCCAAGGGTTTACTGGGCTAAAAACATAAATTTACTGGGCTAGAAGCCCATTTGAACTCTAGGGTTTGCCCTAGACCAAACATCACCTTGGCAGCTGCAACCAAAAACCGATGAGAAATCCGGCGAAATCCCGGCGTCGGCGCTGCAAGGCTATGGTCGTTAGGGTGCACGGCTTGAGGTAAACGAAGCCACATGCCTCGGGAGGGTTCTTCGGGCCTGTGTCCCGAGACAGTTGCTGCTCTCATCTTTCGTCGTGAGGCGGAGGTGTGAAAGTAATCGATAAAATAAAATACTAATTTACTAGTAAATAAAATGATACTAATCGATATGTATAAATACTAATTTACTAGTAAATAAAATGATACTAATCGACAAAATCCACCCTTTAGTCTTACAGCTTACATTTGCTCTTTCATTGTTTTTTATACTTCGTCGAGTGGGCTTAATTAGTTTCATCGCTTGGGTTGCAAGGCAGCTGACGATGACCCAAGAGCCAATCAACAATCTCTGTGAACGATGGCCGTAAAATTAAGACAATGGAGAGATTTACATTGAAGAAGAATAAACAAAAGTGTAAGTGAGCTTTACATTGTGCTTGTCTCGTGGTTGTGACTTAAAACTTGACGTTCGTAATTTCTTCGCATCTAGTTGTCCACGTAGCCTGATATTGGGTCTTACATATGACATGGACTTCAGTTTTTTTTTTTTAATAGATACAAGATTATTTTATCTAAAGCATCTATCCAATTTCTAATATTTAAAAACAATCTTAACAATTTTTATTTTTTCAATCTTATATTTTTATCTAATTTAATTTGAGTTGGCAAGAGAATCTATAGAAAGAAGAGAAAAAAATATTTAAAATGTCAATTTTCTTAGTAAACCTACTATTATATCCTTATCTTATTACATTCGTTAAATCCTATCTATGTTTTTAGTAAAGAGAATAGATTAACGCAGAAAATTGACATTTTTAATAATTTTGTCTCTTTTGCATATATTTTTTTGTCCCAACTCAATTTAAATTAGATAAAAAGATAATTGCATCTTATATTGGACAGATACAGCATTCATTTTGGGGGTAAACATATACTCCCTTATCTTATTCTGTAATATTAAAATTTTAATCATTCATACACATGTAAAGTATATATTTGTTATATCTATGTGAAATATAAACTTATACCAACATATAATTTAATAAATCATTAAAACCACGTGTAACTGTAAACTATGATGTGATGTTGCAAAATATACAGTCATAATATAATATTATAATCTAACATTCATCATATTCCTACTTAGGTCTTTAGATTCAAGCGTATATGAAAAAAGTAGAGAAATCCTACATTTATTTCTCAACTTATTAGCTATTATTCACATAAAATAGTAAGAAATAATCTTATTCCATCTTAACAGGATCCTTGCATAATTTTTGTAATTAAGTATTTTCCATATGGATGAGTAAAGATTGTGTTTTCCATATTTGTTGAATAAGTACATATATTCTTATCTTGTAACCCTAACTATAAATAAGAAGCCTAAACGCTTTCTATTCCTTCATCCAAAAAAGGATTAACAAACCAAAGAAGAGAGAATGGCGTCTAGGTTTCTGATTTTGTGTGCGTTGTCTCTCTTCTTCGTCCTCGCCGCTTCGACGAAGGAATATCACGGCCAAGGAAAAGTCTTTGACGTCAGAAACTACGGTGCTTACGGTGACAGCAAAATAGATAACGCTTTTGCGTTTACAGAGGCGTGGAACGAAGCTTGCCAATGGAGTAGTGGAAGATCAACGGTCTATATTCCTCCCGGAATATTCTATCTCCGTCAAGTAACGTTCACTGGTCCTTGCAAAAACTCTATTTCTTTTATGATCAGAGGAACTTTATTAGCTCCTCGGGATGCTAACTTCATCAAACAAGATGAATGGATACTTTTCAAGTACGTCGATAATCTCACCGTTACTGGCGGCGGGTTACTTGACGGTCAAGGATATTATTCTTGGCCACTCAATGATTGTAACAAAAACCCTAATTGTCGTACACTAGCTATGAACATTGGGTTTGCTTTCGTTAGATCTTCGAGGATCAACGGTCTAAGATCTATCAACAGCAAAATGGGACATTTCAACTTCTTCTCCGTCGAGGATTTTAACATTACAGGCGTTACCATCACTGCTCCTGGAGATAGCCCTAATACCGACGGAATCAAGATCGGGAAATCTAACCATATGCATATCTACAACGTCACTATTGGAACCGGTGACGACTGTATCGCAATCCTTGACGGAACCACCAATTTGGATATCTCTGATGTCAGGTATTATACTCAATCTCACTAGCTGAAACATTGTTACATTGAAATTAACGAAAGAAACATAGATGAAGATTTTGATTTGAAAATTAGTTTATTCTTTTCCTATTTAGTGGAAGATTTTTTTCCTTAAATTTTTCTTCTTTGTTAGTCTAACAAACTTTGAATGAGCTGGGATATTTGTTTATTTTACGTACATATTAACATAACTTGTAAAAATTCAGAATAATGTATATTTCCTCCACAAATTTTTAACTAAAAGTGCAGCCGTTTGCAACCTTAATCAATCAAAACTTCACTACATACGAAAAGAAATTTTTTTATGTCAATCCACTATTTGATTTTTTTGATATCTTCCAACAACAGGTGCGGACCAGGGCACGGGATTAGTGTTGGGAGCCTCGGGAGATATAAAGAGGAGAAAAACGTTCAGGGCTTAACCGTCAGAAACTCGATTTTGAACGGTACAACCGACGGTTTACGGATCAAAACATGGGCTAAGTCGATTTCGCAGATTTCGGTTTCGAATTTCTTGTACGAGAATATCCAAATGATCAATGTTGGAAACCCTATCATCATTGATCAGCAGTATTGTCCACACGGCCAATGTGATAGTCCTGGAAAGTATGCTTCTCATGTTCAGATCAAAGATGTGAAGTATAAAAATATTTGGGGAACTTCGACGAGCAAAGCGGCTTTAAAGATGCAATGTAGTAAAAAGTTTCCTTGTCAAGACGTTGAGCTCTCAAATATCAACTTGAAGTACATTGGACGCGACGGTTTAGTCACGGCTTTGTGTGAGAACGTTGCTGGTTCGAAACGTGGCAAGATTGTGCCTGCAGATTGCGAGCTTTGATCTTTATTAGTTATTGGATTTTTAGATTTTATCGATAATTTATTTAGGACTAGGTTTTTTTTCGATAGCAATACTGAAGCTACTAAAACCTAATTAAACATCCAAATAAATTTGGGATGTGAATGGTTGCTGCGGTATAAACGCATCATTTTAGGAAAAGAAAAAAGAGTTGGTCTAGTTTTGATCTCGACCGACCTTTTTATTCATTTATAGTAATATATACTTTCTTTTTAGGGATTTTTTTTTTTTGTAAATTCACCAATTATTTATTTAATAATTATTATTATTTTTATATTTTGCATGGTGGATTTCACGAGATATTGAACTCTTATATCATATACACAATCAACAGAATATACGATCAATATAATGTCTTTTGTGACAATAAGACAGGATTTCGAGGGAGGGGGGGGGTAATAATAAGTGATTTGATTCCAAAAGCAGTTGATTCTACTGGATCAAAAATAGAAGAAGCAAAATTGTATTCTTTACATTATTTTTTATTTTAGTTAATAAAATATTCTTTCCATTTAGTTATTACTATGTAAGCAAATATTTTGCTCAATATTTCTTTATTTTTTTTATTTCTTTTCCATATACATATATAGTAATATATATATATATACACACATATACACATTTCTAAACAAAATTTGAAATTAAAATTTAATACTAAATATCTTTAAAATCTGAAGATTTTTACATTTAGGATGAGATAATGGTGGATTATCCATGGTATAAAGTCTACCATATGAATGCTAGCGAATTATCTTTAAAACTTCATTGAGTATTTTATATAGTTGCACCTTTGTAGAAGTGACAGTAAAATATGGGCAAGGTTCAATTTTGTTTATTTTTACCTCCATTCATTTTGTAATGCCGGGTTGATGCAATCCTTGCAATTATAATATATATTGAATCCTCCATTTTTATATCATTTTGTGTTATTAAGAACAAAATTATCTAATTTTATTTCAGTAACAGTTTTACGATGAATGATATATATGTATGCCTTTTCCTCAGATACACTCTTTTCTTTCTATGATGACTATACAAATCATATTAATCTATACATAACCAATTTCGTAACAAAGTTAAAAAGACTTCTTTTCACGGCGGCGTCGGTGGAGGGAAATCACCGCACGTGGTGGACACAATTACTTTTCCGGCACGTTCTCCGGACTCTATAAGCATCAACACTACTTCTCTCATCGTCGGCCGATCCGATGGTGAAGATTTGGTACAGAGAACTGCAATTTTTGTCACTGTGATCATGTGATTGAGAATTACATCGTCCTCTACCTTTGTTAGATAAGGATCGAGGATTTCAGATGTTAACGAATGATCTCTGATATGGTTTCTTGTCCACGTGGCAAGATCTCCGCCTTGCTCCAGCGGCTGAACCGGAGCTTTTCCGGTTAACAATTCGAGAAGAACAACTCCGAAGCTGTAGATATCGCATTTCTCTGTTACTTTCATAGTGTATGCATACTCTGCAAAAAAAGAACGGTAAGAATAAGTTTGGTAAACTCAGAATGTAGCTCAAAATTTTTGTCGGTTTTTTGAACATACCGGGGGCGATGTAACCGTAAGATCCAGCGACAGCTGAGACGGATTTCGATTGTGGCATGTCGATGACTTTAGCCAACCCGAAATCGCCAACATGAGCTTCGAAATTCTCATCGAGGAGAATGTTATTAGACTTGATGTCGCGGTGAATGATTCTCGGTTTACAGTCATGATGTAAGTAAGCAAGACCTTCCGCTGCACCGAGTGCGATAGCAAACCGAGTTGGCCAATCCATGCTATGCGATTTCCCACCGTGAAGTAACTCGCCGAGGCTTCCTCGAGACATGTATTCGTAGAGCAAGAGGTTCGAGTTTGATCCTTGATGGTAACAGAAACTGTAGAGCCTGACGATGTTTCTGTGACGGATTTTGCCTAGAGTTAGAATCTCGGCGCGAAAACTGTTATCCGTATTGTTGTTGTTGCCTTCTCTGTTGGATTCGAATTTTTTAACTGCTATGGTTTTACCCGAAGGCATAACCGCTTTGTAAACCGTTCCGCAAGCGCCTCTACCAACAATGTAGCTATCATGGAAGCCTTTTGTTGCTTCCAAAATGTCTTTGACGGTGAATCGTTCTTTCGGGACAAAGTAAATGTCGGATTCTTGAAAAAAGGGTTCCTTGTCGTGCACATAAGGAGCCATTTCCACGGGATTTCTTAGGAAATGAACAACAATTGCTATGAGTATAAGAGAGATACCGCCGATGACTGAAGACACGATGATGATGATTCTCCCCCGACGAGCAGAACCCGTTTTTAGAGATGAAAGGTTAGGCCAAGAGGACTGGTTACGGTCACAGCTTCTCAAATGGCCGCCACAGAGTCCTTTGTTTCCGAGAAAACTGGTCAGAGTCATGTTTTGAAAGAGCTGCGTATGCGGAAGTGGTCCGGTGAGGTTGTTGTAGGAAAAGTTGCAGCCGAGTAAACTGGATAAGTTCTCGAATGTGGTCGGGATTTCGCCGCTCAGATGGTTGTTGTTCAGAGAAAGGTACATTAGCAGATAAAGATTCCCGAGCTCGAGAGGTATTTCACCACTGAAATTATTGTAGCTCAGGTTCATTGCAATCTGCAGACTCGAGAGGAAACCAAGTTGAGGCGGTATACTTCCTGAAAACAAGTTTCCTCCCATCTGTAGCTCAGTTAGATGCGTAAGGTTTCCAATGGTAAACGGTATGTTGCCAGAGAATCTATTTTCTGAGAGTCTGAGGATCTCGAGCTGATGAAGGCTTCCAAGCTCGCAAGGTAAAGAACCAATGAAACTGTTCCGGCTCAAGTCGAGTCGTTGAAGCATCTTACAGTTGGCTATTTCAGAGGGGATTGGTCCGGTGAGAGAGTTTGAGGAAACGTTAAATGTAACCAGGTTGGCGAGTTTACCAATTTCTTTTGGTAGATTTGAGGAAAACTGATTAGCTGCAAGATGAAGTCTTTGCAGCTTCTGGCAAGTGCCTATTTGAGGAGGTAGCGGTCCACTAAACCGGTTTTGATCCAACTCTATAGCAGAAAGGTTGACAAGCTTGCATAACTCGGTCGGGAACTGACCCGTGAGTCGGTTTCCAACAACACGAAGCTGCAGCAGCGATTTGCATCTCAATACCCCTGGTGGAATGTTTCCAAATATGCGGTTAGACCCAAGATTCAACAGAATGAGATTAGAATGTTCACAGATAAAAGGCGGTATTTTTCCCGAAAGTTGGTTTTCTGAGAAATCAACAACCCATAGAGGACTGTACAAACCAAGACCTTGAGGGATTACACCGCTGAGGGAATTGTGGAAAAGCTGAAGTTGGCGCATAGACGTAAGATTCTGGAAACCCGGTGGAATAGGACCGGTTAAGGAATTGATGGAGAGATCGAGTTTCACCAAATTCCTCAACCTACTGAGCTCATTTGGTATGATTCCAGTTAACTTGTTCTGAAACAAATACAATAGCCTCAACTCACTGATCCTGCTCAGCTCAACCGGAATCTCACCAGTCAACATATTCTCAGAGAAATCGATTTCCATTACATTGGAAAGATTTCCGAGCTCCTTTGGGATTGTCCCATTCAACTGGTTTTGGTACAGATAGAGCTTCTTCAAGGACTTCATGTTACCAATCTCTGATGGTATCGGTCCAACCAATGAGTTACCGTATAAAGCCAGAATCTCAAGACGTGTTAAATGTCCAATCTCTTTCGGAATTGACCCGGAAAACTTGTTCTGCCACAGAATCACCTCATGAAGCTTAACTAGCATCCCAATTTCCTTAGGAAGCTCTCCAGAAATGAGATTCTGCGCAAGACCGAGCAACTTCAAGTTAAGGCATTTACCGATTTCAGCAGGTATATTTCCAGAGAAATCATTCTGCCCTGCTCGAAATGCCGTCAACTTGATGAGATTTCCTATAGAAGGAGGTAGTGGACCAGTCAAGTTGTTAGTATAAGCCACAAGCTCTTCCAAGTTGTATAAATCACCAATTTCTTCCGGCAAAGGACCCGATAGCTTGTTATTACAAATGTTAAAGCTTCTCAATCGCGATAACTTCCGAATCTCGACCGGAATGGAACCACCGAACTGGTTGTTGTTCAAAAACATAACCTCCAGCTTCGAACAGTTTCCAATCTCCCGAGGAATATCTCCGTTTAACCTATTATACGCAAGGTTAAGATGAACCAAGTTAACTAAACCGCCAATGCTCGGGCTTAATATCCCAGAGAGATTCATAGAACTCAAATCAAGAGATGTCACCACCAGATTACTATTACTACTTCCCTGTGAGCTGCAATTTACACCTATCCAATTACACGGCGTCTCATCAATGTCGTTCCAATTGTGCAAACGGTTCAGCGAATCTTGAAATCCTCTGTTCTTCAACTCCAAGAGAAACTGACCATCGCTGTTTAAACTCTCTGAAGTCCAAACCAGAAGTGTCAAGATAAACAAAACTCCAACTAACATAGATTTTGATTCTGTCTTAAACTCAGAGATCCAACCCATTGATCCTCTCAACTTCAATCTTGTAATTTATAGTAATTCTCAACACCTGCAAAGTACAGAGATTCACATTTCCTTCACACCAAAGTGATAAATCAAATCTTTTCAATTTAACAGAGATGCTATAATGCAAAACTCAGAGCTTTGAGCAACAAGGACTAACCCTAGCCTTATATCTATGATTAGTTATGAATATGGATCTGAAGAAAGTACCAATAGGTTTGAAGTATTCAAATTTACCAGCTCAAAAACCAAAAAAAATTCAGTAGATTTAAATGAATAGGAATTACAGAACGAGTACGAGAAGCATACCAATGTGAATCCATAGACGAAACCACCAAGCTGGAGACAAAACCGAGAAAATTTTCCCGACAACTAAAAAAGAAAAAGGAGGAATCTTTAAGAAACGAACTAAAAATTAGAAGAGAAGATTAGTCGTTAAATGTCAAAGCTTTTAGATTTCTTACTTTGTCCACTTGGGGACAAATGAGAATATCACAAAATTTTCTCTTTTCGATTCCTCAAACAAATTTTCAGTGATTTGATATAATGAAATCAAAATCTACTGTTCAGGAATCAAGAAAGATCATGGTTTGATCTGGAATCAAGCAGAATCAGAAACCCAAAAGGTGAAAAAGAAGGAACATTTTAAATCCAATAACTTTTAACCTCCACAACAATCCCAAGAATTTAAAAAGAGAGAAACTAGAAAAGGAAAGAAAAAGTGAAGAGAGAGAGAGAGAGATAGTGATGAGAATCGATTAGTGTATATTCCAATAAGGATTTGATTATGGGAAAGGATAAGTAAGTTTTTGCTTTGGCTTGAAGTTCTAATGGCCGACAAGGCATGCCTTCTCTCTCTACTGTGTGGTTTCTCTCTCTCTTTCTTATAGTGAGAAGCTTGTGTGCCTTGTGGATTTTTCAGCTTTTTTTTCTATTTTTTTTGGCCATTTTCTTCAGTGCCAAGAACATCAATTTTCTAATCGAAAAGGAAGTTTTGTGGAGAAAAAGTAGAAAGTGGCAAAACCTTTTTTAGGCCAAGGGAAAGTGTGAGAGAGAATTTTTATTTTTTGGAAAAATCTTTTCCCAGGAATTGCTTTTGGAGATTTACCGATTGAGACAGCTTAGGTTCTGATTATTTAGACCGGATAGATAATAGATCATAATTTTTTTTTTTTTCTCAAACTTAGGGGTCATTGGGATGAGACTTTTAAAAATATTAAGTCTCTGAATTATTTTTAAATTTCAATTTTTCCCTAACACTTTTTTTTTTTGTATTTTAACAGCCCTAAAAGTTTTGTTAAATTCTGTTTTTGTTTTTGTGTGTTTTCCCTCTAAAGTCTAAAACCAATTATATATGGATATAACTTTTTTTTTTTTTTAAGTCTCATGCACATTTTCGAAATTTCTGCAAAATATATTTTTTGAAACAAAAGTCTAAATTCACAATCACAATTCACAACCAATCAACACCTCTTTTTTTTTTTTTTTTTTTAAAAAAAAACTTCAAAATACATTCTTTAGGTGAACACAATCACTTAACCATAAGGATAAAAACAAACAATTACGATAAATACAAATTCGTATAGATCCAAGTTCGAGCTACTCGATCCGCCATCGCATTACAGTTTCGTTTGAAATAAGATATCATCCAATTTTGAGATTCTAGCGTTGATATCAAAACAAATATTTTCAACCAACATTCTCTAGCTAATCCCTTCAAGGTGCATCCTAAAATGCGCATGTCGACCTTAAACTTTAGTCTTCGGTATCCCGTAAGCCAAATATTCAGAATTGCAAGTCAATCCATCAACTTATAGCGCTAAAATTTTCTATCCCCACTGTTTTCATCACAAACGCACCAACCTCTCTATATATGTCACGTGAATATGTACAAAGAAAGCAACGTCATGGTTACAATTTAACTCATCTAGGCGATAGATGTCTCCAAACTCCTCTATACATCTATTGTCTGATAAGTCTAAATCGACAAGTCTTGACGAAGCATTAGGTCGTGCATGTATTGCTTTGATCCATTCATGAACTCACTAGATACATGTTCTATCTCTTCAATTAATACGATCAACTTGCCTTTTTTTTTAAAAAAAAAAGTCTAGTATTCCACAATTCCTACATTTAGAATCCAAAAAGAACGAATTTTATGTAGAATTGTACCTTTGGATTTTTGTATCATAATGATCCCCCATATAAAATCATACAGCAGCTGATTCATCACATATAAAAATTTACTAAGAAATTTCCTTCTCTTCAATTAACTACAGCGTGAGAATAATTTAAGTCTAATTCAATGGTGCAAGACTGAAAATCAAAGTCATACCAGTTACTGATAATATAGTTTTTTTTTGTTTTGTTTAAATCATATCATTTAATTTACCAGGAAACAACTTCATCAAAAATAATTCATGGTTTAATTCTATTTACTTGGTCTTCCAAATTTAATTTAATCAATACTGTCTAATTTGAAATGCCAATTAGTCTAATTCGATCGAGAAGAAATGGTATTTTCAGAACATTGCTTTGAGTTAAAATAACTATAAAAATTATGAATTGACCCAAAATATTTGCTTTTTTTTTTTTTTTGGTCGGCTCCCAAAATATTTGCTTTAAATTCTAAAAGTCTTCATAATTGTTTTGATACGCTGCCGTATTACTATCAAGGACAGCATGATGTGACTAGGGAAAATGGTCCAACCGGACGATCGTGGGTAAAAACTGTTCAACGAAAGAAACTAGATCATCAGATAATCACCGTCTGATGTGGAGTTACTTAACTTTTTCTATTGTCAACGGAAGCACTGAACTACACATATTCATTTTTAGAAAAAAAAAACAATTTATTTCTTTGATCTCTTATTTGAAATTGTGAAAACTTTATATAGCGTATTGAGCTAAGAGACCACTAACCGTGCAAAATAAAAATTACTGAAAACAAAAGCTTAAAAAACTGGAGAACCGACCCTGAAACCGATTAGACCCGAACTGAACCGATCCAAAAATATGTTCGGTTCCTAATCTATTTCTAAACAACCTTATCCAAAAACCCCGAAATTTGAATTATCCGATCCGAATCGGATCGAAAAAGCGTATGCCGAGGCCTAATTAGGAGGTTCATGTTGCTTGACACGCAATGATTAAATTATAAGAACAGAAAGGGCCTTTACTCCCCGGGGACCCATACTTTTTTTTCGATAACATTTTGGTATTAAGTAAATAACATTTTACACTATAGTTGTTAGATTTTCCCCAGTGGTTACTTTAACATGTGCATGATAGTTTGGATGTATTGGCAGATAGGTCAAATGAATCTTCCCAGTAAGTATCTTTTATGTGAACTAATATGTTACTGTGACAATCGAAGACTTCAAGTTTTGAGTGATTCTATATATGCCTTCCGAAAAAAGAATTTCGACAAATCTAACTCAAAAAAAAACATTTTTTGTAAATACAAAATATTAGTCAAAAAGGGATGAAGTATTTGTGTATTTGATAGATAGTTCGCATATCAAAATTTTCTTTTGTTAATTTGTCATGTCACATAAGGTTTATCTCTTTTGTGAGTTGGTCCATAGCCACTATAAAGTCAGTTAGGTGATATTTGACATTGTTTAAAATGTTCGGCCAAAATGAGAAGATAAGCACTAGGAGGCTAGCTGCTCTCTACGCTACATTGGTCACGCTTTTCTTACTCTTCTCCTTCTCTCTTTTTTCATAATATATATAAAACCAAAATATTCTGCTTCTTTTGAATTGAATTGGCCACTTCAACAAGTTAGGATTAGAATATTTTGATGTAAAATCATTTGCTTTTCCTAACAAAATCTTATATAGTAGTACGTACCAAACTTTTATATTATTATATATCAGTTCTGATATGATATATCTATTAAAATGTATATTTATTAAAAAAGTTTCAATAAGACCCGTGATATTCTTGTCATCGTCGTTTGATAGTAGAACAAACTCATGGCAATTGATCTTAGCAATCAATTAAATCCAACCCACAATACAAATGTCCTTGTAGTTTTAATATACCATTTGCATAAACAAATAAACAATTGTTGTTTGGTGTTAGTTAATTAAATTACTCGATGCTAACTTGAGTCCGGCTTTCCGCATTATATATATATATATATATATATATTCAGTTTAACTAGTTAAGTTGAAGCAGCCGGACTGCCGGAGTCAAGTTTATTCTCGTGAACCAACAAAAGAATAACGCGTCGTATCGTTTACAAGATCGAGTAACTTTTTATATTTTTGAGAAAGTTGATTGCATGTTTATAATAATTTCTTAGATACTTGTAACGGAGTCATACGTATAAGTATTAAAGTAATAATTAAAAAAAAAAAATCTCACATAAGCATCGATCCCAAGATAACACTTTAAATGTTATCGAATCTCAAGCAATAAAACTCATTAAACAAAACTTGTTTTTACTACAAGAGTCCAACGATTACGCAGCGTTGTATTTTATAGGAATATAATAATAATAACAGTATAATGATAATAAAAATTAACAATAATTTATGTTAAATGTTAGTTAGAAGAAGCAAATATGATTAATTAAGTTATTGGGAGTTTTCTTAGAACATCTTAGTCGAAGTTGCTTAGAAGCTCTCGGAGATTAGATCTGCCAAGCTTTGACTCAACAGGCGTCAATAAGTTAAGATTTTAATTGTTTTATAAAATACTTTTTTATGAGCGCATCGCCCACTTGTTTTTCTTATTACACTTCATATACACATATATACATAAACAAGTAGTGATTTTCAAGTAAAATTAAGAAGAAAATGGTATATTAGTTGTTTAGATATGATCTATGTAATCAACACGAATCTTAAGTATATATATAATCCATCATATAAAATATTATTATAGGAAAGAACAATTATTATAGCTATACATCATCAATAAACGGATATGCTTTGTCTTTGATTGTATTCGAAAAATATAGAATGGTTGATCCATGCATGATGCATCTAATCTACCATGAATTGTGCATTATTTTAATACAACACCGTATTCAAATTCTTGTTAGCTTGCTCCATTCTCTATTTGCAATGTCATTCGCAGTGTAAGGCTTTGAATGACAATGTGTGAAGCTGGACGAATTTTGGATGAAAGACGGACGAAATAGTATCAAAATTTAGATCTCTATTCGGAACTTAATTCAAATACAAATGAGATATTTACATAGTATACACGGATATATAATGGACCTATATACATATACATATATTGATTTACACGTTTCATGTATACACATATATACGAATACGTACGTCTCTCTGTAAGACCCACAAGCGTGTGAACGATATATATGGTGGATAATGAAACCCCACACATGTCCATGTCACCTCAAATCCCATTTTGTCCACTATGCCATTTGTAACCACGTGACTTGTCAAAGACTACCATTATTCAATAACACTGTATTTGTTGTATCTAGTAGAGATCTTATTTCACCATTCTTTATTTCTTGGTTTCTACAACGTTAGAGTCAAAAATAATGGATTTTTGGCTGATTAATTCATTAATATATCTAACTATTCTCTTGCTTTCACTACGTGGAGCGATATTATCTTCGTCAAAACTCTTAACGTAATCCTCAAGTTGTAGAACTGTTTCCATTAGCACAGTAACTTGCAATTTTTAAAAATTCTTTTTATTTTTGACATCATTGCAATCTTTTAATTGGATTACATGTGTTGTGACTTGTGAGAGAGATGGTCAAACAAAATAGTAATTTATCAAAATGTAAATGATTGCATGATCTTATTGGGCCTTTTGATAATTAGATAAGCCCATGCTATTTCGCAATCCTTAAGCCCATATATCTGCAGATTTATATTGAAGTGAAACGAACGGTTGATCTTTTGCCACGTCACCATCAACATTATCAGAACCCATAAGTAATTGCCAGTTAGGCAGATTTTTGCGGTACTGAGTGGCCATGGAACTGGTGGCTCTTCCGATCCACCACCGTACGGCTCCGCCGAATTTCCCACCTTATAATACCGGGAGTTCAATATTTAACCGTATCGGACTTGCTCTACGGTTCAACAATGTTAGTAGAATGAGAAAGCCGGTGTATTTAGGAACGATCTTATCGGAGAAATCAAGTGCAAGAACACTAACGACGACGGAAGCAGTTTCCGGCGGCGGAGTTTCGCTTCCGCCGCTGGATTTGACGGAGGATAATATCCATCTGGTACTATCCGAAGCTCGTATCGAGGTAAGCTTTCTTTTTACCGTTTTGCCTAGTTCTAGATTGGTATGGGAGAGATTCAGAACCTGTATTCAATTAAACCGAATTGCACCAACGTTTCTGGTTCGGTTTACTTCCTGCTTGGTTTATGTTCTTTTAGAATCGGTGAGGTCAGACCGAAACCGTAACGAACCGGTTCTAGGTCATTTACTATAAGGCCTGGGCATTCGGGTTCAGTTCAGGTTTTTTGGGTTTAGGACTCTAGAACCATTCAGGTATTTTTCAATAACGGGTTCGGTTCGGATGTTTCAAGTCGGTGTTCGGTTCGGATTTTCGGGTTCGGGTATTTTTCCCAGACCTAATTGACATAATGAGAGACTGTGTTTTGTAGAGGGAAAAAAAACAGAGCATTGTTGCTTGTAGAGGAAATAATCTTAGTTTGTTTTCGGTTTTTAATAGAACTAAACTAAAAATTGTTTTTCTATGTATAGTTCCGAATTTGCGAATCTTTGATCGAAAATCATGTTTTGGTTATGTACGGCAGCTTGCACAACTCTTCGATTCATCGGTTGGGATAACAGGACAAGTAGAGTTAGTGGAACTAGACGGACCATTCGTTAAGATAAGTTTAAGAGGCAAGTTTTGGCACACACGTGCAATGGTTCTAGCTCGAATTGGGAACTACTTGAAACAGAGGATCCCTGAGATTTTGGAGGTTGAGATTGAAGACGAGAAGCAACTCGATGATAGTCCTGCAAATTTCTAAACTTTCAATTTGTCCATTTGGAAATATTGTCGATCTTTCTTGCTTAATGTGACTTGATGATTATGAGTTGTTGAAAGTGTCTGGTGTGAGTATCTAAAAATCGATTTGTAGTAAAGTATACATCGTTTCTAGAAGCCCAAAAGACTAGCAATATTTTTTTTTTAATAACTAATAACATATAGACATTCTACTACTATTAATTGGGGAGTACAACATATAAACTAAACCTAAAAATTGTAAAAAAATACATAGCAATGCTATTGGTCTTTAGTGTTATTTTAAATAAATTCATTAAGAGTTCAATAGTAATCACAAAATCAATATAATTAAACAAAAATATCGTAAATATATTTTCAATATTTTTTAGTTTCCAGAAAACTAAACTAACTTTCTCTCTCATTAAACATGGATGAAACTTTAAAATTATATTTTTTAAAAATTATTAACCAATCAAATTTTTAAAACATCCAGTAGTTATTTAAGCTAATTTATATGTTTCTATAAATTCTTGTATTTTACATTTTACATATATTTTATCGATTAAATTTTTATCAATTTGAAAAAAATGAAAGATAAAAAGAAAAAGGTATATGAAAGATATTGAAACGGAATATCCGAATTGATGATTCGTTATAAAAAAAAACCCTAAAATGTGTTAGGCGCACGCCTCCAGAAAATGAAACACGAAAATGTCTAGAGAGTATCATAATGGTTGGTCAAAGCTTTATCCTGATCTTTTGCGATAGATCTTGGAAAGCTTGAGTTGCTTGGATTTTCATCGAGCACGAACCGTTTGCTCAAACTGGTATACCGTATCTCTAACATGTCCTCTATATCCATGGAGAATCGTATTCGGAGGTAAGAACTCTGTCTTGTTTGATCCAATACAAGACAAGATCTACACAAAAAATCTTCTCGGAATCGACTTATCCAAAATCCATTGTCTCGCTAGTTACGGTAATTGGATACTAATAGTAGATCCTCGTCTAGAATTTCATCTTTTGAACGTGTTTACTCTCGAGAGGATCAATCTTCCTTCATTAGAATCATCGCTTCGTGGTGACCGTCCTTTTAGTTTTATACGAAATGACGAGTTTGGATACTTCCTTGAGCTCTACGGCACCAAGTTTCTCTTGACGTGGAACGATTTTAGGTTTGAAAACACGGCTATTCTGTGGGTAAACGGGAGAACTGGAGATTACATCGTTGCTTGGGCTATCAAACAGTTCTATACCTTCTCATACAAGAAAATAGGAAATGATGATGATGGTGATGATAAGCGATGGAGTATCACATGCATGTTGAAGTATAATCAACTCTCGTATAAGACAAAGTCTCATTCACATAAGTTAGTTATTAAGTGAAGAGTCACAACTCTTTGTGTTAGTGTTGATTCATAAGAGTCATAACTCTTCACGTTAGTGTCTACTCGAAACCATATATATACTAATGTCATGTAAGTGTAAAACATGTTGTTTTGTCATAATAAAAGAGAGTGTGTTCCACTTTGTTGAAGAGACAGAGAAGTAATGATCTCTGATCTCTACTTCTTCTATATTGTGTGTTGAGTGTTACACAAGAAAGAGAAGAGAGACGTAACGATAAGAAACAACACTTTTTTTGTTTCTTCTCAATGACTTTCTGAGTAAAGTCCAACATGGTATCAGAGCCAAACGATCAATAGAGGATCAAGAGAGAAATGAAATTGATGAGAAGAATCATTCCAACATCGTTTGCAACCGTTGGTTCCGTCATGGCGTCAAGGAAATTGATGACGGGTGATGTGTCGGGTCTGTTTGTGTATTAATACATTGCGTTATCTTCCTCTGTTTACATCTCTTGGAACGTCTCTAGTGGCCATGTGAATCCAGCAGTTACGTTTGGGATGGCGGTTGCTGGTCAGATTAGTGTTCCAACTGCTTTGTTTTATTGGATTTCTCAAATGATTGCCTTTGTTATGGCTTGTCTTGTCCTTCAAGTAACTGTCGTCGAACAGTACGTATCGATCTATAAGATTGCTGGAGAAGTTAGAGAGAAGAAAGATATTTACGCCATTGTTTATATCATTGGTCACTCGTCTTTCTTCTTCAACGCATAGAGACATGTGGAACAACGGAGAAACCAAAGTTCGTGTGGAACGAAGGGAGAAGGATAAACCAAAGTTCGTGTGGAATGAGGGAGACACGTGGAGAAACATTTGTTATCACGTGAGATGATAACCATGTTCGAATTTTATTGTGGAAGAAGAGAGTAAAAAAAAAAAACAGAGTATCACGGACGGTGTTTTCATATAATCAAGTCATGAGTGTGTGAGCGCTCATAAGGTTCATGATGTGAAGGATACGATGGCCCAAAAAGACTATGGATCAAAGGAGAGGGCTAAAGATAGAGTGAGGGAGAAGCTTCATGTGTGGCTGAGAAACTCGGTGGTTGAGATCGTGAAGAATCTTAGAGAATCGTCATTATTAATACATTTATACGTAGAGGCGAATGATGGTTTGACGACGGCAATAAATCCAGAGGCAAAGAAGGAGAAGAAGAAGACCCAAGAGAAAAACAAAAGTGGATGACAACAACAACGTCAAAACAAAGAGAAGGTGAAAACAGAGACGTTTTCACGGGAGACCTAATTGATTTGAGAAATCAATTAAGAGTCCATGGTGGAGAGAAGATGGACTATCGGATTGTCCAAAAACTTCTCATATCTCTCACAGAGAGATGTGGCAGCATAGTGGCTGTGTTGAAGCAAACAAGAGATTTGACTTCATTGAGAGTATTAGAGTCAAGGAGAACTCTAAAGGCGCATGAGAAGCGTGTAGAACTCCGAGAAGAACGATCAACGGAAGAAGCGTTCTATGGAGAAAAGTTTGTTTCAAAGTTTGAAAACAAACATGGCGACAAACGTCAATAAGGCCGAAAATGGTGTGGCGTTTGTAAGTGTGACAATCACAATGAGAGTGATTGTTGGAGAAAGCAACACAGGGATGTTAGCTTGCCTAAGGGTGTAAAGAACGGATGCGTTCTGCAGATGGGTGCGAAAAATGAAAGGAAGGAGAAGCCGGTTGGAGAGACAACCGAAGAAGACGTGAAGAATCACGCACAAAAGCTGGTGATCAAGGAAGACACCAAGCAAAGAAGAAAATGCTTACCTAAGAGAGGAAGGAAGCAGAAGCCGGTTGGAGACACAACCGAAGAAGACGTGATGGAAGATCACAGAGGAGAGGTGGCAAAGATGGAGACGTAGCGAAGCAACGATGAAGAACGCTTGGAGTTTATACGAGATATGATTAAGGGGGAGTGTTGAAGTATAATCAACTCTCGTATAAGACAAAGTCTCATTCACATAAGTTAGTTATTAAGTGAAGAGTCACAACTCTTTGTGTTAGTGTTGATTCATAAGAGTCATAACTCTTCACGTTAGTGTCTACTCGAAACCATATATATACTAATGTCATGTAAGTGTAAAACATGTTGTTTTGTCATAATAAAAGAGTGTGTGTTCCACTTTGTTGAAGAGACAGAGAAGTAATGATCTCTGATCTCTACTTCTTCTATATTGTGTGTTGAGTGTTACACAAGAAAGAGAAGAGAGACGTAACGATAAGAAACAACACTTTTTTTGTTTCTTCTCAATGACTTTCTGAGTAAAGTCCAACAATGCACACAGTGTGAGGATATGGCTTATAAAGATAACAAGCTTTATGTGTATACTTTTGATCATTACATCAACATTCTTGATTTTTCTGGAGATTTTCCTAAAGAAACCATGGAAGATAACCCTTTTCGCTTCGTAGATACGAATTATAAGTTGAGACTTGCAGTCACAAGCTCAGGAGAGGTTCTAATCGTTCTGAGTTTAGAAGGGTTAGATAGAAAGTTTTGCATCTGCAAGCTGAATCTTGAGATTGGCGACTGGGAAAGAGTAGAGTCTTTGGGAGACGAAATGTTGATTTTTGGTCATGGGGTCACAATAAGAGCACCGGTCAAAGATATTAGTGGCGGAGGACTCAAAAGTGATTCAATCTGTTTCCTTTATGATGACCATTTGTATGATAATTATCTTACAATGAAGAGACAACCAATTTGTGGTGTGTTCGATCTTGCGACAAGTACAATCACATGGCATACGAGATTAGAAGATCTGTCTTCGAAGATTTGCTGGTTTGTTCCAGGATATGCAGAGTCTTCTTAGCCTTTGTAAGAAACTTTCTTCCTCAGTCACTGATTTTGGTTTTATCAACACTTTGAATAAGTATTTTCATTGTTTTTGGTTGGATTTACAAGGATCAGTACTTGTTCTCATTCAAGAAAGGAGATGATTCTTGGTGGCATCTTGAAGACAAAGTGTTTTGCTATGGCTTACAAGGACCAAAAGCTCTGTGACCTCTGATCATTACATCAAGATTCTTGATTACTCTGATGATATCCTGGAAGAGATCATCGAAGAAAACCCGTATTTAAATACATTTGGAAAAGAAGAGTAACCGTTTTACTCAAGAATCTTTTCTTTTCTTCTGACTTCACCAAAGGTGATACATTGGATTATGTTCTTATTGGAATCACATTACGAATGAACTTGCTAAGAAAAACTTTATAAAGCATGGAAATCCAAATATTTGAGCAAGGTTGACTTCATCTTATCTATCTGCTGACTTCAGCTGTTGTTGGCTGAGGTTGTTCATGAACTCTAGGCTGTCTCACAATAGGATAAATCAACTTCCAAAATGTATTCAAATCCATAAAAAAACCCAAAATCAATATAAAAAAATGGCTATCTCTCATTTTAGAGTTTCTGTTAGATCATTATAACTGCTGCGGCAAATCACTCATTCACTATCTTCACCCATGTGCTTATCTACCAAACATCAATGCTCCATCTGTATGGATACAATTTCATAGTCATGATCTGAATTTTGTTGCAATCTAGGGCAGAGCCTTTTGTGCGTAGTCACGAATGAACCAAGCGCATAGATTTATGATCAAGAAGATGGTTCCGTAGACATAACTAGCTCTCAAAGACCTGTTATTCTCACGATAGTAAAAGAGACTCTTATGTTCTATTTCCTTTATGAGTTCATCAGGCTGAGCAGCCTCTTATGATAAAATATATAATTAATCAAAACCTTTTTACTTTTTAATTTCTTGTATTTTTTTCCCCTTTACTCTTTGATGTCTTGTTCATATCATGTTCCAGATCGTTGCTTACATACATCCACATTTGCAATTAAGCACAGTTTCAAGAATCAAAGAATCTAAATGACGACTATTGTATCTCATCAATCTAGTTGAAGAACTCAAAAGAATATTTTATTTTTGCCCTGACTTCACCAAAGGTTGTAACATTGGATTATGTTCATAATGAAATCACATTAAGGTCAAAATGAATGAACTTGATAAGAACAAATTTATAAAGAATGACCTCAATGATTCTGTAATAACTTCAAAACTTCTAGCAATGTCAGATCATTTTCACTTATCTATCTATCTGTCCACTTCTGCTGCTGTTGGATGAGGTTGTTCGTGAACTCTAGGCTGTCTCACAATAGGAGCAATCAACTTCCAAACTGTATTCAAACCCAGAAAAACCCAAAATCAGTAAACAAATATGGCATTAACGACTGACCTAGTTGGTATAAGTATTTGATTGCAAAGTTTGCAACTTAATCTATCATTTTAGAGCATATGTTAGTTCAAGTGCTGAAACCATTTAGATTTACATTTTAACTTACGGTAAATCGCTGCGGCAAACCACTCGTTCACTATCTTCACCCATGTGCTTGTCCACCCAACATCAATGCTCCATCTGTGTGTTACATAAATAATACAATTTCATAGTCATGATTCTGAGTTTTGTTGTTTCAGATGGGAATATGCAGATGGGAATTTTCCTTACTTCCGAGCTGAATGTGAAAGGTTCCAGCTGATAAACAACATAGCAAAGTACATTGCTCCTAAGGAGAACACAAGGTGGAAGAAGCCATAGCTGTATGGTATATCGTCTTCTTCTTTCGCTTCATCTTTACGGAACTCGAACTGTAATAAAGATCTAATGTCCGTGACGGAAAAAAATATTGATTTTCAAGCTGAGAATGAATGTTAACTTACCCTGAAGGATTCTGAATCGATCCCGGTTGAGAATGTTGCCATCACAATGGCGCCTATAGCTATAAGGAAACTCTGAACAAAGAAAAAGACAAAAAAACGAAGAAGTGGGATTGAGTCTAAGTAAGCAAAAACTCAAGAAGAGGCTTTGAGCTCTTACCAGTATTGTAATCCAATCGGTATGACCGTTTTGAGTATGCCCATTGCATTTCGTATGTGAAGGTTCGCTGATACAAAACTTGTACGTTAGTAATGTTTTGAAAAACTAACCAAACAAAAGTCAGATTTTGTTTTTTCCTCTTTACCTTCTGATCGCAGACCAACATAGGAAGACAATGTAGGAAGCCATAATCCCGGAAGACAAAAGTCCTCTATTCTTCACCTTTAATGCAAAGCATCAGAATTCGAAGCAAAGATCAATCATTGTGTTACCATCAAGCAAAACTTAGGAATTGTACCTTTGAATGCAAGGACATAACCATCATAACGATTAGAAGAACAACAGTCCATGAGATGAAGAACATATTGAGGACACAAGCAGTAGAAGCTGCATAAAAGTAGTACATCACTGCGATCCCGCAAGCAGAACCAATGTAGAAAACTGTTGACATGACCAAACCAAAAGAGCAGCTGCAGAAAACACAGTAATAACCAACAGTTGAGATATCCACATAGACACAACACTTTTGTAATGATTGAGACTTGCTTACCTTTGCTTACTTTGGTCATGAGGCATCCAATAATTATTCCACCAAGTGATGAATTCGATAACACTTACAAGTTGAAGACCAAGAAACATCCTGCAACCATAGAAATGGTATGAGAATCATGTGTTTCTCTAGAGAGCAACTGGAACGATGATTTTACCCTGCACCAACACGCGCGATTTCCCCTGTAACAAAACATCATTGTCATGACCCAACCGATCAGATCAAATGGAAAAGATTATAGAACTATAATGAGACAGAAACATACCGTAAATTTGGATGTAAAGCTGAGGTATGAAGAAAGAAGCTACCATGGTTAAAACCAGCAGGAAAAACTTGAAAATCCAATTATCCGAGTGCCAACTGTTTTGAGCTCCGTGGAGTTTCATTGTGTTCCATGTTGAGAGGAACATAATAAGGAAAAATATCTTCGTTGTTAAGGATAAATAAATCATATATAACACGCCAAATTACTTAACATTATGACTCTATCAGCAAAAGATTTCATTTTTCAGGATACGAAACATCCTAGACTCACGCGGAGTACTCCAAGCGTATGGAAACAATGACTTCCTTCTGGTCCGCAACTACTAACATCTGCATTGATGATTCAACTTAAAGTATCTTTAAATTCAACATTAGATATATCTCAAAAGATTTATGAATTTTACATGGAAGCAAGGCCAGAGCCTTTTGTGCGTAGTCACGGATAAACCACGCGCATAGATTTATGATCAAGAAGATGGTTCCGTAGACATAACGAGCTCTCAAGGACTTGTTTTTCTCTTGGTAGTAATAGAGACTCTTTTGTTCTATTTCCCTTATGAGTTCATCTAGATGAGCAGCCTCTAAATCACCAGGACTGACCTGCAATGATCTCGTCCGTGTAGCAGCTTCCGCTGATCCATTCATTGCCAAAACCTACAAGAAATTGGAATCGAATAACCAGAAAATACTGAAAAATGTAGAGAACTTTTTTTCTTTTGAATGCTACTTGATCCAGTGTTGCACTATACAGAATTCTAAGAACTAAGAACTAAAGCTCTCTTGTCTAAATCAATTCATTTTTGTCTCTAACAGTATGAGCTATTAGAATTGAATTGATGACATAGAACAAATTCTAAATAAAAAGTCTACATTTTAGCTGCAAATGTTTGAACAACATCGATTTTTAAGAAAGTTTTAATGTCAAAAGGCTCCAAACCAGAGCTAATTTACCCTGAAAACAGCCCATATCACATAACTAATAGATAAGACAACTGAAAGGATTAGACTTTCATGAAAGTTTTTTCTCCCATTTAAGCAATGTTGCTAATTGTTAGCGTTTTTTGAAAATGTGGCCAAGAACATTATTATCATCCTCAAAAAAAAGAGACATTTTTATTCAGAAATATATGCCAATGATGTCTCTCTAACACAACACAATTCCGCCTAACGATTAACAAAATCTCTAGAATCTAAAGGCATGAACAAGAACATAAAATTTTATATGTCAAAAGAGAAACTCCAAAGCAGAGAATCAGACCCATTATCAGTAATTAAGAAGGAAAAAAAAACTTAAATTTTCGGTTAAAAATCTGACCTTTTCTTTTTGGCTCTGGCTTAAATTTCGCTATGTAAAATTAGACACAGAAGCAAAATGAATAAGAAGAAGGCAAAGGAAGAAGAAGAAGAAGAAGAAGAAGACAAAAGCTTGAGAGTTGAAGTGTGAGTTCAATGTTCTCACACGACAATCACGCAGAGAGTAAAGAAGAAACAGCGGTTCGAAAACTCGATTTTAAAAAAATAAAAACACATGCTTTGGTTTGTGCTTCTATTCAATGTATCGGTTTCATTGTACTGACTTGTGCACTTCTATTTCTAGCCGTACGATTCTGATTACCGCTAATTTTATTTACTTTGCCCAATTATATTTATCTCCAAATCATGTTGGATTTGACGCTTGAGTGGTCGTTTTTATGTTTAATGATTTTAACTCATGAAACTTGCTAGTTGAGAACTTTGAAACATTGTAAATTTTAACAATAAAATAAGAAGAAACATTCTCCGAGCTTGATGAAATGTTACAATGGACAGCCACGTCGTGTTGTTTGTAGATAAATAAATAGATTAAAAAACGTGGAATTTTCTTTAAAGTAAATCTATAATTACTTGTAGTTTAACTAAATTTTTTGAAAGTGTGTAATCAACCGAGACATTAAATTTTCTTGCCTAAACAGATATAGTTTTCTCGTTAAGCTAAATGATCATCAAGCTCCAAGTATTTTAATTCATTTGCTCTCTATTTTACTATTTTATCTTTCCTAAAAAAATTTGACTAGTTACATTACATTTGAACTAGAAGTTAAGAACATTCTCAAATTGTATTTGTTTTTGTCTTCTAGTTCGGTGGATTTATACCATGGGACATAAAGTGTTTGATGAAATTGAATCAATTCGCTTCATCATGTTTCCCTGTTTATCCAAAAGCTGTAGTCAATCCAAAATATTAAATTGATTACAATTACGGTATCCTTGATTATGGTTTAATGCTTTTGGACAAAGACGTGAAGACAAAAAAAACGAGGTTGGTTCATTATCATGATTTTTTTTTCTCTTGGGAAGAGGAATGTTTGGGGACCCACCAAGGCTACTTTACTAATCATAATATTTCGTCACCACGCGATTTTGGACAGTTTCAAGTAGATTTGCTTTCTTTTTCGGGTAACATAAATTAATCAATTAGTATATACTTTGTTTCGTTCTACGACTAATACCTTGTGTTCTTGGTAAAATCTTTTCCCATTTTTTTTATTTGAAATAAGAGTCTGTTAATTGAACCACATATACACAGCTAACTATCGTGTTACTAACATATAAAAGGGTTTGGTGATAGTTGGTGAGAAGTTAGAACTAGAAATCTCCATGCGCAACCTCTTTGAAGATTCAAAGAACTCTCTTTTCTCAAGAATTTTGGAAGAAGTTAACTAAGACTTGCATGAACCAAAACAAAAACCATTTTCTTCAAAATATTTTTTATAAATCGATTGTGAATTGAAAATCATGGAAAATCTGAATGTCTCTCTCTTCCAAACATGATTAAAGAATCCACTAGTGCCTTGTGGATGAAGCAACCGTAGCATCTCACAACAGATTCCAAAGAAACCTAGTTAGGGTTTATGGTTCCTCTCAGAAACCCATTCCTCCCATACCGCCCATACCACCCATGCCACCGCCCATACCCGGAGACGGTTCCTTCTCTTTCGTTGGAATCTCAGTCACAACTGCTTCCGTCGTTGTCAACAAAGACGATACACTAACCAATAGAATAAACCAAGAAAAAAGATTAGCAAAAACATTGCAATAAACTACAAAATCTGACGACCAATTTTCAAACTTTGTGTACCTTGCAGCATCAACTAACGCGGTTCTGATCACTTTCAATGGATCGATAATCCCAGACTTTACCATGTCGACATATTCTCCTGAAAGTAAATGCGAAATTTAGTTCAGATTTCGGAATATAGAGAAATAACAAGGTGGACCAACAACTATAGAAAGCGAATTCTCTAATGCATATAAGAGTGTAACCTTTGGCAGCATCATAACCGAGGTCAGGATTATCTTGCTCTAAAAGCTTGCCTACGATAACTGCACCCTCGACTCCAGCATTGGAAGCAATCGTGTAAACAGGTGTCTGCATCAAAGAAAATTTTTGTGTGTAAGATTCTAGAAGCTGTTTATGCTAGTGAGGATGAACAATGTGATGAGAGAAACACCTTGAGAGCGTTTTGTATGATTTGAACACCAATTTTCTGATCGAAGTTAGCTGTGGAAAGCTTCTCAAGTTCTTTCGAAGCATACAAAAGAGCAACACCACCACCTGCAACACACAAGTAATGTAATTCTCATGCAATTTTTTTCAGGAACTCAACAAAGCTTTGTTTTAGAGATTTGAGATAGTTTTTTACCTGGAACAATACCCTCTTCTACGGCTGCTTTAGTGGCATTTAGAGCATCCGTTACTCTATCTTTCTTTTCGCTAACTTCTGTCTCACTCGCTCCTCCAATCTAAAAACCCATGTAGGTAATCTCGACGTTAGTAATAAAATAATAATGCATTAATAGCCTCTTATTGTGATGTTCACAAGAGGTGTACAGAGGTGTACATTACCTTTAGTACAGCAACACCACCCGAAAGCTTAGCCAACCTTTCTTGCAACTTCTCCTTGTCATAATCAGAAGTGCTTGCTTCAACCATGGATCGTATCTGTGTGATTTATTAAATTTTAAAACATATTTAACATTCTTACCAGTTGGAAAAAGGGTAAAGATATACCGTGAACCACTACATCATAAAAAAGCGAAAAGCACACTAACCTGTTCACATCGTTCCCCAATTGCTTTCTTGTCACCAGCCCCATCGAGAACAACAGTATCATCTTTGGATATAGTTATCTGTTAACAAATGAAAATCAAGTTATACAAATGTAACAGAAGGTACAAGGGAGAAAGAGAGAAAGCAGAAGGAATTGGAACCAAACGAACCTTCTTGCAGTTTCCAAGCATACCGAGGTCAATGCTGTCGAGATTCATACCTAACTCTTCTGTTATTACCTACAACGTGGAATCACCAACGACACATTATAGCTCATGCAATTAGTGTAGGTGTGATTGTCTTGGCAGTCTGGCAGATAATAAAAAAAGAAACATGGGCATGCCTGGGCTCCAGTGAGGGCAGCTAGATCATGTAAATTGGCCTTTCGATTCTCTCCAAAACCAGGGGCCTTCACAGCACAGACCTATAACAATACCATTTACATCAATCCAATCAAATTAAATTTTTAATAAGACGTTGTAGGAAAAAAGGCACATAACAAAAGGCTGAAAAGAAAAACCTTGATTCCAGCACGAAGTTTGTTCAGAATTAGGGTGGCAAGAGCATCACTCTCCACATCCTCAGCAACAATCACTAGCGGCCTTTGCTTCTGAAAAAGGGCAGAGAAAATAAATTTCGATCTTCAGATACAAAGTTCTTAATGAATATCAGACATTATTGACAATCAAGAAATCGCCAAATTGTTTATACCTTGAGGGCCAGTTCTAAGACTTTCACCATACCGTTTATATTGGAAATTTTCTTCTCGTGGATAAGAATGAGAGGATCTTCTAGTTCCTGCAAAATATATCCATGGGAACAAATCAAATGAGAAGTTCCTTAAATTGATAAACAAACAAGGTGGGAATCCTTACACATTTTTGGGTTTTTGGGTTTGTTATGAAGTACGGGGAGATGTATCCCCTGTCAATTTTCATACCCTCAACAACTTCCAGCTCATTAAACAAGGTCTTGCCATCCTGAATCAAGAGATGATAACTGATAACATAAGTCACCTTAAGAAAAAAAACAAAAATTAATATTTAGGGATCAAATTCAACTCACTTGAATTGTGATCACTCCCTCTTTGCCGACAGTTTCCATGGCCTTTGCAATCAGTTCACCGATTTCTCTATCTCCATTAGCTGATATTGTTCCAACTTGGGCGATTTCTTCAGAAGTGCTAATCATGCGTGCTCGACTCTGCAAGTTCGTCACAACAGTATCAACTGCCAGTTTAATACCACGTCTTAAGTCCATTGCATTCATTCCGGCAGCAACTGATTTACAACCTTCCGTGAAGATAGCTCGAGTAAGGACTGTCGCACATGTTGTTCCTGTAAAGCATACCATATTTTTTTGTCAGATACAAGAACAACGATTGCTATGAGTAGATACGACACTAACAACCCAATTACCAAAAACAGAAAAAACGTTTTGATACAATGAAAGGGAATACTTACCATCACCAGCTACGTCATTTGTGGCGTTAGCAACCTGTTTGACAAGACTGGCACCAACGTTCTTAATTCTGTCCTTGAACTCAATGCTCTTGGCAACAGTCACACCATCTTTTGTCACCTTCGGTGCACCCCAGCTTTGTTCAATGATGACATTACGACCCTTACAAGATAAGAAAATTTAGAAAATAGTTTTAGACTGAAGTATCAGACAGTTTGAGGGTAACAAAAAAGACAATTGTTGATACTTGTCGATAGGGCGTCACATTCTCCATTTTTAACTAGATTCACTTACAATATAAGTCTCTTGAACAGAAACTATCTGAACCATAAGTTTATTACCTTGGGTCCCATAGTGACTTTAACTGCATCAGCAAGATCCTCGACACCCTTAAGCATTAAAGCCCGAGCTTCAACACCAAACCTTATGTCTTTTGCTGCATAATTCCTACTAGAATTGAGCCTGCTTCCAATCTAAAAATACACATAATGTACCTCAATACATACCCATAAACGACTAAAAATAGCATAACCAAATACAAAATGACGAATATGAACCTGGCTTGTACACTTTCTGGCAATCCTGTTCAAACAAAGAAAGATAAAATCCCATCAATAGATGAAAACAACTTTCAGAAATACACAGAAATGGAAGATGCTACAGTCTCCGTGGGCAGAGAAAGATTCAATTCAATCCGATTTCTGTTAACATGTTAATCAAAATTCAGAAAATCAGAACTAAAAACTCATATATATCTTTACCAATCTGATCTCCGAGGAACCGATCAGAAACAAAATCATACGAAAAAGCAACATCCAAATCGCATCCACAATTAAAAACCCATAAAGCCGAATAGATCTACCTAGCTTTTGAAGCAACGTCGGTGACAAGCCGATACATGGTGATAGATTCTCACTCAACCGAGAAGATTACAAATTGCTTCACAACAGATCGAACTAAAGAAGCTAAGTTGACAAATTCTCACTCGCAGAAGAGGAGAAATGAAGCAGATCGTCGAAGATTCTAGAAGTAGTAGGGTTTAGGGTTTTACGTTTTCTCCAAGCTCATTGCTTGGTTGAGTTTTAGCCTCCGATTTGGACCCGGTACGATTATAATATGGGCCTCAATACTTATAAAGCCCAGTTCATTATTACGAACATTTTTTTAAAAAGTCACCCAAAAGAAAAAAGATTTTTTTCCATTCAGTACTCATTTCAGATTGTCTTTCTCAGAATCCCTAGAACACTCTGATTAACGAATCAAAGATCGATTTGGGGATCAAATCTGTGCTCGATCGAGGTTGAAGATGACGGAGGCGATGATAAGGAAGAAGCCAGGAATGGCGAGTGTGAAGGATATGCCGTTACTTCAGGATGGTCCACCACCGGGTGGGTTCGCGCCGGTCCGATATGCTCGTCGGATCTCCAACACGGGACCAAGCGCCATGGCGATTTTCCTTACCGTTTCCGGTGCTTTCGCTTGGGGAATGTACCAAGTCGGTCAGGGCAACAAAATTCGCAGGTAATAAGAAACGAGATGTGTAAATAGCTCTACTCACATTTCACTTTTGTTTCTCTATCGGGTTTTCCTGGAATTTAGGTTGTGAAATTTTGAGTAATTTGGTATTGAATCTAGACAATTTCCTAGTTACGAATAACCTCAGATGCTTTATCATTTGTGTAGTTAGTCTGAAATTGGTTATAGAATTAAGCTTTTGTTGTTAATTTAACCCATTTTATAGCTTATTAACGATCCCTTGAGCTGTGGTGAAGAAAGCAATCTAATTGCAAGATGATACTAGTTACTTGGATCTTCGTTTTTAGGTGGTTCAATTATTAGTTATTAGCTTTGATTAGCGTTGTTTACAACTGGTTAGACAACAGAGTGTTATCTTTCTTGGTTTGTACATCCTCTAATAGTCTTCTATGGTTTAGAATCTCAATTGCATAATGATGACCAAAAGTGTCAAAAATGAGCAGAATGTATCAACGTTCTAATTAAGATTGCTGTGATGATTAGGGCGTTGAAGGAAGAGAAATACGCTGCCCGTAGAGCAATTCTACCCATTCTTCAAGCAGAAGAAGATGAAAGGTAGAGAAAAGCAAAAATAAAATGTTCTGTTTCTGTTTCCAGAAACTAATATTCAGCTACGAAACTAAACAAGGCTCCAACATTGAATCCCCATGTGTTGATTGTAAATAGGTTTGTGTCTGAGTGGAAGAAGTATCTAGAATATGAGGCGGATGTGATGAAGGATGTTCCTGGATGGAAAGTTGGTGAAAACGTGTATAACTCGGGTCGTTGGATGCCTCCAGCTACTGGAGAGCTTCGTCCCGATGTCTGGTAATATCAATGGCTCCTTTTGATGATGATGATGAATGAATGTTGTCGAAGCATTTAAGAACCTTGATGTTTGTTGTCTCTTTTTTTCAATCGTATAATAAGAGAAATGATACATACACAGTTCATGTATTAATATTGAGGAACATTTTCTGGTTTTTTTTTCACTTCATTCACATATTTCTCCCTCTTTGTCAATGACGAAATCAGTTTCAGACACATCTTTTTCATATATTTTGTTTGAATAAATCAAGTTTTAAACTTTCTAGATCAGCTAGTTTATGTATCGACAAATATTAGCGGAACTAATCAAACATATTTGCCAACAAAAGATAAG
Organism: Boechera divaricarpa; assembly: GCA_026770425.1. NCBI lineage: Eukaryota > Viridiplantae > Streptophyta > Magnoliopsida > Brassicales > Brassicaceae > Boechera > Boechera divaricarpa. The sequence continues at coordinate 15,332,446 of CM049186.1, forward strand.
TTGAAGTGTAAAAGAAAACGTTAAATACATGGAAAGCCACATCCTCCTTGCAACAAAAGAAACCCCAAACACATTTCACAGTTATCTCCTTTTTGGGATTTCTTCCTGGAGTGGGCTTATCTCTTTAAATTTCACATCACAAAACACTGCTCAGTCCTCTATTTTTTACCTCTCCTCATATATGTTTTTATATAAACAGTAAAAATCAAAAGTGTGAAAGACAACGACGGTGACGAGCAGCGGCAGTTTTGATATGTTGCTTAGTTTCTTCTTTCCAGCTATTAGCAATATCATGAGCTACACTCATCGCATCGAAAGACGCACCTGAGAGTCCTCTTCCGGTGAACCCCACCGCAAACAATCCGGCCTTCCCTTTCCACCCTTTTGGAAATGGGTTTTTCTCTATCCCAATCTCTGCCAAGTCATTTTCCTGCATAATAATAAACCAACCACCAAACAACGTTTTAGTAGTATTTATCAAACTTCCCATAACTGTCATTACCGGTATTCTATGGTCCTATAAATTGTATCTTTTGAGATAAAATCTGAAAAATATAATCTTTTTATCTACCTTAAGCCATGAAGGGACATTGCTTCTGTAACCAGTGGCAAGCATGACGGAATCGATCTCTAGGACTCGACCATCCACGAGTTCGACTATTCCCGGACCAAACTTAGCTATTCCCTGGACGATTTTGATCTTTCCCGACTTGATTTTTGCAAAGGCTCCGATGTCTAGTACAGGAGTTTTACAGGCGGTGTTCTTCAGCTCTAACGGTCCAATTTCAGGCCTTTTAAGTCCGTACTTATCGGTGTCCCCCAGAAGTAACCTCGTGAGAACGAGCAGAGTCTTATCTACGAGCCAAACCGGCATCCATTTCATCATTGTAACACCCAATTCGAAAGTCGACTTCCCAAGAATCTCTCTCGGTAATACATGAACCTGATCGATCAGATAAAACAAACAAGGAAAAACAGAGTATAACTATCAGATGCTCTGTTTTAAAACAGAGGAATTACTAAGAATCAGGTGCTCTGTTTTTCTTAACTTTGTGGGTTTAATTTACTGAAGTTTTACTTACAGAGCTACGAACGACCACTGATGGGCTTGCATCGTGGTTGGATAGATCGAGAGAGACTTCCATGCCGGAGTTTCCACATCCGACTACCAAAACTCGTTTTCCACGGTACCTCTCGCCGGATTTATAATCACCAGTATGAAGAACATCACCACCAAAATCTTCTAAACCCTCAAACTCCGGCACCACTTTCTCAGCATTCTCTCCCGTCGCCACCACGAGCCACCTGCAAATATACTCGAACTCACAGTAACCGAGCAGCTCGCTTCTCAAAACAGTCTGGACCCGCCACAGCCCAAACCTCTTGTCATACTTAGCTGACTGGACAGTCTCATTGAACTTCGGGTGGAGATCAAAGTGGGTTGCGTAGGACTCAAGGTACTCTATAAACTGGTACTTCGTTGGATACTCCGGGAAATCCTCAGGGAAGGGTAAATTAGGTAATTGACAGAATTGCTTAGGGAGATGAAGCTTGAGACGATCATAGGTACTGTTATGCCACAGAGAGGCTATGCAGTTAGCTCGCTCGAGGATTATAAACGGAACTTCTTGGCGTTTTAGGTCGGCAGCGACAGCTAGGCCTGATGGGCCAGCACCGACGATGACCGGCCCATTCACCCAGATGCAACGACGGGAGAAAATGTCCTCAGGCTGAAGCAGACTTGAGATGTTGACACAACTTGTGTTATTGTTATTACACATCTTATTGGAAGCTTTTTAGTGTTATTTATACTTACTTTTAGGGCTAGAAAAGATGTAATGATGATAGATGGGGGATTTGGGTTGTGTCTTGTTTGGATTGAGGAGGAAGGGTTTATATAGAGAAGAGCTTTAAGCAATTTGGAATTTTGATTTTGGAATATTATTTCTCAAGATTATTAATTGATTATTTTACTCATTTAATTTATCTAAATGTTCAAATGATTAGCTTGCAGCGGCACTTATTAATAAATTTAAGCTATATATAAAGAGATCAACACTTGAATATACATATACCGGATGATAAGAATGAAATTGACACTTATAGAAGTGTTTGCCTAAATTATATCACATTATATTGAGGCTAATGACTTGTGTTAAAACCATCATTGTGTCCTGATGGTTTGTGTTAAATTCGACCAAAACATGTATCCTAATGATTTGTGTTAGAACTATCGTTGTATCATCATCCAGATGCAAATTCGCATATTATATGTTTTTAAAATAATTTCTAGAACATTAAAACAATCATATGTATAGAGCGGACAATCTATTTTCCCCTTAGAATTTTTATATAACACCATATCTCCACAAAGTTAACGTATCATTCTATTTCTCCACCAAATGTATATCCGGTTAAAGTACTACCAACATTTCAATTTAATAAAGTTTCACTTGGCATGATTTGTAAATTGTTATATGAGAAATTCTCTAATCCGGTTTTTGAGAAAAAGGGAGCAGACATTCTAGAAACAAAAAGAGACAGAATCATAAAAGGGTCCATTTGGCTTTTCTATCGTTTCTTCATGAAAACGACCTCTTCTTATGATTCCAATTAAACCTAAAACCGAGGGTTTGAATCCGGTCATTAGACGCAAAGTGCTACGTCGGAAGAAGAACATCGTAGTAAAGCTTTCTTGGGTTAAAATATCATATTAAAGTTAAAACATAGTAACATAATGTTTTTTTTTTCTGTGATAAACTGTTAATCTTATAAATTTGGAATGTTTTAAGAAGATCTACATCGATCAATGCACAAACCAAATCTAGGGTTAGATACGCATGAGGCTGAAAGGGAAAGGTGAGAATCTGAGATATATTCATGTGCTGGAGTTTAAAATTTGTGTCTTCATGTTTAATTAAATTGGTCAATTCCATTTTTCCCCCGTTGTTGTTGAAATCAGTCAATTCCTCTTTTAATGCAATGATGAAATGTCAGTACATAATAATTATACACAATAATTCCTCTTGCTATTATTGTTTTCCTTGTAAATTAATGTTGAGCACTTTTGATCTCTATTTTAGACCATCCAAACAAACTCTATGTATTTGTGTATGTGTGTTTGAAACATATGCATTGGAATCCACACCAAAAAAAAATGTGAAATACCCCCAAGATCAGTGAAACTTGGTAAAGCTTAAGTTCTATTCATGGATTTTATTTGCATGTCCAGTCCGATTAGGGTTATTAGGATATATATATATATATATGTATAAATATTTTTGTTTACTCTAACCACTCTTGTATTTTGAAACAATTTGTTATTACACATCTAGTAATAAAATCTATTTCTTTTTTCCGTAGAAATAACCAACACCCCCATTAGTATAATGCACCACATAAATCTATACTTTTTACGTTTTCTGTTTATCTTTTTTATTGTATACACGTCATATCTTCTTAGGATTCACAGTCAGTCCGCATATTATAAGTTTCTCCTATCTATTATAAATGATTCACATCGATAATATGGAATCGTGTTGTGTAAGAAACTAATCATCATGATTTATGAAAACTAGATTTATTCAGGAAACCTCGATCGAGAGAGTGATAGATGTAGTGGAGTTGAATCGGGCAAAGATTTTTCTCACCAAAATCTAGAGTGCCTTTTTAAGTTTAATATAAGGAAAAGGTGTATAGATGCATGCATACGACGTGCCTGGCCTTGATAATAGTTTTAGTTTCATAGATGAACTTAGTTGATAATTATGAAATTCATGGCTCCTGGGATGGAGAGATTATGTATCATATCGATGAGTAGTTCTATTTTTATTTTTGAAGTAATAAACCTAAAAGAGTTTCCCACATGGTGTTAAGCCACTAACATCGAGTAAAAAAAGCTACTATCAACCTAGATTTAATAAAACTATCGTGTACTTAAGTCGTTTTTACTTTGTAGTAAAACTTGCCATCAGTATGCGTTCTATATATAAACAACTTACAAATACCATTTCAAGAAAAGAAAAATACCCTTTTAAGAAAATTAATACAATCGTAAATTGAATCCATGCAGTTGAAAATAATTTTGATTCAGTTACAAAAGTTAACTATCTGCTAAAAGCTATAAATATTTCGTTTTTATTGAATAGAAACGTAATAGTACTTGTATATGCAGTCAATAATTCGAGTATTAATTTGCATGACACGACCAAACCATTTATCATCATATACACACACTCAAGACAAATATATTGGTCAATCAAGTGGTGGGAATATGCATACACTTACACTATATATATATATCTATATATATATATATTATAGCCAATCATTGAACACAGTATAGCGTTTGAAATGAACGATTATATTATATATTTTTAAACCAAAACAACAATAACCAACTCTAATATTATTATCAAGAAAAACAAAAAAAAAAAACGACAATTTTTTCGTCCAAAGTAGTGTATTTTTTTAGCTATGAATCTTATGAGCCGAAGGTCACGGGTTCTACGCCCGCCGGGACCATAGTTAACCTTCTAAACATTTGAGTTTTAAACAAAAACAGAGAGAACAAACGGTAAAATAAATATTATACTAGCTGCCAAAAGGATCAATTATTGCTAAAATGGAATTTCCAAAATATTTGTATATATGGCCATTATTGTTTTAATTTCTGAAAATAATCAATCAGATTCTGCTGTAGTCAGCTTCTCTTAATCAGGTATCTTGAATCTCTTGATTAAATAAATCTAGTTAATTAAGAGAGCCAAACCCCATGTTACTGTTTTCAATATAGCTCATTAGTAGCAACCTGATTTCATGCACTAGTATACCACAATATATATTTTCTTTATTTCTCTACTGATTTTATGCTTCGAATATCAAATGGGTAACATGAAAATATTCCGAAACTAGCATTTCTCTTCATTTCTCTATGTGGATTACGGCTTGTTGGTATTGACCAACGTATTATTGAATGGTTGCAAAATTAGTTAGCCTTCGAAATCATATTTTACGTTTATATATAGTTAAAGGCTAATATACTCAAAATTTACCCTAAGCGCGATATTAAAATCCACGAAATTGGTGATACAATCTAAACTAAATTGGTGGTAATCGTTATAGGTTATTTAATATTGGAGCGGAACTGATTTTTTCGTTTAGACACTGTAGAATGATCATCAGCAATTTCTGAAATTTTATAGACTTCTATTGGAAAATTAATTGGTAATCTAGTAAATTTGATGAGAGTAAAAACACAAAAGTGTTTAGGAAGAATTATTATTAGACTCTCATAAGAATCTATATAGAGATTTGCTAGATCTAAATTTTTTAAATTAAAATAATCATAAATGTAAATAATATTTCAGAAATAAATATATTCTTAAAATATATTGTTAAATATCATAATCTTATAAATCTTTTTTGATCTTCATGATTCTCTCCCAATATATATATATTTTTTTAATCTCAAGTTTTAGGCATTGTATTGACAATACATCGTTTTCCAATCCAAAAGATAACATAGAGATGACAGACATAAAAATAGAGCTAGTGAATTAAATACTGTGTGATTGCTATGCAAGTTCGATCAAATCAGGCGCTTGAAATGATGCAGTCGCCTTAAATTGATACCCAATTTGCCTTCATAAGCTTTCCTTTTAGTACATCATACCTAACAAGGATTTTAACACATTTCCAATTGATATAACCTTTGAGTACGCCATTTCTAAACACCTTTCTCTCACTTTTGATGAGCAGGTAAGCAAATCTTTGGTCTTTAGGAAAAAGGATGCGGATGATCTGTGCATATCTTTTGAATATTTCCTTGAGTTTTTTTATTTTATCATCCTCAGCCATGCATATCGTTGTCAAAACCACTTACAAAAATGGTTTGTTGCTTGTTAATACACCGCGTAACATAAATGTGACGAAAAACTGATTTCTCATTCATCTCACGGCGCATTATTTTACCATTCATTTTAACAACATTTTTTTGTTTCTTGCTTAGACTTGAAGCTAACAAAGCCTGCCACTGCATATTTGTTTTCCTTATTTCTTTTTTTCAAGAGTCGAACTTTGGAAACAGAAGCAGTCTTTTCAAAGACTAGATCTTTTTCATATTTGTTAATTTTATAAAATTAGTTGTTTTAAAGTTTATTACCAAATCATTCCATACATTAGAGAAGGATCTAGCTTTGAAAAAACTGCTTCTGTTTCCAAAATGCGACTCTTGAAAATGGAAACAAGGAAAACAAATATACAATGACAGGTTTTGTTAGCTTCAAATCTAAGCAAGAAACAAAAAAAAGCTGTTAAAATGAATGGGGAAATAATGCTCCGTGAGATGAATGGAAAATCAGTTTTTCATCACATTTATGTTATGCGATGTAAGAACAAGCGAAAACCATTTTGTAAGTGGTTTCGACAACGATATGGCTGAGGATGATAAAATAAAACAACTCAAGGAGATATTCAAAGGATATGCACAGATCATCCACATCATTTTTTCTTAAAGACCAAGGGTTTGCTTATCTACTCATAAAGACCAAGGCGGTACTCAAAAGTTATATCTATTGGAAATGTGTTAAAATCCTTGTTAGATACGCTGTACTGAAATGAAAACTTATGAAGGCAATTGAGTACCAATTTAAGACGGTTGCATCATTTCAAGCGCCTGCTTTGATCGAACTTGCACAGCAATCACACAGTGTCTAATTCACTAGCTCTATTTTTGTGTTTGTCATCTCTATGTTATATTTTGGATTGGAAAACGATGTATTGTCAATACAATGCCTGAAACTCGAGATTAATATATATATATATATATTGGGAGAGAATCGTAAAGATTAAAAAGGATCTAGAAAATCATGATATTTAATAATATATTTTAAGAATATTTTATATTTATTTATAAAATATTATTTACATTTATGTTTATCTCAATTTAGGAAATTTAGATCTAGCCAAATGTATCTTGTACTTTATTTTTATGAGAGTCTAATAATAATTCTTTCTAAACACTTTTGTGTTCTTACTCTCATCAAATTTATCATAATCAAAAAGATAAACATGATATTATATATATTTATAATATATGAATCTTGTAAGATTTTATACTGAAAAACATTCATCTGATCAACTCATAAATACATTGATTTTTCTTTGGATATGGAACATTGATATTTAAAGACGATATAATATAATTTCATATTAAGAGAAATATTTAAAGATCTCAAATAATGAATACGTACACACATAGATAATATAGAAATCCAGAAAGGACCATAGTCACCATATTATAAAGATAAGATAATTTTCATTAACAAGAAAAGGATAATATAATGTTTACCTGCTGTTCCATATGTGACGTCGGCTTATATAACTGTGAGGAAATCAAAATTAAAAGAAAAACACTTGGTACACAATATTTGTTATTGCACAAACACATTTTATAGATATACGTGAATATATATATATATATATATGTACATGTATATTAATTATAGAATGGAGAAAAAGGACAAAAGAAATAGAGGATGATAATTAAATGCAAACAAACCTCCATAACTGTAATAACTGATAGGGTATGGGAAGAACATGTGATCAGATTCACATGTTTGTTTCTCTTTGATACGCTCTCCTTTACATTCTCAGACTCATAAGGTGTTTTCTTTTCACCATTGGTAACTAACTTAACTATAATCCCTTAATTCCTTACAATTTTCTTTTTCCTTCTTTTTTTTTCCTAAAAATATTTTAGGTCATTGTGGAAAATGAAAATTAGAAATAGAGTAATCTTTTTAAGTTACCATTTCTTCAAAAAAAATATCACAGCTTTTTAAATATTTTTAAATACGACAATCTTTTTAAATGTCAAAAAGTACCATAAATATATGGTTTAGAAATTAATTATTTAAAAACCAGTACATATAATCTAATGATACTATACATATGTCATGAGGTTCAAACCATGTATAGTGCATGTTGTTGACAAAAAAAAAATCTATTAAGAACGTCGACATTTTTATTTATTTTTTGGATTTTCTATTTAAAAAAAAAACCAAAAATAAATCTAAATTATTTTAAGGAATTAACGGATTGTCTTTATTTTTGTTTTATTTAAAAAATAAATAAATAATGATGTGTGTTTTGGTAGTTTGATACAGTGAAACGCTCTTTCGGGTAAGACAAAGTTGTAAATAATCTATCATAAGACATATATCATTCTTCAATTTATGTCTCATCCGCATAAGAACAATCGTCGGAGTCAGTAGTATCCGGCGATGAATAATCCATTTCTTAGGAAACTCGTAGATGGGCAATCGGTTCCATATCCTTGGATCCATCAGAATTGTAATACTGATACCATTTTCTCTCACAATATTTGGACATTATTATCTTTTTTTTTTTTTTTTTTTTTTGTTTAACTTTTTTTATAAAATTTTAAAAAAAAAAAAAAAATAATAAAATAAATCAGACATAAAAAAAACCTCAACCGATCATGATTGACGTATGCCTGGCCTATCTTCAATACTTGTCAATGTACTACACTTTTTTTCCATTTCATTTTAACTGATGTTTTGAAATTGAACTTTAGAAAAATGCTTGTTCAACAAAAAAAAAAAAAAAACTTTAGAAAAGTGCAAAAAATTCTACTAACTTTAACAATATCGCGCAAGGCCAATTATGAATCTCTGAGTACCCATTATGGGGATAAGAGTGTCTCCAAATATCCCAAAAAATAAGGTTATAAAACTGATTTCTAATGTTTGTTCTATAAGTAAAATATCGGCTTTTGGCTTTAACCTAACCACCACCCTGAAGATAATGAACGTATAAGAATCAAATCAAAAGAAGAGAGCGAGCCCTACACTTGAGCTAAAAATTCCCTCTTAAAGCCTATACGATGAAACCGATCAGAGATTCTACCAACCGTTAAACTATGCAAAGGATTACTATACAATTTCATTGCAACATATTTAGTCAGAATCAAAATAGGTCTCAGTCCTTCAGAAAGTGGAAGCTAGGGTTATCAGCGAGTTCCACAGCTGGTTTTACATTGGCAAAGTCTTTTTCTTGCATACAGTTGGAGATTTCATCGGCTGCAAAGGGGATGCTGAGTTTGAAAAAGACAATATTCAAGAGGTTACGGTGATGATGTTTAAACAACTTAGAGAAAGTTACTCGTATTCTGAAAGTTTCAATACCTGGAATCATTGTCTAACAAGAACGAACGACTGTCTTCGTCTTCATCTGTAATTAGAAGTTTCAAGTTGGAAATCACCTGCACACACAGAAATATGAAGCCGGTATAGAGATTTGGAAAATTGTATTTTGGTTTATTTGAGAGATGTTCAGAGCAAACATACGTCTGGAGATACATTCTGATACTCGTGATCATCAATTTTGCAGAGGGTACATATTCTATACAATTGCTGAGTACTAAGAGCCTGGAAGATGAAATAGAGATAGAAAGATCAGAAGCATTTTCCAGGCACGTTTTATACTATTATTATACAAATCCGAAGCAGAGAGGAGTTACCGGGCAGAGGTTAGTTGTAAGATCATCATATGTAATTGTGGACTTCTGTTCTGTAACCTGGAAGAGGAATCCGATGATATATTCAGGAAAAAGAAAGAGGAAAGAGTGTTGTAGTGTTAATTAAAGTTGCTGTAATTTGGTTCATAAGAAACAGACCAGGAGTGCCAAGGCTTGTCTTGTGTGTTTGAGTTCATTCCATGAAGACCCCATAAACTGCATTCAGGAGAAGTTTGAAACCGTTCGGTTACCACAATCAATCAAGACAACTAACTTACCTCTTCAGTTGCCTGGCTACACCATGACTCTAGTTCATTTAACCAGGCATTCACTTTCTTGCCCATGATGAATGTGCAGCATTCACGTTGCAGAAGGCTGCATTAGTTAGATTACGGCTTTAAGTTTATTGGCTGATGGTGGGTTAGGTGATTTTCACTCTGTTAAAGGTTGATGGGGGAATGTAAATAGTTTACCTGTTAAAGAGTTGAACGTTGAAGTCTTGGAATGTTTGGCCGAAAATCTTCTGAGCAAGAAACAGAGGAACCTGAAAGAAGAAGTTTGTCAGAGTAAAAATTTAGGAGTCAACAGAAGCAAACACAATCTTGAATCCTCGAATACAAAAAAGTTCTTACGTAATTTTTCTTCAATGTGCCGAGAAGCCGATTCAAAATATCTATGACGTCTTGCCAAGTTTTCGTGGGTGAATTATCTTCAGATGGCTTTGCCGTTGAATTCTCTGTGGATGGCTTTGCCTGTGGATTCTCTTCGGATAGCCTTTCCTGTGGATTCTCTTCAGATAGCTTTGCCTGTGAGTTCTCTTCAGATGGCTTTGCTGGTGACTTATCTTCAGATGGCTTTGCTGGTGAATTATCTTCAGAAAGCTTTGCCGGTGGATTACCTTCAGATGGCTTTTCTGGTGAATTCTGTTCAGATGACTCAGCAGATAAAATCTCTGCAGAGGACTCATGTGATAAATCTTTCAGTCCCTGAGCCATTAGTTGAGGACTTATAAGTAAGATGACCCTGTCTTGCAAAGATCATGATTTATTTTGATGGAAACCATAAATAGGTCTACCTGAATACAGGACAAAAGCACAGGTGCTAGTTCTCTCTTCACATTCTCTTGAAATATTCCATATATAGTTTCAATGTAGGCTGTAAGTTGTTGCTTAAAAAGTAAAGCAGGATATCGAGCATCTACTTGTTGCACTACTTCACCTGAAAGGCTGGCTGAGGAGGGTGACCGGAAACCCTAAAACATATAGAAGTCAAATCTTCAAGTTTAAGTTGGAGGAAATCCCACAAGATACAGAAACTCTAAATGTAAGCTTTATGGACATTAGTATGCTTAAGGTATTCTTAGAGTCGATAAACAGGATTTTGTTACCTGTGTCATCCTCCCAAAAAATGAAGTTGGCTGAGGAGGTTTCTTCGGACTTGCACCAGTTGTACTATGGGATTTCAAGCTTCTTTGAAGCAAGAACAGCAGCGTAGATGTGTTTGTTAGCCAATAAGCCAAATTGTTATCATCTTCTGGGTTCTGAAAGTAGACAGAACGCAAAGCATGATGACATAATGTCAACTTTCAATCTAACTCAAGTCTAAGCCGTCTCAGGAAAATTAGGAAACGATATTTAAGCTTTCATGTTTCATATTTTCAGATTATCGAAAAAATATTTTACACATGTTTCCATTGATTATTTGACCATAAATACTACAACGAGACTAATATGTAAACTTCAGGTTACCTCTATAGCTGAACCAAAAACAGGAACAATACGGTCAAAGACACTGGTTTTCTCTGCTTCGAATAGTTTCCAGTGTATGAGACATTTGTATATTGTAAATGCTGCAACAGGCTTTCCATGGCTGAAACCGACATTTTGTGATACACATTTGAGAAGGACGTCAACATATTCCTGCATCATAGCAACATGACAAAAGTAATTAACCAATGCAAACACGTATCACAATATTATGACTGAAGTTTTCGTTAGGCACATACATGGGGTTGTTGTTCGATCTGAGATCGTCTGAAAGACATTGCCCCGAACCTTCTTGATGGTATAGGAGCAAATGATTCCTGTAAGAAAGAGATTTCTATCACAAAGCTCTAGTAACAAAAACTTGTGAAGATGATTACGTGTATACAAGAACAGTTCATTTAGTTTTTCACTTACATGATGTCCGTTCTCCACTGGCTGCAAGAGGTACGTGAAAAAGAAGAGGTCAAGAATTTTCTTTAAAAAATATATACAAGAAGAATTTTCATAGAGGAATCTTACTGGGGGTCTTGTAATTGACACCTGGGGTGACATTTTCCGGGAAGCTGAATTAAACAATGCTTGCTGCCGAAGAACTTTGTCTTCTGTTTCCATGTCAGAGACCTTTTCCTCGAGCCTAAAGATAATAGTAAATAAGTAATGCATACATAGTAGCTGTTGCAAAAGCAAACATATAGCAAAGAAAAGATAAAAACTTTGGACAAAAAGAGAATGCAAATCGATAACCTTTGCATAGATGTTTTTAACTCGATTAGTTTTGTCTCTGTGTCTATAACCTGCTTAAGCCTTTCTTCACAAAGTCTACTTGCTTCCTCATACTTCTTCTCTGTTTCGTCTATTTTCTTTTCCAACAAATCTACCAGATCCTGTGGAATTTCAATAAATTTAAAACAGACATAACCCACAAATGTTTTTGGAGAAGGATACATTTTCTGAAACATTTACATATAAATCTTTGTTTTCAGCAGCAAGCTTGTTGGTCATTTCATTATCAATCGAAACATCTTCTGCTAATCTCTCTTCTTTCAGAATGTGTGTTCCTTCCTTTTGCTCGTTTGATGAATCATTCCCATCGTTTTCATTAGTTTCATTCTCTAATGAACTCACAAGTGCCTGAGAAGTGTCATCCATCATATCAATGAGAAAAACAAACCTGAAAACACTAAAAAGACATTAGTAGAGCTACGTCCCAACTTTACCCTGAGACGTTCATTTTCTGCTGCAAGATTACTCAACATCTCATAATCAGATGAAGCACTCTCTTTCAACTGATCTGAGATGTTTGAGCTTGTTTCGTCGTGCTTTCTGACTAATGCATTGATTTTCTTCTCCAATGTACTGACCAGTGCCTACGAAATGTTGTGCTTGATAAGATATCAATCGTCGATAGAAAACATTGAAATCTCAAATGAACCTCTTCTGCCACGAAGCTGGATCGTCTATCAAATGTCAATATCAAGATATCCTACCTTCAATTTCTGATTTTCAGCTTCGAGTTTGATGATTACACCTTGGTCAATGACGGGAACCTCCTGTTTTACTCTTTCTTCACTTAGCTTACTTGTTTCTTCATATTTGGTCTCGGATCCATCAATTTTCCTTTGCAACGAGCTCAGCAAATCCTTAGATGTTAGAAGGGAATGAATAAGACAGAGCAACCACGAACATATCTTTAAATATTTATAAATCTGTAACCTTCAACCCATAAACGGAACTATACCAAGGAGCGAAAGGTTCTTATCTAATATCTTTATGACCTTACCTTGAGCTGTTCATTTTCTGCAGCAAGATCATTTGTCATCTCCAACTCCTTAGCAAGTTCTTCAAATTCGAGTTGCATGTCTTGTAAGGCAGACTGCAACTTCAAAATCTCCTCACTTTTGGTTTCTTGAGTTTCCCCGAGCTGAAGTTTCATGTCATTTAAAGCTGACCGCAACTCTTCGACTTCTTGAGTTTTGGTTTCCTCAAGCTCCATCTGCATCAGTAATAAAATCAGATGCCTCACACAGAAAAGAGAGCAACAAGATCTAGTATTATGGTTTAAGAATATATTAATATTCACTGTGGCAAGTTGTGTGTTGTGTACCCTCATTTTTTTCTCAAGCCCTAAGCATGAAGTGAGTTCTTCCACTTCCTTTTCCAGCTTAGTCTTAGCGTCTTGAAGGGCTCCTGATTCTTTAGCAGCCTGGAAGAAAAGACATCTCAGAAATCTCCGAATACATATGATCCAGTGTATTTGTAATAAAACTAATTATATCACTTCAAAATTAGAATGATCATCAACTTGAGTTCTCAAAAGAGGACCTTAGGAGATCCGAAAATACTGATAGTATATTCCAATCCACGATTATACAAGTTTTCAACATCTTGATGAAAATCATGCTGATGATTCATGTACATCTCATGGATGGTCGATTGCATAAATTAGGTTTAGAGAAACTAAGAGCTCCCATTGTTAGTTAAGAAAGAATTTCACCATTTTAAGCTTCCGCAATTCTCGGCGTGCAACTTTCACTCTCCAGCCACATTGAGTGGTAATAGCTGCTTTCTTTGTTCTCAAATACCGCCATCGACCCAAACATCTTCTAATTTGACTCTGTGGAATCAGTAACTTACATGTTACTGATACTCAAACAAATTCAAGTATCTGACATCTTTAAGATACGAAAAAGGAGAGATTATCATCAATATGAGGTTTTGAAACTTGCTTGAATAATGATTGCCGCTTTTCTCTTCTTCCTGTATCGAAGTTCAACTCGAGCAGCCATTGCACGCGACCCAGTCTGAATAGAAATAGCTGAAACACACAACTTTTTAAAGGCTGTCTGACATATATATGTCCGCGCCTGCTTCTGAATTCTCACAGAAGCAGCTTCTTTTCTCATGGCCTCAAACTGAACGTGTGCAATACGTCCTGCAATCAGTTGGGAGAAGCTTAATAAGAAATGAAACTATATTTGAAGCCAACAATCTACTCGACCTGGAATCGCATACAACATGAGTTACCTCTACAAAAGGCTTGGATTTCAGTTGAAGCGGACTGCAACAGCAGATATTTTTTTCGAGATTGATACATAAGGACTTTCCTCTGTATAATCCTTGCTGAATGGCCAAGAACTTCCGCTCGGTGAGCATCCAGTTCTGCCATCTGACCTGCCCTAAGAAACACCTTTGTCTTCCCTATCTGTGATTTTCAAAATAAATGTAGCAACCGAATTCAGCAAACCTCTCATGGCATATGAACAAGAAGAAAAGCCCATATAAGAGTCTTGTGCAGTGTAACCATGAAACATATCCGAAGTGGCATTGAAAGTACCCTTTATATCTTTTTTGGAGATCACAATATAAAAGCAGCAATCCAGAAACTGTGAGATAAGTATATGAAAACGCACCTGAAAACCTTTAAGGTCAACTTTTGCTAGTAGCTTTTTGCAAGCGTCGACTTCGTCAAAGCTATAAACATAAAGGCCAGAGGGCAAAGGTTTATGAGTCTAATACCTTGACGTCTATTTAGCATTAAAGTAAGAATTAAATAGCAAAATTTAAGCATTGGTAAATCTACCTTCTATCCGTAGCCTCTGGAGCCAAAATCCGGAACCTGGTTAAAAATTCGTTGAAAGGCTTCCTAGTAGGATATCCAGCACAACTAATCCTAATGGCTTCCATGACACCCTGAGGTCAGAAAGGGATGTTTCACAACATCATGTAAAGGCCGAATAATTGTTGCAGTTGCAAAAATGAAAGCATAAGGTTCTCTGAAACATTAAGCTTACCCCACACCTAAGTTGATGTAGAACATTAACGTTCTCAAAAATTTCTGGCTTAAGAACGTTATTTGGTTTAACA
Organism: Boechera divaricarpa; assembly: GCA_026770425.1. Taxonomy (NCBI): domain Eukaryota; kingdom Viridiplantae; phylum Streptophyta; class Magnoliopsida; order Brassicales; family Brassicaceae; genus Boechera; species Boechera divaricarpa. The sequence continues at coordinate 15,347,617 of CM049186.1, forward strand.
CAACGTATATAGTGTGGTTCTGTGGTGTTCAACGTCTCAAGCAGAGATTGTAGTTGTTGCTGTATTTTAGTACATGGTGAGAATCAATGTATAAAATATAAGCAGACTTTGTTGAATTTAACATTATTATCAGACCTTGAACTGAGAGCCTATCGATGAGAACTTTGATGTTTTGGAGGATTCCTCTCGCGGTTTTGGGAACAACGATGAGACGAAGGAACAATCTGAAGAGTTCATGAGAGATTGATGTTCTCCAACAACATAATCTTTGTTCTTGTCCAAAAACAGTTCAGTTTGATAGGTGACCTGAAATTCAACAAGAACACAGTCATCACACCAAGTTTACATTTTCTTAATCACTCCAAGACAAGCATATCAAGCACACACTTCTGAGGTAATTTAAATCACTAACATCACCAGCATAATGGCAGATGGTAAAGTCGGTACGAGCCAATTTTGGCTTGGCAAAACGCTTGTGGTTATTAAATGTCTGGTATAGCTTTTGCGCAAGTGTATCATGTGTTGATCTTGGAAACATACTGTAGAGGCAAACACAGACTCAGCAACTTATTGAAGATATATAGAAGAAATTTATTGAGGTTTTGATACATTACCAAGCCTCATCGAGAAGGGCAATAATGCCACCAGGTTTCTGACATGAAATAATTGTGTATTAGGTACTGAAAATCAATAAAAATGTCTGAAAATTGGAGCTACTGTTAAACGGATTAAAGGTTCCAACACCACTCAATGTTACACTACTTACCTTTTCTATAAGATCAAGGACATCTTGATTATCAATGAATTCTATGTAACTCCAGTCAATCTCTTCTTTAGTATACTCTTCTTGCTCCATCTTGAACACATGCTGTAGAAGAGAGGAGCATATGCATGAATATGGATCAGCATATTTTTTAGATCAATCAAGAATCAAAACTCTGAAAAGAACATCAGTTTCCAACCTGGTTGAAATGCTGTTGCAGCTTCTCGTTTGTCAGGTTTATACAAAACTGTTCAAAACTGCAAAAAACATGTGAAAAGAGAAAAACAACGTTGGAATTTTAACAAGAGCATTAAAACTGCTATCAATTGAACCTCATAACTTTTAGGAACAACCAATAATGAGGATATTAATATTGTCCCAAAACACACCCAAAAAAAAAAAAAAGTCTCTAAGCTAAGTAACTAGGAAATTTTACAATAAACCATCTGTTCAGTGTTTTTGAAGAAGAATAAGCAACACAAGAAGCGTACCGGTTAAGCACCTGTTTGTCTTGAAACTCTCGAATCCATAAATATCCAGGACTCCAATTATGTATTTAGAACTTGGGTCTTGGCCAATGGAGTTATTGATCTTAGTCACAAGCCTGAGAGCAATAAATTTGTAACCTTTCAAAAATCAAATCCCGGGATTGATAATAACCCCTTCGGAAAGAGTCGGTTATTGTTAACCTACCAATCGAACAATTTAGAGTAGACAATCTTGGCAAGAGCATCTCTGCTTAGTGCTGCACTACCAGGATCAAGAGGCTTTGTAATGCTTTCACCACGAGTCACCATCACCCTTTGGCATAAGGAGTTCTCTAGAGCTTTCTCATCACACCTACCATAAAAGAGCAATCAGGGTTTGAACTCCCCTCGACAAGAAATATGTTATCCGAGAACACAGAATAGTAACGCATATACATGAAAAGTTCTGCAGCCACTTTTAAATGGAACCGGGATTTATCGTCCTTAGGTTCTGCAGCATCTGATTCTTCACCCTTAGCAAACTCGATGTTTCCTAGATGAAGGATAGCAGCAACTATCCGGAAGATTGCATCCTACGATAATAAAATGTAATAAGAGTTGTCCTCAATACTGATCATGTAAATGAATAACCATAAAGTACCTGTTCTTCGGGACTAATCCCAACAACGTCCATAGCTTTCCTCGTAGCTAGGTATTCCTTGAAATCATCAAGTGCATCCAATGCATAGCAATTCGATTGATTTAGGTAGTGAAATGTGTTCGGTTTCCCTAACTTATACCGCTTAGTTTCCTGAAATCTCATAGCAGAAGCTAATTTTGTCAGTATGAATCTCATAAAGGTCAAGCATTGGACATGCAGAACCTTCATATGTTCGACCTAATGTACCCATAGAAGGGACCATGTTTACCTGTTCTGGCGCAGCGCAAAGCATGTAAAAGCAATGATAGTTTCTTTCAGGATCAGAAACTTGACAAACTCGTGACCTCTCCAGCAAATATGTTCTAATAGCAGCTCCTGAGATTCTTCCCATATGATTGAACTGAATCTCCACAAATTTACCAAAACGACTGCAATATGAGATTTGCCTATATAAGTCAAGTTTTGACTTCAAGAAAATACATAAACTGGAAAAATCAAGAGATGTAAATGACATTCCACCTTGAATTATTGTTTCTGACGGTTTTTGCATTACCAAAAGCTTCTAAAACTGGATTTGACTGCATAACAGGAACATAACACGAGAAGAATAAGAAGATATCTATAGAGGGAAACTCAGTGAGTCTATCTTTAGCAAGATAGTAAGAATGTAGATGCATTTTAAACAGTCTCTCTACCTCCAAAACTTGCTGTTCTACAGATCGTCCTTCACTCTCAGCTTTTCCACCCATGTATGCAAGATATTGCATGAGCATCTTTGTGCTCTCTGTCTTCCCAGCACCGCTTTCTCCACTCACCAATATCGCCTGGCTTACTCCCTCATTGATCATTTTTCTAAATTTATATTCTTGATGATTGTCAGGCCCATACAAATTATAGTGTGACATAAGTTAAAGTTTCATCTACGCAACAGAAGATTACCTATATGCAGAATCAGCAACTGCAAAAGGATGTGGGCTTAACTCGCCAAAATCTGTGCCCTTATATTGCTCCATTATCTCATTTCCATATAGGTGGGGTAATCTTTTAAAGGGGTTTACAGCTATCAGTATATTCCCCGTGTATGTCTGTAACCATCAAGAACAAATTAGCTTGCTAAAGACACTTGACAAAAACCATATTGATGATGTAGCTATAATTGTGCAAAACATTAAGATCGTAGAAATGATAATAGTAAACAAAAGAATTCATTTTCAGCAAAGCAATGTTAGAAAGAATTCATGAGTGGATGTAAAATGAAAGAAGGAAAACTGACAAGAGTTACATGCTGAAGCATACATATATTTCATTTGCATTGTATCTGGATTTTAGATTGAGAAGAACCCCTGGTTCATGCAAATACGTAAGCTTTGTCATGTCGTCCACGCCAAGTTCAGGAAACTCAGGATCCTTGGGGTAGACAGAATTAACCTTTGCCACAACCTACAAACAAATGCATCACAAATATGAACACATTATGCACACTACCCATCTTCATGTAGCCTGTAGAAAACAAATCTCAATTCTACTAGTTGCTAATGTAGAATTCTTTAGGAATCAACATCTAAAAGATTGTGTGGTTGCTTTTGAGAAATGGGGCTAACCATCTTGGTTTGGCAGTTTACTTTGATCTCTTCACCGTTAGATTCCACTACTTCTCCATCTATCCAGGCTTCATCAGTATCTTCCACCCAGACATGCGACCCCACAGCTACCTTTACAGAAGCAGCCTGATCAAAGTTGAGGAAAAAAAGCTGGGTCAATCTCCATTAGCTGTTTTTTTGTTCTCGTTACACACATTTTATAATGAAATCTGCAAGAAAATCTGTCTTCCTCTTGTACACTTATAAGTAAAGATATAAACATTTCAACCAAATTAAAGGGCAATATAAAAATATGCTTCAAACCACGTATATCGCATAAAAAGGTAAAGATGAACAACACCGAGAAATCACAATGCAGATTAGAGAAGAGAGCCTTGTACCATCATCACGGCCAAATCTGGTCAGATTTTCCTAGAAACGATCCCGAATGAAGATTTCCAACGGGAGAAACATAAGAAAAAATCCCTGGGAACCCAATCAAAAGGTGTTTCCACACCATGGATCCAAACGAGAGACCAAACACAAATATTTCACGAACGTTTCTCTCTATAACAAGCTTCAAAATCTGTGATTTGACGCAAATGCGAAAGATTAAAGGCTACATTCACGTTTTGCAGACGAAATTTCAAATTTCCCCGACGATAGCAGAGACCTTAAACCCTTTGGCTTTGTAGATTTTCGCAGGAACCTAAGAAATTTTCTCGCGTTTTCCCTCGGAATTTTCTCTCCTGGTTTTGTTTTTTCCTTGTTTGATGCTTTTCGTCTCTGCTCCTCTCTCTCCCTGGTTTCTGGAAAAAGGAAGAGTCGAAGAGAGCAGAAAATCCACGTAGGCGTGTTCTTAAACCGGAATTCGATTCAACGTTGTGATTCCGAAATTACCCCTATTATTAAACCGGAATTTCGATTCGAACATTTCTCCTGGACCAATCCGGTTTATGGTATTCGATTTCAATGGAGGAGATGATGACAACGTGGCGCAAGTTGAGTGTCTATTTACATTGAGGAGAATAATTTTCGGCACTGCTCTTCTCTTCGCCAGACGTTAATGGCGGATAGAGGAGCTCTTCAGCTTCTTCGTCCATTGTCACCGCGAATGTCTATTTTCCTTAGCTTCCCAAAACTATACGTATGGCGATTCCAAAACCCTATATTATCCCCCTCCGATTCTCATCATCTCTATTTCTCTTCCTCACGCTCTACACTAGATTCGGTGAAGGTAATTCCGCTAAATCGCCGGAGATTCAGCTATAAAATATGCGCCGTCATGAAAGAAAGTGGTGGATATGGACGGACGGAAAGAGGGAAAAGGGGGAGGAAACGGCGGGAGCTTTGGGAGGAACTCTTTGAGGATAATGTTGAAGACGATGGTGATGACAACGACGATGATGGTGGTGGTGGTGGTGGTGTTAGGGGTAATTTTGACCTGTGGAAGGTCTTAGAGGAAATTGTAGATAATGTTTGGATTTTAAAGGTAAATTTAGTTTCGACAAGTTTCATTTGAATTTGCTGGTTAAATTGGGTATCTACTACTGTTAATTCAAAATGTCATTGTTCAAGGTATCAAAATTGTTCACTGGTAATTGGTTATGGAGATCATGGAAGATCAATTAATACTGAACATTAATTGTTTTGCCGTGAATCTGAACTAGTTTTGATTTCAAATGAGATGGATACTTGAAAATGTTCATACTATAGGGTGGTATTGGTACATGTAATTAAACCAAGATTGTGTCTTTCTGCTCAAAGCTAAGGAAAAAAAATGGCTTGTTGATCTAATCCTGCATTATCTTTTTGCATCACCAGATTATGGTCTCTTTTTGTTGGGTGTGGATCTTTAGTTACGGTTCTTTATTGTGTTTGGTTTTTGTTCACTTTGTAGGCGTTCAGATCGTATGGATATCTCCTTCCGTTCATCATAATATCGCTTTTTCTCAGCACCGGACCTAAGGCTTTCCTCGTGTCACTAGCCATAGCCATTGGGCCATCATTGTTATTTTATGCGTTCCAGAAGTTGATTGGTTGGGATAAACGTAGAAGAGCATCAATGGCAAATCAATTTGGGATAGAGGAAGAAGAAGTGGAGAGGAGAAGGAGCAGGGTTCGATACAACCCATCAATGGTTAAAAACAATGTCAATGGCCGCCAAGTTAACCGTAATTCAGCTGAAATGGCTTCTAACTTTGGTGGGTGGGACGAGTTAGACGGGCTTGGGACCATTCCCGAGCAGCCAACAAGCATACCGAAGAGGAAACCGTTAAAGACGAGGAAGAGAGTAAGAAGAGAAAAAGCAGCAGAACCATTGTTGTTAAGATTATTGGTGTCTTTGTTTCCATTCTTAAGCTCTTACACAAACATGCTCAAGTGAAAAAAAACAAAGAACATTTCCCTTAAACCGAAAACAAACCAAGTTGTTCAAATCAAACCGAACCAAAATTGGTTAAAAATAGAGAATAATTAAGAACCGTTTAAAAAACGTATGAGCTTCAATTTCAGTTTCAGCTTTTACCATTTCTTTTCCATGACTTTCCTCTTATCAAGATCATTTATTTCTCTCACTCTCAAACCTTCTTGTTCGATATCTATGGCAAATTTAACGATGAACGCTAAAGCTCGCCTCAGAGGCGTTGTATTCGATATGGACGGAACCCTAACTGTTCCGGTCATCGATTTCGCAGCAATGTATAGAGCTGTTCTTGGTGAAGATGCGTACAAGCGAATCAAAGCAGAGAGTCCTACTGGAATTGATATTCTGCATCATATTGAATCGTGGAGTCCTGATAAACAGCAGAACGCGTATGAAATCATTGCCGATTATGAGAAAAAGGGAATAGATAAGCTCCAGATCATGCCTGGTACGGATTCTTCCTCTTGAGTTTTGATTTTTGAGTTTGTTTTTTTGTGCAGTAGAAGTGTTAGTGATTTGGGTATTCGTCTGTTAAGCTTTAGTATAATAAAATTGAGACATTTTCCCAAGAATGGGTTAAAGATTGAGAATTTCGCAAGTTCGTAGAGTTACAGTTGACAAAAGATTGCAATTTCAAGGCTGAAAAAGAAAATGAACATTTGTTCAAAGTGAATCTTGATGTGTTAGTCTATGGATGTTTGACTTTTATTGTTCTTACTAAATCAGATGCTTATTTTGTCTTTTGAGAACTTTACTTCACCACATCATAATTTGTGATCTTTTCCTCTCCTGGTCATTGACTATATGCAGTTGAAAATCTAGATAGCACAATAAAATTAACTGAAGATGAAGGAAAATATCTTACATCATCTGATGAAGTAGGACTGTGTTTCTTCGGTGATTAGAGGTTTAGTTCTCTTCTGATATGTGATCATTTATGTTTTGCAGGTGCTGCTGAACTATGTGGCTTTCTTGATTCCAAAAAGATAAAGTCGGTTTTCAGATACTTCTGTCTATGATTTTTGTTTTTTTGTCCTGATAACCATACTCAATGATAAGAAGATAACTAACTGTTGTTACATTGTGTATATACTTTATAGGAGGGGGCTAATTACACGCAATGTTCAGAAGGCAATCGATATCTTCCATCAACGTTCTGGGGTAAGCATGTTGAAGCTCTAACTCAAATACTAGAATTGAAAACATTTTGACAAATCGGTCTAATCAGCTGCCTGATCAGTTTTTGCTGGGTTGTTTTGTTTATCAGAGAGAAGAAATCTGCGGCAGTTCCTTACAATTCTTTTTCATTGTATAGGTTATCTTTTCTCCAGCACTAGGCAGAGAGTTTCGTCCATGTAAACCAAACCCAGACCCGCTGTTACATATATGTTCTACATGGGACATCCAACCTAATGAAGTCTTGATGATTGGTGACAGCTTAAAAGATGATGTGAGTGACAGAAATGATAGCAAGTCTTAGGTCAAACCTTCTGCATAGCAAATCTTAAGCAATGCCCGCGTTTAATCCCATGAAAGAAGCTTAAACATGGATCTTCTTATGCCATTGCTTAAGGTTTTTCTATGTGGAAATGATGTGTACCAACTCTCGGACTATCTCTTCACATCGTGACTGAAGATTACAACTGATAATTGATCTTTTTTCACTCGATTCTGTAGATCGCATGTGGAAAACGAGCTGGAGCCTTCACTTGCTTGCTAGATGAAACTGGAAAGTATGGACCAGATGATTTTTCTGACTCCGGTCTGCAACCTGATTTTAAGGTTGATTCCTTGTCCAAAATTCAGAATCTATTGGAGACGAACTTCGACCTGAACCCATAGTTTTCTTTTCTCCAAGTTATTCATCTTGTAGTCTCAGTGACCAAAGTAGGTTTCTACTCAACACAGTATCTGTTCAGGATAACCATAAATGTCAAATCACAGAGTTTATATTCACTGGCTATCTTAAGTTGCACAATTGTGTCCCTGCGCTGTCATCTAGCGAACGTGTGTGTGAGGGTAAACATTGTTGTCTGTTAAGTGTAAAATTTCAGTTTATTTATATCATCTCAGCTCTATATCTGATTTTTATAGATCTACAGGCTACAATCACAGGTAAACCAATATATTTTTCTTTTTCATCCAGTGGGAAATGTGATCTTGCTATGTCAAAAAGACTTCTCAATCGCTATTAGTGTTTCTACAAGGAACCAAAGAACGCATATATCTTCGTGAAGGTCCCAGTGGGGTCTTGTTGCTTCCCTAGAGTCCGGTTAGCACAGTTAGAGCATGGCAAATGTCTGTGTAGAATGATACAAACAAAACATTTCTATTCAAGGGTAATCTAATGCCATATTCCCAAAATAATGGCGATTACAAATAAGATCAACAAGGTAAAGTTGCCTCCGGGAAGAACCCATGACCTGCAAAATAAGAAGATTTTGGTTTCATATCAATCCCAAAGAATTCAAAGGAAGAAACAGAGAATTACAGAGAATGTTTTGAGTAAAAGTAGGGTGAAGTTACCTGAGCTTCTTTCTAGACTGTTGAATATAAGCCATTGCAGGAGGCAGGACACCAAAGAGGAAGCAGTTTGCATAAACACCAGCAAAATCCAGAGCTCTCGAGAACGTTGAGGGATAAAATGTTGCAATTAGAGCTGGAATTCCTAGGACAAATAGCATCACTACTGCTTCAAATCCATCACGAGCTGTTGCTGGTTCACTGTCTGAGACTCTCCCATTAGTTATCTTATTACCCTCCTTCGATGAGAAACTTACGGGCCCAGTTCTTCCATTTCCATTTCCATTTGATTGCTTAGACACAAGCTTCCATGTATCAAGGAGCTGTTTCGGGAAGCTAACAGCGTATCCTATTAAACTGGTAGCTAAGGCTGAGAAAGCAAAGCCTTGAACTGCAGATAAAGCAGAAGGGTTCACAGATAGAAGAAGAGAGATTGGGTCAATGGATGAAGAAGGTACAGCAGGCACAGTGATCCTTGCAAGCCCCAAAACAATTAGATTCCATGACAACACCATAGCCAATGGCACAACACCACCTACAAGAATGGCTCTCCGAGCATCTGAAACCGAATCCCCTGCGAGATTGCATATGAAAGGAGTGATGACATGAAACCCTAGTGTCAGTACCATAACAGGAACAGCGGGTGAAACCGTCGAGACTTTCCAACATGATTGACCAAATGAGGCTAACACATTGGACCTAGCCACAGATAAACCAATGGCCACAAGTGAAGTTATAGAGAAGAGCATGAGGAAGCAGAGACCCCTGTTGGTGAAATCAATGGCATCGAAAGGGAAAAACCCAATCAAGATTCCGGAAACTAGAGGGACTATAGCATTGGCCAAGAATGGTTTCATGGAAGGAAACCATTGAGACACAATAGAGCCAATACCCGAGACACAAGCAACCATCAAAGAGAAACTCAGTGAAGCATACACAAAAGCCACAAAAACCCCAAATTTGTTCCCAAAGGATTTGGTTGCAAGTCCTGTGAAACTAACCTCTGCTGCATTATCTTCTTCCATGGCTGCGAAGCTGAGCTCAGCCACGAGAAGAATAGAGGAAATGACGTAAACCCAAGAACAAAGTAAAGCGATGGTCGATGGGATTGAACCGGATCTGATAGTTGCAGCTGGGAGGCCGAGCATTCCAGGACCAACGGCGGTTCCGATGATCAAACTAACGGCAGCCCAGAAACTCTTTCCTTTTTTAGTTTCGTGGGTAATCTCCAAATCATCCATTTGCTGTAAAGTTTCCGACTTTTCATCATGGGCAAGCTCAGAAGAAATGATAGTTGACCGAGGTTTATCATGGGTTCTGCATTTGACAACTAAAGGTGAGTAGAGAGAGCCATTCTGGGAAATGTGTTTCCGATGAACAATTGCATATTGCGTCTGAGGCGAACTCCGAAAATAATAGACGGAAAACTTGGGAATACTCCGGCGAGAAGAGAGTGTACGAGAAAGGGCATTTCGGGGGAAAAGAAAAGATTTTGAAACTGTGGGAGATGCAGAAATGGGATGCAAAGGAAGAGCCATTGATGCGATGTATGAAATTCTCTAAGTGGACCTGTTTTTGGAATCTTAATTTAATGGCTCTGTGTGAAGAAGATACCTTTTTTAGTCTTTAGGGCTTTGTCTAATAAACCAGACATGAGGGATTGGTCTAACCAGGCGGATTGGCTTGGTTCGGGTTTAGAAACAAATCAAAGATTCAAAGGTACAGTAACAGTATCTAAGAATTTATCAGCGATGAAAAAAGAGACCCTATCCATAAGGTAAGCCGGTCTCAATCATATGAAAAGAATAAACCGGAACAGTTTTTAACCCAAAAGATCTTTAAAACTTTTTACCGGATTGAGCAATAACTATGTGTAGACGATTTGAATTAGGTAGTAAACCGACTTCAAGTGTTATTATTGGATTGAAAAAATAAACTCAAGTAATGTATACATTATGGGTTACTTTCGAATTTGCGTATCTTAGAGTTTATATTTTCATCGTAAATGTGACTTGGATATATATTTCAGATATGTAATGAGGTTCATTTGGGGAATATTATTACGTTAAAGTTTGTTGTTTATGTAACTGAGATAGACTGGTTTGTATAATTTATTATATCATGTAATCTCATTATTAATCATAAAATAATAAACCGAAAGGAGGTGATTGGTTATTAATTTGAAACTTTCCTACAGCCATATTTGGATATAAAGTTCTAAATTCAAAGCAATCATGTTTTACATTTTTTTTTTTTTTAATCTAAAGCTACTTTTATTTTGGTCTTAGAAAAATTATGGTAGATTGATTTTGCAAATTATTTATTATAAAAAGTTAACAGATCAAATTATATAGTAAAAATTCTAAATTTATAGCAACAACCAGTTAGGTCTTCTATGGTTAGATTGTTGGAAACAAACGAGTAGTGTAACACTAACACATGTCCAGTTATATACGTGTCGAAACAACATGAAATTGCGAGATGTGATATTTTCGAAAAAAAAAGAGTGATGACAATCGAATCAAACACCAAGGACGCTCCATCGAGTGGGTTCCATGAAAACAAAGTTAACGAACACTAATAATCTCAAGTACTTAATTAGCGATAATTAATATACTTAAAAAATCTCATTGGCACTTGTTTAATTATTGTTGATGGAAGACAATTTCTACTTCACTTTTTCTTTGTTTGCTTCTTATCACTCTTCTAGATCTTTCTCCCTCTAAAACTAATTATAAATTAAAATACTGGAAAGGTGAAAAAAATATATTCCGTATCAATTCTCTGATTCTACAGTTTTCTCTCTAAACTAGGGTTTTATCATTAACAAATACAGAGCTTATTATACACATACACATATTTCTATCACATATAAAAAGTATATAAAAAATTGTGGCTAATTTTGTTTCCTTGTGTCTGGTTTTCTTAAGAACCGAACCGACCCGTGAATCTCTCTCATATTTTCTGTGTGTTCCATCTCTTAAATATTTTTTCCCCAGATTTTGAATCTCTGAGAAAAAAGAAAAAAAAAAAAAAAAAAGCTTAAGAAGTCATGAACAATCCATTATTATCCATCTCAAACCCAGTAAAGTTCTTGAAGCCATCAATTCCATACGGAATAAGCTTAAACACAACCATCAACAAGAAACAGAAGCAGCAAAGCAAAACCCTTGTCGTAAAATCCAAGTCCAACACAAGGTCAACAACATTGACGATGGTTAAAAGGAGAAACGACAGTGGTGGTGGTGAAACGACGGCGTTTGGTAAAGGAAAGACGGTTTTGTTGTGTGCTTTAGGGTATTGGGTTCAAGGATCAAGGTGTTTTCCATGGCTTGCACTTAACTTTCATATGGCTCATTGTCTTAATCTCAAGCCATCGACCCTTCAGCTTGTACAGTACACTGCTAGTCTTCCCATGGTGGCTAAGCCTTTCTATGGAGTTCTCTCAGATGTTCTCTACATCGGTGGTGCTCGTAGAGTTCCTTACATCTCCATTGGAGGTTAGTTATTTACTTATCTTTCTCCAACTGTCCAGAAAATTAGGGTCTCTTTCTTATCTTCCTCTGCTCCGATTGGTTCAATTTTAGTGTGTTTTCTCAGTGCTTTTGCAGGGTCTAGCATGGGGTTCATTGGCGATATTCCCGGGTGCTCGAGAAGCTCTTCCTTCACTTATGGCATTTGTTCTGCTTACTAACCTTGGAGCATCCATTTCTGAAGTTGCTAAAGACGCTCTTGTTGCGGAATTCGGTTTAAGATATCATGTGAATGGTCTTCAGTCTTATGCGTTTATGGCTTCAGCGGTTGGGGGAATCCTTGGGAACTTACTCGGTGGATATTGCTTACTCAAGACACCTCCTAGAATCTTGTTTCTTGCTTTTACAGCTTTGTTGTCGTTACAGCTCACTGTTTCTTTATCCTCTAAAGAAGAATCCGTTAGCTTGCCACGGATAAGAGAAGTAAGTCCAGTGACAAGCTCTGTTTTGGGGATCGTAAAGAAACAGTTTTTGGATCTTGTGGGAATCGTTCAGGCAAATGAAATCTCCCAGCCTTTAACTTGGGTAGTAGCTTCCATTGCAATGGTGCCTCTTCTCTCAGGATCAGTCTTCTGCTACCAAACTCAAGTTCTAAACCTTGACACTTCTGTTATTGGTATGTCAAAGGTTATTGGACAGTTGATGCTTCTCTGTTTAACCATGGTTTATGATCGTTACTGGAAAACACTTCCCATGAGGCCGTTGATCCATATCCTGCAACTACTCTACGCATTTTCAATACTCTTCGATTATATCTTGGTGAAACAAATGAATCTCGCATTCGGGATCTCAAACAAGGCTTTTGTGCTCTGTTTTTCCAGTGTAGCCGAAATCCTCGCACAGTTCAAGATTCTTCCTTTCTCTGTTTTGCTAGCAAATATGTGCCCTGGAGGATGTGAAGGATCAATCACCTCTTTCCTTGCTTCAACTATGTGTTTTTCATCACTTGTTAGCGGGTTCGCTGGAGTTGGAATGGCTAATATGATTGGGATAACATCGAAGAATTACACAAACCTGCCTGCAGGAATTCTCATACAGTCTTTGGCAGCTTTGGTGCCTTTGTGGTTTATCCACTATGTTCCAATGTCAGATCCTGGTTTTGAGAAAGCAGGAAAGAGAGCTATGAGTAAGAAAAGCCGAAAGAATAGACGAGTAGGGAGAGTCATAGGTCAGGAAATTTTTGCTTACCGTCGAGAAAGAGAGTCATAACCAAGAATCAGTCTCAGTTACAGTCAGAGATAGTTTCTTCAGGTGGTATAGTGAGATGAAAGATTTCAGATGTGGGAATCTCATTGTCTCTAGGGACCAAGAGGATGGATACTGATATTGTCATGGGTAATACTAGATTGTCAAGAATCTGATAAATCCAAATATCCAATCAAAGCATGGATGAAAAAGCAATGTTTTCTTTTGAGTCCACACCAATATTGCTGCAGCAACTCAGCAACATTCATCGTTCTTGGTTTGGATACATGAGATCTTATTTGTTCACACCAAATGTGCCTTTTATAGCGCTGGTTATCGTTTGACGCAGATGTCCAATACACATAGTGTAACATCTCGTACTAGAATAAAACATGACATGGAAAAAGTTTCACCTGCTTAGGTATCATTTGAGAAATTTTAGTGAATTTAAGAAAATTCGTAAATCTCCATATATATTTATGAGAAGTACGCATGAATAATATTATAAATTTCAAGAATAGTAGGATGTGAATTAAAGTTGGGTTAGACCATTTTGAATAGTAATGAAATTGGTATGTTATTTGTAAACGTTTTACGGTTTTTAGAAAGATTGTGCGTGATAGATTTTATAGCAATTTGGAATTGAATAAGAAAATTAAAGACAATTAGAATTTCAGTGGCTGAGATTAAAGATTCCAATGATCTTGTGGTTGTGATTTAAGGAACCTACAGGATGAGGTGTCACTTTAAGCTGGGCTTATTGGTTTTGCATGACGGGTAAAGTTAAACACTATTGATGCTTTGTTTTGCATAGTTGATTACTGTATTTAAGAGCAACTCTGACTTCTCTCTAGCTTCGTTACTCGAAATCCTCTCTTCCTCCTTGGCTCTTCCACCTCCGCTCACCTCTCATTGCCATCGATTTGCCTAAGCTTTTCTCCTCCTCTTTCGAGTCTTTCTCTTCCTCTTTTCAATAATTTTGATCTTCCATCATGTTTCTATATCATGTAGGACATGATTACAGTAACAGAATATGAGCTAGAAACCATCATCGGAATCCCTTTAAACTCGTCAAAGTTCATTCGTTCCGAGTAACTCTTTTGGTAAGATTTCTAACACATATTACGTCTAAACCATCCTCTAGATCTAGAGCTTGTAGATCATATTATAATATTTTCAACATTAAAAAATATAGGTGGACCATAGATTCCAAGTTTATCAGACCATCGAAGAGTATATCTATGAATTAATAACACTATAAATTAATAAAATATCATACTTCTAACATTATTAATTTATAAAAGTTTAATATTGCTAACGTACTATATTGCAATGATTCATTGTGAATATTATTCCCTCGATAGTGACTTGTTATCTATTACCAACAAGAAGATACATAGATGTATGTGTTCAGGTTTTATGTTATGTCGACCACTTCATTATAAAGAACACAAAGGGACCATTCAAGGATACGGTAGTCGGTAGAGACGGTCCGAGCCGAATCCGAGTGTTTTAATTGGGGCTTTGGTCGGAGGACCGGATCACCGGGATGATTTAGTTGACCGTAGGGATAATTATGTTCAAACCAAGGCTTGTACGTATGATACTGTCCTTTTGGTCGGTGTGTTTGCAAAACTTATAGAGCTTGAGGAGCAGAAACTTGATGAAGAAGATGTGAACTTGGTTCCAACTTCCAACATATAAGAGATAGGTTTTTGAAATAATAATAAAAGATGGTTTGATTTTGCACCCATATATATATTGTTGGAGTCTTCAGCTACTCGAGTAACGATGAATCCACCTCGTATTTCGAATCAGGGTCCGTCAACACCGCCAAGAACGATCGATTTTTACTGCTAGCATTTCTCCATTTTCTCTTCTGAGTATTTTGTTTTGTCTTAACTTTAAGGGTAAGGCTGTTGAGGAAGATTCAAGCACGGAGACATTCTCTGATCCTGTTGCCATCCAAGACAGGATAATTTTGGGGCCTCGAGCTGCGCGGAGTACTATTACAATAACTATCGTCTTGGCCGATGTTGAGTCCGTAAATATTCCTTTTAGATCAAACCAAACGGTCAGAGACATCGGCGATGCCATTGACGAGCTAACACCAGATAACGACAGAGGCTACTTTTTGCAATCAATGGCTGGAGTAGAAGATTACATGGATTCGAATATAACTGTACACGAAATTTCTACTGGTCGTTCTACTCCGATCCGTAGCTTTGGTTTTATAGTATCCATTGATTGATGTAACAGAGAGAGAGAGTAAGAGATGTATATGACTTTAGAAAGGATTCTTGCCTTGTATAGAAAGGAAAAAATAGAACAGAGCAGGTTCTTAAAAATAAACAATTTGAATTGTTGGAGTTTTTCTTCTAAGCAATTTTTAATTTTAATCGAGTGAAAAGTGTGTATAAATATGAATTATCAATATAGACTAGAGGTTTCAGTTGTCGATAAACTTGGAAGCTAGAACGGTCTCTTCTTGCCTGTGTCAACTGTTATTATTGTTATTTGACCATTTCACCCTCGCGTTTAGTAGATGTGATTTAGTTACACGACGTCGTTTGGACTGTACTATAAAAAGACGTAATGTTATCAAATATCAAGAAAATAATCATCGTCGTCTTGAAAAGATTCTGAAAAAGTTGAAAGTCCCGCCCAAATTGTGGACGACAATGGCTGTGGGGACGACAATGGCTGATCCGTCGGAAGTGAACCGAATGTGCAATGCACTTGGAGTCTCTCGAGAAGAAGCACTCTATTACCTCGAAGGATTCGACTGGGATTTGGCTTCTGCGATGGAGGCTTGCCTCATCAAAACCTTGCCTCCCGTCAAGGTTAAATCTTCGCCGGAGGTTTCAGTTATCGAGAAATCCACGGCGGCGGAGTCTTCAGCTACTCGAGTAACGATCAATCCACCTCGTATTTCGAATCAGGGTTCGTCAACACCGTCAAGAACGATCGATTCACGTCGGAGTTCGAATCAGAATCACGTCGGAGTTCGAATCGATTCACGTCGTAGTTGGAATCAGGTGCCGAATCCGCCCAAGGAACTATCGTCTGAATTGAAGAAAGAAAGCATCGATCGATTTCGCGAGGTGGCTTATGGAATGTCTCTACAAGAAGTCGTCACTTTTCTCGAACGCTTCAATTGGGATGTCAACATAGCCGTAAACCATTTCATGGACCAGCGAAATCCGCAGTATACATCAGATGATGTTGATGATCTTCCGACGATTGAGTATTTGCAGCGGCTTCCAGAGAATTATATTCCGATGATTGGGGTTTCGAATTTGGAAGGGTTCTCACAAGAAGAAACATCGGCGGTGTTGGCTGCGGAGATGATGGAGCATAGAGGTCCGCCTCTTCCATCATTATCTTCACAATCTCAGTTTCATGCTTCACTTGGCTGTGATCTCGGGAGCTCTTCTTCGTCTGGGTAATTTCCTTTATTTTTCTTGTGATTTCTTGATTTAGCGTTTAGTTGATTCCTGAGATAAATCTGATTTTTTTTTTTTTTGTTCCGCCATTTGTTTATAATATTTTCAACATTAAAAAATATAGGTGGACCATAGATTCCAAGTTTATCAGACCACTTCGGTTTGCTGATCAACGACGGTCAATGGCTAAGTCATACTGTCAACTTTTCTCTAGTCCAAATACACCGACTTTCTCTCCTAGTCTAAATACGGATCCTATGAGCCTTTTGTTAACATCAATTTAAGTTTTTGAACTGAACACCTAGGTGAGCCTGGTCAAAAAGGTTTTAGTCTAAAAGAATATAATTTTCTTTATATATATTTTTTGATAACAGATTTAAATTTTTGTAAATTGATAGTCACTTTCAAAGATTTCATCTCCTATATCCCATATATATCAATTGAGATTCATTTTAATAAAATAATCTAAACCTGGATCTTTGGTTTTTTCGGTTAATTCGGTGTGGTTTATTTGGTTTTTTCGGCGATGGAAATTCTAGCCGAATAAACCGAACTAGTATTTCGGTTCGGTTCGGTTTTTTTGGTTTTTAGTAAAAAATAGAAAAACACTAAAAACCCAAAAAAATCTTAAAAACCAGAAATAAACCCAAAATCTGAAACAAACACATCCCAAACACAGTCTGAAAACATAAAACTATCCCAAATGTTCATTCATCCCAAACACATCATAAACACATTCTGAAAACGTAATCTAATAAATCATAAATGTTTATCCCAAACACAGTTTGAAACATAACAAACCTAACAAACCATCACAACATCACTCTTCAAGTCTCATTACAAACCTTCACGGCATCACTCTTCAAGTCCTAACAAACAAATTTTTTGTTAATGGTCATATCTAATATTAGAATTCTAAACTCAGCCAATAAGATTCACTCAAAACCATGAATAATCAGACAAGTTATCAACGTATATGTCCTTTTCTAATGAGACAAGTCATCAAACAAAACTTCTAATGAGACAAGTCATCAAACACATTATCTAATTAGTAAAAATGATACGATGGCATACACAATTTAATTATAAGCTAAATACATTAATCACTTCATCAGCACTTCTATAAATATAGCAAGCAGAACGTGTGAAATATAGCAAGCAGCTCTTAATATATATTTGAGTTAAGAGATTCAAGTTAATTACTAATTTGACATTATACATTATTAGTAAGCAGAACGTGTGAAACATCATCCAAACCTGCAAGCTATTCAAAGAGCAAACGTCTACTTTGGTTGCAACAAACGATGAGACAGAAAATTCACAAAGCAAAAGTAAAAACTTCAAAACAAGCCACCAAGATAATAAACATTACAATAGAAAACAAGATCATTCCTTAAACTCAAACTTCAAAGACCTTTAGAAACCAAAGATAAAACTAATTAATTGATCTCAGTTTCATTCACTTCACCCACAACAAAAGCAAGCATTGCTCTATTGAATAACTTACCTAAACAATAAATTTAAATCAAGTTACCTTAATCGTCGAAGATTTATGAATTCTAATTTCTTATCTTCAGAGAAGCTTTCCATGTTTTCCAAACAGAATTGGTTAGAAACCCTAAATCCAAATAATTAAGTTGTAATTAATTTTAACTAAGAACTGATCATAAAAATCACGCATCCTACGATTCGAAAATTGTAATCGAAGAATGGAGAGAAACCCTAACCTTCAGCCGGAGACGACGAGACAGAGAGACAGCCGGAGACAGACAGACAGAGACGACGAATAATGGAGAGAAACCCTAACAAATTCAATCGAAGGAAATTTGGGAGAAAGACAAAGGGGATCGAGAGAAAATTTATCTGAGAAGCAAACAATTGAGCTTTTTGAGATCGAGAGAAAGACTGAATTAGGGTTAGCCATTGGTTTGAGATCGAGATATAAGCTTAAAATGTAAACCGGTATTTCGGTTAACTAAAAATATCGAAAACTGAAAACCAAATAAACTCCCACCGAAAGAACCGAATACTATTGACTTCGGATAACTGATAACCGAAAACCGATAAAACCGAACCATAAATCCAGGCCTAAAATAACCTTATGTTTACGTGAAATATTACATTAGTGCTATGCTTACGTGTCGTCGTCAGAGTGATTCTCAAGAAATATATTTTATAAGACACTAATTACTAGACTAATTACATAATATGTCACTAGATCAATCATATATAAACTGTCTTTATTTATATTTATTTATGAAAAATCGAATAAGTAAATATTCCATAAAATTATAGCTGATTTTATTGTTTCCTAAATTTGTTTTTAAAAATTTTATTTTAAAAATATATTATTTTATCTAAATAATTAATTAGTAATATAAATATGTGAAAATTTTAATTTTAAATTTCAATTATTTTTACAATAATATGCTATTAAAATATTTAGAAATGTTTATTTAATTTATTATTGTTTAAAAAAATATTATAAACATTATTTTCCGCGTATAACGCGGGAATCACCTAGTATATATATTAAATGAGAATCATTTTAACAAAATAACCTTATGTTTATGTGGAATATTACAACACTGTCATGCTAACGTGTCGTTGCCAAAATTATTCCCAGAGAATATATTTTATAAGACATTAATTACTAGACTAATTACATAATATGTCATTAGAACAATCATATATAAAATATCTTTATTTTAAAGATTATAAATCTTACATAAATTAGCTTTATTTATTTATGGAAAATCGACTAAATAAATATTCCATAAAATTATTGCTGGTTTTATTGTTCTCTAAATTTGATTTTAAAATTTTTATTTTAAAATAATATTTATTTAACTAAATTATTAATTGTAACATAATTATGTAAAAACTTTAACTTTATATTTCAATTATTTATACAACAATATAATAACTAAATATTTAGAAATGTTTATTTAATTTATTAATTTTCTATAAAATATTATAAATATCTTATCTGGCGTATAACGCGGTAATTACCTAGTATATCAATATAATAAAATGTATACATGTATTTAGATCAACCGTAGGTATAAGAAAATGTATACGAATTTTTATGTTATAAATATTTTTATCACTTTTGAGTAAAAATATATATTTTGTAACATAAAGGAATATACACTTCCTTATATGAAATCTTTGAAAGTGATTACATCATTATATATAAATTATATATTATAAAATATATTTTTAACATACTTATATAAGTAGCATATCTTGATTCATCATTTTTCTTAGAGGGAAAAATGACATCCAAAGATCTCATATATTAATATAAGGAAACACTAGAATATATCATGTGTTATAACACGAACAAATTGATCCGAAATTTATAAAATCAGGATATTAGAAAATTGTAATTCTTCCAAAACTTTACGAAAATTATAATATCAGTTTTTATAATATCGAATCTTTGTAATATCTGCGTAAACATTTTGTAATCAGAAATATAAAACCAATCTTTCATACTCGACGATATTGAAAATTTTATGTTGGGAAAATGATATATAAAATCAGGATATTTTTTTTGATTTACCCGAAAAAAAATAAAGTTTTGGAAGATTGCAACATTCTAAGATATTAATTAAAAGTTTTTGGAAATATTAATCCATGATATTCTAAGATTGATTTCATATAATATATATTTTTATGTTCAAAGATAGTATGTCTATTAGCGATATTGGATATTACGATATATTGTTCCCAACAGAAAATTTGCGGATATTTTTATTTGAATTTTAATTATATTTTGTTCTGTTTTAATTACCAAATTTTACAATTTAAATAGATTTTGAAAATTAAATTACAATGTTACATTGATAAAATAAAATTTACACCATGTTAAACTAAATCATATATGAATTAACATTTTAAAATCTACTAAAAATCTGTTAATAGATTCGATATTATATAGAGGAACTAACATTAACATTCCAAAAAAAAATCGCAATCTACATCAAATTTTTTGTTTTTGAAAAATTAAATCAATATTTAATTTAATTTAATTTAATAGTATAATTAATTAAATCAACAAAATCTTCAAAAATCTATCTTTAACTAATTTTCAAAAAAAATTTAAAAAAAGTAATTTATTAAAACGAAAATTATAATCTATAAAGAAGTAAAAAAAAAATTGACAATCTAAAGAAATTCTTACTTAAAATTTTCCAAAAAATTACAATCTACATAAAATCTCTTATTTTTAGAAAATTAAATCAACATTTAATTTAATTTAATTAGTATGTCTAATTAAATCAACAAAATCTTCATAAAATCTATTTTTAACTACTTTTCAAAAAATTTAAAATAAATTAATTAATTAAAATGAAAATTATAATTAATTAATTAAATGATCATATAATAATTAATGACTAAAATATTCTTAATGAGAAAATAAAATTTGTTATTTGAAGTAATGGCAATGTGATGTAAATATTAATACTTTTTAATGTTTATTTATAAATGTACTCCCCAAATAATATATAGGAGATATATATATTTTATGAATATATATATGTGATATGAAATATATATATATATATATATTTGTCAACGATATGAAATGTTTTTATTAATTTGAAAAATAGAAAATATTTTATTAGATAAAAAAATACATTTTCTTAAATTGGTATATGAAATCTTTCAAAATGATTTTCTCTTTTAAAAAGTGACGAATCATGACATGCCACATATAGAATTATGTTATCAAAATATTTTCTAACATAAAAATATACATTACCTTTTTATTGATATATGAAATCTTTGGAAAGCTTTCCATTTTGAAATAAGTCAATCTCGAATACTCATAGGTTTAAAGTTGTTTGTAAACCATGATAGCTGATTTGATCTACTTCACCTGTATATCAGAGAAGTTTTGAGTATTCAATATTGAGTTTATTTCTTTCCATTTAACTAATGTGAAATAAACAAAATGGAGGAATGGTATTTAATGCAATTATTGTTTAGATTTTTTGAAATAAAAGATATTGCATTTATTTTTTAGATTTATTGTTAAGGTTCATTTTGCAATTTTTTTAATTAATGCTACCAATTTAAATAATAGAAAAAGAAAACACAAGAAATGCATCAACATTTGAAAAGAAAAATAAAAAAAAATGCTGAAAAACTGTTAGTATATAGAAAATGTTATCTTTCCATTCTGCAATTATTTATAAAACAATGTCTTTTTCATAAAAAGCTGTGCAAATGAATGTAGTATTGACACATGCATTCTTTGTAAAACTTGTATCTTAAATAATAGATGAGGTATATGAATTTCATATTTTATTAAAGGATACTTTGATTTTGTATGAACTATAAAAATGATATTTTCTTTGGTTATCACATAACCAAGATATAAAATAAACTGAGCGTGATCTATCTACCTGTATGAATTTCATATTTTATTAAAGGATACTTTGATTTGTATGAACGATTCACTCTGTTGTAACATCTTTTTCACTTGTGATATCTGCCTATTGTGCGAATTAATTACAAATGTACTAACCCAATTTCAAATTTTTTTTCCAAACAGGAACAGTTCCGTTGACAAGTTGAGACAACCTCGAAGTAATGCAAGCACACTAAGGCCGGGTCCGAATCGTGACCCGAATAGTTTCCGGACTCGGATCCCGGGTGTTGTTTCTGCCTTCGGTTCATTGGGAAGGATGAGTCCAGTGGTGCCATTTCCTGACCTCAACCTAATGCCGGATTCTCAATCGTCGACCGCCGGTACCACAGCCGGAGAAACTGTTGTCACCGGAAAACTAGAAGTTAAGGCCGAGCCAATTGAGGAATGGCAAACTCCACCATCATATTGCTCCGATCAATCAGCCACTAACGATCTCCTCGCCGAGTTTACACGTATCTCCAAGCTCTTCCGTTCCGCATTCAAGCCACGGCAGGTCGAAGGATTAGACGGAGTCTCCGTATACGGATTGGATTCCGGTGCGATCGTTGCTGTACCGGATGAAGATAACCGGGAATTGATTGAGCCACCTCCAGGATTTGGGGATAATCGAGTCTCCTCCGTCGTTGCCTCGCCTCCTCCTCCTCCGAGATTTCAGAGACCGAGAGAGCTGGCGAGAATTGCAAATCTAGGTCATTATCAACGGAAGCAACTCCGACAAGTCATGAAACGAACTCGGATGACTTATGAGTCTCTTCGGGTTCATCTAGTGGCGGAGGATATGAAGCATCCTGTACTTGGTCAAGGGCGTAAACGGAGGAGCGATATGACGGCTGCATATATGATGAGGGATCGTGGACTGTGGTTGAATTATGATAAGCACATAGTTGGTCCAATCACTGGGGTTGAGATAGGTGATACCTTTTTTTACCGTATGGAATTGTGTGTGGTGGGCTTACACGGCCAGACACAAGCCGGAATTGACTGTTTAACGGCTGATCGGAGCGCCACTAAAGAGCCTATAGCTACAAGCATTATTGTCTCAGGTGGTTACGAGGATGATGAAGATACAGGAGAAGTTCTGATTTATACTGGTCACGGTGGCCAAGATAAGCAACACAAGCAGTGTCAGAACCAGAGGCTAGAAGGTGGGAATCTGGGAATGGAGAGGAGTATGCACTATGGCATCGAGGTACGGGTGATTAGAGGAATTAAGTATGAGAACAGTATAAGCTCGAAAGTGTATGTCTATGATGGTTTGTATAAGATTGTAGATTGCTGGTTTGCTGTAGGGAAGTCCGGTTTTGGGGTGTTTAAATTTAGGTTAGTTAGAATGGAAGGGCAACCGATGATGGGCAGTGCGGTAATGAAGTTTGCACGAACACTTAGAAGTAAGCCATGGGTGGTTAGGCCTACTGGGTATGTTAGCTTTGACATTTCTAACAAGAAGGAGAATGTCCCCGTGTATCTGTATAATGACATAGATGGTGATCAAGAACCGAGACACTATGAGTACATTGCAAAATCTGTCTTTCCTCCTGGAATTTTTGGTCAAGGGGGGATCAACAGAACTGGCTGCGATTGTAATAACTCCTGTACTGATGATTGTATCTGTGCAAGGAAGAATGGTGGTGAGTTTGCTTATGATGATAAGGGGCATCTATTGAGAGGAAAGCATGTGGTATTTGAATGTGGGGAATTCTGCAAGTGTGGTCCGGGCTGTAAGAGCCGTGTGACACAAAAGGGATTGAGGAATAGGCTAGAGGTTTTCAGATCGAAGGAAACCGGTTGGGGTGTCAGGACACTCGATCTAATTGAAGCTGGTGCTTTCATATGCGAATATGCAGGTGTTGTTGTCACAAGACATCAAGCTGATATTCTGTCAATGAATGGGGATGTTATGGTCTATCCTGGTCGCTTCACAGACAAATGGGGTAACTGGGGTGATTTATCTCAAGTATACCCAGGTTATGTTAGGCCGAATTACCCATCTCTCCCTCCACTGGATTTTGCAATGGATGTGTCAAAGATGAGGAACGTGGCATGCTACATTAGTCACAACAAAGAACCGAATGTGATGGTGCAGTTTGTATTGTATGACCATAACCATTTGATGTTCCCCCGCGTCATGCTATTTGCGCTGGAGAACATCTCACCGTTGGCCGAGCTAAGTCTGGACTATGGGTTGGCCGATGAAGTGAACGGGAAGCTGGCCATCTGCAACTAGTTTACAAAGTTTGTTTTTGTGCTATAGCTTGAGTTAATTTCTCATCATAATGTTATATCCTTGGTCTCTCTGTCTTGATCCTATGCATTAATCTGTTACAACAATGATGCAGATGAAGAAAATTTTGACAAAGCCTTTCTCTGCTCGTTTGTTGTTCTGTCTTCCCACCTTTCTGTGAAGCAAGAACGGGAGCCTGGAGGCATGGTCGGAGAGAGTTATGCATCCATTTTGGGGGTGGTAAAAAGTTCTCTTTGTCAATGTAACATTTGTTCTTTTATTAATGTACTGAAAATTTTGTGTTTCTCTGTCGCTCATATGATGGAGCTTAAAGCTGGGGAAAAAAAATGTAATAGCAAATCAACAAAACATTATGTAAAGAATTTTTGTATAAAGGCTTTTGAAGTTGTAGATTCATTTATCTTAAAAGGTTTGCTTTTTATTCTGCAAGTTGATCAGTATCATCACAATTTGTAACACATCCATTTATTTCATCTGATCTTTTGAGAGCGTTGTCATTTTTTTGAGCCGTTTGGAGATCGTTGAAAGGATGTGATTTGCAGGACTAGAGCATTCATTGGACATTCTCTCCATACAGACTATGATTCAAAGATTGATAATGGTAAACCAGCCTCCTAAATAGATTATTGTTGATAAGCTAAAACCTTCTTGGAACTATGTATCTCAGACTAAGTCTCAAGAGTCAAACTTGCTCTGCTTTTGCCTCTCTCATCTCTGTTTCTTGTCTACAAAACAGTGACATGAAACCATCTAAGGCATCTTTCTCTCTCTCTCTCTCTCTCTTTAACGGCTCATTGGCTAAACCAGAGGCATCTCTCTCTAGAGGCATAGTAGCATCACAGATCAACAACACCAAGAAGTCGGTTGTTTATTCTCGACAGATTAGTGTAACCGGATTATTAATATTTGGTGAACTCGAACGAAGGAAACTCATCCTCCAATAACGGCGATTGCGATTGCGATCACCGTCACTCGCGTCGGTGGAGGAATCCGAAATCAAAAACCTCCAGGTGATTTCATTTGTGCTTAATTTCTCTTGCTTTCATTAAAAAACTCGGACTGATGTTCTTGGGTTTAGGTCTATTTGAAGTTTGTATATTCTGTAAAGCTAGGTCATCAAGTATAAGTTCCTATGAGCTATACCTTATTCTCTCTAGATTCCCTGTCATTTGCATTGTTTAATCATTGAAAATATTCATCTGTTGCTGTCTTTGATCCATGTTGACGTTCCCTCTTCCACTACTTGTGCAGCTTGAGGGACGATGACCTTGGCTGAGATTGAAAATGATATAGGAAAAGCTGGTGAACAGAGTATCTTTGATATATATGATGCTTGATTACAAAAAAAGGGGCAGACATTCAAAGATCAAACACATAACCAGAAACTATCTTAATGGGTTTCTTCGCTTATCCGGACCAATTATCTTGACGAGCCACTCCGGATTGTATAAAGCTATAACATGCCATAATGTCAATCCAAACAACAGTCCAGGCACGCATCCTATTACCACTGCTTTCCAGTTCAATATTTCTTGTTCTTCTTCTTCTTCTTCTTCTTGCTCTGGTTGTTGTATTGGTGGTGCGTTAGTCATGAAGCAATTTTGTTTGAGAGGAAGACCACAAAGCCCTTCATTCCCTTCAAAGGAGGATTTAGGTTGTCCAGTGATTTGTGTTCCTTGTGGTATTTCACCCGTGAGTTTGTTATGAGACACATTTATGTACGCCAAAAATGAGAGGCTACTGAGTCCTTCAGGAATAGTCCCTGAGATTTGGTTTCTTGACAGGTCTAGTGACTGGAGCGCCTTAAGATTTGCCAAAGACAGAGGAATATGGCCTGTGAAAGCGTTGTTTGATAAGTTGAGTGCAATCAGTGCCTTCAAGAGACCAATAGATTCAGGAATCTGTCCTTCGAATCTGTTTCCAGAAAAATCAATGTTGCTGTAGAAAGTAAGGACCTTGTTGTGCTCCATGAATAGACCTTTGTATTGCAAATCTGTGGTATCTTCATAGTTATACTCAGGATTGTTGTAGTCTCCCATATAGATTCTCCCATCTTTATTCATCTTGAGTGATGATGCTTTCCAGCTCACGAAGTAATTTGGTGGCAAGCTTCCTGTAAAGTTGTTATGTGATATTTCAAGTATGCGCAGCTCGGGGAACGCAAGAGGACCTTGACCAGGAAGAGATATAGGGCCATAAAAGTTGTTTGAACGGAGAATAAGGACTTGCAAATGAGGCAAAGCCTTGAGCCAGAAAGGAAACGTGTCTTCGATTCTGTTGTTGTCAACATTTAGAAACTTGAGAGAGGAGCAATTCAGAAGACACCTCGGAAGCTTCCCAGTTAGTCGATTGTAACCAACATCCAGTGACCGAAGCAAGGCACCATCACAGAATATGTCTGAAAGACTTCCCTCCAAGTTGTTCTTTCGGAGATTTACAGCAGTGAGAGAGCTGCGGAAGTTACTCAGACATCGAGGAATTGAACCGGTGAAGTTGTTGTAGGATAGATCAAGAGCAGCAAGAGAGCTTCGGTTGCAGATTGTAAGAGGTATGCTCCCAGTGAAGCTATTGTTCCATGCAGATAAGACGTTGAGAGAGTGTGGTGGATTAGGAAATGGTCCTGTAAATTTGTTTAAAGCCAAATCTAATAACCTCACCGATGAATTCACTAAAACTTCCTCCGAACCTTGAAAACCTGTGAAAAAATTATTGGAAATAGTTACTATGCTTAGACGAGGAAGGTTCCAAAACCACTCAGGGACTTTCCCTTTGATTCTATTGTTGGAAATGTCTATAAGCTCCAAGTTGTGAAGGCTCTTTAAGAAGTTTGGGAACTGACTGATGCCACACCCTGACAAGGCTAGATTTTCCAAGTTTAAGTTCAATGGGATGTCTGGATGTGAGCCTAAACTGGCAGGTGATAACTGATTTCCGGATAAGCGAAGGTTCAACAAAGATTTGAGAGAGGAGAAGAGCCTTAAGTCAATTGGGTGGCTTATATTTAGGGAAGCAAGATCAAGGTCTGTGAGGGTGATATACTTAGAGATAGGCTCTAGGATTTGTGCGTCAAATTGGTTATTCGCAAGGCGTAGGCTCACTAGCCTAGATGAAAAAGAGGAGTTTGGAACGTCAATAGGACCGGTGAGATGGTTCTCGGACAAATCAAGAAGTGACAAGAAAGGCAGTGTGAGCAGAGAAGAAGGGATGTTTCCTGATATGTGATTATTGGAAAGGCCTAAAACAGAAAGCTTGGTTAGATTCTGTACAAGTGGAAAACTGCCGGTGAGCTCGTTATAGGTAAGGTCTAATTTGGAAAGCATGCTTAGGTTACTAATTGAGGAAGGGACTTGACCGATGAAGCCATTAGTGGAAAGAGCCAAGACCTCTAATCTGTTGAGATTGCCAAATTCGGAAGGGATTGAAGAGGAACTGAAATTGTTGAAAGAGAGATCAAGCGAACGGAGATAATGCAGACCGAAGAGGCTACTGTTGGGCTTAATGATTCCAGTGAGACAACCACGTGGGAGTTGTAGCTTTGTGACTACACCCGTTGCGTTGTCGCACTGTACTCCATTGAAGTAGTCAGTTTGGTTGCAATCGCTGGAATCAAACTCGTTCTTGAACTGCGTTAGGACTTGAATCTGGTCAGGGCGACAAGCAGCAAGTCCAACAACAAGAGCATCAATCATTAAGACGCTTGAAGCAAAGGCACAACAAAGTAAGAGTACCCAGAGAAAATGCAAACGTAGACATGACATGGTAATCATGAAAACTTTTGAGAAGAATAATATGCTTTAAGCAAAAGATGGGTCTATATACAACCATGGCCAGCAGCCTTGTAGCTTACTAAAAGTCTTGGTAGTGAGGATTAAAGAAGAATATGTTTTAAAAAGCTAATCATGTCAAAGAAGAGAAATCCACGTTGATGTTGATAGCTCTTACGTATTAGATTCGCATTCGGTAGCGTAACAGTGAGGGAAAGGGCATTAATCAGTTTATATTTTGGAGAAGAATTAGTCAAATTTCCAAAGAGAGTTGGTCTGTTGTAGCCTTAGTGGCTTACAAATAAGAAGTAAACTTAATTCAAAGATTGCGGCAGAGACTAAGAAAAAGACTTGAGCTTCTTTGGGCTGAAGAATGACATTGGACATTGTCTCCATACAGAAGTCAACTTTAGAGATAGAAGAGACACTATGATTCAAACAATGATGTTGGAAATCAGCCTCCAAGATTAGATTATTGTTGATAGACTGCTTAATACGCTGACTCAATCAGAGGTATTGACTAAACCTAAAAACCTTTTTGGAACGTTCTGTCTCAGTCTGTCTTTTAGAGTCAATGATTGCTCTGCTTTTGCCTCTCAAGTCTCATCTCCTCTGTATCTTGTCTACAAAAACAAAGACATGTAACCATCTCTCTGAACTCTATAGTCTCCAGTCTCCACTTTAAACCTTTATTATTCTTTTAACAAAAGTTAACCGTAAGGAATGTTTCAGTTGTCGAGAAATAAGGTATACCACAATTTCTCTTAGTTTCACTTCTTTGTCTGCAAATTCAAGAGAATGGAGTTTGATCTGTACGGATCTTCAAGGAAGCTTTTCTATTTTTCGTATATTTTTTATTTTTAGACCAAGACTACATTTCGGTTTACACTCAACCGGGATACATAATTCAACTAAACCAGACCAGACTGTTGGATTTGGTGAAGTCCTACTATGGTTGAACTCGACGATGGCACTCACACGATTGCGATTGCGATTGCAATCACCGTCGCTCTCGTCGAATTTTTTGGTGAAGGCTTCCGAAATCAAGGTCCTCCAGGTGATTTCATAAGCGAGAACGATCGAATCCTCCTGTATTTTTCTTTTTTTTATTCAAACGCCAACTCAAGGTAAATCAGTGTTGATACAATCATGAAATGAAATCAATCTATGAATTGGATTCTAGGGTTTAGGGGTTTAGCAACTTGGATTGATATTTCTAGGGCTTAAGATCTATCTGAAGTTTGTATATTCTATTTGTAATCTATCTGATGCTTTAAGCACTTTCCTCTTCTGTAAAGTTAGGACATCAAGTATAAGACAGATTCTCTCTTCGCTGGATTCTCTGTCATTTGCCATTGTCTAATCGATTTTCTCATTGAAAAATATTCACATGTTGTTGTCTTTCATGAGAACACCATGTCTTTGATCCATGACATTTCCACTTTCTGCAGCTTGAGCGACACTGACCTGGCTGAGATTGAAAATGAAACAGGAAAAGCTGGTGAAGAGAATGTATTTGATACATATGATGCTTGATTACAAACACATGAACTACTTGACAGAGATACAATGATCAAACGCAACAACCAAGCAACCCTAACGGTATCTGCGCTTTTCTGGACCAATTATCTTGACGAGCCACTCCTGCTTGTATAAAGCAATAACATGTCCTATTGCCAATCCAAGCATTAGTCCAGGTCCATACCCTATCGCTACTGCTTTCCAGTTCAACACTTCTTCTTCCTCTGCGTCATCTTCGTGGTTTTCTCCTTGTGTTGGGGGCGCACTAGAGTCAAAGCAAGTCTCTTGGAGAGGAAGACCACAAAGCCCTGCATTACCTTCAAAGGAAGACTTCGGTTGCCCACTAATCTGTGTGCCTTTTGGAATTTCACCCATGAGTTGGTTATGAGAGACATTTATGTACGCCAAAAACGAGAGGGTCCCGAGTTCTTGAGGAATTTTCCCCGAGAGTTTGTTTCGGGACAGGTCTAGTGACTCGAGCTCGGTAACATTAGCAAAAGACAGCGGAATTTGGCCGGTGAAAGAGTTGTTGGATAAGTTGAGTGCAATAAGTGCTGACAAGAGACCTATAGAATCTAGGATCTGTCCACCAAGTCTGTTTCCAGAGAAATCTATGGCAGCATAGAAAGTAAGCACCTTTTCATGCTCCATATATAGACCTTTGTTTTGCAAGTCTAAAGTATAAAAATACAGATAGAGAGCATTCTTATAGTCTCCCATATACATCTGCCCATCTCCATATATCTTGTTTAATGATGCACTCCAATTTACAAAGTAATCTGGTGACAAACTTCCGGTAAAGTTGTTATTTGATATTTCAAGTATCCGCAGCTTGGGAAATCCTAAAGGTCCTTGAGGAGGAGATATAGGACCATATAATCTGTTTGAACGGAGGGTAAGGACTTCCAAATCCAGCAAAACCTTGAGCCAGAAAGGAAACAAGTCCGTTATTTTGTTGTGCTCCACATTCAGAAACTTAAGAAAAGAACAATTCACCAGAGACCTTGGAAGCTTTCCGCTTATATGATTGTACCCAACATCAAGTGTTTGTAGTAGAGAATTGCTATAAAACGTGTCGGGAAGAGTTCCCTGCAAGTTGTTCTTCCGGAGATTGACTGTTGATAACTTACTCAGGCATTGAGGAATTGAGCCGCTGAAGTTGTTGTAGGATAGATCAAGAACATTGAGAGAGCTTCGGTTGCAAGTTGAAAGAGGTATGTCTCCTGTGAAACTATTGTTCCATTGCAGAAAAGAGGTTCATCAAGAGTGGTGGAACAGGGAGTGATCCTGTGAAGGAGTTTAAGCTAAAATCTAACATTGTAACTGATGAGTTACGGAGAATTCCTGCGGAACCATCAAAGCCGTTGAAGGAATTGTTAGAAAGATTCACTATGCTCAATCGGGGAAGACTCCATAAACACTCTGGAACTTTCCCTTTGATTCTATTGTTGGAAAGGTCTAAACGCCCTAGATTCTGTAGGGTCTTTAGAAACTTTGGGAACTCGCTGATGTTGCAGTTCTTTAACATCAACCGGTACAAATTTGGTGGAATATCAGAATCTGAGCTTAGACTTGCAGCCAATAAATTATTACCGGAAAGCTCCAGGTTCAGCGAAGATTTGAGAGAGGTAAAGATTCTTAAGTCAATTGGGTGGCTTACATTTAGGAAAGAGAGGTCGAGATCTTTGAGGGTTATTAGCTTTGAGATAGGCTCTAGTATTTTTCCTTGGAAATGGTTATGCCCAAGGAACAAGTGCTCGAGCCTTGATGACGAAGAAGAGTTGGGAACTTCAATGGGGACGGTGAGATGGTTTCCACAGAGATTAAGATGTGACAGAAACGGCATAGTAAGCAGAGAAGAAGGGACGGTTCCAGAGAATTGATTATAGGAAAGGTCCAAAATGGAAAGCTTGGTGAGATTCTCGACAAGTTGGAAACTACCAGTGAGCTCGTTATGTGAGATATCCAACTGGGTTAACCAGGTTAGGTTACTATATGAGGAAGGAATTTGACCCAGGAAGCCATTAGAGGAAAGAGACAAGACCTCTAATCTATTGAGATGGCTGAATTCAGAAGGTAGTGAAGAGGAAGTGAAGTTGTTGTGTGAAAGATTAAGGTAACGAAGCTGATGCAACTCGAAGAGGCTACTGTTGGGTTTGAGAATTCCAGTGAAGCAGCCACTTGGGAGTTGTAGCTTCGTGACCGCGCCAGTCGTGTTATCGCACAAGACACCATTAAAGTAGTCGTTGCGGTTGCAACTACCGGAGTCAAACTCGTTCTTGAACTTCAGAAGAGCTTGGATTTGGTCGGGACGACAAGCAAGAGCGTTGATCACTAAGAAGCTGGAAACGAAGACGATACAGTAGAGTAAGAGTAACGAGGGAAAACGCAAACGCGAGTCCGATGTCATGAATTATTGAAGCAGAATAATATTCTTCAAGCAAAAAGATGTCGAAGATTGGTATAATGGTATGTATATATGTGCGTGTGTGGATTTTGGATTGGAGCTGTCACTTATCATTTACCGAACACAAGTTGAATTGAAGAGTTTCACCAAGACCAGAAAAAAAACTTTGACTTGGTATGTATACATGGCATGATTTGTTTGTGGATTCGAGAAGACTCAGTCAAGTCAAAGTTCAAAGAGTTGTACCATCTTAGTGCTTTACAGAGTAGTGACATTAGTTTGTTTGTAATTGGAGAAGATACTTAAATTTCAAAATCATTTGTGACAAATATTTATTGGAACCCTCTAACTGAGGCTAAGTCTCACAGTTAAGCTCGCTCTGCTTTTCCCTCTCAACTCCTTCATTCCGTGTCTTAGTTTGTTTGTTTCGTCCCTTGCCACTATTTCTTCAGTTTATGGTGAATCCATGAGATTGGAGTTTGATCTGTAGGATCAGTTTCACGTTATTCTTGAGAGAGTTTTCATGTGCATAGTTTCTTTCAATGTTATCTTAAGCTCTGATGATATGGAGAAATTTAGTTTTAAAAATCTTTGAAAAGGAACAAAAAATGGAATTTAATTGCACAGCTCGGGCCTAAGCAAATATAACGGGGGAACTCTGTTGAAAACAGAGTGAACTCATGTAACCACATGAAACTATTGTTCCATGCACATAAAAGATTGATAGAGAGTGGTGGAATATGAAGTGATCCTGTGAGACGTTTAAGCTCAAATCCAAAATTATCACTGATGAGAGATACGGAGAATTTCTGAGGAGCCATCAAAACCGTAAGGAAATGTTTAAAAGATTCACTATGCTTACTCGGGGATGACTCCATGACCACTCTAATACTATTACTGGAATTGGAAATGTCTAAACCTCTAGGTTCTTTAGAGCGTTGTAGTCCTCCACGTTCAGCTAATTGTTCGGCACAAGATGTGGCTCCAGCTGCGGTTGCGGTGGAGTATGAGTCTGAGGCGCTGATTTCCCTGAAGTCCCAATAAGCGTTCGGAGAAGAAGGGTTACGGATTCCTGAAAGGACTCAACCTTTGGCGTCGAGGTTGGTTACCTTCCCGTCGAGGTTAGTTACCTCCCCAGCAAGATTGTTACACATTCCGTTCATGTCCACGGACTCTGTCTCCAGATGAAGTTGACACGGAAGACAAGTAGAGACAAATTTCTGACGACTCATCACGATGATACTGAACATCGTCTGAACTGAACTGGTGTCCTTCAACGACCGCTACATCTAACAGAACCGGAAAAGCCGTTGTGGCTGTGGACTAGCGATCTCGGGGTCCAGATCGATCGGTGTCAGAGTTAGGACTCAAACTTTGAGTCGTGAAGCTCTGCTCCTCCTCAACGACCCCCTGAGTATAGTTGTGGACATAGGTCTCACTCGCCCGCTGGTGACTTAGGATCGACGGTATTACACTGTCAGTAATTTTAAATTCTAGGTAATATATAACGTAAATTTGATATTAAAACAGACATAGAAATCTAATAAACTCGAATCATTAAAACGTACCATCTCGTGCCTGATCTTAGCAAACGACTTCGAACAAGCAGTGTGGTGATGCAGCCTATGGCCACGTCTTTTATATTTGAGTAGCTTTTTCCTACAAAAGTATGAAACTTCTTTATGAATTAAATTTGTGGATCTGATTCTATATATTGTAGTAGAGAATTATAATGACTTTTGTGGAACGCAAATTTGTATCATGTGATCGTGTATCACTAATTTTGAGGATTAACAGGCACAGTTCTAATACAAATCTAAGAGAGTTGGGTTTATGTTAACAAAACAAAAGAAAAAAACAGATCCCAAAAAATCGCAAGTTTAATCTATAAATTATGATGAAGTGTTTTAAGTGTCAGAATATTAATCTGCGTAGACACTTTCTTTACTCGCAAGTTTCCCCACCAGCTCAACTACTTGAACATCTCACAAAGCACAAAGATGGAAAAAAAAAAATCTGCAATTCTTCATCTTCACCGTTTGAGGCAGAGCATTAGAGATCAACAACGCCAAGATTTCACCACCAAAGGCTTGTTAAGTGACAACGTTTGTTAATAGATTAGTGTAATCCATTACTTTAGGAAGTAAGGAATGTTTTTGAGTTGTTAATACATCATTATTTACACCATATCTTTGTTATCTGTTTCTGAAAATATATTTGATCTAAATGCTTATGATAGTAGAATTTGAGGAGAATAAGTATCCACAAATGACATAGTTTATCGGATAAATAAGAGCGAACTCATAAACAAAAACCCTCAAGAGATATTAGATAAGCGCTTCAAATATTTACAGTGTAGTAAAAGAAATAAAGAGCATTCTCTTCGATCCATAGTATATGGTGAAATCGCAACCGAAAATTAAAAGACAGCCAAAAAGAAACCTAAAGACAACCAGGAAAAAAATCACTAGAAGAACCAAGAAAAAACACAAACTGGATATAAGATCAATCTAGCTTATGCTTCTTCCTTATGCTTGCTTCAGAAGTATCTCAGACTTGCAAAATATAAAACCTGTAACAGCGTATTGTCGAAAAGAGATCTAAACCAGCTGAGTTCTTAGTCTCTCTTTCGGTTCTTGATGTCTTGCAGCTGCATATATTAACATGTTTCAGTACAACCTTTTCTTTCCATCTTTTCAACAAATAATAAGAGAAATCAAGACAATATAGTTTACATACCGAGTCCATTAGCTTCTGAGGTTTTCATCACTCGAAGCCTTTTCACCGAGGTGATAAACATTCTAAAAAAATGATGAAAACATTTTTGATCATTGAAAGACATTTATCAGATTTTAAGAGATAATAAACTCATGGTTTTTTAGATCTATTACCTCCACGGAACATCGCCAACAAGCATCCAATCTCCTTCCTTATCTTCATAAGTAAGTACAAACTCAGACGATCCATCTAAAAGCCTCAACGGTTTAGTGAACTGACCCGTTAACCCGATAGTACCCGGATTAGTGCGAAAGAACATATCTTCTAGTGTTTGCGCCAAATTCTCGTAAGAAGAATGGGCATTCAAATCCACTTTTCTTCCTATAGCAACTCCATCCATGTTCACCTTAATTAACCCAACTTTCACTTTCCCATTCACTTTCTTTGTCATATCTTTAGGCTGATCATCATTCACTTTCTTCTTACCATCTTCTTCTTCTTCTCTTGCTGACTTTGTAGCTTGGTTATTAACCAAACTGTTCATCCTATGTGACCCAATAGGAGGCCATCCAACAACTTGACTGCTACAACCAAAGCAAACATCACTCATGACTTGTAAAATATCCAAATGAATCAAGACCAATTTCAAGAACAACCAAGAACATTCAGCTATTCAAGATTCCTAATTCCAAAAACGGAGCCCTCGTTCCTACATAAACTCAGATCAAGAAAAAACTAATTCTTTCTGAATGATTGAGCTAGAGCTTTAACAACAGCTAAACACTAAAGAATCTTTAAGAAACTCCTAAACAAACTCTGTTCTGAGAATAGCAATTTCACATCACACAAAGGAATAAACACTTACAAGATCTTTCTTTAAGCGCTTAATTTAATTAAAAGACGAACCTTGAACGAGGAGGAGATGCACCAGCGTGAGAAGCAGAATCAGCAGCTCGTTTAGAGCCAACAGAAGGAAAATCCTTAGCCGTCAAAAGCCTCCCACGCTCTCCCCATGCGCCACCACCACCACCACCACCTGATTTACCACCAATCTTGGCCGCCGTTCCACCGCCAAGACTCAGCCCTAGACCAAGCTCAAGCTCACTCTCACCTTTCCTCATCTCAAGTTCAGTAATCATCAGAGACCACAACAGCAACAAGAACCCACCAAAAGAAAGAGCCCTAAAATCCAAAATCAACCCGAAAGATAGAGTCTTTTGAAAGTCAAGAAGGCAGAGAGCCCAAAAAAAACCTGGGAAAGGAGACAAAGAAAGAGAGAGAGAAGGAAACAAGAAAACAAACAAACAGAAAGAGACAGAGAGAGGATTTTAAGGGTTTCTTGAAATCTGAAAGAGAGAGTTTGAGGAAGAAGAAAGAGAGAGG
This sequence comes from Boechera divaricarpa, assembly GCA_026770425.1. Classification (NCBI taxonomy): domain Eukaryota; kingdom Viridiplantae; phylum Streptophyta; class Magnoliopsida; order Brassicales; family Brassicaceae; genus Boechera; species Boechera divaricarpa. The sequence goes on from CM049186.1 coordinate 15,383,678, forward strand.
ATTAGGTGGTGGAGAGAGTGATGAGAAGGGTAGGACCCATATGTCTGGTAGTGGCCATACCAACAACAATGCCATTCTTCTTCTTTAAAGTCCTTTCTTTCTTTACTTTATTATTTTGATTAACTTATAAAAATCTTAACTTTTTCTTCCCGACATTATCAAACTTGTCGTGCTCCCGTTTGCGTTATTGTTTTCTCCTGTGTTTATAAAATGATAAACAGAACAAAAAAAATCATATTAAACTATATTAAAAACTGTTGTTTTGTGTTGTGTGTTTATATTTGTGGAAAGCTTTGTTTTTACATCACATTTTTCTTTTCTATTTTTGCAAGAATTTGTATTCGTTTTGATGATTGCTTTATGGAGTTTATCTGTATTCGTTTGATCTTATCTGTTAGCTATGCTTTATATCATGTTCATGGCAACTGCTAAATAAGTATTGGTAAGTAATGTAAAATTTCTATAAATTAATATTCGGTAAATTAATAATTATTATAAATTATAAATTTTTCCAGTTTTAAGTTAGGTCAATGTAATATTTAACATAGTAAAATAAGATAATAAAATAATATTTAAAAAAAAATCCTATGTAAATATATGGCCCATCAATATCATAAATTATTATATATATAAATATATATATATATATAAATTTAGTAAAATATGACTCTACTATTTTGAAAAAGTTGAATTGGGTATAATTTTGGATCAATATTGGAATATATGAAGATAATGGATATACAACTGTTAAAATTTGATTGGAATGACTAATCATTTTGTTTTAAAGATTATATTAATCTTAGATTATTTTTTTCATCAATTATGTTATTATGGTCTGAACTTAAAGATTGTTATCAATATCAGTATATGTATCTAATGAACTTTTATTTTGGATTTGAATTAATAGGGAATACCGCTATAGTATAACATTTTTCAATATGATATTCTTACTTCTCTAATCAAATTAGTTTTAGTTTATTATTTTATGTAATTCAAAAAATATTTAACTTGCTGGAAAAAAACAAATATTTAATTTGTCATTAAATAATGTATATGTCCCTTTCTTTTGTTTTTTCGTGGAGGACTATGATGAGTTTCAAATAAAGTGAGAACAAAATTGGTTTTCATAATAGGAATTATTAAATAAATCGTGGTGATGAGATTATTCATCATTATGTTTCTTGATATGCTATGATGATCCTTTGAAAACTTTTTCAATCGCAATTGATGTGTGGAAATTTCTCTTTTGATCAAAATCATGACTAAATGAGAACATTATATTTCGTACTAGATCTATTGATGGATTTGTTAGAATAGAAAACTTAGTTTTCTTTTTTAATTTTACATTTTTTAAACAGAATTACTGAATTAGTAATGCTAACGATCTAAAATTAGATAATCATAAAATAATATATATATTGATTAATCACAGAAATTTATTAAAATGTAGTTACTTATCTCGCAATGTTTAATTAACGACACTATTTTCTAATCGTCAAAAGAACTTTTATTGGTCATGCTACTAACATTTTAACCACTAATCGATAGCTTATTGTAACATATGTTTGTTGTAAACTAACGACCATCTCACTCAATGGGATATGAATGTCTTTGCGACCCTTGTTCTATGCACTGCAGGTTTCCTCCATATTATCTCCACTCACAGGGAAGTTCATACAACAACCTTCATCATCCCTTGAAGAGGTTAACGACTGGATTTTGCAGTTTCAAATCTTCCGGTCCAAAGGTCATAAAGCTCTTCTTGCATGCTAAAATTTATTAGTATAATAAAAACAAAATTTGCGAATTTTGGCAGACAAGTTATACATTGAAGAAGCTATCAGGCCGTCAATTGTTTATACTATTCGAAGCGGTTAATTTCGCTTTCTTCTAAGGATTTAGATGTATCTTTTTCTCTTTTTAAATTTTGTTTTGGTTGTATTTTGCAACAATAGTAACGGTCTTACTACAAGTTCAACAAATCATTTTATACTTTCTTTTAAGAGTTTAAAATGAATATATTAGATTGTTATCAAAGTTTATTGAAATTTCACAGTATTAATATACAGTAATATTTCACAAACAAAAAACAAAAAGAATTACAATTGTGTTTTTTTTATTTCTTTGAAACTCAGGACACCTGAACCTCTTCAGACTTCAAAGCGACTTGTTCTCTCAGTTCCAAGTACTATCAGTTAGTCAATATCAAATATCTGATTCTACTATGTTGTTCACGTTATCTACGTTTGTTCTAGAATGGCGTGTAATTTTAATATTCGCGAATTTTCTTCGACTTCTTAGTTTTTATTTTTTCTTTGGGCTATCTGTGTCGTTCCTTTGTAGGACAAAAGGCACGAATATTGCTTTAACCATAAAGTCGAAACCCAAGTGGGCTGTGGGGTTGTCTAAAAAGGTAAATACGAAAATAGATGATACCAAACAGTTATTTAATATCTGCATAAATCTATCATATATTAATGACTGTTGTTAAATTGTTATCTGAGAGAATTCATAGGTTGTACCGTTTTAGTAACTCATCCGGCGACTCATCCGGCGAAGGTTTCACTCTTGCCGTGTATCAAAATCGTATCCCACCCTTATATTTCTCAATCGAATTATAATAAAGTTAACTTTTTAAATGAAAAAAAAAAACAAAATCGGTAGAAAAGGTCATGGTTTTGAATACCCACTTATAAAAATGTTATATATATATTAGATTTTTTTTTTTTTGCTTGTAGTTTTCAAATTTTTAGGATCAGTTCTAAATATTGATGTCGCATTTAGGGGTCGAGTTCATAAGAATGAGGTTGATGGACACTAGAGATATAAAAACGGTTTAAACTAAAATGGAATAGTAAAATTATTAATGTTTTAAAATGCTAGGCAAGTGAAATGCATTAAAAAAAAAAAGCAATGCATATGAGTAAGAAACAAGAAAACAAAGATAATTAATCAAGAAACTAAGGAATGCAAACAAAGAAATGATTCAAATTCAAAATGGATAAAACATTGGATAATTTATGAGTTTAACGGCTGATTTATGAGTTTTAACGGCTGATTTATCAATTACTTGATGGCTGATTTATGAAGTTAATGATGGTTGAGTTATGAGTTTTAACGGCTGAGTTATCAATTACTTGATGACTGATTTATGAAGTTAATGATGGCTGAGTTATGAGTTTTAACGGTTGAGTTATGAGTTTTCGATGGTTTTGAGTTTTTGATGGCTGACTTATGGCTGAGTTTCTAGTATATGATGGCTGAGTTATGATTATTAAATTGCTGAGTTAATATCCTTTGTGGCTGATTTATGATTAGATGGAAAGATCAAAGAAATACCCGTCCCAGCTTTACGAAGATGGGAAATCTCCTCTGATATCCAGAAGCTTGAATCATAATTGTCAGATGGGCAATTTCGCACGCGTCAGAGAAGCAATAGGGATTGATGCGTGGGAAGCATTAAAGAAAATAAGACTTGGAATCATTCCCAAGCTGATCGATTCTGACTACGTATGGTCAGCAAAGACTGTACATTATTTACTTACGCGACAGTTAAGGATAAAAAATTTACGTGAGATTTGGTCATTGGTCGGGGGGCAACCAATAAGATTCAGCCTTCACGAGTTTACAAAAATTACGGGTTTAGAATCAGATGCATATCCTGACGAAAGCTGTGAACCTAACTACCGTCTGCTGTGGAAATTGTTGGGTGTTCCCAAAGGGGCTATTGGTGATCCGAAATACGATGAACTTTCTGGTGTATTCGGCAAGTGTCGTGGTTGGGAATTACCGCAACGGACACAGGTTGGGTTGTTGTGTATTCTCAACATGGGTATACACGGCTTACCTCATAATTCACGACTGCCTATGGAAAGTGCTAAAAGAGTCTTCAGAGTTGAAGACATTGATAGTTATCTGTGGGGAAGAGTGGCATTTCAGGCTCTTATGGAAGATGTTAAGAAGGTCGGGTATGAAGAAAATTCATACACGGTGAACGGATGCGTCCACGCGTTATAATTTTGGGCATATGAATCAGTAATAGTTCTTGGGAAGAATCTTGGGAGATTAAAAACTCCTAATGAAATTTCATTCCTTCGTTGAGGTGGAAATCGTACTCGTAGAACTATCAAAAATTTTATTTCTGACGAAATTGCCAAGCATGGTCAGGTACTGGTTTTTTTACTTGACGGCTGACTTTATATATTTGATGGCTAACTTTTTTTACTTCAGGGCTGACTTATATTATTTGACGGCTGACTTTATATGCTTAACGGCTGACTAATCTGTTGTTTCTATGACTAACCGGCTGAATTGTGATTATAGGTGCGAGTCAGGACGATGGTTATGAAGCCGATGGCTGAAATTTATCCTGATTGGGGTACTGAAGATGATATCGACCCTGAACTTCATGAGTTGATATGCGACATAGTGGATGGTAATTTTGTTGAAGGCTTTTGGGATGTTAAAGCTAGGAAGAAGCATAAAGCTAAGAAAGTCGATGATGTCGAACCCCCGAAGAAGAAGCAGAAGGGCAAAAAAGGAAATAGCGATGGTGATTTCGGTGAAGAAGTTGGAAATAAAAAAAATATTGATGACAGTGGGGATAAAGAAAAAGTAAGGCTGACTTCTGAGTATTTTATAGTTTACCTCAAATTCTATTGTGGTTTAAGTGTTTACATTATTTTTTATTGTAGGATTTGAAAGAAGGCTCCGAAGATTTTGATAAACATGTGTATGTCTCTGGCCTAACGAATCTGGTCGAGAAACTCTAGGAGAAATTTGATGCCATGGAGACCATCATTAACGGACTGGTTGGTGGGTTAGAAGATAGGATTGTGACAAAATTCGAGGAGAATTATGGGCAGAAGATTACTTCTGTTTGAAAAAAGAGTTTTTCTGCTAGATTATGTTGAAAAAAGAGTTTCCCTGCTGGAAACTGAGATTAAACAAATAAAAACACGAAATTTTACTGAGCCATCTATTCCTAAAGATGGCAACTCGAAGATTGACATCGATCAAGATCAAGAGTTTACTAGTCCGGTATGTTAAGTATTGTCAGATTATGTCTTATCTGGCTGAGTTATTAATCTGTTACGCCTGAGTTATCTAGCTTATTATGGCTGAGTTATTAATCTGTTACGGCTGAGTTATCTATCTTATTATGGCTGAGTTTATTAATCTGTTACGGTTGAGTTATCTATCTTATTATGGCTGAGTTATCTATCTTATCATGTTGAGTTATTAATCTATTACGGTTGAGTTATCTAACTTATTATGGCTGAGTTATTAATCTATTAAGGCTGAGTTATCTATTTTATTATGGCTGAGTTATTAATCTGTTACAGATGAGTTATCTATATTTTTTTTTTACGGTTGAGTTATTTTGAATTTTTTTTCCTTACTTATAGATCAATATCCAGCGTCCGACTTTGCATGTGGACAATATAGACTCCAGGTTTGTTTTTCAAGATTTGGTGGTACAGAAAGATAAAAGAAAGAAAAAGCAAGAGAAGAAGAAGAACACGGATGTCAACAAAGAAGTCAAGAAGGTGGCTGGCGTCAAGGATACGGATCAGAAAATGATGGTTCTTATAAGAGTAGGATTGTGCTGAAGGCGAGAGATGATTGTAACAAAGATATTGTGGTTCCGCACTTGGTAGATATAAGTGAGCTTGATGATCCGCAACCGCAACAAGCAGCAGTAAATGAGAAGAAAGCTTCAGGGTTTAAGGCTGATAGTGACGTACTTGAAATAACCGAGCAAGTACGGGATGAAGATAAGAAGTTGTTGTCCGAATCGGAGGAGACTGAGGAGGATAAATTAAGGAACTTAAGACTATCAGCTACTATGCAAGACTTGTCTTCTGCTATTAAAAAATTAGGTGCAGTTGGTGATCCGTCGAAGAAATCGTATCCTCCACCACCACCGTATCCTGCTATTGGAAACAGTAGATTGACTTGTATGAGGAAGGATCTCGTCCCTTTGAAAGCAATATACGATCCACTAAAACCGGTTGACCCATTGAAAATGGAGGCGTTTACTAACTACATGCGTCCGTATGAGTATGTTACAAATTTGATATGGTTGTTGACCGTTAAATAATTCATATGAGTGTGGACTAAATATTTCGTTTATTTGTCTGTTAGGAATATTCCACTTTCTGTAAAGCCACCAGCTATACCTAGCCCTTTTAATTTGGGCAAAAGACCGCGGGCCCCGCCCCATTAACCCGCAGCTGGGCGGGTGCGGGTCAAAAATTTAAAAACCGTAAAAATGCGGGTCGTGCGGGGCGGGGTTCGTTTTGTTACGGGTTATGCAGACGGGCCCCGCGGGCTTACGGGTACCCGCATAAGAGACTAAACCGGACAATTTTAAAACCAGTTTACGGATTATGCGGGTTTTTGCGGGTTTTTTGCTAGTTTTTTGCGGGTTTTTGCGGATTTTTTCATATATTGCGGGGTTTTGTGGGTTTTACGGATTGTGAGTTTTTATTTTTAAAATTTACGGGTTGCCCACGGGGCCCGCGGGCTTATGAGGGGCGGTCGCGGGCGTTGAAATTTTTTTTATGCTTATGCTGGGCGGGTGCGAGCCATTCAAATTTAGAGAAAATTTTATGCGGGGCGGGCTATGCGGGGCGGATCCGGCCCGTTTGACAGGCCTAGCTATACCAACAGACATTGATTTCTACAGGGTTCTCATTACTCCGAGAGCGGCTTGGCCTGACCGTCAGTATGGATGGTTAGGTGACGATGTAAGTGAAATTGTAGTGAGCTGATTTATCATATTACACGGCTGATTTATTTTACTTGATGGCTGATTTATCATATTACACGGCTGATTTATCATATTACACGGCTGATTTATCATATTACACGGCTTATTTATCATACTTGACGGCTGATTTATTTTACTTGACGGCTGATTTATTGTACTTGACGGCTGACTTATTTAGATTTAACCTTTTTATTTTAGCACATATCTGCTTTCATGAGACTCTAAGGATACGATCGTAAAAATCTCCAAATCCAGTCTACACTGATCGAATTGCTTTTATTGACAACTGGTTCGTTGCTCTTTGGGTACGAGATTATGAGCAGTTCAAAATCAATCCAAAGAACTTTAAATTCTCTGATGGGTGGATTGATATGGCGAAGGGATTGGCTCCTGAAGAGTCGCCGTCATTCAGGAAGTGGTTTTACGATGTTGACAACATGTATGTCGTACACAATGTCGGTGGCGATCACTTGGTAACCCTAGACATCGATTTACAAAAAGAGAAGATATATTGTCGGTGGCGATCACTTGGTTGATAGAACTTTGCAGGCCGTTTACGCGCATGACACATTTTCTGCTAAGCGAAATCATTCCAGCCGACGTGCGCAAGATCAGTCAGAGGCAGTTTAACTTTAGAAGGGTCAAAAAGAACGTCCTTTAAAACAATAACCCATGTGATTGTGGCGTGTATTCGCTGAAATACGTCGAATGTCTAGCACTTGGCATCGGTTTCGAAGGCCTAACTGACCGAAATATGCAACCATTACGAGAAAAGATGGCAGCAAAAATTCTTTTCGAGGCACCAGACTATTTAACACAGTTTTTCTGACTTAGCAAATTCGGAATGATTTAGGACTTATTATGGCTGATTTCTGCAAGTATTCGGCTTATTTTCATTAAGGATTCGGCTTATTTTCATTAACTGAACCTTACTTGAATGAAAATGAACAAATGTTTGGCTGATTTAGTAAACATTGTTTATCTCGTTATGGCTGATTTATCAAACGTAACATTGAGATTCACACTTCGCTTTAGTTAATTTGTCTCGAGATAGTAAAAAATTATGAAAAAACAGACAAAATCATCGAGATCCACACGCAACCTAATGATTAATTAGAGGTTGCGTGTTAATCAAAATATTGTCCGCTCAAGTTCAAATTATTTTCAAAATTCAAATTAATTCGTTCACTAACATTTTTCCGCTACAAAATAGACGTTACGGTTGACTTATTGTGGAAGTTAATTTGAAATTCAAATTATTGAATACGACATTTCCTACGATTTCCTAACTGATCAATGAGGAATTATTAGTACAAAATATTCAAATTAATGAATGCAACATTTAGATAATATATGTACAAGTCATATGAAGATAAACATACAAAATGTGAACTACATATGAGATGACATAAGATTTGCATATAGATGTCTACAGTAATGTGAATATGACATGTACAAGTAAATGAAAATTATGGTATAGCTCACTTATTAAAAATGAATTTGTAGTATGACTGACTTATTAAAAATGAATTTGTAGTATGGCTGACTTATTAGTGACAGAAATTGGGTTACGGCTGACTTAACGGTTTTATAATTTACAACCCGATTACATAGAGAACATGTGTGTTGCTTTCTAGGACGTTTCTTCGCCAACGCCACTTCTAAACAAGATTTAATTCGTGAAATCCTAGGTCTTCCTGGTTGTTGACGAGGCATTGGTGGCAAGCTCACTTGTTCAACTACACGTTCAGGTACGAAAAGTACCGTATCCATAGGCATAACTGTACTAACATACGCATTAGCTACATAATCCCTCCGATAATATGGATCACACAGTGATATACGAGAAACGTTCATATGTTCGGCTGCTGCGATTATATGTACGCATGGCACTTTCTCGATGTTAAACCAACGGCACGTGCATCTCCTCGCATTCAAATTAACAACATGCAACGATGTCCCGCAAGTAACTTCTGTATGCACATGATCAATATTTTGCACCTACGCAAGTCTAACACCACTGACACGGGCCTAAAAGTAAAATTAATTTATGGCTGACTTATGAAATTATACGGCTGATTTATAATACTTATTAGCTGACTTATACTGTTGTAATGGCTGACTTACCTCCAATAATTTCTCAACAGCGCGTGTAAGCGTTGTGTTCATCGACCATGCATCTTCTCTTCGCTCGGCAAACCACCTCGTCATCATTGACCTTATCGTTTCTAAGAGTCGAACGATAGGCAAACTTCTAGCTTTTGAAAGCACTTTGTTCATCGACTCTGCTATATTTGTTGTCGTTATGTTATATCTATCGCCCGGAAAATGAACACATTCGTACATCGGCTCTTCGAAGGTAGCCATGAAGATCATAATTTAGTTTTCTAATCTCATCAAAAACGGTATTGAATTCATCCATCCTGTAACAATGTGCCGTTTTCTTCACCAAACGAAACAAGTTTTCACCTTTAAACCGTACCAATATGTTCTTATACAAATGGTACGTGCATATTCCACGAGCCGCTAATGGATACACAATCCCAATTGCTTTCTCAATTGAGTTATGTCTATCGGAGATGATCGCGAGACTTTTCTCATCCGGAACCAAAAGTTTGAGTTGTGAAAAAAACCATTTCCAAGAATCATCATTTTCGGTGTCGACCACACCAAAAGCAATTGGAAAAATCTAAAAATTATCATCTAAAAGCTAGTGCTGTAAGAAATATCCCTTTATATTTTCCATGAAGAAATGTACCATCGACAACAACTACTTTGCGCACAAAAGGTAACCCATTGACGCTCGCATCGAATGCAATGAACAAATACTTGAATCTCCCTGCTACATCAAGTTGGAGACGCGTAACTGTATCTGGATTTGCCCTTCTTATCATTTAAAGGTAAAAAGGCAAGTCTTCATACCCCTTCTCAAGACTTTCCGTATCAATCTGTCTTGCAAAGCGTAACGTCCTATGGGCCTTCCAATAATCCATTTGTTGACATATCAGCCAGATTACAAAATAAGTCAGCCGTGACGATTTAATACCTCTGTCAGACTAGAAATAAGTCAGTCGTGACGATTTAATAACTCAGCCAGACTAGAATATAAGTTAGGCATGAGGAGTAAATAACTCAGCCGTGTGATTAATAACTCAGTCGTGTCATATTAATAAATCAGCCGTGCCAAATTAATAAATCCGTTGAACCCTAAATTTACCTTGATTCCAAATTGCTTAGTAATGGCTACTGCAACATGTCTAGGTTTGACTGATGGATCAATGTCGCCAAGGAAATCTTTGTATAATGCTCCTAAAATATCCGGTGTTGCTTGACGAGATCGATTAGAACGCTCTGTTACAGAACATGTGTGTTCTTCATCATAGACACGAATATAGAATTCTGGAGATTTTCCTTGGATGGAAGCACGAACTCTCCAGCTACATTCGTTTACCCAACACCTAACAATAAGCATTTATGTAGTGGATACTGACATATCAAAATCAAAATGATCCCTCACCGTAAGAAGTTTCAGGCAAATTTTCAGATCTTTTTTCCGGGCATATCGCTGTCCGACAGCAATATTTAACGAAGACATCTCCAACTTGAGAAAGTCATCAGATCCTTTCAAATCGTGCTTCGCAGTATTATGGGATCTCTTCTTACGAGGCAAATTAGGTGAATTTTCATCTTCTTTTTCATCAGACTTTCCTAATAGGCAAAAATTATCATCATCAGATGACGCACCATCAGGGTCATCAACGATGTCAAATTCGTCATCTTCTTCATCTTCAGATTCGTCTTCTCCTTCGTAGCTTACAGCTTTGCTCTCCATATCTTTGTATTCCCTAAACTCTTCAGACTCTGCTCTATAATGAGTATACCCAATATCATCATCTTCATCACTACTGTTGAAGACTTCGTTACCTTTATTTATTAAGACATGACTGAACGTCCGTTTCGACTTACCCTTCTGAATAACATCATCATCGTTGTTCTCTGTAACCTCCATACAAAGTCGTAGCTGGTCGATTTTTATTAAGCTCAAAAAGCTTTGCAATTGCCGAGTATTACAGACATAAACCAGTGACATATCCTGAGACATTTTTTCAAAGTTTTAGAAGAGAACATGTAGCTCAGCTGAATTTTACACCTTCGCGACTCTAGCCCATAGTCCTCCATTATCATCTCCTCAAGATTGTCGTTGGATATTTGTTCTTGTACTTGAAGAACTCTGCAACCTCTCTTGTCAGGATTAAACGTATATCGATCTTTTTTAACCCAGTTGCCGGAAACAATTATTACGGGATCCATTCAGTCGAAGGTGTTCAGATCTTGTGAATGGGAAGAAAGAAAGAGATGAATGACGATGACGAAGAAGATGAACAAGGTTGAAGACGGCAGACTGATTTTGTCGGCGACTTAACCTAATTATGCGATGCATTCAGAGCTGATGAAGGTTTTCGTTTTTGCTGACATGGAACCATGCCACCAAAGGAACTCATAAATCAGCCATAAGAAATCAGCCACTAAACGACTTGATAACTTAGTCGTAACAGGAAAACTATTTAAGTAATTATAAAAGTTTATGAAATCGGCAATCAAAACAATTAAATCAGGTGAAAAACTTAAGTCAGCTGCTATATTGCATAAACCAGCCGTCAAATAATACTACTACAATAATTATTAGTTAATTACTTAATCAGCCGTAACTAATCAGACTTATCAGTTAATCAGCCTCGTTACAGCTGACTTATGACAAGTCATCCACCATAAGCTCGCATAAGTGAGGGCTACACAATAAATCAGCCACATAAATCAGCTGGATTTCGATAAATCAGTCCTCCAAAATCTAAGTCAGCTACATCATAGCAATAAGTCAGCCAAAGTTTTCATAAATCAATCGTCGGAGTTAAAGTCAGCCATGTCGCATGCAATTAAATCAGCCGATATTTCATAAATCGGTCGTCAGAGTTAAAGTCAGCCATAACTTCCGGCTGATTTAACTAATAAGTCAGCCGTTAACATAAGTCAGTCATTCGTCTTATAACTCAGCCTTACCTACAGCGAAAAAATTATGCGGCCGAGTTTCATAATACACGTAGGCAGTTATGATGCCACGTAGGATTTTTTGCTGATGTGGAAAAAAAAAGTAATGGCATTTTTGTTATTACGTTTTTGTTAGCAAATGATTATAAGAGTATTCTGGATATTCTGAGAAATAGAAAACATTACAGTAATTAAAAAAAGATCTGTACTATTTGGGTAATTATATCCTGTTTGTGTGCTATTTAAGTAAACGACCCAAATTCTTATTTGAAAATTAAGTATTTAATACCGAGTAAATTTAAGTATCGTTTTACTGACTAAAATTTGTTTCATAAGTGTCGTTTTAAGTTTTCAATATATATTTTGATAAAATTTCTAATTTTATCCTCATTATTTTCATTGTATTAATCAATGGAATTTTTTTTATTGAATATATTAATTAATAAGGGATAACAAAAAAATAATTGTATTCTTAATTTGTGTCAAAAACTTTAAACGATACTTAAATTAAAATGGAGGGAGTAAAATCGTAAACATAAACAACAAAGTTCATTAAACACAATTCACCTTAACTTCGGCTCTTATCGTGTAAGAACAAATCTTTTGATATAAAAAATTAGCGTATCTCTGTAACATAAAACTTATATCTAAATACTCAAAATGTGATTTAAATAATAATTTAACTCGATAAGGATAAACGTAGATGTGAGTTTTCTCATTTGTTATTCGTGAATTGAATTTTAAGGAAAAGTTATACATTCTTTTCTTTTGTAAAGCTTTTTCAACATCCTGAAATGCGAATCGATCTCGTTCGTGTATATTTCAACGAATTAAAATTGATCAAATGTACCGTGAATTGTGTTTGTCTCTTGAGAACTTGCAGCAAGTTGAGAGTCAATATCATTTGGAATCATAAGGAAAAGACAAAAGCAGATTCATGATATATAATTTGTAATCAAATGTTGAGGATAAATGATGGAGATGACTTCACGCTTGTAAATATATTTTGATAAAAGTAAAACCGTTCAAAAATTGTAACATAAATTAAAATGACATTCCAAATTACTTTTCACGCTTGAGAGATATAAATATATATTTGTTTGATTTGACTGATCTTATATTATTAATTACATAACATTCCGACAGTAATATATGACTATTCTAAGGAAAAAAAATATGATAAGGTGTTAGTTTGTAAGAGCATTGTATTCTGTAAAGTAAGATTAAGAATTAGTCATGATTTTAGAAAGTGATAAATTGTTAATACTTTCATATAATACTCTTTTATAGACTAAACTTTAGTCACTAAAGTCAATATTAGAAAAGTTAGTGTTTTTATTAGGATCATAACATCCGAGTTAGAAAATTTCCAGTCAAGACTTAAAAGATTAAAACCATATTATATCGATATTGATATGCTTTAAATCCGATGATAAATACGTGTTTATCCTATCTATTGTATTCTAAAAAAAAATTATAACAATATAATATGTCTCTTTTCCGTGGATATAACCAACACTCTAATGGTGAAATACGTAATATGTTATGTTTTTTGTGTGTATATTTATTTTGTCACATCTGCTACTCGTATATATAACGAAGTAAATATAATTTTGAAGACATATAAGATGATCTTTATAATCCTAGTATTTGATTTCTCATTGCCTGAATAAAGGATAGGTACGATCCTTATGTATAGAATTTAACTATTTCACACAATCCAACTTTAGATAGCCAATATAGTATTTTAAATTATAGCATGGTCGGTACACATTTTATAACAATCTTTTTAGGAAAAAGACAGAAAAGAAAGTTATAACTTTCTTTGTTGCTTTCCTTTAATATATAAATGAAGTTAGACACACAAAAATTCGATATATTTAGAAATGGAAATATATTGCATTGTTACAATGCATTGTTATAACAAGAACAACTTCAAACATGTTAACCAAAAATATCACATGGCCGGTTAAACAATTTTCAATGATTCAGTAGGCTTTAAATATTTGAAACATACATCGTATTTACAGCAAATAGTTTTAGCAAACATATTTTAAGGTCTACGTATTAAAATATATTTGGTATATCATGTATGAACTAACATGATTACATGACATATCTAATAGTTAAGTGTTTATGAGAAAGACAGAAAAACAAAACTCAGAATCTGACTAGTAATATGCTGGAACGATGGACAGTAGAAAATAACCTTGTTACATGCAAAACAGTAAAATGGCAATTCTCTTTATTTTATATCACTAAAATGATGAAATGACAAAACAGTTGAATATTATAAACTGTAGAATCATTTCATTGTTCTAAATATTTATCAGTTACCATTAGGATCCGCAAAAATACGTGAGGAAGAGAAATGCTGTGACGAATTACGGGAAAGTAAAATAAAAAAAATGGCTGTGAAAGGAGGGAAAAGGCTGTCGTTTTAAGGGGACAAAACGACAAGGGCGCGTGGATCAAAACCAAAGTTTTTATTATTAAAACGACACGTTGTTCAATGGTTTGCGGACCACCCGGATGCTTTACCCGTTTAGAGCAAGACACAAATTCTCTTTTTCGCGCCTCTCTATATTATTTCTGCTCTCACGCGCCAATTCCCCGTGTTCTTACACGCGCTATTTCTATTCCAATTAGTTGAATTATTTGTCAAACTATACATATAATAAGTGACAGTTAATTGATTTATAATTCTGAACGAATCCACCAAAAAGTGATCCTATTTTCCTTTTATCGGTCACCGTGATCACATTTCGCCAAATTTTATATATATAAAATTCATCAGTTTCTATTACACAAAGCAATATAATTTTTTCAGCCAAAAAAAATGATAAACAAAAGAAAATTAAAATTAAAAAAACAATGGTAATAGATAATTATACCAAAAAGTAGTGGTAAGAGATAATTATATCAATTAGCTGTATGCTAATATTTTGGAAAAGAAATTAATAATATAACAACATATTTTAAGTTTTTCAAGAGTAAAAAGAGAAATTCTTCCTCCACATTTTTTGGACGAACATGTTCTAGAAATTCTGGGCGAGAGAATTTGCTCAACATTTTCCATATAGAGAGATGAGTCAACAAAACTTGCAAAAAGCTGATGTGACCAAACACACGTCATCTAATGAGACATACGTTATTTTATTTCATAACATTGTTCTGATAATATATAACTTGATATGTTAATATATATAACACGATATGTAAGATTATAACAAAATTTATTAATATATATATCGTGATACATGGATATATATCATACATAGTATTCTATTATTGTTTACATATAATATAGCAATATATATCATAACACATATCATGATATATGTTAATATATCGTCATATATAAATATATAGCAAGGTTTATAAATATATATCATGATATATTGATATCTGACGTAAACAAAATTTTACGTTCTTTGTGACTGATTTCAAACTCTAAAATCAAAAAGATTGCTTTTTGTTCTTCAAATTCTTATTCAATTTTAGTTGGTGGTCATTAGATAATAGTAAGTTGGTGGTGGTGGAGATGAATGTAGTGAAGGCAGTTGCAGATCCAGAATTTTTTAAAAAAGGTTCAGATTATAACAAAAAAAAAAAATTAAAACTGTAATAAAACTTTAAAATCTTTTACAAAATCATCTTACGATCTTTCATGTCTTGAAAACTTTTCACCACGGTCTCATTTGTAATATTTTAAATACATCTTTTTCAACGAAACAAATTAAACAATCATTCAGAAATTGATCTCCAATCCGATTACAACAATCTGCTTTCACGATCTTCATTGCTGAAAAACATCTCTCAACGGTTGCAGTAGCAACTGGCAAAATCAAAACTAAGTTCAAAAGCCTATAAACCAAAGGATGTGATATATGTTTTCGTGTTTCTACCAGCATACGAGCAATTTCTCCAAGACTCTTTAGATGACTAAATCTTTCATCCATTCGAACATTATTAATGTAGATATGCAATTGTTGCTCAAAAGATATATATTCTCCATGACTAAAGTCATCTGGATAGAACTTAGATAACTTCATCAACTTCGAGTGGTCAAACTGAGAAAATGAATCAATAGGAGATAAGGAAGCAGCACAAATAAGTAGTTCAGTATGCACCTCATCGAAACGATCATCAAACTCCTGAAGCTGCAAATCCAATACAGCATATAAGCAATTGACCTTATATTGATGCATATTTGTAACTCCTGATTTTTTTCTTTGGCTTCCTTAAGTCAACAAAATCTTCTTCCATGTCAAGCTTGTCAATATCATGTTTCTCACAAAAAGAATAGACTTTTAATATGAGAGAATCCGATCCATCATCCCTAAACTTTGCAACTACTAAAAGATGTATCATAACTTGCAAGTAAAATGCAAAATCAAAACTGTGAATGTACCTGAGGAGACCATGTGATTGACGTCTTTTCGAGTCATCCACGCCTTCAGCTTTAATATACTCAAGTACAATAACAATGGAAGAAAATAATTCAACCAAACGCAAGAGAGTTTTGTAATGAGAACCCCAACGAGTATTTCCAGGTCTTTGAAGACTAACTTCTTGATTTAATCATGTTCCAGTGCTGATATCACCATCACTAATTCTTTTCTCAATCATTTTTCTATGACTCTCGATAATCATATCATTTCTCTTGCATGATCCTCACCACATTCAACAATAGAGAAATCATATCAAAAAAATCTCCAACATCAAAATGTTTTTTTGCCACTGCCACAATAACTAGTTGAAGTTGATAAGCAAAACAGTGGACATAATATGCTGATGCATTTTCTTTTAAAATTAGTGATCTTAATCCATTAAACTCACCTTTCATATTGCTTGCTCCATCGTAACCTTGACCTCTTATTTTTTTGATGCTCAGTCCACATTTAGCTAACAACGAATCAATGGCTTGTTTCAAAGTTGCTGAATGTTGATGTTGATCGTATCTTCACTACATTATAACTTAGGAAATATTATTAATAATTAAAACAGTTAGGATTGTGTTAAAGACGAAGAGGTGTGATGGAAGTACGTCTCCATTCACATAAGTTGTACTTGTTTATGTTGTATCTCTTCGTTTTATATATATAGGTATAGATCGAGTTATTTGAACATAAGTGTGTGTGATTACTTCTTGTAAAACGGTTAATTTCGATTCAATAAAGTAATCGTTTCTCTCTAAAAGTTCTTCTGTGCATTCAATCGTATTATTATCTCAAAATATCGACATGGTATCAGAGCTGTACGATTGATAGTGGACATTGAAATTATCAAAAACACAAGCAAAAATGCAAGGCTCCTCTCATCAGTTGATTCCTCTCTTTGATGGGGATAAGTTCGATTTTTGGAGCGTGAAGATGGCCACAATACTGCGATCAAGGAAGTTGTGGTCTGTTGTTGAAAATGGTATACCGGAGCAAGAAATACCAGAAAATGAAACTGCTGAAGCATCTCTGATAAGGAACAGACGTGAGGAAGAAGCAACCTTAAACGATGTCATGGCGTTGCAGTTGTTGCAAACGGCTGTGAGTGATTCAATCTTCTCTCGCATTGCCTCATCTACTACGTCTAAGGAAGCATGGGATACCCTGAAATTGGAGTATGAAGGGACTTCTCAAGTTCGATTGATTAAACTTCAATCATTAAGAAGAGAATATGAAAACCTTCGAATGTTTGAAGGCGAATCTATTAAGATTTTCACCGATAAGTTGATTGATTTGGAAAATCAATTAACTTATCATGGTGAAAAGAAGACAAACTACCAATTGGTGCAAAAATTTTGATCTCACTACCGGCTAGGTTTGATAGCGTGGTGAGTGTTTTGGAACAAACTCGAGACTTGAGTTTGATGACAATGACCGAACTAATCGGGATCTTGAAGGCTCATGAGGCTCGTGTGGATGCCAGAGAAGAAGGCATGAGTGAGGGAGCATTTAACATTCAAGCAAGAAGAAAAAGTTCGTTTGATAAACAAGTAAACACAAGGAATCATTCGGAAGAGAATGATAAGAGATGGTGCGATTATTGTAAGAAGAACAACCACAATGAAGAACGGTGTTTCAGGAAGATGAAAGACTTGGGTTTGAACACGTTTCAAAGAAGTAACAAAACATGCTTTAATTGTGGACAAATTGGTCACTTCTCAAAAGATTGCCGAAATAAAAAGAGGGAGAGAGCACATGTAAGTCAAGAAGAAAATGAATCAGATGATGAAGATCATATGTTATTCACAGCTAGTGAGGAGGCTTACACATCATGTAGAGATGACATCTGGTTAATAGACAGTGGGTGTACAAACCACATGACTAAGGAGGAAAGATATTTTTCTCATTTGGATCGAAGTGTCAAAATACCGATACGTGTTGGTAATGGAGAAGTTGTGATGACAGCTGGCAAAGGTGATGTTTCGGTGGTCACTAAGGAAGGCAAGAGACTAATAAAAAATGTTTATTGGGTACCAAAGCTTGAGAAAAATCTACTGAGTGTGGCTTAAATGATTTCAAGCGGTTACCGAGTAATTTTCGAAGAAAATCTTTGCATTATTGAAAACCGTAAGAGCAAAGAAATATTAAGAGTGCCAATGACTCAAAAGAGTTTCCGGATTGAATGGAGTTCTTCTCAAGATGAAGCCTTGGTTTCAGAAGTGCAAGATGGAGTAGAATTGTGGCATAAAAGATTGGGGCACATTGGTTACAAACGACTTCAACAAGTTCAAGAGAAGAAGTTGATTGATGGAATGCCAATTTTCAAAGTAACAAGTAAATCATGCGAGGCTTGCAACCTTGGAAAGCAGTCAAGAAAAGGATTTCCAAAGGAGTCATTTACAAAAACAAAAGAAAAATTGGAACTTGTTCACATGGATGTGTGTGGTCCTATGCAAAACGTGTCACTAGAAGGAAGCAGATTCTTTGTGTTATTTCTAGATGATTACACCCACATGTGTTGGGTTTATTTCCTTAAACATAAGTCAGAATGCTACTTAATGTTTAAGAAGTTCAAGGCCTTAGTTGAGAAACAGTCTCAATGCTTGATAAAGATGATACGCTCGGATGGAGGAGGAGAATTCACATCTTCAGAGTTCAAAAACTTCTGTGAAAAGGAAGGGATAGGAAGACAAGTAACTCTACCGTATTCTCCTCAACAAAATGGATGTGCTGAGAGGATGAATCGTTCAATTGTGGAAATGGCAAGAACAATGTTGATGGAACAACACTTGCCTTTGAAAATGTGGGCAGAAGCAGTGTATACATCTGTGTATATCCAAAACCGATTGCCTTCAAAAGCTATTGAAGATGATACAACGCCATTTGAAAAGTGGAGTGAGCACAAACCAAATGTGTCTCACTTAAGGATCTTTGGAAGTATGTGTTACGTACATGTTCCAAATGAGAAGAGAAGGAAATGGGATGCCAAGTCAAAACGTGGTATACTTCTTGGCTACAGCAACAAATCAAAAGGCTACAGAATCTATTTATTAGATGAAGAAAAAATTCAAGTCTCAAGGGATGTGGTGGTTGAAGAAAACAAAAGATGGGATTGGGAATTGAAGAAAGAAGTAAAGAAAGAAGTGATGTTTTCAGTCGAACATTCAACACCACACATTGAAGAGATTGAAGACAATCGAAATGAAGATGAACCAAGACAAGATGTTCAAAGAGAAGAAGAAAGTCCAATGGTGTCTCGTGTGAGTAATACAAACGAAAGATCAAATGGAGAAAGGGAGATGAGACCGAAAAGGTTTAAATCTATGAATGAGATCTTACAATCGACTCCACGAATAGATGTTGAAGAAGCGGCTCAAGTAATTGAGGCATGCTTCTTAATGAGTGAAGAACCTCAATTCTTTGAAGAAGCATATAATGATTTGGCTTGGAGAGAGGCAATGGATGAAGAAATCAACATGATATTGAAGAACAAAACTTGGAGTTTGGTGAAGAAGCCAAAGGATAAGAATGTAATAAGTGTCAAATGGATATATAGACTGAAGACCGATGCAAATGGCTCTCCGATTAAATGCAAAGCAAGGTTGGTTGCTAGGGGTTTCTCACAAGAATATGGTATTGACTATGAGGAGACATTTGCTCCTGTATCAAGGTATGACACCATAAGAGCATTGCTTGCATACTCAGCTCATAAAGGTTGGAAATTATTTCAACTAGATGTCAAATCAGCATTTCTAAATGGCGATTTGAAAGAAGAAGTATATGTGCAACAACCGCCAGGATACGTTTCAGAAGGCGAGGAGGAGAAAGTGTTGCGCTTACATAAAGCTTTGTATGGCTTAAAACAGGCCCCAAGAGCTTGGTATGGTCGGATTGATGCATACTTCGAGAAGAATGATTTTAAGAAGAGTACAAGTGATGCAGCCTTGTACACTTGGAAAGATGGAGCAAAGATATTGATCATAAGTCTCTATGTGGATGACATTATAATCACGGGTAATGACGAAGACCTTATCAAATCATTCAAGGAAACAATGAAGAGAGAATTCGAGATGACTGATCTCGGCCTACTAAGTTACTTTCTTGGAATGGAAGTAAATCAAGAAGAAGGAAGATTATCTCTTACGCAAGAAAAATATGCTAAGAGATTAATCACCAAATTTGGAATGGAATTGAGTAAAGGTGTTAATACTCCATTAACACCGAAGAGGAAATGTTATGAGGAGAAGCTCTATGAAAATCAAACAAGATATCGAAGCATTGTTGGAGGCTTACTTTATCTTTGTTCAACTCGGCCAGATATAATGTATGCAAGTGGCTATCTATCTAGATACATGTCTACACCAAGAGAAGAGCATTATCAAGAGGCTAAAAGAGTGTTGAGATACGTTAAAGAAACTGCAAGTTATGGATTGCATTTTAATCAAGAAGAAGATCCTAAGTTAATCGGGTTCTCGGACAGTGATTGGGGAGGATGTGTTGAAGACAAGAAGAGCACTACCGGTTATGTGTTCAGACTAGGATCAAGTTCATTCTGTTGGCAATCTACTAAGCAACAAACTGTTGCTCAATCTACTGGAGGCTGAGTATATGGCCTTATGTTCGGCGACTAATCAAGCCATATGGCTTCAACGATTATTTGAAGAATTCGGCATGACATTCGACAAAGGTATTCAAATTAATTGTGATAACAGGTCAGCCATTGCAATAGGAAGAAATCCAGTTCAACACAAGCGCACAAAGCACATAGAGATCAAATATCATTTCGTGAGGGAGGCTATAAGCAAAGGGTTGATCGATGTTAAGTTCTGTCCAAGCAACGATCAAATTGCAGATATTTTTACTAAGGCATAAGGAGTTTCAAGATTTGAAGATCTCAGAAGAATACTTGGTGTTCACTTGAAGATTTGAAGATTCGATCAAGGAGGAGTGTTGATGTTGATCGTATCTTCACTACATTATAACTTAGGAAATATTATTAATAATTAAAACAGTTAGGATTGTGTTAAAGACGAAGAGGTGTGATGGAAGTACGTCTCCATTCACATAAGTTGTACTTGTTTATGTTGTATCTCTTCGTTTTATATATATAGGTATAGATCGAGTTATTTGAACATAAGTGTGTGTGATTACTTCTTGTAAAACGGTTAATTTCGATTCAATAAAGTAATCGTTTCTCTCTAAAAGTTCTTCTGTGCATTCAATCGTATTATTATCTCAAAATATCGACACTGAACACGTATCACTTACATGAGTAATACTTATGAATCTCTCTTTGACTATCCCATTTTTATCAACAAACCGAAACACTATAGCCATTTGTTCCTTGTCAGAAACATCAGCAGATTCATCCACCAACAAACCAAAAACATCATGATCAATTTTTTCAATGATAGATTTGATTATTTCTTCTGCAAAACAATGCACAATATCTTTCTGAATCGTTGGAGATATCATCTGATTATTTCCCGGAGCATTTTCTAAAACAACTTTGCTCACAACCTCGTTTGGTTCAGCAGTGTATTTGAGGAGTTCCACAAAATTTCCCCTATTAAGAGATCCTTCTGTCTCATCATGACCAAGAAAAAGTAATCCTTGATGCAATAAGTATCTTGAAGCATTAATTGAAGCATTCAACCGAATTCGATACTCATTCTTCATAATATCATCTTGTTTATGGAAAACATGCTTGATCGACTGGTCTTGTTTCATTAGGTTTTCACACTTCATGACTGCATGGTTATGAAAACTATCAACTCCTCCTACATGGCCTCTCACTTTGCTGAATTTATGCCAACTAGTAAAACCTTGGTTGCTCCAGATATCATTTTTTTCCTGCCTTTCCAGCATCATCTCTGAATAAATAACAACAAAGGCAAAATGCTGCATCTTTCTTCACACTATACTCTAGCCAATTATTGTACATATCAAACCAAGCAGGATTAAATCATCTCGAAACGCTTCCTATCAGAGTTTGTTTAAAAGTATGGCCGCGAGGTTGACAAGGACTTTTCATCAAATATTTGCGAATTACCTCATTTATTTTATTTGGATGATATTCTGATTTTTTTTTCGAAGAGCTGGATCCCATGGTAGATCATCTAAATCAAAGTTTGATGAAGATGGAGCTTTTCTTTTCAAAAATTTCTCCATAAGATGGAGCCCTTGGGTGAAGGTAAATGAGGTGGATGTGTTGGGTGGATGCAGTAAATTAGAAATTGTGGTGGTTGTGATAGAGATGGTTATGGTAGATTGTATGTTGGCGATGGAGGATGAGGTAGTGGTGGTGATGGTGAAGGAGAGTATGTTGGCGGCACCGAGGGTGGAGGATTGTGGTGGACGGCTGGTTGATGTGGAGGATGAGTGAAGTAAATTGGAGATTGTTGGGTATTTCCAACATTACTTGGAGAATAAGTTATCTCTTAACAAGTTGGTTAATAGATATGGAAACTTAATAAATTAACTAAAAAGAATAAGTTAGTTTTTTTGTTAAGTAAAAAGAAAATTTACTAGAATTATGAGTTAGCTAATTCTATCAATAAGGAGCTATGGAGAGTTGTTCTATATCACCTAACATAATGTAGAGTTTATGGGGAGTTGTTCCATAAGACCTATCACTTAAGAACTAAGAGAGTCAATTGTTGAGTTGTGACAATAGGCTAAGAGAGTTCTAAGGAATAATCATTTGGTGAGTTGTGCCAAAGATTATAAGAGTGTGTTGTTTAGGTTTTGAGTTATTTTCCTAAACACTTGATAAAAGAAGTGTTGTTCTCTTATTATCGATTCTTGACCTGTGAATTAGTATCAGAGCAGTGGTATCAATCTTCTTATTTGGTATCAGAGCAGTGATATCAAACTTTTGGAGATTGTGGTGGTTGTGATGGAGATAGTTGTGGTGGATTGTATGTTAGTGGCGGAGGAGGTGATGGTGCTGGGAATGGAGAATATATTGGCGGCAGAGGAGGAGGTGGTGATGGTGATGGGGAAAGAGAGTATGTTGGCGACGACAGAGGTGGAAGACTGTGGCGACGAATGAATTGGGAGACAAAGGTGCTTACCCATCATTGATCGACGATAGCATCATCAGTTTAGTGGTGTTCTGAACCATCATCGACATATGCCCAATGATAACCATGAACGATACCAAACCCGCGACGTTTCTGTATTGAGATTTTTGTGAAGTTCAATGAATGCATTTTGATCAGAAAACTTTGGCCAATTAAATAAATTCAAAATATCATTATTTGGGATGCAATCAATTTTAATGATTTAGAAGAATTATAAGTTGGGGTTTCTAATAAAGCAAAAAAAAAAAGAGAGAAATAAATGATAGAAGAGAAACAAAATATGCGAATGAGAATTAAAGGTAATTTTTGGTTTTTTTTGCTACCTTTATGGAAAGTTTCTTATTTACATGTTTGCTATTTCTCCTTTGACTTAATTCTTTTTAGTTTTATGTCTTACAGTGCAATTACTCTTGTTAATATGGTTTTTTAAACTGGAAATTATTAAAATGTTAAATCACATAATTTAAATCACATAATACAACAATACAGTTACCAATCAAAACCATTATATAGTTTGACAGGAAATTCATCAAATGATTGAATAGCAAAATAAATTATAAAACGCAAAAAAATTGATTATAGTGGATTAGAACCATCTTAAGGCTTGATTGGTAAGATTTTTTGTAGAGCTTAATGCTCATTAAAAGCCAATAACACATTTTTTTTTAGAGCATTAAGTAGAGTATAGAGGACTTCTTAATATTCTACACCATAATGCTGCTTTTTCAAAGTTTATAAGCTTTTAAAATATTAAAAGAAAAAAAATTACCTTTAATTATTAATTGAAAACCTAATATAAATAAGATCATAACTCATACACATCGTTTAAACTTTTATAAGATTACAAAAAACTTTTATAAGATTATGTCATACGTTAAGACTTGAATGTCTGTTCTCCCATACGTAAAGTTGTTGCAATGCAAGGCAGAAAAATAAGACCCAAAATGCCACCAAAAGCTATCATATAAACAAACAATTCATCGAGGTCGAAAGGAAACAAATCCTGAAAGGCTAAATTCCGCTTTAAAAAAACATTCTAAATAACTTAATTGGTATGTAAAAGTTGTGAAAGAAATCACTCTAGTAAATACATGAGATGTTGTATAAAGTATATATGTTTTGTGTTTAACAATACAACACACCTAGAACTAGAAAAAAGAATTTATCTCATTGTTAAAACTGGCACGGGACATGACTCATGAGAATATGACTGAGAAAAATTTGATTGTATCAGATTGGTGGATATTAGTTAGTATTAGTTATGGAGTCGTTATAAACACGTTAGTCTTTTTCTCAATCTCTCTCAGCTATTTTTTTTCTTTTTGCTTCTCTGTTTGGTTACGTTGATTTGGTCAAACTTGAATGTTTCATGATAAGAATATCTTTAATTTGTTTCTTGAAATTTTATGCTTTTTCTATCTTGTAAAATATTGTTTTTTTTTCTAAAAAAGTCCAAAATGAAGAATCATGTCTATTTTAGTAATTTTGTATATATATGATCACCGCTCTACCAATCTAATTTTTAATTAAATCTTAATGATTTTATAGTATAATGTTTTTAGAACATAATGCAACATACTGCTAATAATTTATTAAAACATTTTCCAATCAAACTCTTAGTTCTCTAGTTTTGGACACAAAGTATAAGCTAGAGCACTGTGAAAATGAAAAAAAAAAAAGACTTTAAAAACTAATATTGAAGAATATTCAAAATAAAGGAATCACATGATATTAACATACATTTTCATCTCATATTATTTTATTTTAATATTTGGTATTTATATTAGTCTTTTTGATATTATTTTTAAAAAACGAAAGAAAAAGAGCATGAGGTATTTTGTCAATGAAATTTGAAAGAGGATTATACAAATTATTCACAAATATTTTTCATTCACAAACGAAATATAAAAATTAAAGAATATTGGTCAATCTAAAATTGAAAATTTTAAAATAATTACAAATAACTCAAATCATCAGCAGAGCCCAGGCGGGGCAAACCCCCAGACCCACCTTTCTTTTTTGACCCGTCCGGATCCGACCCGCCTCCACACACGAATGTGCATTCCACGCCGCACAGATTACTGAAACACGAAAAAAGTCCGTTGCCTCCATCAGTATGACGGCGATTATGTTTCTTCTTCACCGCCGGAGTTTTCTTCCTCGAGCTTTTTCCTCCACCTGCGTTTGCAACAACAATCGCGCCGCTTCCTACATCGCTGCTTTGATGACTCGATCCGAGATCGTAAAGCGGCGGAAGCTCCGTTCGCCACCGCTCAAGTTTCGATCGGAGACCTTCGATGTTACTATCGTCGTCTAAGCTCCACTCGCTGAGAATCGAACTCTCTGTTTCATTAGCTTGTGAAATCTCTTTCGACATCTTCTGTGCTACTTCTGATGGCGACGGACCTAATTCGGATTCGGTTAAAATCGGTCGTCCTGCTAAATTAGATCTCATCGGAGTACCAAACTGTAGAGGCGATTTCATCGGTGTAGCCATGTAGTTAGATCGAATCGGAGTTGATCCGACGATGTTGGATCGTAACGGAGTTGAACCGAGGATGTTAGATCTCCTTGGAGTTGATCCAACGCCGACGGATCGCATCGGACTAGATGTAACCATGTTAGATCCGATCGGAGTTGACGCGACGATGTTTGATCTCAACGGTGTTCCGTGCCTCGACAAATACGGTGAAGCGCGGCTGCTGGTGCGGTCGTAGTTTCTCGGCGGTCTTGGTTTCTCGATCATCGGTGTAGATCTTCTGGGAGTTTTGCGTGAACGATCGTACGAACGATAAGGTGACTCTTCGTATCTCTCGTGTCTCTCACTTCTCGGCCGCAACATATTGTGGCTCTCTCTTGGTGATTGATCTATGAAATCAGGCTCGTATGAATCGTATCTCTGACTTGGGATCTTGGGGGATTGATAAGGATGCACAAAATCGATAGCATCAGAATCTGACGTCGTCGAATCGTGTCCCGACGTTGTAGGCACAGTTTCGGATTCGCTGCTCATTAACGCGCTTGCTGGCTTCCTGTTAGCCACACGGCTCCGCTCTGCTCTGCTCAGAAGATCAGAAACAACCATTGAGCTCGTATCGCTCTTTGTACGGCGGAGCATCGGCGGTCTGGAGACTACGGATTGGTACTGTTTTGAAGATGGAGATTGTGGATTCTTTGAGCTTCCTTTGAAGCTATTAAGATGCAAATTCTGCAAATGTGGATCTTCTTCTCCTAGCAAATCTCTGTAACCAACTGCAGATGAGTCCATATTGGTGTAAAGCGGCATACTACGCATTGATCCGTCAAGTATTCCCACACCGATGTTTAATATTCCCTGAGGACGACCTGATGGTCGGCGAGCTTGAAGCGCGACGAATCGCATTCCAGGAGGCGGTGTACGGCGATACTCATCGTTGCTTCTGTATCCAGGTCGGCGATTTGGAGGGATTAGGTTGCTAATGAGGACACGGATTGTGCCAACGTGAACATCACGGAACCAATGTAAGGCGTAGATTTCAACGACGACAGCTGAAGTATCGGCGTAGAGGAAATCCTCGCTGACTCGGAAGACAAACTTGTCGTTCCAAGTTGGGTTTGCTCCACCGGTGTAATCTACGCGGGTGGTGAGTTTGCGTTCGGAGTGAACCCAAGCAACCGCGTAGGTTTTCATTTTACGGGAGACCGGAGCTAGATCCTGAGCAGAGATTATGTTGAGCTCTAGTAATTGGAAAGAAGGAAACATCGACATTGTTTGTGGACACAATCAATGTATATATTTCAAATTCAGTCACATTTGATGAAATTAGGAGAATTGAAAGAGATATGGAATTGGAATATCGAATGTTTGATTAGTCCCCCAAGGAGTGGACGATTCTCCATTGGATAGATCATTAAGATTGTTATTCGTTTGGTGGCAAATCTCCGAATGGTATGGATAAGGTATTGGCCATTGCTTCCAATCTCTTTTTTCTTTCCATGTTTTATATCAACCTTTGAAGCAGAGAGAGGAGAGAGAGGTAACGAGAGTCAATCTTAGGTTCCATATTTGGGTTGTGTTGTGGAGAAATTGTGAGAAAGAAATAGTAAATTAGGGGTAATGTGATATTCTTTTAGTATACTTTGTAGAAGTTTGCTATATTAGGAGTTAATAAGATCAAATTGTCAATTCTCAGAGATATCAGATATGAATCAACGATACGATAGACACCAGAGGCTAAATTGTTTTCTGGCAAAGTGATTCACAGATAATTTATGAAGTCTTTTGTTGCCAATTAGGTAAGAGAAGTTTCATCTATGTGAGTGTTGCTTCTATCACAATTTTGAGAAGCCGTATTTATTCGTGTGTTATTAATGGGCTTTCTGATTTGTAGCCCAAATTGAGACAGTCATGGCCCAAATCCAATGTCATTATAATGTGGTAAACTGGTACGTCTGGTTAGAATCGAGTTTAATGTCTCTCTCTCTCTCGTGATCGTGTGAGCTTTGTTCTCCTGTTGGTAATGGTCTGTATGGCTGGACACTAAATCTGTAATATTCTTGTTATATACAGGACCACCCTATGCCCCATCTCATAATATGCAATTAAATGCCAAAACAATTACTACAAGATTCATGAAAACTTGTGCAGAGAGTATTGATGTTTGATCCCAAAAGGTATCAATTTTTCGCTATTCCCAAAATCATAAAAGGCCTCACACTTCTCCATGAAATTTCATGAAGAATGTAATATAAAAAATATTACATTAGTTTCACTCGAGACAGCATGGTATTACGATCATATGCAACACACACATATTCAAAACTACATAACCCGTGAAGTCAAACAATCGTATTTCCAAAATATTTAAAAGCACACGATTATTTTCTGACCAATAAAGAAACTAAAAATATGCCGAAAATAAGATTTAAATAATGCAAATTGCCACAATAATACAAAACGCAGTGGAATCCTACTCATTTACAAGAAACAAAATAAACAAATAAAAATTGCCACGTTATATCAGTAAAGTTGTACTTATCAAACGAGATTTTGATAAAAAGTACCAAAAACAAGTTGGCAGAAAAAAACAACTTGACAGAAACTCAAAAAGCAACTTAACAGTCTAGAAAAACACAAAATATCATTAAAACGTACGAATGGAAAATTTTATAACGTAATTTGAACAGGAAAGTGTAATACGCAAATGGTAAAAATATTAAACCTACTGCAATATGATGTAAAATCTACTACATTCACATCCATAGTAAGTAAATTATTACCAGTTTAAGATTTAACCATCTTTAAACTAGCTTATGTTCCTGCATAGTGCATTCCAATAGACATGCTTTGAAAAAAAAGCTGGAAATTAAGACAAAATACTCAAAGAACTTCAGATGATAAAAGGAATCATTTACATTTTGTTTAAACAAATTGAAGTACTTGTCCCTCTCCATCAATCCCACCACAATTTCCATATACCAAAACTATTGAAATAGAGTAACAATTTCAAGAAATTTAAAAATCGTGAATTAATTGCATGCACCTCGGAGTTCACATTAACTTTTGCCTGTATTTCGGGTTTGGATTCATTCTGTTGTCTTCATCCTATTTATTTTCAATAATCTGCCAGAAAAAAAAAAAAAACATTATATAATTAGACTCAATCAAATTTGCCTTTATTCTTCTCCTCAACATGTGCATGTGTATGCCTGCCTATTATATGCATGCACTTCCACACTAATATTTCGATATAAAAGAAATAGTGTGAACATTTGGAACATCAAATAGAAGAATCTTCTTACAGCCAAATCTTGGAAATCAATTTGCTCAAATTAGAAGGATAATATCTATATATATTTTTTTTAAATACTGACTAATCATTATTTTGGCTATAAAATAAACATCATAAATAATGATAATCCGTATGAATTACGTATGCATGTGTACTACATACATGATATGTACATGAATGCAGTATACGTGTATGTATGAAGTATGAGAGTATATAAAATTAGTAGAGAGAAAATGAATACCGTCATATTTCTTCTTCATCAAGTTTTTGACGAAAAGTAAGCAAATGACAAGAAATCCAACACCAGCTGTTCCTCCTACTATTATTGCCACCGTTTTGCCTGTTGTTCCTGTTTTTTTTATCATCAAATTTTAAAAATATTTATAACAATATATATAACTAATTTCCTAAAGTTTACACTATCTTTTTTCTGCTATTAGTAAGTGAAAACTTGGAAGAGTAATAATAATAACACAAAGGGAAAAAAGCAAACAAAAAATCTCAATTGGAGCCTGAAAACGAAAGAACAAGTCTCACACTGAAGCCTTTTGAATTAAAGTGAAGATAGTCAAATAAAATTAAATATTAAATTCAACATCGAATCATTTTAAACAAAACAAAAAAAAAAATGAACACTTTTTCGAGATTTTACAGCAAATTTAGAACTTCGATTTTGAAATTCGCCGACCCCAACAAAAAAACCTCAAATTTTCCAACCCAAAACCCAGATTCCAATAACTGTCCAAAAACCAAAACAATAAACAA
This sequence comes from Boechera divaricarpa, assembly GCA_026770425.1. Taxonomy (NCBI): domain Eukaryota; kingdom Viridiplantae; phylum Streptophyta; class Magnoliopsida; order Brassicales; family Brassicaceae; genus Boechera; species Boechera divaricarpa. The sequence continues at coordinate 15,413,562 of CM049186.1, forward strand.
AGAAAAAGAAAAAAAAATCGTAACTTTTTCACCTGAAGAAGAAGAAGAAGAACTCGAAGAGCCAGAGCTAGGATAAGGAGAAGACCTCTTGGGAACACCATTTGGGTAGAAACTATAACCGATAAAACACTTATGAAGATAAATCTGACCAGATATTGAACTTCCACATTCCACTTGAGCTCTCTGTAACGCGTTTTTTATGCAACCGCTACAATCTGAATCGCCTACATCGCCTTCGCATTGTCCTAATACATAAACCGATTCGTATGTCGTCGCGTAGAAGCCGTGACCTTGAACGACGCCGTTTTGCATTACCCCAAACGCTGTGTCTCTCCTCTGCTCGAACCCTGTTCCGGCCATGTTGTTCTTCCCACATGTCTTGAATAACATCTCCATTCCTATAAACCGGATTAAAATAACTCAAGTCTCGGTTCGGTTTTATGTTTATAACCGAAATTAATCCGATTATCAAAGAGTTTATCTGGTTCAGTCGAATCCTAGCTTGGTTTAACTAAAATCAAAAGGCAAAGAGTTTCTCTTTGTTAAATCAAAACCGATATTTTTACTGGATATTTAAGCCCGGTTTGGTCTTTACCTAAACCACAAAATCAAATATTTTTACTACTGAACAGACAAAACCTGATGCTTCGTTTCCAATTTATGAAAACCGGTTCTGGTTTAACTAAAACCAATATTTTCACTGTTGAACGGGATAAACCTGATGGTTAATCAACGAACCAAAACCGGAAATAGGGTATTACCTGAAATTTGGGCAAAGCCAGAGATTTCATAGAGAAGATAACAGCCGGAAAGCTGAACCCTAGCGGCAATGGTTTTGCCACAGAGCTTACCAGAGAGAACAGGAAGACGACTAACACAGTTGTAACAGTCGTTGTTAGTTAAGTCTCCTCTACACTGGAAAAGACCAGTGATGCTTGTTTGGCTTGTTGTTCCAGTTGTGGTTTTATAGAATCTTGTTTTTGTTGATTGAGAGACCAATGACCCATACATTGCAGAGAGAGCTTGTGAGTATAGACCAGATGGATCTGAGAATTTCTGTCTTGCACAACCTTTGTAGATTAGGTTTGTGTACTCTGGTGAACCCGATTTTGCTAGCTTGAGATCTGAGAACAGAGCCATGAAGATTATGATGATGATGCATACTGACAAGAGCTGCTTCACTGAAGGAAAAACCATTTTTTTTTTTGTGGTAGAAGAAGAAACTTTGGTTTAGAATCAAATCATTTGTTTGGTGTTTTCTTTGTTGTAGTGTTTGAGGTTGTTTTCTATGTTTTGAGGGAAAGATTTTATGGGTATTGAGAAAGATTGAATCTTTTTGTGGGGTGTCTTTAGATTTTAACTTTTTTTGGGAGGTTTTGGGTTTTTATGAAATTCTGTGTTTGGTGGCTCAGTAAAAGCTCTTTATTTGCTTCTTCTGGGTTTTATGAATTTGGTTTTAATGGTGAAAGAGAGATTTTTTAGAGGCTATGGATGACCACTCTTTGCTCTCTCTCTCTCTCTCTCTCTGGAGATGTGGAAATAAAAGATTAGGATAGAGTAGACTATAGAGAAGGAGAGCGCAATTTTGTTTTTCTTTATTTTAATAAACAATCAAACACTCTTCTTCACCCACCACTGACCAGTCTAAAGACAGTACAGTGAGTTTGTTGTATTGCAGGCTTTCAGTAAATCCAAATACCATTCATTATTGATTCTTAAGTTTTACTCACACTGCTAATCTAATTAACTAGCCTTCTTTTAGCACCTAATTTAATAGGAAATTCATGTCTACTAATTTTAAGTAACTACTCTTTTGTTTTTATTTCAATTTGTTGTTTAGTAATGAAATCAAGGAGTAGTTATTTTTACGAAAATGTGTATCCATAAATTTATTCTCAATATTTGTTATCATATTGAGAATTAGACATCATTTGAAATTGAAAGTGGTGAAACAGAAATATAAATTTCAAAATATACGACAAATTGATTAAAATGAAACCCAGTTAGTATTATATTTACTCTTTATTTTCATCATTTAAAATTGGAGAATTTCTTTTCCCCTATAAATTTCACCAAGTTAGTTTGTAATTAGCCTCTAAAAACTTAACATCTGTATTTTGTAGTTGTTCCTCGATAAGTCACTACTAATGTAGATATAACTTTAAGCTTAGTTTCTGTATTTTTGTAGTTTTAGATTATGGTTTGTTACAGTTGTACATAGCCCCAATAAAGAAAGCATTTCACACGAGATAAATAAAATCGCAGACACAGAAACAGAAACATTCTTCAGAATATCTAAGAAACACGTGGTTATATCTAAACCCAAATATTCAATAATGGAACAATAAAGAAAAGGGCATAATTTGTAGATCTTGATAACAAACATAAAACATCTTTCCATGAAACTAACTGATCATGGAATTGTATAAGGAATCTTATACTCGTTGGAAAAATGTAAATATTGTGCACTGTTGTTTATTGACCAAGTTTATTGACCAAGTACAGTCAAAGCTTTTATTTTACGTTTTTAATTGACATTTTAATTTTGTCCATCATTTAATCTGACGCACTTTAACTATTATTTACTGTTAAGTCTTCTTTATCATATTTTATTTGGCGTGACGATGAAATATGAAATCTTACGTGACCAGAAGATGTCAATGTTCGAATATGGATGGGAAAATAGCTGCAAATAAGCAAACCCCCTTTGTCTAACACAGCAAATAGTACCAAATCTGGTTTCACCGGATCGGTTTAGGCTCTACAGTAATGCCTGAATTTGAATTAGCTTCGATCATTGGCAACAGAGCGAACACATTTGGTACAGATTTTGAAGGTACAAAGAGAGATTAGAAGAGCCTATATAAGATAGAGAAATGGAGTAAGAAAACTCAAGTGAGGGCGGGTGGAATTTCAAGAAGTACCGAAGAAGATCACCATCACAACTCACTAACGACCCGCACCAAATAAAGTCTCCCTATGGCTGCAAATATTGTAAGATACTACAGAAGTTGAGAGATTCAAGGGAGATATAACCGGACGAAGATGAACATTTGGAATTTGTTGTGGTTTTTACGGATTCTTCATGAGTCTTGCGCAGAATCGTCATCGGCATTGGCTTTTTCGTTACCAGGAAGACCAAATATCCGTAGGTTACGGTCCATCGAACCAACTGCAACGTATTGTGCATCTGGACCAAACTTCACACACGTAGCTTTACCTGCAAGTATAAGGGTTCTGGAATTAGGAAAATTATCGCTATATGACCATTGAAGGAGTTAGGTAAGGGATTTTACCAGTGCCGGAGAGATCTGGGAGTGTCTTGATAAGGTTCCATTCTGCTTTCACACTTGCCGTCTGGTATACTCTGCAGCCAAAACACAAATACATTTTGTTGAATTAGATTTACCCAACATGCAGGTTATCGAGCTTGGTCTCTTCGAATGTTTTCTTTAACTGAGCTTGGATGCTTTGATCAACTATTTTCAAATGTGTACTCACCTGATATCTGATGCAGCAATACCGAGATAAGATCCGCTAGGGTCAAACTCCACTGCACAAAAAAAAAAAGTATCTTCATTCAAGCTATCTTATACATGAAGATTTCTCTATCAACAAAACGACTGAAGCGGATACGGTAGTTTTATACCTGAGTTTGCATCTGCAGATGGAAATGACTTGAAGTTCCTTAACTTGCGCAGGCCCCACAACCTAACACCCTCCTCAGCAGCAGTCTGTTCATTCCCAACCCAAAAAAAAAAAAAAAAAAAAAATCATTCATGTAAGCAGAACTGTAGTAGTATTCTCCCTTCCCTTAGTTTGTTCAAAGTACTTACCGCTAGGAAATAACCATTTTCAGAGAAAGATATAGCCGTAACTTCCCCGGTGTGTCCCTCAAACTTGGCCACATTTGCCTATTATCCAACACAAAAATGAAACTATAATGAAGAACACTGTACTCGTAATAAGTGATTTTAAGAGGCAATATAGTCTGGAAGGGGAGAGTTTTTACCTGACTTTTAACATCCCAAATCTTAACAACAGACTGAGAAGTACCGGTTCCGAGAATGAGACCATCGGGATGGAAAGCAGCAGCCGTGTAATCCACCTTCTCTGAATCATCCGATACCTGAAAGAACACAAGAAATATAAAAATGGCTCATATTAGGAAAGGAGCTCATACTCTAAACATACACTGACCTAAGGATTAGCTGATATGACAATGCCTATAAAGAAATTATAATCCAAACAATTGTTTCTCGTGGATATAAATAATTATTTCTGTGATATATCATACAGGCAAAGCTAGAAAAGAAGACAGGTAATGGTTAATTTTTTTATGAAAGGGTTTAGGGACCTGTGCAAGGCATAAGCCAGAAGACAGATCGTAGAAGCACCATGAACTGTCAAGAGATGCCGACACAAAGTATCTATTTGTGGGGTGCACAGTTACAGCTCGAACCTGAAAATAGCATCATTACCTAAAGTAAACAAAAATTATATGAATAAAAGAAGTGTAACGGACTATGAGAGTTCTTCAAATTCATCCTTACCTCTGCAGAGTGATCATTCAACGTATGCCCACAAGCATAATTCCCATCCCCAGAATCCCGCCAGATACGGACTGTCTGCAGGTAAGTTACTAATTTAGTAATAAATATACCTATCAAACAATTGGTGATGTATATCCACTGAGAATACTGAACAGAGTATCCAACAAATCGCAGAGGTTTCTGGTGTAAGTGATTAAAACGTCCTTCATAACTCGCAGTGAAACAAAGTTTTTCAACTATAGCATTATGACATCTACAGAATAAGATAAGATTTCATGGCTACTAGTCATCTTTTCACACTTCAAATAAACAAATGTATCTGCCAGCTACTTCTTTTCAAAACAAAGGCAATACACAATGTGGGATTACAAATTTCCTACATAACTAATGACCAGGCACTATTCATAAAAAATTGAAACTATGGATATAAAGTCTGTAAACGTATCTTGAGTTACCTTGTCAGCAGAAGCAGTCAAAACAAGATCAGTGTCACCAACAAATTTTACGCTTGTAACCTACAAAAGGGTCAACACATATTAAGCACCGAGCTACATAAAAAAGGAAAAACAAAAATCTAAGGCAAAAAGTTAGAAACCTTCTTCGAGTGACCAGTCAGTGTTGACAAGATTTGTCCAGAAGGACGATCAAAGAGAACAGCAGTTGCATCAACTCCTCCAGTAGCAATGACATCCTGATTACAAAATTAAGAAGAATACTGAGAGGTAACTTTTACACCAGAACTAGTGAACTGGAATATCAAAAGAAATGCAAAGAGTCACTGGTCGTAATCGCACACACAGCATATTGGTATGTACGAGGCAAATAAAAATATTATGCAAAAAAGACAGAACAATGATATGACCATTCCCCAACCAGGGACTCAAGGCTGTATACAAATAATTTATACATAGACGTTTGCCGGTCGGCTATCACATGCTATGGCAGTGTCTTCCAAAAAACAGAGGAAAATAAGAATAAAGTGATGTGATAAGAAAACGTCTGATGAGAAACCTTAGAATGTAGAATGTCCATCGAACAAATGCCTGGTTTGTTGGTCTTGTGAAGTGGGTGGCTTGATAGCTGAGTGAACCTCTCCAAAGCATCTATCGAAGCCAATGTTTGAGGAATCTACAGAAAAATGATAAAACTATCAAGACAGCAGAAACCAACGCAAGAAAATAACACAAGATCAGGCAGGAAGCAGCAACATTTTCCTGTTAAGTTTCAAGCGCATCCTAGGATCTAAATATACATATTGAGTAACATAAATCATAAGCCTCCACTACTACATTTGACTTCTACAAACAAGAAAAGAATACACAAAAGAAGCAAGCATCAAGTCTTGACTTTGAAATGCATGTTCAAAGATAGATGAGAATCTATATGCAGTACCTGTCGCTTTTTGCGCTTCTGGGAAAGAGCAGCATTACAATCAGTCAATTCCGTGATAATTTCAGCTGAAATTCCAGGACACAATTTCTTCGCATCAGGACCCAGGTCTTCATCACCTGCAGCTATTATACAACAAAAGAGCATAGTAACATGTTACAAGAGGGAAAACTAACTAGCCAAAATATTTTCAGTAAAGAGTGTACAATCATACCTCGTTTACCATTACTCAGAGTAGCATTAGCTGTCACAGCTTCAGGGGCCGCAGGTATATGTCTTTCAACTTCTGCAAGCAATTGGCGTGCTTCGTCTCTTTCTTTTTTAAGTCTAGCAATCACACGACAAGCAGAATCATGCTGCAAACAGAAGGTAAAACTATCCCATAAATAGACCAAACACACGTAATAAAAGATGAAATGGTTGAGGAAAATAAAACTAGGGTACATAGAAAAATTAATTGACCATGGCAATCATAAAGCGGTGGCACAAACACAAAACCGAAATTACCTGATACAAGGCATGACTTAGCTCTTGCCTTGCAGTATGTAGTTGTTGTTCCAGTGCAAAATTTGATAGCATCACACCATCCCATTCCTAGAAGTACCAAAAAGATAAACTTCTCACGTAATTACTTTGTATAATTCAACCTAACTAAGGAACAATTTCTCTTGACTATCACTCAAAAAACAAGCAAATGATCAACGTAATAAATGTGCTAAAGAGTAGATGCCAATATGTTCAGTTAACAAAATCTTGTATAATTTCAATAACAACCTTGGAAAATTTATTCTAAGTCGATCAACCAAACTCTACATGACCAATAACAGAAACAGGGTGACATTTTCATAGTGAACCTCCCATAAAAAGCCTAGAGAAAAGGTAGGAACAAAGTTGCAAAACAATCAAAAGCTTACATTCTGAAACGTTCCGAGCAATCCAGGGATGCTAGCTGTATGCAGTGTTTTCGGCTTTATGATCTACACAATGGTCAAAGAAATTAAAACAGCTTAAACAAATTTCGTCAACAGTTCTCGGCATCAAATAATTAAAGAATTAATACTACCTTCCCAGTTTTGATGGGAACAATGTCATCAATGGTAAGAGGTTCGCCGGTAACCGGGCACTTCCCATAATCCTACGGGGGGAAAGAATTTTAAGAAATCATTACGAGGTGGAATGATAATCTAAAAGAGCTCTCATTGGAGATATATTGTTGAAAAATACACACCAAGATCTTATCCAGAATCTTGAAGCTACAGAATCAATGATTGTAAGTTCACAAAAGAGCATATAACCAGGTGGATTGAGAAATCTAAGAGAAAAAAAAATGCAATAAAATACGAATCTCACTAGTCCCCAAAAGTGCAAATCACCGAATTTCTCAAAATTTTCACACTGCTACCAGAGTTATCCGTAGTAAAACAACCCAGTGAGAACAGGAAACCAGGCAAGTTTATGAACAGATAGTGTCAAAATCAGAAGGAAAGCTCCAAGCTTACCGATATATGCCTTTCGATTAATCGTCTCTCGAAGAGCAAACCTGACTTCGTCGAAACCACTGGCTCCTCGGGAACTTCTCCGGAAACTGTAAGACCACAGTGCCGCCACCAACATCAATTACAAGAAAACCCTAAATCGGCATATTAAGAAAAAAGAGAGAGGCGGATAAAAGCTTTACTTGCACAGTTCATTATAGAGAGAACGAGTAATACGACGAAGTACGAGCAATCAGGTGGACGTAGAACTCCCTCTGAAGTGGGGCGGAGCTAGCTAGGGTTTTATCTTCTCCGGTCCGGCGCTACAAAACAAAATCGCGGAAGCCGGGAAATAGTTGAAGAGAGAGAAGAAGGTCAACACTCTTAGTTTGATATTAGGGATTGCGCTAAATTTGGGCCTTTAGCATCACTGTTTTATATTTGGGCTTTTACTTCGATCGACGACGTTTTATCCAATGTTTAAATATTTTGCTAAATAATAATATCTACGTATATAACTATGCTGAAGTTCTTTTTTTTTTTTTTTTCCACCATAAAACAATACTTTCATTAATGAGAGCTAGAAGCAATGTTTGCTCGGTCTATGTCCACAAAACGGACTAACCACGAGGGCGGAATTACACTATGCTGAAGTTCTTAACTGTCACATAAATAAAAGTTGCTTATATTTTTTTGAAGATGATTTCAGTTAGGTAGGGCATTTGGGTATTCGGATCGGATTCAGATCAGATAATTCAGGTATTGGATTATTCAGATATAGACAAAAAAGGACCAATCGGGTATTTATAAATTTTGGTTCGGGTTCAGTTCAGTATCATTCGGCTTCGAATATCTAGGAAGTACCCGGAAAAAAATTCGGATACGTTTCGGTTCGGTTCGGGTATTTCGGGTAATTTTTTTCTAATATATGAAAATAAAAGCTAATTAGGAATAATTTGGTTTGGGTATTGGGTTCAGTTCGGGTATTTTGGGTTTTGGGTATTTCGTACTAGAGATTTATAATTTTTGAATTTTGAATTTTCTTCGGATTCGGTTCGGATATTTCGGGTTTAGAGAAAAATATACCGATCGGATATTTAAAAAAAATTCGTTTGGTTTAGATATTTTCAGATAGGTTTCAGTTCGGATATCGGATATTTTGCCAAACCCATTTTCAGTCATAATCCCTCGTATATATTATTAGTAGTTGGTTTTTATGAGAAAATATATACCAAGTCGAAAAGAAAGGGAAAAAAAAAAAAAGAGCATATTGTCAATATTTTAATTGATTTACTAAATAAAGCATCAGCAAAACGAGACAAGGAAAAAAAGCATAACCAAACACATTAAATCGTGCGAGTACAAGTGTGGTGGAGTGGATGGATCACTGGATTGATGTTATGCACTACTCTTTTTATCCCAAGGGATATCAAGAGGTAATTATTACACGTGATTAGGAGAATTATTGAACCGGTGATTTAGATGGTTTTCATGTTTATAATATTATTTTTTCTCTTCTTTTTTAATCAAATCAAAATTCAAAGTTTACAAATAATTTTGTTAGAAACTATTTTTGAATTAGTATAAAATATCATTTTCACATTATTTATCCAGTTTGTTAAAATAGTGTAATCTTTTAGGCATAATGTGTGCTTTGAACTAGAATTGAGCATTCAAAAACTTTGGTTCGGTTAGCAACTTTAAAACTTCAGAGTGTTCGGTTTGGAAAAAATGGTGCTAAACTAAACCAAATTAAAATTCAGTTATGCTCGTCGGATGTTTTAATTAATAATATATCTACCAAAATGGAACCAAAAAAGATAATTCGGATTTCAATGACAAAAATTCGAGTTTACAAAAAAATTAGTATAATTCGATTAACTTTGAAGAATTTTATTAAACTTCGTGAATTCGTTGTACTTTAAATTATCGTTCGAACGATAAGGGATATATGTTTGTACATTTCATTGACAATTAGAGATATGGTTGATTGGTTGGTATATTGGTATGGATTCAAATGCCACCTCCACGGTTTAGATAAAAAGGTAAAACAAGGATAAAAAATATACCTAAGGTCAAAAAAAAAGTTACTTTTTCATTGAGTGTGTGAATTTACTTAATTTCAATGTCTAAAGATAGACGATACGGGTATCATCTTAAGCACGATAGATGTGACCTTTCTATTTGCATAAAAGTTATATTCTTAGGATCCAAAAATGAAAGCGAACTCTCGTGCAAATACAATGCCCCAAAAAAAGAAAAAGATAAAACTTTTATGACGAAAATGTATTATACATATTGAAACTCCGATGAAATCCAAAATTATTTAATTTAATTTTCTTAATATCCATACGAAATCAAAAGTAGATTGAAGTAATAATGACATGTATATATATAGTTCAAATACGTATGACGTTTTCTATTTGCTTTTAATGTTAAATTATACGTACGTACAAACGTTTGAGATTATATAATTAACATAGCTGATCTATTTCTTGTGGAAGTGGTGGTCGCTTTCTATTCGGATAATGCGTGTGCATATATTGGATCAGACTTTAGATGAAGATGGTCATATCTTCAAAGTATCAATTCATCAAATCAGCTTTGATCTTAAGCTGTTCCATTTTTATTTTCTCTTCGTTTACTTCTCTCTATAAACAATTTAGTTATTGCAATTCTCGTGACCCCAAATTATGAAAATTTATATACATATATTCCTTAAATTTTTCTTGATCGCTCTTTCCGTACATGTATAGTGTAGTTTAAGGTCATAACATTACGTAAATATCGCATACATCACAACGTTAAATTTGTGCAGACGACTTAAGAGTAAGATAATAATATTTTGGACACATTGTGTGAAAGTAAGATAGACTCATGACAGTGATTTTCAAATGCTAGATAGACTTTTGTGACCAAAATAAGATACTGACAGACTATGTTGATGTCTCATGATTAGAACAAATAAAAAGATGAGATATATATTTTCCTTGTAATAAAATAAAATGTTTACCAAGTGAAATGCAAAATACACTTAATCCTAAAATACTCTCAAAGACATTGAAATGATATTTAGTTAATGTAAGTTTGGCCTTTTATCATCTTATTGTATGAATCCATGTTTACAAATTTGAAGACAATTGTGAAATATAACACTCGTAATGTTTAGTTCATTTTAATGGTGATCTTACCGATAATTAATGAGATCGAGGATATAGCCTCTAGATATATATGTATCTCCTCATATTTTATTCTGTTATGGACCTTATGGTTACTAGAATAACAAAAGTGTACGAAAGTGAAATCTCAAAGGATGAGAGGGAATGATTTAATATCTTAAAGGTACCAAGCATTGACCCTATGCTCAAAATGTCATAATCACAGAATTTTTGTATATGAATTCATTTTCACATGAAAAATAATAAAAGTTCGAAGTTGGTTAAACATTGTTTTCGAATTTTATCTGAGATGTCTAAATAATTTTTCTTACGGCAAATATGCTTATTGTCCAAAGACATTTGTCCAATAACAAATTATTTTTTACTATATTTCCTCTCATATTTTCCGATATTTGACTGACCTGGTCGAAATCTTTTCCACTCCTTTGCGCAAAATCACGAGCCAAGTCAATAAAACGAAATACAAGATAGAAAAATGTATATATCTAAATTTAAAAATAATAGAAAACTAATTCCACGAATATAGGGCTTAATTAAGAATAATTGTCAGTCAAAATCCACGCAACAAAAATCTGGGTCAAACTCATTGACCGGTCAGTCTTATGTAAAACCATTTTTCCACGTCAGCACCATTACATCCACGTGGTATGCCATGTCATGAGAAGAGGAGAATCGAGGTAATCGCATTTTAACATTAAGTGCCATGGTGGCATATATAACGACTTATTACATGAAAATAATATTTTATATACACTGATACAGACATGCATAAGTTTATATATATGTAGATATATATATATACAAATGTATACTTACACATTAAGCAAAAGTATATATATGTATGATGGTTACGTGAAACTCCCCATAACCTCTCTTTTTTATTTTCCAGAAAACTGTAAGAAATTTTCATTTCTTCTCTGTCCAAACAGAAGAACCTTTGTTCTATTTTAATTCAATTAGCTCTTTGTTTTTTTTCAGTTTTTGTTGTTTTCTTTTCCAATTTCTTCGATGAATTTTCTTGTTCATACATCACTATTTCCGCCATTATTCCACAAAACATCCGTGAAGCCCCGTTCTTTAATTTTCTTGCTATAATTCGATTTTTTCTGGGGAATTTTCTTTATTTTCCCAGAAAATCTTCTCATTAACATTGGAGATATATACAAAAGAGCCCAAGCATGTTGCAAGACGTGATCTCGTCTCACGATCAGCTTTCCATCGTAATCTCTTCTCATTCTTGCTTTCATTTATATGCATGAATGCGTAGATGTTTTTGTCTTTGAATTTTGTTTCAAGCATTGAATTTTACATGTAGAGATCATATAAAACTCGAGTCTAATCTTATAAACTGAGTAATTTTATTACTTTTCTTTTATGTAGTCTCTTCTTGGGCAACCCTATAATTTCAATTAGTTAGTTTTCTTTTTTGGTGTAACGTCATTTTCTCCACCTTATATTCCATTTGATCTCTTTTTTAATTGCTTCATTCCTTTTAGCTTTTGTTATTTTTTTTTTGTGATTCTCTATACACTTCAATTTATCTTCGAATCCAATTTTTGAACATTATCATTATCATAATTCTCATTCGCCTACGATTGTTACTCATAAGCCAATAGAAAATCATCACATGCATGATATATATAGAACAATGCTCTACAAAACAACAGTAATCATTTCACTATTTCTATCGTACCTGAGTATATATTTATTTTCATCAAACGTAAAATGCTGGATTTTATCTCTCACCTTTGAATTTATATAGTTTGATGCAAAATTTAATGCAAAGAGAAATACACATTACGTGAATTTTCACTAGGAGCATTGCGATGTGTTATATGATGATGATCATAATGAAGGTTTCTTACATGTTCTGATATTTTATGAAGTGCTCCTTTACTTTTTCTTTGTGGGATAAAAATCTAGATGTTGGTTCATACCAGGCAATTTTATTTTTTTTGGTCAATACGAAAAAAAATACCAGAATGAGAAAACTTTCCTTTTATAGAAACTCCACTCTTCTTTATTTTTTCTTTTTAGCTATTCCAAAATCTTGTTAACATGTCATATGAAAGAACAGATGCATTTAATCTCTCTTTACCAACATTTATGCTGTCCTAAACAGATATTAGAAGCAAAACAAACATTGGATTTGATCAAGACACGAAAATCTTGGAGTGTTTTGATGTCGAAAAACAGAATAAAAACATCTTATAGATTCTCTCTAGATAATTAAGCCACAAGAGAACCAGATTTACTGGAGCATATATAAATCTGCCTTAAAAACAATCTTGTAACTTCTTAAGGATCTCACCAGTTACTGTTTCTTGTGACTCAAGCAAATTAAACCTCTGTTCTATTCTTTTGATGCTTGGCTTTAACGTAATGTATTTCTCGATCATTTACTTTCTCTGCTCGATATAATCTTTAGATCTAACGACTATTTGTTCTATTTCATCAGGATGATATCACGAGCCCTCTTAGTGCTCAAATCTTCGATTTCTGCGATCCACAACTATTTCAAGAAACCTTTAATCAAACCTCTGAAGTCACCTCTACTTCAAACATTCTTGAGAAATCCGGAAGCTTCCAATCCAACACTAACACAACCACAACAACTGAGAACAGTAACAACAGCAAGAACACAAAACTTCAAGACGATGAAGATGACAACAACAACACGGATCTGTCCATAATCTTTGATTCACAAGAAGATTTCGACATAACGGCTTCAATAGATTTCTCATCATCTTCACTGCAATATCCAGTCATCGATCATCTCCTTACGGCAACAAGCCAAGACCAGTTTGATTTCTCATCAGGACTCCAAGTTATTCATCCGCCTCCTAACATTTCATACGCTGGAGATCCTCTATCTCTACCGGCGGTTTCCTCTCTAGCTCCTCCTCCTTTAAAATATGGGGTTTTCGAAGAAGATTGTCTTTCTTCAGTCCCAAGTTACAATCTTGGCTTGAACCCTTCTTGCTCTTTCTTCCGTACGTCCGGTTTACCGGCTTATATGAGCACTGGTTTATTGTCTGCTGAAAGTAATCTCGGTTTTCTTCCCGGGAATATTCATGTGGGATCGGAAATCAATAAGCCACATGATCAATTGAGGGACTCTCAAGCTGATAATGGTGGCTTATTTTGTCCGGATTCCATCAAACGTCTCTTTAATCCAGAAGATCTCCAGGTATTGAGTTTTTGTTACATATATTATCCGGTTTACGTTTGGTTATCTTTAACAACCGGTATGGAGCTAAGATTTCCGGTTTGATTATGTAGACACAATGACCGGTTTGGTATTGTGATGTTATGCTAATCGGTTTACTTTTGTTGAAGAAGGCACTTGGTGGCGTCGAGAACCAGAGCCACTTGATGGCACCTCAAGCTAATCCAGCATTAGGACAAGTTGAGATCAATGGTTTAGAAGATTCAACGTTGAGCAAAGTTGGAAAGCTCTCCCCTGAGCAAAGGAAAGAGAAGATTCGTAGGTACATGAGGAAGAGGAACGAAAGGAATTTTAACAAGAAAATTAAGGTTCGGTTTTTATCAAACCAAACTGGATTAGACCGTTGGTTAATGTTGTTTCAATGATTTTTGTTTTGTTGTAGTATGCGTGTAGGAAAACATTGGCAGATAGCCGACCAAGAGTTAGAGGAAGATTTGCAAAGAATGATGAATTTGGTGAACCAAATAGACAAGCTTCATCAAGCCATCATGATGATGAAGATGAAGACGATGTAAGAAACCCCGGCTTATTTTAACTCGATTTTTATGAACTTAGAAATGGAACGTTAATTTTAATCAAATCTAACTAAACGGATTTGGTTTACAGATGGGAGTGAAGGATGGGGAACAATTCGTAGATTCTTCAGACATTTTTGCACACATTAGTGGAGCCAATTCCTTCAAGTGCAACTACCCAATTCAATCTTGGATTTGAGTTCCAAGTGCCACACCACAAAGATTCATGTTTATAACATGAATCTTATAGTCTTATATAGTTATATAAATTGTATTTCTATAGAGTTATAACTTGTCTATTTAGTTTTGTCATGCCCCTACAGGTTCTGTCAAAGAAAAAAAGAAAAATCTAAGAAAAGTAAAAAATAAAGATAATGAATAAATGGGTTTAGGCAGGTTTGGATAAATAAAACACTAGTGAGAATAAGGTTTGATTATGTAACATTGAAATTTCAAAATTTTGTAGATACAGTATGTTACATATAATATGATAATATGTGATGTCTTGTATTTGATAGTTGGGTTATATTTTATCACCTGTGAACACTATATATAATCATTTGAGTTATACTTTTGCTCCTTTCACATTCTACGTATTTAGACCTAAAATCATTCAGATGTCCTACGCATACTTAAAAAAAAATGAATAGGCATGTCCGATTGTCATGTCTAAAGACCTCGTTAGAACTTAGAAGATTTAATTATTTTAGATAGTAAACATTTAAAAATAAAGTATGCAATAATTGGGCTTTGTTTTTATGAAATGTTGGACTGGGGCAACAGTGTTTTAAAGATCAATTATTTAATTAGACCTCCTTTTGTAGCTACCATTTAAGAATATTGTAAAGCTCAAACGATTGACGACTTGATACATCCGCATAAACGACGATCGTACCATAATTTCCCAATGGCTTGAAGAAACAAAAAAATTGTATTTAACTTTGTAATACAATAAGTCGATATATTTTTCTCTATTATTCTCTTTTTCTTCCATTTCTGAAAAGTGAAAACCCATCTGCTGCTAAATTGACTTATAAGTTACCGAAGACTGTTAAAATATAAATGGCGACTAAGTCAATAATTTCGAACCAAACGTCTAAAAGGCACGTTTAAAATATAATGATTTTTGACTTTAGACGTGAATTATGATAATGATCCATTGAAAGGTCACTATCAAAATTTACGAAATCTGTATAGATTTTTATTTTATACCATAAAATTATATATATTCAAGAGTTTAACTATGCCATTTGACTTATAACCACGTTAAATACAGTTTTCTAAACTTACGGTCATAAAAATGTATTTTTCTGTTCCAGAAAACAAAGTGATTTCCTTACTGTTTTGGTTCCTTAATTTATCGTTTACAGAGCCACCAGCCCCACCACCTAAACTTATTCTAATAGTCCAATGAATTAATAAAATTCACGATGCCAATAATTAGTCTATGAAAAATTGACATCCGATCTTGATCTATAGAAAATAGACTTACACAACTTGATCACGACACAATCTTATCAACTTCGAATCTATTTTCTAACATATTTTCCAGGACATCTACACGTGTGTTACAAAATAATAATAATAATATTAATAAATATGATTTTAGACCAGACAAACTTACCAACTAGAAAATCCAAGAAATAATACTAAATCACATGCATGAAAAAACATGAATTATGGTTGATGCTTCACATTACTTTTTTTTTAAAGGTTAACACGGCTAGCGCAAACACAAGGACCGGATTTGGTGGAGGAGAATCTTAGATTATACAAACCAAATATATATTAAATTCATAATACGGTAAATTAGTTTTATAATACGGTAGGTCGACTGAATTTTTATAATACGGTAGTTCGACTGAAATTACTCGAATAGTTAAATTCATATAGATGTATATTTACTAACATATACAGTCATCTTCTAGATGAATAATTGAACTGACATTTACGATCTTCAAGAAGAATAATACACATATGTAGTGGAACTAAACTTCACTACATTATTATATCGAGATTTACGTATTTGAATTTTGAAATTTAAATAAAATACGTAAAATGCAAGTGAAGAAGCAACAAAATGGTCGAGTCAATCATGTGCGGCAGGCAAGCTCACGGTCCGGAATGAGACAAAATAGTTTTGTAATTTTGTTGGTTGGTCCATAGATCCTCATTATTCGTACATAAAATATCAATATATGTTCTAAAGCCTCCAAATTTCCAATAGTTTAATCATGTATAAAAAAGGCAAAATATGTATCGTAGGGTTTGTTTTAAAATTTTCAAACAATATTATAGTTTAATGTTTCCCAGTATTATATACATGATATATATATATATATATATATATATATATCACTAAAAACTAAACAACTATATAAAAAACAACTACCGTTTTTCTAACGCAAGCATACAATTCAGAAACCTCTTATTTCTCCATGATGTTAGTCAAGTTAGTCTTACCTGTTTAGTACTTATTGGTCAAAATTTAACAATAATCAAATTATAAAACTAACTAGAGAATTTAGAAACTTTGTAGAAATTCATATACTATATATGCTTGAAATTTAATAAATTTCTTCTTATAAAGCGTAACTAAATGTTATGATAATTAGTACCATTTCTGTCTTTTTTTTTCCTTAGTCATATTTATATAGGAAAGAAAATATAACTAACTATACAAAAGAAATAAAATAGTAAAAATGGTCTTTAAAAACAATAATAATAATAATAACAATAATAAAATGAATTTAACTCGATCTGGTCTTGGTAAATAACAATAGACATGTTGTAAAATAATCTCAATTTCAATATTCAACATTGGTCTGATCTGTTTTGATCCACTATATTATCTATATGATTAATATTAAAAAGTTCAAAAAAAATCAATAATTTGAAAAAGAAACTAAAAAAAAAATTATAAACCAAAAAACTTTAATGAAATAGAGAAAAAAGAAGAAAATAGTGAAAATAAAAAGTGGATAGAAATAGAAGAAAATGGGGGAGTTAATGTGGGCACTACTCTGAAACAGTAAACTTCTATACTCCCTGCTTTATCGCCAACAAGTAGCCATCACCACCTTCCTTTTAGATTCCTCTATCTCTCTCTCGATCGTGCCCACCAGCTCACTCACCCTTAATCCAACAATCGCACACTTTTAAACTAAAAAAAACCCTAATCTCGAGCTTTGACGCAGAGAAAAGAAACACAAAAGAAGTGGGTCCGCATTTGTAAGAAGCCCTTCCTTAGTAGTGGCCATAGTCAAGTCTCACCCCACACACACCAAAAAAAGACGTTCCTTTTCTCTTCGTCTCCATTGGTACTTTCTAGTCAGACATTAACGTGCCTTAGTGAAACCACCCCATCTCTCTCCTCTCTCTCTAGAAACCCAGAAAAAAAAGAAAAAACTCTTGCTTCCAAGCTTTTCCCACTTTCTTATTCCTCCCCCCCCCCCCCTCATAATTAGGAGAAATTTTGCTTCTTTCTCTCTGTTTCCTCTTAAATAGAACTTTGGAGATACTGAAGAAAGAAGATCGCAACAATCCAGAATTGGCGGAGGAGATTGCTTGAATTTTTTGGTTACCATTGGAGATTACTCTTCGATCCAATAAGTTCTTCTTCCATCCAGTCCAGGTAAAAGATTTAAAGATTTGTGTTTTAGAATCTGTTCTTGGAGTTATTGTATAGTTTACTACCTTGTGGGTTCCTTTTTATTGGACCAATCTATTATTTTTTTAAAAGTAGTTTCTTATTTCCATAGTCATGGACTCCAAATTGGCTTTGATACAGCAAGTGAAACAGAGAATTTTAGCTTCTAGGTCAATCCTGAGTAAACTTACCCCCTCTGTAGTTTTCTCTGTTTACTTGACTTAGGTGCTTAATCCTCGAATGTTTCTTTCGAGCGTGAAAACTCCTTCAAAGTTTAGCTTTTTCCTCTGATTCAATTAATGGGTACATCTAAAAATTCAAGCTTTTATTTGATTGTCAATTTTTGTAGGGTTCTTCGTTTTTCGCTTTTTGTTGCTTTTAGGTAAGAGATTAGGTATATTTTAAAAAACCTCTGACTTTTCAGCAAATTAGCTTTGTAGCATTAAGAGTCTCAAATTCGGCTTTTGAAACAGTAGATTCATAGCCATTTTGGTTTTCTGCATAATTTCGATAATATTACCAAATCCAATGGCTTTGAAGATGTCTTCTGTCCCGAAGGAGTTGCTAACTTAAGCTAAAATCTTATACTAATCTTTTTTTATCAATGCACTCAGAGGTATCTTCTCACTTAATCTGTTCATGTTTTGTCTTTCAGATATTTGGAACTGTTCTTGCGTGTACTTCATATTCCAATAATAGAATGGGAAATTGAAATTTGCTCGGCTTTTATTATAAGTTAGTAAGCGAACAATGGAGAGTGTTGCTCCTGATGCTCAAAAGGATGATCCTGAGTCTGAAGATTCATTGACCATTGAGGAGAATCCGCCTGGAGAAAATGGTTTATTGAAGTCAGGAAACTTGTTGAGCCAGAAAAGGCAGCAATGTAGTGTGGTTTCAAACAGCGGAAAGTGGTTACAGATTGTTAAAAACGGTCCCAAAGGGTCGTTTACTCGTGCCACTAGTTTCTTCGATAACAAGATCCCAAGGCATCTGGTGTCATTAGACGAGAAGTATCTCCGACGATGCCTCGAGCTGATTAATATCAGTGCGTTTAAGTCAGCCAGTTGCAGCCTTTCTTTGAATCTTGTAGGATCAAAGATGAGTTTTTCTTCAAGTCACTTCGATTCACCTGTGATCCCCAAAGAAAATGTTGCTCGCCTTGTGTTTGATCTTCCGTTGGTAGATGATTCAGGCAGTCCAGTGATTAGCCGTGCAATTATAGGTTGCAAGAGGGTTACACATATGCTTAATAAGCCTTTGTTGCACGATCTCGAAGCATTAGATGGTGTTGATATGAATAGCGGGACAAGTCGAGACGATAATGGTGAAAAGGAGTTGGTTTCATGTGATGTTGTGAGGAAGATAGAGGAAAAAGACACCCCGGATTCCCAATTTCAGAGTTATCAATCTGGAAACATGCCCAAAAAGACGGTCTCTTTGTCCAGCACAAACTCAATGAGTTCTTCTTCGTCTGAGCAATCTTCTTCCTGTTGGTCTCCTCCGTCTTCAACAGTTTCTCAAGGAGCACTTCAATTCACTATGAAAGACAACAAGACGCCTCATTTTGTTTTCTCATTGGATGATCAGAAAGAAATCTATGTAGCTAGCTTAAGCACTAGTAATGTTGGGTCGGGGTTCGACCGTAGTTCGCTAGACTATTCGTATTTGATCCATTTGAAGAAAGGCCGCGGATCTGAACAGCAACATTTAGTTGGTAAACTAAATGTATCAACTTTGATTTCTGTCTCGTCCACGAATGAAAAAACTGTAGAGAGACAGTTTGTTCTATTCAGCAGTGGTGGGAATCCGCAGTTACCGTGCCCCAATGATATTAAGAAAAACAGAGGATTGCCTAAGAAAGTCGTTGATGCGCTCAAAAACACCACACGCACTGCAAGGCAAAGAAGCATCTCTAGATTCAGTAGAACAAGCTCCATACCGGATTTTTGTTCTTGGGAGCCATTTCAAGAACCAGACCACGATCTTGAACCTGTAAGTTTGCTAGATAACGACCTTCCCCCAAATCTTGAAACCTCAGCTGTTGTTGTGAGAGAACAGTTTCCCGTGGAAGAAGAAGAAGAAGAAGTCGAAAAAGTTGGAGGCTGGGGCATGAAGTTTCTCAAGAAAACCCCCTTAGCTCGAACCAAGGATGCTTCGAAAAATTCTAAGCATTCGACAAGCATAGATGTTGTGATTCCTTCAGGGATTCACGGAGGGCCGAGAAATAGAAATGGTGGTCCGTCGAGCTTGATTCGGAGATGGAAATCCGGTGGATGCTGTGATTGCTCTGGATGGGACTTGGGTTGCCCGTTAACTGTCTTTAAAGGCCAAGCACGAAAAGACCAAAATGAAGGCCAGTGCAATCTTTTTGAGCTCTTCGCAGAGGTAACATTCAAGATCCATATACCATTTCCTCAATCATACATCATAATTTAAATGAAAACTTTCTTGCAGACAAGATGAGCCATCAACGGAAACTAAATCTTGGTCATGTTGACTCCGAAATTCGATTAATTTCTTGTGTATTTGTATCAGGGATTGATGCAGGGAAGTCCTGGATTAAGGATCATGAATGTTCGAGACGGTCTCTACTTCGTCCAATCTCAAGCAACGATATCTGTTTTGCAATCGTTTTCCATTGCTTTAGCATACATTCATAGCCAAAGCCAGAGACTCCGGCCATGGTCGTCAAAGAAGTGTACAGAAGCTTAACTAGCAAAAGAAAGGATTGCACAAAGTAAGATAGGCAAAACTCAGCCTTCATA
This sequence comes from Boechera divaricarpa, assembly GCA_026770425.1. Lineage (NCBI taxonomy): Eukaryota > Viridiplantae > Streptophyta > Magnoliopsida > Brassicales > Brassicaceae > Boechera > Boechera divaricarpa. The sequence continues at coordinate 15,434,316 of CM049186.1, forward strand.
GTTTTAGTGGGTTCTTGAGTTAATAATATCTACGAATTAGTAGTTATTTAATTATTATTTTTTTGTGTTTATTTTTGGCTTTTTGTTTAAATCTATTTTTTATAGAAAGTATATCAGTGTCTCATTACTAGAATCATATGTGGGCTTTGGTAATGATTTTAAAAGGGTTGTGTGAAATGTAAATTCTGACTTCTGGTTTTGACATTTATGATATTCTGGTTTTGTATAGAGTTTCTTCTGCACAATGCCTTTTAAGTTTAGGCAATTCAATTAACAGTTTAAAGATTTTGAACCCAATTTAATCCTGACCTAATAGTTGTCAAAACAGATCAAATGATTTCATTGAAGTAAAACCAGAAAACTGGAAAAACTAAGCAAAATCACTTAGAAATCAGGACTTAAATATGTCTGAAGCTCGCAAAAGATTCTTGTCTCTACTTAAAACACCCGAAAAATCAACTACTTCGAGTTTCGTTGAAGACAGATATATAACCAGCAAAAGTGATATATGATCTTTAGACAATGGCGTTAGCAGCACTAGCAATCCTTGGCCAGAGATCAGCACACTCTTTCCCAATGGGTCCAGTAATCGCAGAACCTAATCCACAAACACAAACGCAACACATGTTTCAGAAAACAATGTAATGACAAAATGTGTTTGACAATGCACTGATTAAATAAACAAACTAGTACCTTTCATTTCTCCCTTAGGGTTCACAATCACTCCCGCATTATCTACCACCCAAGAATCGAAATCAGTATCAATCTTATGACCATAATAAAGTCATGTTTCAACGCAAGAGATTGTGAATGCCAAATTACCTTCAAAGTACATAAAAACACCGTCCTTTCGGCGCCATGGCTTACGTTGTCTAACAATCACAGCAGGAAGAACCTTTTTCCTGAGGTCTGGTTTACCTTTCTTGACAGTGGCCATAACCATGTCACCAACACAAGCAGAAGGTAACCGATTGAGACGACCTTTGATACCTTTAACCGAAATGATGTAAAGGTTCTTAGCACCAGTGTTGTCTGCACAGTTCACTGTGGCTGCAACGGGCAGACCAAGTGACATCCTGAATTTGTTACCAGACGTTCCTCCACGTCCTAATCAAATCAAACAACAATCCAACAACCACCATTAGAGCAAACTCAAAAGCATTTACCAGTTTTGTTTCAAGAACATCATCATCTTATGAGTATTATCAAAATTCAATACATTTGATCTCATATGTTGTTAATGAGCTGTCTAGATGAATAAATCAGAACCCATGTGTAGACCAGAATCATCTTTTCCATTTTTGTTGAAACCCAATTGAAGAAACCGAGATAAAAGGTTCAGACTTCCGAGCATTCAAAACTGAAAGTAGTACATCGATTTCAATTATTTTAAATCTAACAGCCATGGAAGCTTCACAAAATATATTATACTAAAATGCAACAACTACGAAAGACGAAGAAAGGCTTGGACTCGAAAAGACTAACCTCGCTTCGACATTTTTCGACGGCTCGAGCTCTAGGGTTTCTGGTTATGTTTGGCGTCTGATCGAAGAAGAAAAATGAAGGAGAAGAAGAAAAAGTATAGGCCTTTTAAGGCCCATAATAGCCCATGAAACGTTTCAAACTTGAAGAAATGAACCCTTATGAAATTGATAACTGGAACAGCAATTTCTCACGAACATTTTCTAAAATTAATTTACATCTACTTATCCAAAATACATATAAAATTGATATTCCATAATCCATATAGAGCACATATAATATGCAAACTTGTAAGAACAACATTTATATAGAACCAAAGGTAAATGTTTTTGTTTTTTTTTGGTTTGTAAACAACAGTTCTACCTACTTAAGACCAAAAGGTAAACAAAATTTTAGTCTTTATTTTCTTAAAACTTGTCTTATTTATTACTTTGATACATAGTTGATAAACACATTATACAAATCCATAAACTAAGTAACAAGACGAAGCTAAATTACACAATGCTTCTCTTGAAAAAGCTTTATTAACTAACCAAACAAATTCTTAGTCTTGTTTGCGAGAATTGGCTCTCTCTTTATTCTTTTTAGCACAATATTCAAATAAACTTCCATCAAAGCAACCTCTCACAGCTTCTTTAGCAATGAAACCTTCCTCGTCCTTTGCAAGAATATAGAGTAGTAACCATTCAACTTTATTTGAAAACCTGCCATAACCAACGCAACAAAACCGGCCGATTTAGTTCAGTTTTACCAGTTACCGTACATGTATAATCAACTAAAAACCAAAGAACGTTTTTGGTACTAACCATCCAAAAGGATCGAAAGCCATTCGATTTCCCTCGGTTACATTCCAAACCTCTTTAAATGATAACTTATCCTTAACTGTTAGCGCGTATTTGCTAAATATATTCTCGAGATTAACCGGGACATACCTACAAGCAATTTTACGAATTGAGTATCATGAAGCTATCATTTGAAGTTATATAGTATTTTGTATATATGTTTGAATGTTACCTTCCTTCGGTGTCATAGGTGCTTGAATCACTCCCATGTTTGGCTTTGTGTACGTTGTCGATATAAACAGGCAATAATGGTGATGGCACCCAACTCTAATTACATAAAGTTGACAACATTTTTTATTAATCATATAAATAATAATAGTTATTATTAAAATTATTGGAAGGGTCTTATTAGAATTTGTTTTCCATACCGGAAGTGTAACGTAGCTAAACGCTAAGTTTATGAGTATGCTCCAAAAGAGAGAGGAGATTGGGTTGAAACCGAGGTCACGAAATCCTACAAATTTTTTTGGGTTACTTACTTTACATTTTATTATAAATATTTGATTTCTTCTTTTTTTGAAGATTAAAAAAAAAAAAATTAGTTAATTACCCTTATAAGTCTCCCAAGGATAGACGATTCCGTCGCCGTTTTGGTCGAAGAAAGCACAATGTTGTTGCATAACACTCATTCCTTTGCTGTCGTGACCTTCTGATCCATTTGGATGCTCTGTATCTGGAGCTGCTAATGCTCTTGCCATATCTGATTTCAATTTTGACCGTTAGATTATTACTTATATATTTCAATTAATGTGTATATATATGACCTTGATTCTTTAACACAATGATCAATAACTTATTGATTGTTTGCACATTCAACAATTTATAGTTTATAATTTGGAAAAACTACGCTTACCGATAAGTTTTGTTTAACACCAATCTATATGTAACATGGATTTGGAACATATTTCTTTGTACTTGTGTTGTCGCCATATCACAATCAGGATTCAAAATATGGTGTATATATCGGTGTTGAGTTATAATAATAGAAAGAACACATGGCCTGATTGTTTTGTTATTCATATGTTCATGTCGAAGAAGATGAGAATTGATGTTTGTTTAGTGTCTAAAATACACATCATCTAGATGAACCATCTGAATGAGTTATAAAAATTTAGACAAAAATTTTAAATTCATCTAGCTGATCCAAATTGGATCATTTGAATAGAGATGAATAAGTCAAAATAGTAAATATCAAATATATCCCTCGCTAAATAAAAAAATTACAAAATACCAAAGTCTCAATCTCTCAAAAATCCATAATCTCTCCCAACACTCAAAAACCGTAAAATTTTCGAAAAACCTAAAATTTTCGAAAGCCGGTAAAATTTCCAAAAAACCATAAAATTTCTTAAAACCCGTAAAATTTTCGAAAAAACGTAAAATTTTTGGAAAACCGTAAAATTTTTGGAAAACCGTAAAATTTTCAAAAACCATAAAATTTCCAAAAACCGTAAAATTTCCGATAAACCGTAAAATTTTCAAAAAATCATAAAATTCTGAAAAACCGTAAAATTTCTGGAAAACCGTAAAATTTCTGGAAAACCGTAAATTTCCAATAAACCGTAAAGTTTTAAAAAACCATAAAATTTTCAAAAACCCATAAATTTTCAAAAAACTGTAAAATTTCTGGAGAACTGTAAAATTTCTGGAAGTCGTAATTTTTTTGAAAAACCATAATTTTTTTTTGAAAAATAATAAAATTTTTGGAAAATCCGTAAAATTTCAATATTTTATAATATTTTAGTTGTAAATATATTTTAAATCAATTTATAAATATCAAAAATAATAATTTGAAAAGTATTTAGTTGTAAATATATTTTAAATCAAGAATTAAAATTAATATGATTAAGGTTAAGGTTAAAAATATGATTAGATTAAAGTATAGGTATTTTAGTCATTTTTTATTAAAAACATTTAGATGGAGATGAATATTTACAAAAACTAAACAAACAAACAATTGTTCCACACTAACCTCTAATTTCAAAATGAATTTTTGTTTATTATTACAAAACTTGAAAGGTACTTAATTGGAATATGTTCATGTCCTTAGACCATCTCCAATGGAGGTTCTTAGAAGAGGGGTTCTTAAAATTTTATAATGACAAATAATGATAAATATTAGAGGGGTTCTTAGTATGAGGAGAGAGGGGATCTAAAAATTCTTATTTAAGAACCATTTTAGTGATTCTTAGTATGGGGTTCTTAAAATTTAAAATTAAAATATTGGTAAGAACCCCATAAGGGATTCTACCATTGGTGATGCTCTTACAATAACTTAGAAAAAATGGATGTTAAAATTCATATCTTAAAACGATTTGAGATGTGTCATGTTTAGTTCAGCAGTTAGTAGGATGTGAACTTTTTAATATTATTTAACCACTTATTTTCTCGTTGTTACACATTAAAATCTTAAATAATTTGGACAATTACACTTACAAGGTTTTGGTAATGTTTCCTCCAAATCGTTACGTACTTTTCGCTGACCGGTTACCGGAGCTAACGGCGCCGTCGTGGCCAAAGCCTCTGGCTCTCCTCCCATTCTCTCTTTCTCTTACTCTCTCTCTGTATCTCTTGTGTAAGTGTGAATAATTGAAGATGCTCTCAGTTTCTTCTAATGCAAAAGACGTACACACTGATATTTTGGTTAGGTGGTCCTTTATAAGTAAAACGATATAACATGGATGGTGTGAAAAAGAACACGTGTCGTGACGTTGTGGTGAAGCATTATAAGTAAACAAAGACGACAAGCAATATGATCACATATATTGTCCATTCACGTGGCGGTTTTCATTTTCCTGAAATTTAATCCACTTTTAATCACGAGGAGATGGGTGGAAAAAACAACGTGCTGATTCTATGTGTTATCTATAGCATCATATTTCAGGAAGAAAAACAAAATATAGTCTTTCATTTTGTACATAACACTCGCATGTTATATAAAATCGTAGTCTTGTTTGCGAGAATTGACTTCATCTTATTCTATTTAGCAGCACAATACTTCATTGGGTTTCCATCAAAGCGAATATATTACAGCTAGCTTCTTTGGACAAAAAGCCGAAAACCATTACTCGTCCTTCACATAAATCTTGAGTTAATTACCAAATTAACAAAACCATAAGCAGTTAATCAAGATATATTTATGCAGTGATTACCAAATCACCTAATTTGAACTTTTTGCTCAGTGGTTAAAAACCAACGGTGCCGACATGCCTACTGTGTGAAAGTTTTAGGATTGAAGTTTATTGATTACAAAAGAAAAAGGACGAGTAATGTGACCACATATGGTCGGTCCCATGCACGTGGCTGGAACGATTTGCTGATTTACGTGTGCAGTGGAAAAAAACAAGGATTAAGAGATACCAATAGATCGATGGATTTTTTTTTTTTAAATATCAAAACTTGATTTCATTAAATTATAGCAAGAAACTCTCTTCTTAAAAAGCAATAAAAAACTATTGAATTTACATGGGAGAAAAGAGATACACAAGCTGATATATTTCTAACGAACCACAATACCCGGACAAAGATTAAAAAAAAAAAACTAGTACTAGAAAATAGATAAAGAGGTATAAAGATTCTAGAGATAGTGAATTTCACTACGAAGATAAGTCACTCGAACTAACGGAAAACTAACCGATAATTTCACTACAAAACTCGATGAAATTGGATTGCGACCTGCAACCCCAGAAAAAAACCCGCTTTGTTTTTACATTAGAGGGTTTAGGCCAAGAAATCTCGTAGAATGGAACAATGGAAACTGGAGTGGTGATGGGTTTGTGAGGCTGAGGTGAATGAAATTGTTTGACTTTGCAAGAAGATCCGAAGCCAGCGAATCAGAATGCTTAAGGACTTGTTTGCAGACATGTATGATTTCCAGAAGACGAAGAGGAGAAAGAAAGAAAAAAATTATTAAAACCTTCTAAATCAATTAGAAGGTGATTTAGAAGGTTATATAGTTATGGTGTAATTGGTTTAATTTATTGTTTGATTCGTTTTAGTGGTTAATTTACAATAAACCAATAACAACCGAATTTTGTGTGTAAACACGTTGCGAACTTTGAATCGAAGGTAAATAAGTTTCAAAATTTTGATATGGGTGTAATTAGGTCCGAAATTTTGTTTTAGGAGAAAAATTGCACTAGACCAATAGTATGGATGGAACTGATGTTATATGATAGTTCCGAGCGAGAAATATGTCGATAACCCCATTACTATCGTAAGATTACTGTATTTTATCAAAACAAGCATTGCTCCCCCAAAGTCAATTTTGAAGCGTGTCGGCACAGACCTCCTTTAGACTTTCGAAGTTAAGAGATTACTTAGTCGAGTTTTATGTATGATTTATTTGAGGGTTTCGAAGAGAATTTGGGGAGAGATATCCACCGTTGATTGAATCGAAATCGAGCACAACCGTTGATTTTGATTCGGAACTTACTTATCTTCACTTTCCTTGTCATCTCCTTGCATCTTTGTTTCATCATCAATTTGGCTTTTGGTACCTTCACAAACTTCTTTACGTATTTGCATCTTCCATTTTCTACAAATTAGAGACAATGAAAAAAAGTAAATTAAAAATATTGTTACAAAAACCTAATATTAGAGGTAACAAAAAAAGGATACCCTTTTGAGCAGCTTCTTCTTCTAGGCTTGTGTTATTTAGCAGCTGCGTATATAATGTAAATTTGCAAAAGTAAGTTATTTTAATGTGTAATAAATATGTCTATTATTGTTGTAAGTTCGTGTGTGTAATATAATTAACATACCTTAACTAAACTGTCCATTCTTTTTCTCATTCTTCTCTGTATGTATCCTCTCGAACACTATTTAACCAATAAATGGTTGAGAACTTCCAGTTACAAGAATACAAATTTTATATATGTTTTTTTTCTGAAAAGAATTTACCACTAATGTACCTTAATATGGTATTTAACGTATGCGTAGAAATTTAGTAAGTTCCAAACCGTTTTGTCTAGTCTCTTTCCTTCAACGTGCCGTGAAGTAATATCTGCAATAAGAAGAATTGATTGAAATTCGTCCATATAATACTAATTAAAGAAATTGAATTAATTTAACAAACATATAAAAAGAAACAAAAATGTACCAAAAGATACAAAACCAGAATTGGTGGTTAAGTCTTGGACCGGTTCTCCTCTAAGTTGGAGAGGAGGAATTGGTGACCAACTACACTGTGGTGCCTTTCCCATTTCCTTTTGGCTTCCCACTTCCACTAGTTCCTTTTCATTGTCCAATATTTAATGTTTTCAACATAAAAACAAAAAAAAAGATAAAATTTGACCCAAAAAAACATTAGTGTGTTAATGCATATTTCTCTTACGTACCTATTATGAAATTGTCTTTGAATCACAAATGTATGATGTATCTATCCATTGTAATTGTACCTGGAAGAATGATGTGGCAATGACCACATCCGAATTATCTTTAAAATTCATTGGAAACACCGCCGTAATTTTCTCCGTCTGAAAAAAAACATTCAAGATAGTTAAAAATTTATTCGAGAAATTTTTTGACGTCGATCGGTGTCTATATATGAATCATATTATTTAGTTGGATGTAACTCAAATAAATAAAAACAATGCGGTAAAATAATAATAAAATAAAAATAGGGAAGAAACCTGTTTAAAGACGTAGAAAGGTTCACTTGGGTGATAAACAATCCTGATAGGCTTGTTGTTCATCGCTCGTGAATCATCTTGAAAATTCAAATTTCTCAGCATCTCTTTAAGTTGGCTACTTAATACTAACGCTTGTATTTCAGAAATCCTTGTAATGATTTTAATCGCTTCTGCAGTTGAAAAGAGTAAAAATTAATGAAGAAAACAAACTTATAATTAAGAAAATATACATTATAAGCTTACCTTTGCCACGTGGAATATTATCAAGGTGAAGCCCAAGGGTCAATTGAAACCCTAATCTTGGTGGATCAACAATATCAATCACACCTACTGCAATATTCTTAATCACCTCATAAGTGTGACTTGAAATCTCCTTCAACGTCACTGCTCCTTGTGTCTCAAGCAACGTCGACGTCGATACATGCACAATATTTGGATCCGAAACCGAGTACTGGATGCCAAAATCATATATTTGATATATGTAACAGTAAATATAGTCGAATAAGCAAGAAAAATATTATAAAAAAAGGAAGACCCAAAAATATACCTTGATGTGATATTGAATCGAACCAAACTCGTGGAAATGTTGATCGACCTCGACAGGTTTTTCAGCACTGCCATGGATTTAAGGACAATGAAACATTATATTACTCTTTAGTGGACCTTAATTGTGTTATAATGTTCCACACTAGAAGTGGAGATGAGTCTAAAAAACAATTCATAAATTATATCGATCTCTCCACTTACTATCAATTGATTTTGAGTTGAAAATCCATGTTTACTAAAACTTTACAATCAATATCAAATCAAATCAAATCATCTTGAATGAAGCTAAACCGGAAAAAGATTGTTAGCTAAGGTGATTACTAAAACGGAAAATGAAATTGTACCGGAGAATAAAGAGAGAGTGGCTTACCAATATATCTTGAGGAGTGTTTCTTTCAACGTTGGAGATGCTCTTTCGAGATATGCCATTCTTGAAACAGCTCGGAAGAAACTTGACGGTACAATAATTATAATTTATAATCTTTTCTGTAATCAATTTATTATTTATAGTTATGTGCTCATTGCACATATATCTGTGTGTGGGAGACTAAGTGCGGTTTTTTTTTTTTTGTATGTGTGTTGGTGAATTATATTGGAGGTTGAGTAAGATATCAGTTTTAATTTGCAATCATGTTTGTCTGGTTTCTAAGCAAACATTTAGCTTGCGATTTAAAACCCCAATATTGTGGATCTACCTTTGAGCCCGATCTAAACATAGGCCCGTTGACAAAGAGTTTTAACGCTCTATCAGCCGTCAGATTAAAGATGAGGAATCCGATAGACGCCGATTCGCACAGTCGCATAATAACAAAGAAGGAATCTGATGTTTTTTTTTTTTTGTTTTTTTTTTTATTGGGATTGGAAAACGGAATCTAACAAAGAGCTAACATGAGTTTTTTTTTTTCTTTTCTTCCAAAAACTTGGATTACATCTTAAATAATTAAACCATGGAAAATTTTATATGATAATTAGATTCATATATTTTCCCACTGATCTTTATTTCTTAGCTAGAAGGGTGTATTGTGTTAGAAAATATCAATGATTGTTTTCCTCTTCTTCTTATGTGGACCTTATCATTAAAAAGCAATACTTAAAATGTAATCCAAGCTAATCCAATGAACATTAAGCGTCGGTTTCACACGAACCGCAAGCTTTTGACTTCACCAACATATATCACCCCCACGTATTAATTCACCATTCTTCTTTATTCTCCGTGTGGTTTACTTAGGCGTAAAAGAATGGTCATTGTAGAGCCATATATGATACAGAGATACAATTAAGATTTCCTTATATAGTAGATTGATGCATTATTTTAAAAAAAAAATTAGTAAAATGTGTCCGCTATCTATCTTTGTTATGATGACCATCAGTATTGGAATTGATTTTGATAATACAACTCGTAAGATAACCCATTGAACTCGTACCCCCAACTCTTTTTTTCTTGTAAGTTAAAAACAGATAATTAATCATAGTCACATAAAATATACATATGCTAAGATAGTATCACGTCTATTCGATTTGTTTTAATTATATATCTATAGGTATTCTGAATTTGTCAACATATACGAAAAATTCAAAGCATATTAAATTTAAACATATATTGACATAAAAGTTCAACAAGTTGTAATGTATAGGATAAAGTAATTAAAATATTACAAGTTTGCTAATTAAAAATGTTTAGTCAACGGCAACGAAGTGTGCACTCATAACGAGATTACCTACCGTGCGCCAAACAAAAGCTTAATCTCATCTACAAAAATATCTCACGTTAAATCTTAACGGTTAATTCCTTATTTAACGAATTTTTATTTCACTTTCAAGGGCACCCAATCAGAACTTAGCTGAGAGAAACGCGTCTCTCAGATTTCAATCCTTCACTTTCCCTTTTTTTTTGTTTCCCTTCAGAAAAACAAAAAAATTGGGAAATTCGACGTTTCCTGGATTGTTGGATTGGATTCTTGTTGAATTCGATATGGGTATTTGTTGTTGATGTTAATCCTTGTTAAAGTTTTGAATTTTTTTTTCCCGAGAAAATTCGAGATTTTTCCGGTTCGTCAATCCGAGAAAAAAGGCTGAAATTTACTACGTAAGTTAAAGCTTTCTCATTTCCAGTTTTATGATTTTAGTTTCGGATCTCGATTCTTGATCCAAGCGTTGACTTCTTCGGATTTGGTGGTTCAGGGTTTCTTAGATTCATATTTGCATTCTGTTTCGTAACAGGATCAAACTCAAACCTTTGAATCAATCGCTAGATTGTGGGATCCAGAGTTTTGGAGCGAAATTGAGGTCAATGGTTGTTAGGGTTTATTAACGATTCAGGTTGATTGGTATTTGAGATGAGTTAGGAAACAAAGATCTCTCTATCTTCTCCATATTGTACAACTTGGGGTCTAGTTTCCATAGATTGATATTTTTAAGATTTGCTATGGATACGGTTCGTGGAGAGGGTAAAGAAGCTAATGGGTGTGAAAATAAGGCTATTGTTAGTCTAGATAACAGTCAAACTGAAGATCTAATCTCTGAGGAAGAAGAAAGTAGTGAGTCACAATGTTTATTGCCTCCAAGAAAAGGAGGGATGTCGAGAAGCACTGACAAGATTAAGAGGACTGTGCAGTGGAATGACAACAAAGGAGACAATCTTGCTGAGGTTTTAGTTTATGAACCAAGGTAATATGATCCCTAAGAAACATAATCTCTGTAGATTGTTATGTTATCTCAAGTTTTTTTTCACCTAATTTTGAACTCGTTGGGATTCTGTTCTCGCTTATTTGGTCTAGGTTTGGTGCTTAGATGTTAATGATATCGCAAATGCAGGATCCATATTGTAAACCTTAGGAGTGCTTTTTTTATTTTTGACTGGTGACCTTTTTGTTTAGGAATGGTTTCAATAGAAAAATTCTTATAGTTGCTTAAGTCGTTTCTCATGATTTGTCAGCAGTGACCTGGAACTCGTTGGGTGCCTACGAGAAACAGTTAGGCTTGCCTTTGTAATGTAGCTGATTGCAAATTTCTTTAGCGTTTGTGCACCTATCTGTGGTAACAGTTTAGTGCACGTACTAGTCAAACCAAACCTGTAAGCCTGTTTCTCACTTCATTTTGGGGATTGTGGGATCTGAATTTAGGCAAAGAACCCTGAAGATAACGTACTTACTACACCTTTTTCATTTTACCTGTCTAGGAACATTAACGAATACCATTGGAAAAGCTTGTAGAAGTTAGATTATTGTTGACATCTTTTTGATGTTCCATATTGGTAGTCCCTCTATTATAGCCTCCAATAGAGTATTTATCTTCTGTTTAAGAACTTACGCTCTTACATTGTTGTTTGTTCCCTTGGCAATTGAAAACAACTATATATCTTACGTATGTCTCCATTTTTTTGCTTGCAGCGAAGTTAGCGATACAGATGACGATGATTCAGATTCCTGCATCTGCACAATTATGTAGTCCTCAGATCCGCTATCCATCACCATTTAACATGGAGTTAACAATGAGCTCGTCCTTGTATCTGACTTCTTTTCAGAAATCATTTTTGTGAGGAAAGACGAACCAACTTAAGCAAGTGACATCACAATCATGTAACTGTCTGATTTTGTGCTCAAGACTTCTGACAAGAAGCCAGACAAAGCAAGGGATGTAGACTCATAAGCTATATCAGATCGTCTCATCTCAGTGACAGGAGTGTGAGTATATAGATTATTACTGCCCTATTGTTCAATAGAGGCTGATCTTCAAATCGAAGATCTTTGAGTGCTGTTTGATTTGACAGGTTTTGATAGTAAACTATGTATGTCTTTCTGCAACATACACGCTTGTTAAGTTGTAAGTATATGCAGCAATTTAATATTTTTTCCTCTTCTTCTAGTAGTTGTAATCCTCACCGACTCATAAGCAGATGCAAAAACTTTGAAAGGTCACAAGTTTTTCGAGATATAGTTGAAGACACAACCAGTGGGAAAATTAAACCCGAAAAGGGGAAACTGATGCAAACCTTTATCCATACACACAAAAGAATCAGAAATGCTACAAAGACAAACAAAAAAAAAACACACTTTTTCCATTCTTCTTCACGTTTGTGAAACCTTTACCTGTTCTCCATGTTGGTGATATCCACAATTGGGGATCTATTCGACGAACCATTCCCATGAAAAGTCTTTGGTGAGGCTAACCAATTGGAAAGGCTAGTATTGACGATTATCTCCTTCAGTAGTGGGTTTGCTTGATCATCCGTATCCGCTTCAACATTCTCTTTCATTTCTCGTTTGAGTTTCACCGGCCTTGCTTTAACCGCTTTCCACTGAGCAAGATTCTCCACTGGATTCAAAAGAGGAGTCACGTCCTGCTCCTTCTCTTCTTCTTCGTCTTCATCATCAGCATCATCTTCATAGTCGTTTTCATCATCTGTGTAATAGTCTTCATCCTCCAAATCACTCTCTCCATAACCCATTTCATCGTCTTCATCTTCAAAACTATTCACGCAATTGTGGTACCTATAGTTTGAAGGATACACTGATCTACTGCTTAGATCCTCTGGTTTTTTATCGATAACTGAGGATCCCTTGCTTCTTTCTCCTTTTCCCTCTTCATTATCACTGCAATCATTCTCAAATCTTGGTGTTACAATAGGTTCATAGGTTTGTACATTCAAGTCAAATCTGACTCTCTTCCTCGTCTTCTTAGACACCTTCTTCTTCTCCTCCTCCTCCTCCACCTCACCCCTGACACAGCAAACATAAAACAGCCATTTTAACTGATAATCTCTGCTAATACCGGGTTTCATTTTGGCTTTTCATAACCGGTTATCAGATTGGTGATCTCAGATAAAAAAAAAAGTTTCAGTTTTTAAATAAATCCAAGTCCTTATGAACATTGTAAACGGAAGAAACACTGACCTGAGGTTCGAATTGGAGATCTTTTGAGGGTTATCTACAAAAGTACTGAAATCTGTGGGATCTGAAGAATGTAGAGGCTCGTAGCTACAGATTCTCTGCAAGAAAAGTCAGGGTTCAAATCAGAGTAATGAAAAAAAACCTAAACTTTTAAGAGAGGTAAACAAGAAAGAGTGTTCTTTTACTTATTGGGGAAAATAATACTAAAAAAAATCTTACTTGATCTCGAGGAAGGATCTTCCTGATGGAGTTTCTGCGTTTTTTGTTGGAAGAGAGACCGAAACAACCCATAAAACATCCCATTTTTGGTGATGTTTCGGTTTTTGATTCTTGAGAGGAAGAAGAAGAGTACTAGAGATGCTTTTTAGTTTATTACTTTGCCTCGTTGGTATGTTTGAAATAGAAATAGGAACGTTGGGATTTCAAACGGATGAAAGTGACGGTGGGCTCACGGAGTTTATGCCGTAATTTATTTTTATTTATTCTTTTAAGAAGATGAGACAAATACAATTATTGGATTCCTCTTTTGTTTTTAAATTTGTTTTAATTTGTGCCAAGTAAATATTTTTCATTGTGCCAAATAAAAGCATTTATTTGTTTCTACTTTCTATGCATATCCAAAGCAAGATCATAGTGAATATAAGCGCCATAACAAAAAAATAAAAGAAATTTTATGAAGTGACTCGACGTAAAAGAATAAAATGAAGTGACTTTAAATAGTTATATTTTCTTAAATTAAAAACATTTACTTGTTTTTCAAAAATTTAAATCCAGACTCAAAATGATTTATGTTGTGGGCCTTGCGGCTCATTTTAAGCAATTTTCGAAGTAATAATATGCTTTTGAGGTCTGTTAAGACAAATTTTGTTCGGCCTCCGTTATGATCAAAAGGTTAAATATCGTGTGGCAAATATATATACTGGTATATAATAGTTTTGATTATATGAAAACAAAATTAAGTTAGATTTTAAGTGTTTTATTTTTATGACCAAAATATCACGCTATAACAATTTTATAACTTACTGTTTAAGGTTAAAATGTTTGGAATTTTCAAATCTATATGTATTTGAGCATCTTTGTACCGGTCCTTAATGAACTCCATTCCATACAAATATCTGAATTATTTTTCTTCTTGTTCTACATGTATTGTTTTTATAAAAATATATATATATATATATATATATATTTTTCTCTAAAATCTCAATCTTAACGAAATGATATTCGTAAATAAAAATCTTAAGAAGAAAATTTCACTTTTGAGAATATTGGAAACAAAGTCCAAAATTGGAGTCCATGCAAAATAATATGATCAACTGATACATACATCACATCGCACTCCTCAATTGGATATATATTTTTTAAAAATATCACACACCCTAACAAAGTTTACCAAATAAAATGTTAATTTTTTTTTCGGGCTATTGACCTCCGAAACATGAGCTTGGATAGCTTAATACTCGATTCCTTGGCTTGATCCGACATTGTTCCTAATTGATTTTATGATTTTACACTTTAAATTTACGCTATATGTATAATTTTTAACACATGTAATTTAATTTTCTTGTTAAGTGAGTGTAGTATTGAAACCGTAGAAACTTTGTTTACTGTATAAGCTCGATAAATTTTGAGGAAAAAAGTAAGCATGTCGAAGATTGCTTTGATGAGTTCAATTAAAGATATGATTTTTTTTTTTGCCGATCAAATTCTTCTCTTTCTATATAACAGTAGTAACGATTCTTGAGTACAAAAATACCAAGAATTTTATCACCAAATCGAAGCTTCAAAATGATATAACATTTTTCTTCTCAAATAATAAGGTCATTTGATCCTTAATCTTTTCATACATATGTTTAACATATCACGATATCTACATTTTTGAATAAAACCGTCCGTACAGCCTGTCTAATGCACTATTTAGCTCGAAGTCTGAACTTTATCTAGCATGAGATATTGACCGTCCGATATTGACCACTATAACCGTACACCGTCCAATATTATATTTCTTGTTCAAATGTCTATCTCCTTTACACTTGAGAAACTCCTTTTTTCCCATATTAATGATAACAATAAAATTTCGTTTACTATTTATTTTTTAAAAGTAGAAACACTAGTCTATTACAAATTTCTTTAACTATTTTAAATCTCACAATGGGCTATTACATAAGACAAGAAAAAAATAATAAACGAAGCTAATATTGAAAAGTCTACTCTTTTTTTTTGTTTTAGTCGATCTCTTTCACTAACTTTAACCCAATTGGCCGCTCTATTTTCCAAAGACTGTATTTTTTTTTTTTTTTTTTAATCTCTCTCACCCAATTTCACAAACCCGAAACCCTAATTTTCTCGGGACACTGAAATTTTTACAGCTTCTTTCCTCTTCTTCACCGGGGAGATTTGTCGGTGTTGAATCTAGGGTTTTTGGGTTATTACGGAGGGTTAAAGAGAGAAAGCCTCGCAATGGAATCAGATCAGGGAAAGCTCTTTATCGGCGGGATTTCATGGGATACCGACGAGAATCTTCTGAGAGAGTACTTCAGCAATTTCGGAGAGGTTTTGCAGGTCACTGTGATGCGAGAGAAAGCTACAGGTCGTCCTAGAGGATTCGGATTCGTCGCATTCTCGGATCCTGCTGTTATTGATAGGGTTCTTCAGGACAAGCACCATATCGATAATAGAGATGTAAGCAAAATTTGTATTTTCTCGTTGTTTCTGAAATGGGTTTAATAGTTTTGAATTTTTTTAGTAATTGCCAACTCTCTTCTGATTAAGTTGGCTGTAAAAATTGATGCTTTGATTCTTGTTGTTGTCGAGGTTTTATTGTCATGTTTGATGGATTTTAAGTTGTGTAACGTATTAGGTTGATGTGAAGAGAGCAATGTCTAGAGAAGAGCAGAATCCTGCTGGGAGATCAGGGAATTTTAATGCTTCTAGGAATTTTGATAGCGGAGCTAACGTTCGGACTAAGAAGATATTCGTGGGAGGTTTGCCTCCCGCATTAACATCAGATGAATTTCGTGCTTACTTTGAAACTTACGGTCCTGTGAGTGATGCAGTCATTATGATTGATCAGACTACACAACGTCCTAGAGGATTTGGGTTTGTTTCTTTTGATTCAGAAGATTCAGTTGATCTTGTTTTGCACAAGACTTTCCACGATTTGAATGGTAAACAAGTAGAAGTTAAACGGGCTCTTCCTAAAGATGCTAACCCTGGAGTAGCCAGCGGTGGTGGTCGAGGCAGTGGTGGAGCTGGAGGGTTTCCGGTCTATGGTGGTTCTGGTGGAAGTGGCTATGAGGGTCGTGTGGATTCCAATAGATACATGCAGCCTCAAAACACTGGTAGTGGTTATCCCCCTTATGGTGCTTCTGGGTATGGTACTGGTTATGGTTATGGAAGCAATGGCGTAGGTTATGGAGGTTTTGGTGGGTATGGTAATCCAGCTGGTGCGCCTTATGGGAATCCTGGTGTCCCGGGAGCTGGGTTTGGAAGTGGTCCAAGAAGTTCATGGGGCGCTCAAGCACCATCGGGTTATGGTAATGTGGGTTATGGAAATGCAGCTCCGTGGGGTGGTTCTGGTCCCGGTTCAGCAGTGATGGCTCAAGCTGGTGCATCTGCTGGATATGGCAGTCAAAGTTTTGGCTACGGTGGAAATGATTCCTCTTATGGGACTCCATCTGCCTATGGTGCAGTAGGTGGGCGATCTGGAAATATGCCTAACAGCCATGGCGGTGGTGGCTATGCGGATGCTTCAGATGGCTCTGGAGGTTATGGGAATCACCAAGGGAACAACGGGCAAACCGCTTATGGTGGAGGTTATGGGAATGGTAGGCAAGCTCAACAACAGTGATTGAAGAAGAAAGACTACTACAATGTGGTTTTATCGTTGACCTTGAAACCTCCTCTTTCCACCTTAATGATGTCACGTCTGGGGCGGTTTGACCAGGAGGTCGACCTATGCTGGATTATCTCTTTTGTTAGTTTCTCAATAAGTTGTTTTCAGGCAATTTCGGATACTGCTAGTATTTCCTATGAAGTTGTAGTTTTTAAGTTTGCGTGCTTAATTATATTTGTCGCTTTGGAATTGTTTCTTTCTCTATCCTCCTAGTGTTTGTGTTTAACGATACATCCTCCAGATTATCATCATTCATCTTCCTTTGGTTCATTCATCATTTTGAATAATCCATTCCAGATTCTTGCTTTTGCATCTCCTCTGTTTAGGTGAAATTATTTGCTCGGTGTTCAATGGAATCTAAGAAAGGTGTTTGGTAGAACAAGAGCTGTAATAAACCACTTTGAGATTACAATGTCTGCGCTTGCGTTGTTACAAGAAGGTCGTGTTGGCTAGTAGAGGAAACTTAACTGTCCCAAAATCCTTAAAATATTGTATTTTTGACAGACAAAACCTAACAAAACTGGTCTGTTTGGTCGCTGTTCAAACTTGTGCAAAGTTCCATGAGAAGTAAGGATCAATGTTCTCTCTTTAGCATCTTTGTTTTTCCTCCTTTAAACTAAAAACGATTTAACTAGAAAGATATCCTAGGATGACCAACGATGTTTCAAATCCAAACCGCTTCTTCTTCTGCCGGTCTCCGAATCCTTCTCTCTCTCACCTAGGCCTGTCAATTTTGATCCGCACTACGGACCCCGCGGATTTTGACCCGCAGCAGGACGGATTTGAGCTCAGTAAAATAAACCACTTTTTCTGCGGGTCGAGCCCCGCGGGTAACCACACGTGATATTTAGTATTATTTTTATTTTTAGCTATAGATTAGTCGGCCTTCTCATCTTTTGACTTGAACACTTGGATTAGTCGGCTTTCTCACTAACTCTAATTTTAGGCCCAACAAATGGTCGAGTCCACAATTATTAAAAAAAAAAATCGATTTCCCTAAACTTAAAACCAAAATCGATTTCTCTAATTCCCTCACCCTAACCTAAAACAAAATCGACTTCTCAACTCCAGCGATTTCGATCCCAGATCTCCAATCTCACACTCACTCTCAGCCGCTCCTCCCGGCGGCGTTATATCCGCCGACGTCGGCTTCTGTAAACGACGAGACGACCATTTCTATATGTACTCATCTCTCTTTCTTCACTGCTCGACAAAACCATATTTCATAGCTTTTGTTTTTAAATATTTTTAAGAGAGCTGATTAGGGTTTTAAGGTTTTATAGGGGTTTTCTGGGAATTTGATTTGTTGAAGTCAATTCTTCAATTTTATGGGTTTGAAATCAAATGCAAGAACTTTTTTTTATATGTTCACGTTATTTACCTTTTTCTACTCCACGAGACATCACGTTAATAAAAATATTTATGTTTGTGTTAAAGGTTCATATCTTACTTAGTGGCTTGGTTTTGTGTATATTATATTTGATTGAATGTATATATATTGACTGGATTTTAGTTCCTAAGAGTATTCTTGTTTAGAAAATATATATGAATTGAAAATAATTCGACGATGGTAATATGGATTATAAGTTTATAGCATGGTTTCTTTGCTGCTGTGAGTGACATTCACTTTAAGCTCAATATATTCGTTCTTAATTTGTATTGGATTAGATATTGATCAATTGGAAAAAAACTTTGATGTATATGTGGATCGGATGCAATTTTTATATACGAGTAAACACTTGTTCTACCTCAAAGCATAATTGAGAATATCCTTAATTGTCTTTCTATTAGAGATGCAATAAGAACAAGTGTTTTATCTAGCAAATGGAGATATAAATGGTCTGTACTCACTTGGAATCTTGAGAAAGTGTTTTCTTTTGTTTTCTCTCTTTAATCTATGAGATCGGTGAATGTTTGTTCTGTTTTCAAATCCAAGTGAGCTATCATCATCAAGTTTTCAGGTTTTGTAATAACTCAAGGTGTATGATATGTTTCAGGTTTGGTAAACAGAGTCAGTAGAGGTTGAATCTGACAAAGGAAAACGTCGTCAATCACCTGAAAATGCCAATCAATCCAGCCAGAACCCTCCTACCCATGGATCGATCTCACCAAAAGATGGTGGTGATAGTCTAGAAGCTAAGAGTAAAAGGCAAAAAAAAAAGATTTCCAAGGTATGGAAAAACTTCATAGTCATTACAAAGGTTAGTAATGGTGTAGCTGAACTTAGAGCTCAGTGTAAGCATTGCTTCAAAGATTATGCATATGACTCACATAAACAAGGAACCACAATTTATGGTCGTCACTCATTGACTTTCCTTAGAACGCCTAAGAATGGTGATGTTAGTGATATGCTAGTTATATTGATCATGATCAATAAAAAAAGATTGATCAGGGTATTTTTTGTGATATGGTATCAAAGTGTATATTGATCATGATTTGCCTTTCTCCTTTGTTGAATATAGTAGAGTTAGGATGTTGTGGAAGTATTTGAATCTTGATGTGTCATTTATAAGTAAAAATACAGTGGCAACAGATATTTACAAGTTCTATGAGAATAAAAAAGAAAGGTTGAAGCTATAATTATCTGAAATTTCCGGTAGGATATGATTTGTTTCACATCTGATTTATGGACTGCCAAAACTGTTGAGGGGTATATGTGTTTGACAGCACATTACATAGGTAGAGATTGAAAGCTAAAGAATAAGATTTTTTCATTTATTGTTTTACCTCCTCCACGCTTGAGATTTTGAAAGAGTGGAGAATAGATAAAAAAATGTTCTCCATTACTCTGGATAATGCTACCAACAATGATACAATGCAAAACATTCTAAAAAGATAGCTGGTTTTAGAAGATAATTTGATGTGCAAATGTGAGTTTTTTCATGTAAGATGTGCTGCCAACATCCTTAATCTAATTGTTCAAAAGGGGTTGAAAGTGATTGAGACATCACTACATAAAATCAGAGAGAGTATCAAGTATGTTCAAGCTTCAGAAAGGCGTAGAAAGATGTTTGGTACTTGTGTTAACACTGTTGGACTTAAAATCAGAGCTGGTTTGGCACTGGATGTCCCTACAAGATGAAATTCAACTTTTAAAATGCTTAACAGAGCAATTCTCTACCGTGAAGCTTTTAATTATCAAGGTATGGATCCTAACTACACATATCTTCCAACAGAAACAGAATGGAATCTAGAGATTGACATTTGTGAGCTGCTACAACCATTTGATGAGATAACCAATTTGATCTCGGGTTCTACATATCCAACATCAAACTTGTATTTCATGCAAGTTTATAAGATTAAGTATTGGTTGCAAGTACATAAGAATAGCTCAGAGCCTGTTACACTTGATATGATTATGGCTATGAAAATACAATTTGATAAGTATTGGCATGAGTATTCTGATGTTTTCGCTATGCCTGCTGTACTTGATCCTAGAATAAAGATGACTCTTTTGGATTATTGTTTCTCAAATCTATCCGACACAACATGTGTAGAAAAAAAGGAAGTTGTGCGAGTTAAAATAAGTCAGCTCTTTGATGCATATAAGAGCACTTCTAATCCAACAAGTGAGAGCACTTCATCATAGCCGTCATGTCAACCATCCGCTCAAGAATGTTAGGATCATGAGTTTCATAGACATGGAAAGTCCATAATCAACTATGATGTAAGTCACATGTCTCTTGTAATTTGTCTCTCTTTTAGTGTTTAGATGTATATTTATGACTAATAAACGTTTCAATCATGTAGGACTTTCACAATTTCAGGAAAAAAAATGTGTATGCAAGTGGAAAATCAGCTTTGGATTTTTTTTTGAAGAACCAGATATAAACATCATGATGTTTACAAGCTTAAATGTGTTGGACTATTAGAAAGACAATGTCATGCGCTTTGGAGAGTTAGCAACCATGGCATGTGATATTCTCAGTATACCTATCACTACGGTAGCTGCTGAGTCCTCCTTTAGTATTGGTGCTAGAGTTTTAAGCAAATATAGAAGTTGTCTTCTTCCAAAAAATGTTCAAGCTTTGATTCATGCTCGTAATTGGATGCGGGGATTCATAGCATTTGACAATGGTAAGTTGTCTGAATTCTGATTTTCATTTTGCTTCTAAGTTCTGATATGAGTTATATGACAAGTTGTTTTTGATTTGTTTATTTTAAAGACTGAAATTGAAGGACTCCCTTTTGATAATGATAATTATCTTACAATTGATTATGTTATGGATTCAACTACGACTACGTAAGTATTTGTGTTTCCATAACTCCATTGTGGCTGATGACAGATGATGATAGATTAAACCACCAACTGAATCCATTGGTGGGCTAGTCGCTGATGATTGATGATGGTTTACCTTGTAATTTTCAGGTTATAAGTCATAAGTCATAGGAATGTGGTTTTTTGTGCAGCTGCAAGCCTGCAAGTGAGTAGAAGTCCCTACAAGTACAAGTAGTCCCAAAAATAGAACCAGACCATGAATTAACAGTTAGGTGTAAATGTGTAATGGTTTTGGATTTAATGGTTTTATTTTGATCTTTGCAAGACTTGATTTTACAAATTTTTGTGCAGCTGCAAGCATGTTTGTAAGTTGTGTGTGTTTAATTAGAATTTGAGATCATTAGTTTGTAAAGTTTAAAACAAGTGATTCATCAATGCGGGTTTTATACGGGTTTTATGCGGGTTTTATGCGGGCTATTTAGCGGTTTTACGGGTTTTTAGTCATTTTTTATTTCGCGGATAACCCGCGGGTCCCACAGGTTTAAGCGGGGCGGGTGCGGATTTACTAAAAAAACACCTGATCTTTATACGGGACGGTTCGGATTGGCCAAATATATTCAATGCCCGCGGGTTGATGGGTTGCGGATCGCGGATCGACCCGCTTGACAGGTCTACTCTCACCCTTGTTCATAAGAAGTTATCTTCTCTGATTCATTACAGTTTTTACAAGTCCTGCTGTTTGGTAAAGAGATAGTTGGACATGACTTGCAATATGATTTATTAAGTTATGAAAATACTGCTGGTCTAATTGCGGCTAAAATAACACTTTTGACAAGTGAGCAAAGCAATATACAGTGTAGTAGTTTTTTCCTAGTCATCTATGTGAAACCTTTTTTTTTTCTTCAGTTTGTGATATACCTTTTCTTTCCATACATATATATATATATATATATATTATTAGATATATTATATATATATTAGATTTCGTGATCATTTCCAGGTCGACCAAAAAGTATAAAACTAGCCGCCGATCTATAATTTGTTGTTTTTTTTTTCATTTTTTTCATGATTTCACTAGATTCTTTCAAGACCGATAGAGGAAATCACCATTATAAAAGTTGTGTTTTTCCTTTTTATTTACAAGAATTAAACGTAGTGGTCGTCTGAAGATTTAGTAGCATCTAATCTATAAAGAAATAGTAACAAAAAATGGTAATATTATGCTGGCAACTATCTATCAAGTACATATATATATGATTTTACAGATGAGATTTGGATGGACAAAAATTTACTAGAAATAGGGAATTTGCTAATTCTAGTATATTTTTTTGGTGAGTTATCCTAAGTTTACTCACATCCTCTCTGATTTCTCAATACAGAAAAATTTGCTGTCGATTAGCTTTTTCCAACTTGTCGCCTTCCTCTTCAGTTTCTCTTTTTTCTCCTGTTTTTATTTTTATGTTTGCCTTATAATAACACGAGAAATGTCTTTTCCTTTCCTCTTTCCTCTCTCATTGAGTAATCTAATTTCATAAAATCCCGTAAAGTTTTCCCTACCACCCTCTCCTCCTCCGCCATGACCCATCATCACCGGCGAGAGTCCTTCTCTGTAACCCCCTCTAACATGGGAGGTTCCACGGTGCTTTGTCCTAATACCGACCTTCTTTGGCCATTTGGGAAGCTTGAAGGGCTTGATCGAGATGATATTCGTGAGACGGCTTATGAGATCTTCTTCACAGCTTGCCGGTCATCACCGGGTTTTGGAGGTAGGACTGCTCTCACGTTTTACTCTAACAACAATAGCAACGACCATCATGGAGACGGAGGAGGAGGAATAGGATCCGGTGGCTCACCTGGTGTTGGGTCTGGATTTGGGTTTGGGTCTTCAGGGAGGAAAGAGGTGGTGACGACCCCGACAAGCCGGGTGAAACGGGCTTTAGGCTTGAAGATGCTTAAACGGTCTCCGTCTAGGCGAATGTCGACGATAGGGACGGCTGGAGGAACTGGAACTTCTCTATCCCCCGGTGGCGGGATGAGTAGTAGTTCCGGACATATTAGTCCTGGAGCCGGGTTCTTGACTGTTCCGCCTTCTCGGCCTAGAAGACCATTGACCTCGGCGGAGATCATGAGGCAACAAATGAAGGTGACAGAACAAAGTGACAGTCGGCTTCGAAAAACCCTGTTGAGAACGCTTGTTGGCCAAGTAAGTTAATCGCTTGCTTGCTTCTTCTACAAGTTAATGTAAACGTTGAAATGCCTTGACACAATACCTTAATTGTCTTCTTTTTAAAAAAAAAATCTACAGACGGGTCGACGAGCAGAGACGATAATCTTACCGTTAGAGCTTCTCCGACATTTGAAAACATCAGAGTTTGGTGATGTAGACGAGTACCAACTCTGGCAACGACGACAACTCAAAGTCCTTGAAGCTGGTCTTCTTCTTCATCCATCGATTACTCTAGACAAAACCAACAACTTTGCAATGCGTCTAAGAGAAATTGTCAGACAAAGCGAGACAAAACCCATTGACACAAGCAAAAACTCAGACACAATGAGAACACTCACCAACGTCGTAGTGTCTTTATCTTGGCGTGGCACTAATGGAAATCCAACTGATGTTTGTCACTGGGCTGACGGTTACCCTCTCAACATTCATCTTTACGTTTCTTTGTTGCAGTCAATATTTGATGTCAGAGACGAGACATTGGTGCTCGATGAGATCGATGAGCTTCTTGAGCTGATGAAGAAGACTTGGTCAACATTAGGGATCACACGACCGATACATAATCTGTGTTTCACTTGGGTTTTGTTTCATCAGTACGTCGTGACGTCACAAATGGAACCAGACTTGCTCGGCGCTTCTCACGCTATGTTGGCTGAAGTTGCCAATGACGCTAAGAAGCTTGACCGCGAAGCCCTCTATGTGAAACTATTAACCTCAACACTGGCCTCTATGCAGGGATGGACCGAGAAAAGGTATTGAATTTTCTTGCTAAGCCAAAAAACACATAATTACAAAATCTTTGAACTTGAATGTGATTGTGGTTTTTTTAGGTTATTGAGCTACCATGATTATTTCCAAAGAGGGAATGTGGGATTGATAGAAAATCTTCTGCCATTGGCATTATCATCGTCGAGGATCTTGGGAGAAGATGTGACGATATCTCAAGGGAAAGGACAAGAGAAAGGTGATGTGAAATTAGTGGATTATTCAGGAGATCGTGTCGATTATTACATAAGATCGTCCATTAAAAACGCATTTTCTAAGGTAAAAACAAAATCTACGTTTGTGTTTTCATTTAATCTCTGTTTTTAGGGTTCTGAAAATCTTAGTTGCAGGTGATAGAAAACACGAAAGCTAAGATCGCAGCTACAGAAGAAGGAGAAGAAGCGGCTGGAACGTTGTTGCAGCTAGCTAAGGAAACAGAGGAGCTAGCGTTAAGGGAACGCGAATGTTTCAGCCCGATACTCAAGAGATGGCACTCGGTTGCTGCTGGTGTTGCCTCAGTGTCGCTTCACCAATGTTATGGGTCGATCTTGATGCAATATTTAGCTGGAAGATCGTTTATCTCGAGAGATACTGTTGAGGTCTTGCAAACGGCAGGGAAGCTCGAGAAGGTCTTGGTGCAGATGGTGGCTGAAGATTCAGAAGAATGCGATGACGGTGGAAAAGGACTTGTACGAGAGATGGTTCCATATGAAGTTGATTCAATTATACTGCGCCTTTTGAGACAATGGATAGAAGAGAAGCTCAAGAGAGTTCAAGAGTGTTTATTTAGAGCAAAGGAAACTGAAGTAGGTTTTGGAGATTTTACTTGTATTCCAAGAAACATTACTTTATCTTATGTTTTGCTTTCATTCTTTGTAGACGTGGAACCCGAAATCCAAATCAGAACCTTACGCACAATCAGCAGGAGAGCTGATGAAGCTAGCGAAGGATACCATCGATGAGTTCTTCGAAATCCCTATCGGGATTACAGAAGATCTAGTTCATGATATCGCTGAAGGATTGGAACAACTCTTTCAAGAATACACCACATTTGTAGCATCTTGCGGTAAGCAAAAAAATCAAAATCTGTCTACCACAACAATCGAATTTGTTATATTTAATTCTTGAAATTTTCAGGATCAAGACAGAGTTACATCCCTACATTACCTCCACTTACAAGATGTAACAGAGATTCAATATTCGTTAAACTATGGAAGAGAGCTACGCCGTGTACTACTCCCAACGAAGATTTCAAACACACCGCATCAGTGATTTCCGACGGTCACTATCCACGGCCATCCACAAGCCGCGGGACACAACGTCTATACATTCGTCTCAACACATTGCATTTCCTAAGCTCGCATATCCACTCCTTAAACAAAACACTCTCATTAAACCCGAGGGTACTTCCCGCAACTCGAAAACGTTACCGCCATCGAAACAACAATTCATCTTCGTATTTCGAGTTCACATATGCTGGAATCGAATCCGCTTGCCAACACGTTTCAGAGGTCGCGGCTTACCGTTTGATTTTCCTTGATTCGAACTCTGTATTCTACGAGAGTCTTTACATAGGAGAAGTCTCGAACGCGAGAATCAGACCAGCGTTACGGATCATGAAACAGAACTTAACATTGATGTCAGCGATTCTTGCGGATCGAGCTCAATCATTAGCGATGAGGGAGGTTATGAAATCATCATTCGAAGCGTTCTTGATGGTCCTTCTCGCCGGTGGATACTCCCGAGTGTTCTATAGATCGGATCACAGTCTTATCGAAGAAGATTTCGAGAGCTTGAAAAGGGTGTTTTGCACTTGTGGCGAAGGGTTAATACCTGAAGAAGTGGTGGATAGAGAGGCAGAGACAGTGGAGGGAGTGATTCAGCTAATGAGTCAACCAACAGAACAACTTATGGAAGATTTTAGCATCGTAACTTGCGAGACAAGTGGAATGGGGATGGTTGGATCTGGACAGAAGCTACCAATGCCTCCAACTACTGGACGATGGAACAGGTCTGATCCGAACACGATCTTGAGGGTTCTTTGTCATAGAAACGATCGTGTTGCTAATCAGTTCTTAAAAAAATCGTTTCAATTGGCTAAACGGAGGTGAATTGGAAAGAAAAAAAGAAGAAGAAGAAGAATTCGACTAAAAGGAATGTTTGTGTTGGTGAGAGATGTGAACTTGATTCGTTGTGTAAATGGCTTAAAAGTTTGATTTTCGAGTTTTGAGGCTGATTTGTAATTGATAAATTTATTCTCTTTTTTGTTGCATCGAGGTTGAAGAGAATTGTTTGTTGTTTACGAGGATAAATATTCGTTGATTCTTTTATTAGATGCGATTATAAATAGAAGTCTTATTTGTTTAAAGAGATTTTCTCCAAGAAAACAAGTTCTTGCGATGAATAGTTGAATATTGAGATTTTATGGGCCTTTAGCTCAATTCAGGTGAAGCCCATATAGTATTTTTCAATCTCAATATTTCGAAGATAAAAATATCAGTCAAAACCAAAACCCTATCCACTTTACCTAAACCTCCATTGCCTTCGTCTTTCTTCCACAGTCGCCCTACAATGGCCTTGCCTTTGTCTGGTACGCGCCACCTCACGCGCGCTCTCCTCTCTAACGCCACCGTAATGCCTCCTCCTCGGATTCGTTCCTCTGTTCACTGGGGTGAATCTCGGTTAGGTTGCTCGACTCGGTTCTTCTCAATTCGATGCGGAGCTAACCGGTCAGGCTCTGCTTACTCGCCGCTTAACTCTGGCTCTAACTTTAGTGATCGGCCTCCGACGGAGATGGCTCCTTTGTTTCCGGGATGTGATTACGAGCACTGGCTTATTGTTATGGATAAACCAGGTGGTGAAGGTGCGACGAAGCAGCAGATGATTGATTGTTACATTCAAACCTTAGCTAAAGTCGTTGGAAGGTAAAACCTACAGATTGTATATGTTATCGTCTTGTTCGCTGGTGAAATTGAGCAAAATGAATGAGAAAATCTAGGGAATAATGTTCTGATTGCTTTGGTGATGGGGTTTTAGGAGTTATTGGATAGTTTACTCTGTGTATTTGACTCTGTGTTTTTTTTTTTTGGTAGTGAGGAAGAGGCGAAGAAGAGGATCTACAATGTTTCTTGTGAGAGGTATTTAGGGTTTGGCTGTGAGATTGATGAAGAGACATCGACTAAGCTTGAAGGTCTTTACTTACACTTGTCTCTTATGTTAGCTAGTGTTTACAGATACTAAAGTATTGATTTGTTTACGACAGGTTTACCCGGTGTTCTGTTTGTGCTTCCAGATTCCTATGTGGATCCTGAAAACAAAGATTATGGAGGTAATTTTCTTGCTTATTATCTCAAAATGAAAGTCTTTGCTAGTGCCATTGACATTGCAATTGTTGAGTCTCAGTGCGTGTCTCTCTTGAAACATGAAATAAAAGATTTTATGAGTCCATCTTGGCAAAGCTAATGAGTCTTTTGGCTATGATTAGCTTTGAATGCTAATGGACTGACATCATCTATTTTCTCTTAGCCTATTTTTGAGCAGATAGTTAATTATATATCTAACTGCAGGCTGGTTTAGACGAAAACATATATTGCATGTAACTCTTGAGTGCTTTTCTCTTGGAAATTGGAACATGAAGACAATGTTATTGATTATCAGTCCATCTTGGCGAAGCTAATGAGTCTCTGGGCTATGATTAGCTTTGAATGCTAATGGACTGACATCAAATAGTTTTATCTTAGCCGACTTTTGCAGATAGTTAATATAATATCTACCTGCAGGCCGGTGTAGATGAAACATACATTGCAATCCTTGAGTGTTTCTTGCTTCAGTTAGTCCATTTTGGTGAATCTATTGTCCTAGTGTGCGCACTGAATTAATGACATGTCTAAGTGCAGACCGGTCGAGATGGTAACTATATAGCCACTAAGTGTTAGTGTGTCACTCCTCCTAACCATGGAAAAATAGCTCGTAGTCCATCTTGGTAAAGTTAATAAATCTTTTTGGCAAAGATTAGCTTTGAATGCTAATAGAATTATATCAGACTCGTCTCTTTGTCTATATGTTGGATTTAGAATAGCAACATGATTACCTTGGTTCAGATAAAGCATAGATGTAATTATAATAATTCGGTATAGAGATGATTGGAGATCTAAAGTATAAAATAATTTGTATAATCATGGACCAGAAGTCCATCTTGGCAAAGCTAGTAGCTTTCAGCCATTTCTAGTTTTGAATGCTAATGGACTCGCATCCATATTCCCTCTTTCTTGTGCTGTGCTTTTGATATTGGGGAAACATAGACTCAATCAAGAGAGATACACCAGCTTTACATTTCTCGAATTAAATATAAACAATGCTGAAGGACATTCACAGTGATCTTGAATTCTGATTTGTATATTCTTAATCGGTGTTGTTGACTTGCAGCTGAGTTGTTTGTTAATGGAGAGATAGTCCAACGATCACCAGAGAGGCAGAGGCGGGTTGAGCCACAGCCGCAGAGAGCCCAAGATAGACCGAGATACAATGACAGAACTCGATACTCCCGCCGCAGAGAAAACACAAGATGAACGGTAACTGAAGAAGGTATACATACACCATATGGAATCAAAGAAAAGCCAGTATGATGATGATGATAATGTTGGTGGTGATGATGTTGCTGCTGCCTCGAGAGGGCTCCGTATCCCTGTCCTTTGCAGTTAATGGACCTACTTTGGATATTGTTGAAATGCTAAGTTTTGATTCTATGTAACATTTTTATATAATAATGTAAATTGAGGTTTCACTCTTGTAGGAAAAGACATGGTGTACTTAGGTATCAAAATTAGTTTTCTTTTTAAGAACAAATAATGTTTTTGTCCTTGAATTCGTTTCCATTATTAATGTGGCAAATGGTGAATTTATTTTCATTATCAATCAGTAAGAATACAGAAGCCTGCAAAGAAACGATGATTACTCTTGTGTCATTTTGTGGAAAATACTTTTTATGACTTTGGGTTAAAAAAGAACAATATAAAAATAAAAGGGCGATCTAATGATTTCTCCAATAAATAAGGGGAAAATGAAAAGTAAAAAAGTTGATTTTAAAATCCAGCGGACAAAATCTGCTGTGAGGTTTTTTTTTTTTATAATCTCTCGCCCCCGAAAAAAAGTTGACGAAACTCTCTACCGGAGGCGCTAGTTTTCGCCGTCGGCGAGGCAATTTCATTTGCCGGAGGTGCGATGCTTCTCCTCCGCTTCTTTTTTTTTCTGTTCTTGTTATTTCATCTCTCAAGTTAAGCTTGTTTGTGCCTTCTCTTTGGGTGTATATAGCTGGATTAGTCGCGAAAGAATCACGATTGCTTCTTCATTTCGATGTATCCTTAGGGTTTTTGTGAGCTTATGATTGCTGAACTTGCTAGTAATTTAATGTCTGTGTGGTTAGTTGGCGTCAAACTAGGTTGTGGGGATTTTTCTACTTTGCGCCGTCTTGTTCTTTAGGTCGTGGATTACTACTTAATGCGAAGATTCAATTGGATCATAGTTCTAATTTATTCGTTCACCTTGAAGTTTCTAGCCAACCAATTAGGAAATGGTGTTGGTTTTTAGAGGCGCAACCATAGTTTCATGTTCAATCAGTTAGGGAACTTGCTATTTTGGTGGTTTGGAACTTGTAAAATGTGATTGAAGATCTATGAAATGATTGAAAAATTCTAAAATAGTATTGTGATAGCACATTGGTAGGTTGCTGTTTCTGTGTGTTTTCGCTCCATGTATCTAGTAATTTTGAAGTTTCTGGTAATGATATCTATGTTGCAAGATGCGAGGGAGTGGAAATTGTGAATTTAAATCATGAATTCAGCTGTGCATTTCCTTATACTTGTTTTATTTTCTCATTCTAATAGTTTATGATTTTTTTCGGGTGATGATTGTGCTCTCTTCTCATTATCTCAAAGGAATAATATTTTTTTTGTTTTTTTTTTTGTCAACCTATCTCAAAGGAATAATATAATCTGACTTTTCTTGTTGAGCAAGCAGGATGGACGAAGTTAATAAGCAACAGGAAAAGCCTGATGGACATGAAAAGCTGGTAAACGAAGGATCTGCTGCTCGAACAAGACCTACAAGCGTTGAGGAGATTAGGCTTAGGAGGAAGAGGAAAGAGTCCTTGGAAAATGTGAAGGAGGAAACTGTAGGAGCAGCTCAGTTACTGGGTAACGATCTTGTTGATAAGGCTTCTGAAAATCATGACTCTGAAAAAGGGCATGATAGATCCAAGAATTTGAGGTTTGAAGAGCGTGTTAAGGACAGTTCAAGAAAGAATGAAGATGCCATTTCTTGTTCTAGAGGAGAAAAACTAGAAAAACCCATGAAAGAGGACCCTGTGGGAGCAGTTCAGTTACCCGGTAAAGATCTTGTTGAGAAGGTTCCTGACTGTCATGAGTCTGAAAAAGTGTATGATAGATCCGAGAAACTGAGACATGAAGAGCTTGCTATGGACAGCTCAAGAAAGAAAGAAGGGGCTATTTCTAGTTCTAGAGAAGAAAGACTAGATATACCAATGAAAGATGATCCTGGTGAAGCAGCTCAGTTACTGGGTAACTATCTTGTTGAGAAGGTTTCTGACTATCATGCATCTGAAAAAGGGCATGATAGATCAAAGGAAGAGAGGCGTGAAGAACATGTTAAGGGCAGCTCAAGAAAGAAAGAGGACACGACTTCTAGTTCTAGGGAAGGAAAATCAATGAAAGAGGATCATGTGGGAGCAGCTCAGTTACTGGGTAATGATATTGTTGAGAAGGTTTCTGACTACCATGCGTCTGAAAAAGGGCATAATAGATCCAAGAAAGTGAGGCGTGAAGAACGTGTTAAGGACAGTTCAAGAAAGAAAGAAGACGCCACTTCTAGTTCGAGGGAAGAAAAATCAATGAAAGAGGATCATGTGGGAGCAGCTCAGTTTCTGAGTAATGATATTGTTGAGAAGGTTTCTGACTATCATGTGTCTGAAAGAGGGTATGATAGATCGAAGAAAGTAAGGCGTGACGAACGTGTTAAGGACAGCTCAAGAAAGAAAGAAGACGCCACTTCTAGATCTAGGAAAGAAAGAGTAATTAAACCAATGAAAGAGGAAGCTGTTGGAGCAACTCTTGTTGAGAAGGTTTCTGACTATCATGCTTCTGAAAAAGGGCATGACAGATCCAAGAAAGTGAGGCATGAAGAACGTGTTAAGGACAGTTCAAGAAAGAAAGAAGACGCTATTTCTAGTTCTAGAGAAGAAAAACCGATGAAAGAGGATCATGTGGGAGCAGCCCATTTACTGGGTAATGATCTTCTTGAGATTGTTTCTGACTATCATGTGTCTGAAAAAGGGTATGATAGATCCGAGAAATTGAGGCGTGAAGAGCGTGTTAAGGACAGTTTAAGAAAGAAGGAAGATGCTGTTTCTAGTTCTAGAGAAGAAAAACTAGATAAACCAAAAAAAGACGAGCCTGCTTCAAATAGAAAAAGGAAGGCAGAAGGAGAGAGTTCTACAGCTGAAACAAAATTAATGGAAGAACATAGTAAGGATAGACGAGGAAAGAAAGAAGAAACTAATTCTAGTTGTAGGGAAGAAAGACGAGATAAAAAGATGAAGAAGGAAGACCTTGCTGCAAACAGAAAAATTGAAGGAGAAATCCGTACAACTGAAATAAAAACAACGACAGATAGAGATGAGCTTGGTAGTAAGAACCGTCTTCGAAGTCTAGTGGTGGCAGACGTACCTCAAGATGAAAGTAGTATAAAACCTGACAATGGAGACAAGAGAAAGAATCAAAATGGAGAGCATAAGAAGAATAGGGAGATGAATACGTCAAAGAGACATGATCCAGGAAAAGTGCAGAGTGTTGAAG
Source organism: Boechera divaricarpa (assembly GCA_026770425.1). NCBI lineage: Eukaryota > Viridiplantae > Streptophyta > Magnoliopsida > Brassicales > Brassicaceae > Boechera > Boechera divaricarpa. Next base: position 15,466,676 of record CM049186.1, read on the forward strand.
TTTCAGAGCGATGGGAGAGAAGGGAACAACCAAAGTCGCATCAGCACGACATGATAGAGAAAAGGAGGAGATCAAGAAGTCGAGATCATGGGCAGGACAGACAGAAAAGGTCATCCCCCTTACCAAGGGCTGAAAAGGCTACATCCCGTCATAAGAGAAACCATGAGGAGCGATCGGAAATTGTTGTTAAAGATAGATCGGGAAAACGTCATTGTAATGATAATGAAAACAAAGTGGCAAGCACTGTAAATAACAAGTCTAGACGGTATAGTGCTTCCAAAAGTGAACTAGGTGGATATTCACCACGGAAAAGAAGGGAGGAAGCATCTACCAAGGCTGCTTCTCCACCTAATTTTTCTTCTGAGAAAAAAAGTGCTAAATGGGATCTTACACCTACTGTAACTGCTAGCATGTTCTCGGGCTCAGTTTTTTCTGGTCTCCAAGCAGCAACTCAGACAGCATATCCTGCCATCAGTGAGGCTTCCTTGACGCTTTTGAAGCCACTTATGGAGGCACCTTTTAGGATGCCACCGGCTAGGCAGACCACTTCATTTGACTCTGTTCAGCTGACCGAATCCACCAGGCGTATGAGGAGACTTTACGCAGAAAATGTGCCGGATTCGGCCTCTGAGAAGTCTCTGATTGAATGCTTCAATGGCTATATGCTATCTTCAGGGTCCAATCACATAAAAGGAAGTGAACCATGTATTAGCTGTATTGTAAGTTTCTGTCGTATAACTTCCTTATTTATATCAATCTTGTTATGTTTGTGGATTGGAACTCCTGATAGTATTTATGTCCTTTAAATGCAGATAAACAAGGAAAAAGGTCAGGCGCTAGTGGAGTTCCTTACGCCACAGGATGCCTCTGCTGCACTCTCCCTTGATGGTTGCTCCTTTGCGGGTTCAAACCTCAAAATTCGACGCCCTAAAGACTATGTCGAGATAACAGTAAGAATTACAATTTCTACATTCTTGTTCTCTAGAACTCTTGCTATTTGCTCCACATGTTTTATCTTCTAATAGTCATCTGGTTTATTTTGCAAGCGAGCTTAAATATCTGCAATATATTTCTTTGGTGTCATCAGTAAGATTCAATGTTTAATTTCCACTTTCAGTTCAGTTGATAACATGCTACTGAAACCTGTGTGACTTCTTTTTAATGATTTAAACTTGAATTTATTGTGATATATGACCCTTTTCCGGTGCAAGTTTATGTTACATTATTTACAAGTCTGAGAACACCAGTCTTCTTTTGACCCAGATAGATATATTCAAAGTAGACTGACATAAGGAACTTAGCAGAACATCTGGACCAATATTTGAGAGGTCATAAGCATGTTGTTGTAAATCTAAGTTCTCGTTTACTGATAACTTTTTCTGTTGAAGCATCTTGATTGACTATGTTTCTCTTCTAGAATCAGAGAAATTAAGAGATATCTTTATTATCATCGATTCATGTATGATTCAGTCTTAGATATAAAACTGTGCCACTGCTTAAATCTACTCTGTTGGGCCCAAAAAATGCTCATGGTCCTATCTTTGAAGGTAATCTCAATGGAAGCATCGTGCCACTTGTTTATAAACTATTTATTGCAACTTGAGACTTGAGAGTTTGATAAATGCAAGACAGTTGATAAACCATATCTGTTGATCTTACAACTGTAAGCAGATTTGGTGGTAAACATATGGTCTGGATTGTTTTAGTAAGGTTAAACCTTAGCCATTTTTACAAAGGATGGCCCTCTAAGAATAGAAATTTGGACGTCGTGATATAAATTCTATCATGGTTATAGGAAAAGAATTTATGAATTTCCTCTGTAATTGCTTGAGGTTTCCATCACATGATTTCTAGCTGAGTTGTGATTTATTGATTTATTGAGGTGCAATCTTATTATATAATTGCAATTGGTTTTGAAGGCTTCTCTGTTTTTTTCCCGTGCCATTATCATACCGACAATAGGCGACACTAAGAATTACTGCAGTTTATGGATTCCTGCACCTGAAATGATTTGTTTTCAAGCCACATGTCAAACCGTTATCTGACTGTGTATGTTGGAATCTCTTAAATAGGGTGTTTATGTTGGGTATGTCATAATTCACATTCAGGAGGGTGATGAAGCTGTCTGCTAAATAAGAAGACTCCCAGGTGTAGTGACGAGTTTGTGTTCCAAGTTTCTTTCCATTTTTCTTCTCTTTTTTGGGCTTTTAGGAATTTATACAGATCATCCATATGATTCCTGTGTGTTATGGTTTACTGTTCTTGTGTTTTTTGATGCTTTTGTCTAATTTTTTGGTATCATATGATACCATATCAATCTGTTTTATTTTTGATCTTCTCCGAACTGAATGTGGTTGTAGTAATACTCGCATAACTTGCATAGGCAGTTTAAGACCTGCCTAGGATACTCTCTTTCTTTTATTTCTTTTATCTGTTTGGCTATTACTGTGTTTCATTCCTCACAGGATCAGATACCTGGTGTTGATTGTTATCTCTATTCTTTCGTGTTAGTGGTCCTAAGAATTACATTAATGCCCTATGCTCTGTGAAAAACGACTGATCATCAAGGCTGCTGTGGACTTTGTCCTTCTATTTGGCCTTGTAAACCAGTATCATGCATTGTACTATGATTTCTGAGCTATGTTATGGTTACCATCCATGAAGCAGGTTTTCAGACGGTTGCTATTTTCATGCAGAACGGTGAATTGGATAAACAGGAGCCAGCCACAAATGCAGTAAGTGACAATGTGGAGGACTCATCAAACAAGGTACAAATTATTGCCTTAAATTTGCTTCTTATGACTGGGTAAAACTTTTAATATTGAAAATGAGTTTAGAATATCTTTCAAATATCTCTTAACGAATTCCCTTTTTAAAGTAATTGTATATGTCAGTGACCCTTGGTTTATAGTTCAGATCAAGTTTTTAAGTTTGTGCCATAGTTTCGATACCATTGTAATTTGAAAACTCTTGCTCTAGAAACCAAAACATCGGTTATCTAAATTTGACTTGGTCCTTTCCATTTATGATGTGGGGCATATCTTGGAATTTTATTGCATGTTTTTCATGCTGACAGCTTTTATATCCTTTCCCGTTTAATTTGTTAGTAGCTTAAAATGAAGATATCAATTTTGTTAAGAGTTAAGAACGTAGGAATAAAACATGCGGCGGTATCAATTTTCTTGTAAGTTTGGCTGGTATTAATAGGTGTTATGATCAAAAGCTTGTTCATGGTGGTTCAAACTGGAAAGCCAAATGTCAGATCACCTTATTATTATCTTAAAGCGAACACACTGAGAATAGAAGTGCAATCCTCTCTGCAGCTAGGGCATCTTTATGGTCGATAATATTGAAAGCTTCACTGTCTTTGGATATGCTAGTTGCTTGCTATACTAATTTCTTTTTCTGTCAAGCTTTGATATTGAGTCTAATGTATGTGTTGCAGATCTTTATTGGTGGATTTCCAAAAGCAATTTCATCTGAAATGGTATGCTGAGCTGTAATTCTTTGAAAACTTTTGACACATTCAATCTTCTATTGGCCCTGTTTCTATCGTTTCAATTTCTACAATTGTCTGATTCCTCTTTACCGTTCAGCTAATGGAGATTGTCAGCGTCTTTGGACCTTTAAAAGCATACCGGTTCGTGAGCAACAATGGTATCAATCAGCGATACGCTTTCCTAGAGGTTAGAAGTTGCTTTTATCTTGGCCTTCTCTGTGGCCAATATTTTACGATCACTCTTTATTCCTGAAAGGTCAACGCAGATACCCCCATCTTAGTCTACCATCATGATGTAGCTCTTGTGATTGTTTCATATCTATAATTGTTCATTTTCTGGGTAGCATGGGAAGATGTTATTTCCTCATAACTTTTAGAGAGTAACCGTGAATGTGACTATTGTTCCTAGTATCCACATATTAACCGCCCCTAACTCTTTTAAATTTTTTATACCTCAGTACAATGATGGATCTGTTACCCTCAAAGCTTGTGCTGGCCTAAATGGTATGAAGTTAGGTGGCAGTGTAATAACAGCCGTTTGTGCATTTCCTGATGCATCATCAGTAGCGGTAATTTAATGACCCAACTTTGCTTTCGTTAGTTCATGTTCTGTTTGTAACAGAAATTCCTTTAGTTACTTGTGAGAGTGGTGTGGTATATAATGTATTGCAGGTAAATGAGAATCCACCATTCTATGGGATACCTGATCATGCAAAACCACTTCTTGGCAAGTCTAAGCATATTCTAAAGCTAAAAAATGTGGTAAGGATAATAGGTGTATCCTTTTTCTTGTGGATCTTTCCCACATAAACTATGTGAGGCTATATTAACGTCCATTCTTACTTGTTTGACAGGTTGACTCAGAAGATCTCACGTCGCTTTCCAAGCAAGAAGTGAAAGAAATTTTGGAGGATGTACGGTTAGAATGTGCCAGGTTAACCTCTGAGATCATTCTTCCCATGAGTCCATTGAGCTTTAAAAAGCTAGTCAATTAAGAAAAGAGGCCTCTGCGTCTTGTCGTGATGCAGGTTTGGGGTTATTAAGTCGATAAACATTGTGGAACACAAGAGCAAAGATATCACTTCTTCTGAAACAAATGCATTGTTGAACTTAGAATCAACTGATTCTAGAGAAATGAATGTGTCAGTGATCCAGGAGAAAGACGAGGGATCCAAGAAAGCGGATGATATTGCAGACAATGTAGATCTTGAAGAGGTTGTGAGGCCAGACAGTTTGATAGGTGAAGACAAGTTATGTGAACCTTGCTCAGATACTGCTGCTGAGACAAACACGCAAGCAAATGAAGATCAATACTCCACTGAGCAAGGCCATTGTAAAAAGATTGTTGAAGAAAGTGCAGAGGACGAGGCAGAAAATCCGCAAGTAGCATCAGTGCGTACTGTGAAGACAAGATGGGATGCTGGCGACAAGATAGTGGAAGAACAAGAACAAGACCCCGAGGATGTGTTTGAGCTGGGTTGTATCTTCATTGAGTACGGAAGACCAGAAGCCACACGTGATGCAGCCCATTCGTTACACGGAAGACTATACAATAACCGGATTGTGAAAGCGGAACTTGTTTCTAAAGAGCTTTACCAAATCAGGTTCCCAAGTGAGTAATTTATAATCCTGATCCACTTCCCACAAGAAAATGACTCGTGTCTGATTCTTCACATCCTGACCACATAACCGGTTTAAACCGAGTTCAGAGATACATAGCATCTACAATTGAAAACCCTTAAAATCTCTTTGTAATCGTTGGGATTGATCAGGTTGGTTTTTTATCACCACCTGTGTCTCGTTACTTTTGTGCATTCGAGAATCTAAGAAGTGAAAGTTGAAAGCGTACTTTTGCTTTAGTGGCTATGGTTTCTTGGTTTTGTTGGAGCCGGTTATAATTTCGGAACTGAAGTTGGCCGATAAATTGAAAATTAATGCCATCTGGTTCAGAGACGTAACCTTCTGGCATACAAAGAGGGTTTCAATTTTTATACAAAATAAAAATAAAAAAATGAACCCAATCTCCTTCTCTATCCAAATCCTCTTTCGAAGCAGAAGTAACAACAACCAAAAATGACGACAATGGCGACGCAAGGTGCTTGGCTACGACTGACCTCATCAACGAAGTCCGTCGCAAAGTCAACCGTGACTTCAAAGGAACTCGGATTTCTCACCTCCCAGCTCAGCGGCGTGAGAATCTCTCATGGTCCAAGTGACGTCGTCAATCGTATCTCCGTTCCTTCCTTTCCCGGGATTCAGCCAATTGTCGCTCGTAATTCCCCTTTTCCCTCATTCTTAGGGTTTATTCTGATGCATTCGCGTGCCTAATTTATCTTATGTTCCTTTATTCATGTCGAATTTCGAATTTTTGGTAGCTAGCCTAGCTCTAGTGTTGAATTGTCTGGAATTTAAGTCTTTGCTGGAGATATGAGAAAAGTGAGAGCAGATATCATCACTGTTCAAGCTCCGTTGCTTTATTTATTTTGATGCTATGTCAATTTGCTTCTTGTTCATCATGGAAACCCTCTTTTGAAACTGCTCATTTCAATTCTTTGTAGCGCCTTGTGCTTTTATCTTGTTTCTCTTCTTGTAACAAGCTATGTCCATACCACCTTTGTTGAGCCTCTAATTGCAATTTCCATAGTCATCTGAAACATTTTGAGCCTTTTTTTAAAAAAAAATTTCCTTGAAACTGTTTTTGTTTTCTATTTGTCAGGTAGGATCTGCCCTTTTACTGGGAAGAAAGCAAACAGAGCAAACAAAGTTTCTTTCTCTAACCACAAGACCAAGAAGTTGCAATTCGTCAACTTACAATACAAGAAAGTTTGGTGGGAAGCTGGTAAGCGTTTTGTTAAACTTCGTTTATCAACTAAGGCCTTGAAGACCATTGAGAAGAACGGACTTGATGCTGTTGCCAAGAAAGCTGGCATAGATCTTCGCAAGAAGTAGTTGAATGACGATGATCGCAAAGTTTATATACATTTCTTGCTTCTCCTTTTGCACTCGTACATTTCCTTCTAGATTTGGTAAGTATCAATGGAATCTCTGAGTTGTATCAGAAACTGTTTTCTTGTGAGCGGTCAAGAAAAGACTTAAAAGAGAAACGAAAACAAACTCTCACATGCAGGTGGCCCAAAAAAATACATATCATGGTTTTGTTATGTTTCTCAGATAATATCGTTACAGGTATCAACTGAATTCTCGGGTTTTCCTTTTGATGATTTCTTCATCGAAGCTTCTCCTCCTGCTGATCCTTTTAGTTTCCTCGGACGCGATGTAGCCTTCCGTGGAGGAGCTGAACCATCAGGACGATGATTAGAAACTTCCGTGTCCGGAACCGGGATACCACCACGCCTTCTACGAACTGAAGGTTCTTGATCATTCGATGAGTCCATTGACCCGTGTGTGCTTCGGTGATGTCTTGAATGCTTCGATGATTCATCTGATGATGCAGCATTTCCGCTGCTTTTTCTAGGCGGAGACCCGTTCGGATTTGGACTAGCTGCTCCTCCGGCTTTCCGTCTTGTTTTCTGTTTTGGTTTCTCGTTGGTGCTCGAAGGCAGTAATTCTTTTAGCCCGACTCGATTGTTCATCCCTGTTGAGATAAACGTCAATGCCTCGAACCGGTCCAGATTTTTTGGTCAAGGCTAAACACTTTTAGGTGAAAAATTCAGAACTTTACAGAAAAAATATTAAACCTTGCGGGTTGTATTTGTTGGAATTTCCCCTGGAAACGACTTGACCTGTCTCATGTTCTTGAGGTTTGAAGTCATTCATCTGTGGATTTTTCCCAAAAAGGCAATGATGATGATGAGTATACCTACGTATGGATATATGTACAAAAATAGGTATAAATGTACGAACGTATGATCGTACCCAGCTTGGCGTATTGGTGGCTGGACCGTCGGAGCCAATGTGGGCAACATGCTTTACATCGGTTGGAAACCCGATCTGCATCTCCTGCTCTTTCTCTTCGTCTGCAATATAATGAATCTCCCCATATTTTGACTTGTGACACAAGAAACAACAAATATATTTTCATATTTGTGGAAAAATCGATGAGAGACTCACCAAAAATCTGAGTAATGTAACGAAGACCCTTAAGAAGACCCTTCATTGTCGTCGCCATTGATCTATAAAAGGGTTGGTTCCGGTTAGTGTGTATCCACACGCCGGAGACAACCTTTTTGTTCAAGATTTGACGATCCTTACCGTAAACCTTGAACGCATGTATTTTCTCTTGACGAGAAAAAAGGTTGAAAAATTTTGGAGAGAGAGAGAGAGAGAGAGAGAAAGAAGGACCTAGAGATCTCCTAGAAGTTATTGGTTGAGACCAACCAAAGAGAAGAAGAGGGAGAGCACTAAGTTTTGCTTCTTCTTTTTTTTTACCAGAGGAGAACAAAAATTAAAAACAGAAAAAAACTTTTTCATAGTTGTAATTAACAGATATTTTATAAATTATATATTTAGAATGTTAATGGTAATGGAGGCAACGTAGAGCTATAATCAAACCCTCCATGGGAAACAACTTGTCTAGAGGATTTTCCGGGTCGAAAGGAAGGAGACAGGACCACACCATATCTTATTAAACTAATTAATTAACATATTGTATAATGAAAATCTTAGAAATCTTAGATATTTCTTTCTTTTGACTATTTAGAGAAATTGCATTAGATTGCAGATTATAGAAATTGTGATAACTAAGATGATGATATTGAGAGATTTTGCGACAGTTTGCAAAATGGTTTGAAACATGTTTTAGATAGATTTACACTCTAATTACTCCTATGATTAAAAATTACGGAACGCATGATTTTATTATATATTAGTATGTTTTTATACGGAAATATAAAATACTATAATATATTTAAAATACTTTTCTTAGATTAGAGAAATAAAGATTCAAAATTACATAACCAACACTAAAGAGAAGAATTTGATAAGATTGATTCGTATGTTATAAACTTAAAAAATATAAAGATGAACATTCAGATAGAAACTGACACATTATTCTGTTTCTTTGGAGAGTCTAAAAGTTTTAGAATCCGGAGGAGAAAGTTAAAACGGACAAAGATTCCGGCAAAGAAGATTTGATAACGGCGATTACTATATGATGACTCAAGAAGCTTTCATGTCATCCATACCGACGCTAGCCTGCGAAAGATTAACAAGATCAAAAGAATCAAAGCCTGTGATGAAACTGAAGAAACTGTCAAGATTTTAAGTTTCTAAAGTGTTTGTTTACCAGAAACTTATGATTCTCTTGAAGAAACGGACCAAACTCAGCGCAAAACCTTTCCATGTCGGCGTAGATGTCACCAGAACCAGATATGACATCCATGAACTTCTTCCTGTCTGGAGCTAGCTTTAAAGCCATCTGATAAAATAAAAAAAGGTTCAAAATGAGATTGGTTTTCAGAAGATGCTGATTAAACAGAGAAAGCGCAAGTACATACAGAGAAGGTAGAGCTGGCAAGCCATCCGTGCCATTTCTTGAGTGTTTTTTGGTATGAGTCACCACAAGCTTGTGGCATTGACCAGTCTTGATGAGCTACCAAGTTGCGGAACAGCTCCACTAAGAAATCCATTGCTCTGAAAGATTCACTCATAAGTGATATACATGATTTTAAGAAGCTGCTCTCTTCGAAAAAAAAGGTATGTAAATGCTGTCATCGTTTACCTGGTTAACCAGAGAAGACCGTTGGTACAGCTAGACGATCCCTTTGCTGTCTTAGACTCAATTTCGACTTGAACAAAGGTGTACAAGTACTTGAATTTATCGGGATCAGACAAGTAGTTCTTCTCCAATCTCTACAAAAGAGACGGACCAATGAATTTATATTGTAAGACAATAATCCAATGCACAGAGGTCATGTCTCTACTACAGGACATTTTCACTAGCCTATTCTCCACTATCAGAGATACACATTACTCTGTAAGAAAAGCGAGAATAGGGTTGTACTGTGAATGCCAAATGGATTTGTGCCCTTCCGTTTATCAAAATCTTGGAAACTAAAAGAGAATTTTACCGATATGTTGCCCCCAATGTCAGATTTCACGAGAGTCATAGCAGCTCCAAATTTATCTGGAAAACAGATACCAACGAAAACAAAGTCATGATATAGGAAACACATAATGTATTTCATAAGAACAAAAATCCCAATATAAACATGAGCTTATAGTGTTATTACAACAGAAAAATGTTTATAAAAACTTCATCAAAAGTATTTAGAAAGATATATATAAATAACAGAAAAGTTTCTGCCTTTGTTACCTATAACAGGCAAGATGGTCTTGCAGAGCTCTAGAAATGGCTTAGTAAGCATCTCGCCTTGTTCGGACTTAACATGCTTCATTCCTTCCAAACAAGGCGTGAACACAGTCCCTTCCATTTCAACTTTGACTTAACTGAACATGAGAACAAACACAAGGAACAAAATTAAGTTAACATTTGAAGATAATCAACATTATACAAACAAACTCAGAAATCCAAAACTCATATAAGAAATTAAAATGGAGGATCTGAGCAACCACATAAACAACACTGAGAAACATATTAACTCAAGCAAAAGGTTATGAATTGATTTCATCATATATGAAAATCACTTGTAAAAATCAGACCCATATCATAAATATGGAAAATTTCAATAGTCGGATCGAGACAGAGATCTAATTTCAATAGGATCCATCGATCAAGCATAGCATCATAACAACGTGAGAAGACACAATAAAACAAGAAAATTATCCGAGATCTATTTATTCAATGGACAAGAATGAAGAATCTGAGGCCGATCTCAAACGGAGAAGGAGAAGGAGAAGAAATCGAACCTGTGCGTGAGAATTGAAAAAAGTGGGATCAGATTCTGCTACTGAGATTGCTCTTCGTTCTCTGGAGTTAGAAATTTCTCTATTTCCTCTTTAAACGGCTCTTGTTTTAGAGATTTACGTATTTTGTTATACGTCCAAACTTTACGAAATGTTCTGATATTAACCCTAACATTTATTATTTGTCGATTACATCCATCTCATGGTGGATATTGCAAAAGACTTTATGACGCTCAAATCAGTATTGTCAGGAACTAGAATGAATAAAAAAAATAGAGGAAAAGAAAGTATGGTATCATTACATAATTTACATTGGGTCAGAAGAAAAGATTTACAATATTTTTTTTAAAGCACATTTTTCATGATGAAGATTGACGAATAAATATTATGTTTAAAATATCGAAGAGATACAAGATGAGATATCAGAAAATCGGAATTAGAAAGTCAAAAAATAAAATCGAATTTCTAAGAAAAGTGTTTATATATATTAACACTTATTTTGGACTAGTATATCGGGTAAAATAGAGAATATATCGGATCATATTGATTTGTAGCACCTGAGTACTTCCACATATTTTCCTTGTCGTTTGGTTGATGTTCCAATGGGTTGGTCAAAATTTTAGCATGTTAGTTCGTCGTAGGTAGAATCCAAGTGTTGACATAGTTCGTCGTAGGTAGAATCTAAGTGTTGATTTGTCTTCTAAGACCATTTCCAACTCATCTCCAAACTCTATTTTAGAATAAGATTTTATCATGGTATCAGAGCACTTAATTCACATTGCTCCACTAAACTGAAATTGATTGGATCCGAAAGTACTCCAATCGATCTGAACCAAAATTAGACCGATCCAGAAATAATTCGGCCGATTTCACCCGAAATAATCATAGAATGGGATTTGTCGAGATTAATGGCTAGATGGACCATTATCTCGAAGGGGAGTATGAAGAAAGATCCCACATCGGAAAGATAGAAGGACCTTAAGGGATATAGGCCAATCCACTCTTTGCCAATTGGTTTTGAGTTGGAAACCCGTTAACATTAACAAACTCATCTCCATTTTCAACTCTAAAATGAAAATCTCTAATTTTTACTCTATATTTCGAGTTTTCTATTTTTCGGTTTACACTAAAATTTAAAGATTTTCATTTTAGAGTTGGAAATGGGTTAGGGTTGGAAAAAAATCCAACTCTAAAATGGAATTACTCTATTTTAAAAAAAATATGAAAAAATAGGTCGGATATGCTCTAAGACGGTAACTCAAATAAAATGATAGTTGACTTTGATATAGTTTGTAAAATTGTGATAACCTGGATTAGAAGCAATTTAAATGAGGAATTGGATCATCCAATTTGGATGTCACAAAATAGCGTAACAAGCCGAGTGAGTAAAAAGTATGAGCACCTAGAGCATCATTGATCGACTTCAGTTTACTCCATGCATAAAAGTCCTTGACATAGTACGGTAACTATAAATTGAAAAGAATTTTCGTTTTTCGTAAATTTCGCTACACTACAACCCAAGTAGTTTTCATAATGTTATATCCACAACAAGAACATCGAATATAAAAAGAAGTCCATATGGATTTCGTTGACGACAAATCCACATTGTATTATTTGGATTGGGACATGACCTTTACCTTCTCCTCACGCAACCGGCATTGTTGAAGTCTCCCACTGTCCCTCCTTGGACCCCACATTTAATGCCAAACTAACCCCATTGGTATTCTACAATCTACATACAACTTCATATTTATAGTTGTACACTAAAATACGATACGGTTCAACACTTCAACTACATTAACAGGAAAGGGGGTGGAAGTCACATGACCCCCCATAAAATAATACAAGTCGACGGATTTACATAAATTGTGAAGGATAATTTAGACCAATTGCCTTGGAATTTAACACTTAATTGATCCAAATAACCCGAGTTCAAATCTCTTTTGTGACCCTATGATATTTTTATTTTCTGTTTTAAATCCAAAATATTCACTCTTACTGTTTACATATATGTATCCCTTTTTCTTAATTAAGCCCATGATCATACCAAAAAATCTCTTATCTTTTTTTTTTTTAGTACAACATGCAACTAATTCAAAGTTAACTAAATTTATCAACTATGGACACTAAGTATTAAGATAGAAAAAAAAACATTGATATTTAAATAGTTTATATATATACATAATTATTCTATTAAGAAAATAGATAAATTGATTTTGAACACAGCAAATGTAGTTTCTACATTCGCCACTATTTGTTATAGTCGTTTCGTATACTTTATATTATATGTTCCCCACTAATCACGCTTCTTACTTACCACTTGCTCTAATTCCCATTCGTGGCCATTGAATTTTGCTAGAGGCATTAGTCATTTGTGAGATTAGGAGGTGTGTACGGACTGTGCAAGACAAAAAAAAGTTAATGTGGAGGAGATCTCCGGTGGGACAACGCAATTGAACGTCGTTTTAGAAGCAACTAAATGCCTTCTTGACTTCTCCATTCTCCGTGCGATTACGCATTTACCTAACTGCAACTTTTACTTGTTTAGCTTGTTAAGTTCTTCTACAACATTACCACTTTTGTTCTTTTTATTTATGGCAACTTGCTTGAGCTCCTGAATTAATTATATCTCTTTAATTAAAGAGGTTATGCGAGTACATGAGCACTTTTTTTGTTTTTTTTTTCAGATCCATACACAGTCAAACAATTACAAATAATGAATAGTGACCTTGTTATGTTCACTTGTTCGCTTCAAACTCAGCAAACATTCAACATACTCTAAATCAGATATATAATATTCAATATGAAAAATATATAATACAACTATATGCCACGTAGAATAATACAACTATATTCCCGTCGTAGAATAGAAATAGAAATACTTAGTGAAAACACGTCAATTCAATTTCATCTCCTATAAATTTATCAATTGGTGTACAAAGCCAACCGTTTTGGAATTTCTTTTCTTTCGTTTTACGTAAGACTATAAATTCAATAACGTGTTGGTTTAGAAACCCATACTAATGGTTAACAAAAAGAAGAAAGAAAAGCTCATATATTAATGAAATATATATACGCTAAAGTGTTTATAAATAACAGGGTTATGCAATTTATTATCTGGATTGGGAAAAGATAATTGGACCATCCGAGTAGATGAATCTGCAGGGCATTTGTCACTTTCAAGGACCCCATGAAATCATATCTCCTTAATTGAATAATCGAAATTCAGTTGCATACGCATCTTTATCTACGATTCCTCGTAGCACATCGTATACGAAATATGCCATAACTACAAACTGACATCATTTTCCAATAACATTGTTAATGAATATCGTTAATACTAAATTAGTAATGTATTTGTTCGTATATACATTTTCGATTGTATTCTTACGTGATATTTGATGAGTAAATAAACTTGCAAAAGATGACAAATGGTCAAGAATAATTAAGTTATTCCGACGCTTAATTAAATCAGATACAGAAAATATCAAGCAATGAGGAAAACAAAAGAAGTTGTCAATAGAGAAAATATGTATGTAATCTATTACTTGTTAAAGGTTTTAATAAACTAAGATTAAATCAAATGATCCGATATTTTTTGGTAGCTTAATGTATTAAATTTAGAGATTTTGAACTTTTTCATCATTCGAGTGTTAGGATTTAAATAAGTATTTGGTCAAGGAAGAGGCTCCGAGAATATAGGAGTTAAGGGGCTGTTTTCGTTTTTTTTATGCTCCACTTTTCCTGTTTCTACTTGTTTCCGTTCTTTGCTTCATTCTAGTTTGTATTGCAGACTTTGTTTTCTTTGTTTGGCTATTTAAAGCCAGTTCTAGTTGCTAATAACATTATCGAAGCTTTTCACAGCTTTTGCCTGAGTATTATTAATCTGAAACCAACAATTTGGTATCAGAGCTATTCAATTAAGAGTGAAAGAGAGCAAACACAGAGAGAACGATGGGGGAATCAAGTAATTTTGGGCAACCTAGTATACCAAAATTCGATGGAGATTATGACCATTGGAGTATCCTTATGGAAAATCTTCTTCGATCAAAGGAGTATTTTGGTGTTGTGAAAGATGGAATTGATGAACCAATTAACGAAGAAGTGCTGACCGAAACACAGAAGAAGATTCTTGCCGACGCAAGATTAAAAGATTTGAAGGCGAAGAATTATTTGTTTAGTTCCATTGACAAATCAATTCTTAAAACGATAACTTTGAAAGAGACGTCAAAGCAGTTGTGGGATTCTATGAAGACCAAATATCAAGGAAATGCAAGAGTGAAGCGTGCGCAATTACAAACCTTGAGGAGAACGTTTGAATTGCTGGAGATGAAGAGTGGAGAATCTATCTCCGATTACTTCACAAGGGTGATGGTGGTAGCAAATGACATGAGAAATTGTGGGGACGATATGCAAGATGTCAAAATTGTGGAGAAAATCTTAAGAACTCTGACTGAAAACTTCAATTACATTGTGTGTTCAATTGAAGAATCGAAAGATATTGACAGTCTATCAGTCGATACCCTGCAAAGCTCATTACTTATTCATGAACAGAAGATGAGAAAACCGGGAATGGTAGCAGAAGAGCAGGTGCTCAATGTTTCATATGAGGATCGAAATGGCAGAGGCAGAGGAAGACAATTTGGCCGAGGAAGAGGAAGAGGAAGATTTAACAAGGCAATGGTGGAATGCTTCCGCTGTCACAAACTTGGACATTTTCAATACGAATGTCCGATGGAGGGGAAGGCGAATTATGCAGAGATTGGAGAAGAGGAAGGTGATGTGTTGTTAATGGCGTACACACCAATTCCAGAAGAAAGAACATTCATGTGGTATCTTGATTCAGGATGTTCCAACCACATGACTGGAGACAAATCATGGTTTTCGAAGCTTGATGAGGAGGTTCGATGCTCAGTAAAACTTGGCAACAATTCTCTTCTTTCTGTGATTGGAAAAGGTGATGTAACTTTGCGTGTCAATGGAAGAAATCATGTCATTACAGATGTATATCGAGTACCAGATTTAACGAGTAATCTGGTGAGCTTGGGACAGCTTGTACAAAAAGGCTGCGAGATTTTGATGCATCATGGAGTATGCAAGCTTTATCATCCGGATTTAAGACTAGTTATGCAATCAAAGATAACGGAGAACAAACTGTTCAAGATCTTGGCATCAAAAAGCAACTCGTTTACGGCTGAAAAATATTTAAAAACAACAACAAGGAATGATCTGCAACTTTGGCATCGAAGATATGGGCACTTAAATTACAAGGGTTTAAGAACTCTGAAATATCAAAGTATGGTCAAAGGGATACCACATCTGAGCACCGAAGAAGCTGAGAAATGTGTTAGCTGCTTAGTTGGCAAGCAGCATCGTGAGAGCATCCCTAAGAAGAGCTTATGGCGTTCGTCAAGGAGGTTGCAGCTGGTACATTCTGATATTTGTGGGCCGATATCTCCAGCATCAAACTGCGACAAGAGATATATTCTTACTTTCATTGATGACTTTAGCCGAAAGGTATGGATATATTTTTTGTCGCTAAAATCAGAGGCCTTTATGTTCTTTACTCTATTCAAGAACCAAGTGGAGAAAGAGATTGGAGAAACGCTGGCATGTCTACGAACGGACAGAGGCGGTGAATTTACTTCAAATGAGTTTAATGAATTTTGTGAGAAAGCCGGGATTAGCAGACAACTCACTACAGCTTTCACTCCGCAGCAAAACGGAATTGCTGAGCATAAGAACCGGACAATAATGAATATGGTGCGGTGTATTTTGAATGATAAAGGAGTTCCTAGGAAGTTCTGGGCGGAAGCAGCAAAATGGGTTGTACATGTGTTGAATCGCAGTCCAACTTTTGTGACACAAGAAAAAACTCCTGAAGAGATGTGGAGTGGAATGAAGCCTAATGTTGATTACTTTAAGATTTTTGGTTGCATTGCTCATGTCCATGTTCCAGATCAGAAGAGGACAAAGCTTGATGATAAAAGCAACATATGTGTGCTAATCGGAGTAAGCAACGAATCCAAGGGTTATCGCTTATACAACCCAACAACAGAAAAAGTCATTACAAGCAGAGATGTGATTTTCAAAGAAGAGAAAAGCTGGGATTGGGGACAGAAAACAGAAGAATTAGAGGTTAAGCAATTAATCTGGGAGGATAGAGAAACTGAAGCTGAGGAGAATGTTGAAGAAGTGGCTCAGGAGCCTGAAACAGAGCAGATAAATGAAAAAGAGGAAGTTTTGGCTCCAGCACAATCGTCTACAGCTCAGAGAACCAGAAGAAGGCCAGCTTATTTGTCCGATTACGAGACCGGAGGGGAGGAAGAAGAAGAAGTTTCGGGTCTTGTAATGTTTGTGTCAAGCGATGATCCTGTAACGTTCGATGAAGCTGCTGAAGAAGAAAAATGGGTAAATGCTATGAAAACAGAGCTGGAGTCAATAGAAAGAAATGGAACTTGGTTTCTCACAGATCTTCCAAGCGGAGCAAAGAGAATTGGTGTTAAATGGATTTATAAAACCAAGCTCAACGAGAAGGGTGAGGTTGACAAATACAAAGCTCGATTGGTGGTAAAAGGCTATGCGCAAGAAGAAAGAGTAGACTACAGCGAAGTCTTTGCTCATGTGGCGCGTTGGGGTACTATTCGTATGATCCTAGCTGTGGCAGCTCAGAAGAATTGGTGTGTCTATCAGCTAGACGTAAAGAGTGCGTTCCTTTACCGTGAATTAACGGAAGATGTGTTTATAGATCAACCTCAAGGATACATAAAAGAAGGAGAAGAGCACAAGGTTTACAAGTTAGTGAAGGCTTTATATGGTTTAAAACAAGCCCCAAGAGCTTGGTACAACAAAATTGAAGCCTACTTTGTTAGAGAAGGATTTCAAAGATGTGAGTATGAGTACACACTTTTCGTGAAGACTGATGGAGGTAACAAGATTCTTATTGTCAGTCTTTATGTAGATGATTTAATCTTCACAGGAAATGATGAAGAGATGCTTAAAAAGTTTAAATCATCTATGAAAAATGAATTTGAGATGACTGATTTGGGAAAAATAAAGTATTTTTTGGGTGTTGAGGTGACACAAGATGAGGATGGGATCTTCATTCATCAAAAGAAATATGCTAGGGAGATTCTTGAAAGGTTTAACTTGTACAATGGAAATGATGTCAAGAATCCTATTGTGTCGGGAGTGAAGCTATTAAAGGAGGGGGATGCTAACAGAGTTAATTGTACGCTATATAAGCAACTCATTGGAAGTTTGATGTATATCACGACGACAAGGCCTGATCTAATGTTTGTGGTTTGTCTATTGAGTAGATACATGTCTGATCCAAGAGAAGAACATATGCAAGCCGCAAAACGTGTGTTAAGGTACATCAAAGGAACGATTGGATTCGGTGTGTTTTACAAAAAGGGAATGTTGGAGGAGTTGACTGTCTATACTGATAGTGACTATGCCGGAGACGTTGATAACAGACGCAGCACAAGTGGGTATGCTTTCTTACTGAGTGGAGGAGTTGTTGCATGGGCTTCAAAGAAACAACCGGTAGTCACTCTATCCACCACCGAAGCTGAATTCATTGCTGCAGCATTTTGTGCTTGTCAATGCATTTGGATGAGGAGGATTTTAGAAGAATTTGGTCTGATGCAATCGGGTTGCACTATGATTATGTGTGATAACAGTTCAACAATTAAACTATCAAAGAACCCTGTTCTTCATGGCCGCAGCAAGCATATTGATGTCAGGTTTCATTTTCTGAGGGATCTTGTCAAGGATGAAATTGTGAAATTGGTTCATTGTGGAACCAATGATCAGGTTGCAGACATATTGACTAAGCCATTGAAGTTGGAAGGTTTTGTTCGATTAAGAGAGAAGCTTGCGAGAAGATAAACTGAAGTTATCGCTTTCAGTTTAGGGGAGGCAATGTTAGGATTTGAATAAGTATTTGGTCAAGGAAGAGGCTCCGAGAATGTAGCAGAAAACTTTGTTTAGTCATGAGATGAAATGTTTATACATAATGAGTGAAAATTATCTCCAATTCTTTGACTCCTATTATGATGTTATTTCACGTGTTTGGAATCAAGAGTAGAAGTCGCTGGTTCGCAAACATTAATGTCTCACGACACGATTAGTGAGTTTTTTTTTTTTTTTTTTTTTTTTTTGTTTTTTACCAAAAAAAAAATATACTATTTAAACATATTATTATTTTTCAAAAAAGGTGTAAATTTTTGTCTTTTAAGTTTTAAATAACCTCGTTCATAGCACGGTAGCACTAAATTTTATATTTAGTCGAATTTAAACAATAGTTAAAGGATCCCGAAAGACTATAGTATTATTTTCATTGTTTAAATTTTTTTTTTTTGCCTCGTGGTACATTTTATACTTTAGTTTAAAAGACCAAAACTCTAAAATAGTAATGCTAGTATGCTACCAATTGCAAATTCAACTCATTACGACATGGCTCAAAATATAAAAAAGTACGTACAAAAATACGAAATCATCCCCATCCATTGCTATAAAATAAACGCAACTTTCCCACTCCATTTTCAATAAGCTCTCTCATCTTCTTTGTTGTCTCTGTTTCTAAGGTTCAAACCTCAAACCTTTAAAAAAAACACGATGGAGAAGCCTAGCTCTATTAAGAACAGAGGAGTACTTAGATTACCACCTGGGTTCCGATTTCACCCGACCGACGAAGAGTTAGTGGTTCAATATTTGCGTCGAAAAGTAACCGGTTTACCCTTACCAGCTTCTGTAATACCGGAAACCGATGTTTGTAAATCCGATCCATGGGATTTACCAGGTAACCAATATAAAACCAATTTTGGTTTCATTCAATTCAATTCGGTTTTTTATGGTTTGTGTGTGTATACGTGATGATCACAGGTGATTGTGATTCAGAGAGGTATTTTTTTAGCACGAGGGAAGCTAAATACCCGAACGGAAACCGGTCGAACCGATCAACGGGTTCGGGCTATTGGAAAGCTACCGGTATCGATAAGCAAATCGGTAAGAAGAAGATTGTTGTGGGGATGAAGAAAACTCTGGTTTTCTACAAAGGTAAACCACCGAACGGGACAAGAACCAATTGGGTTCTTCATGAATATCGCCTTGTTGATTCGCAACAAGAATCATCATATGTAAGAACTCGAATCAGTTATATTAACAAAACCTATATGATAGAAGCTAGGATTAAAAGTGTCTTCTTTTTTTGTAAAAGGGACAGAACATGAATTGGGTTCTGTGCAGAGTGTTCTTGAAGAAGATGAGCAATAGTAATAATAAGAGGAAAGAAGATGAGCGAGACGAGTTGGAGAATGAGAAAGAGACTGATAGAGAAAGTGAGGAGGAGGAGAAGAAGAGTAGTTGTCCCATTTTTTATGACTTTATGAGAAAAGATAAGAAGACAAGAAGAAGAAGAAGCTGTGATTTGAATTTGACTCCTGCTACGTCGTGTTGTTGTTGTTTTTGTTCTTCTTCAGGGTCTTCGTCGTCTGTTTGCTCAAGTGCTTTAACTCAGACATCTTCTAATGATAATAATCATGAAGAAATCAGCTGTCGGGAAAATGAGTTTTGTTTGTTTATCTAGATTTATAACTAAGATAACAACTTCTTTAAACTTTAATAAATTAGTTTATGATTAAGCAATCGAGACCATACAACGTGATTTCTCATGGTAGCCTTTATTTTAGGTCAGCCACAACAATTTGTATTCTTTTATAAAAGTTTTCATAATCTCTTATGTTTGTCCATAACAAGGACCAACCATCTAGCTAAACAAGTATAGACCAAAAAAGTTGAGTTCAAGCAATCAATCAGTGCCGAACATTTATTATTAAAGATCATTTTTAGAGACTAGGGAACCGAATGGTAATGGCGATTAATCTCCTCTCATATGGTCTCACATGATCTCCTCATCCCTTGTTAATCCATTTTTCTTTCTCATTTCGTTCAACCATTTGTTAAAAATGTAAAAAAAAAAAATTTCATTTCTATCATTCTATGTTATAAACCAATATTAGGATTTAAATAAACCAGTAACCACAAATAGACAAGTATTCTCTCAAGACAATAATCTCTTTGCGCAATCACTTAAGTTTACAAAACTTTATTTGTAATCTAAATGAGAAGTAAACCATGAGGCATGAATTCAGGTTCATTAAACTCATAACCTCTTTTAACGTCACCTTTCATTGATTAGACTAAGATTACCAATCTACTTTTGATAAA
This sequence comes from Boechera divaricarpa, assembly GCA_026770425.1. Taxonomy (NCBI): domain Eukaryota; kingdom Viridiplantae; phylum Streptophyta; class Magnoliopsida; order Brassicales; family Brassicaceae; genus Boechera; species Boechera divaricarpa. Next base: position 15,487,233 of record CM049186.1, read on the forward strand.
ATTCAGTCGTTTTATACTCAATAATTTCCTTAAAATCTCTACCTAGAGGGTACCCTAAACAACATAAATTTTATTTATTGTAATATCTGAAATACTCATATGTTAAAATTGAAAATGATAAATTGATAATTTCTATCAATTTTTTTGGGGTGTTTTAATATACATGTCAAAGTTTCTAGACAATGTTCCATAACATATTATAATTTCAATACACGTACGAGAATAAATATTATTTAATTTTTAAGTATTAAATAAATTTAAAAACTTAAAATTTCAGGATTGAACATTGCTAAAGGTGTTCAATTTAAAGTTTAGGTGTTCAATTTAAAGTTTGGTTTAGTAGGAGTTCAATGTTTTAATTTTTAGAACATTAATTCTGAATGATAATATCCAAAATAAAACCATACAAAATAAAATAAAACACAATTTATCATAGATGATTTTGTATGGTTTTGGTTCAATTCTGATTCGAATTTTAAATAAACTTAACTTTTGAATTATTTTTTATTTTTTATTTTCAGGTTATGTTTAATTTTTAGATAAATTATTTTGGTTTAATATTCATATAAATTATATTGGTGCAGATCGGATCTATTTGATAAAACTCTCTCATGTTGTGAAAATTGTTCTAAAATTCAAAGCATTAAGCATGTGCTGCCATCATTTATTACACTTGCTGACGTAGTTATAAGCGATTAAGAAAATGAAATTGATAAAAAGGACGAAAGAGAATCAAAAGAGACGACGAAGTCAAGGATCAAAGGTTATAACTTTTCCTCCAAACAAACCGCTTTTTCTTTTTCATTTCTTTTTTGGCTTCCCTGGTTTTGATATTTCCTGGCATTATTAGGTTTCTTTTATTTGTTCTTACGTTCTTGAAATGGCGTAGTTTGGAGAAGAAGACGAAGCGTTCATCTACCTACTTGGCCATCGTCTTCGTTTTCGATTTTCCTTGATTCGCCGGACAAAGAGCGTTTCCGGCCATGAAAACCTCTCTCCGACGGTTACGAGGGGTGCTTCACAAGCATGAATCTAAGGACCGGAGAGATCTTCGAGCTCTGGTTCAGAAAGACGAGCTAGCCCAAGCTTCGCAGGTGCTAATTTATATATCTCTCTCCAATTCGAATTTGGAACTGTCTTCATTTCTCTCGTTGTTTGCTATTGATGATGAGGCGATTCTCAGTCGTATTTCGCTTTTTCTTCGTCGGATGTTCGTCGCTTTAGGTGAATTAGTTGCCAATTTAAGCTTAGTTGCAACGATTTTTGGAAACGGTGATGATTCACATTTCGGATTCATGAAAATGATTTGTGATAGTTGGTGGTGGATCTGGAGCTACTGACTAGCTTTTCGTTCTCTAATTGGTTATATTAGATCATATTCTTCACTTGACCAACCAAATGATTGGTTACATTGGTGGACAAAGCTTAGGTCTTCAATTTGGTGCTCTCTGTTTTACGAATGATGAGGTTATCGACATGTTGATATTACTGGTCTCACAATGTTTAGCTTGTTTGTGATTTTCGCAGGACGTGCAAGACATGAGAGATTGCTATGATAGCTTGCTCAATGCCGCAGCTGCTACTGCAAATAGTGCATATGGTAATCTCTTGTTCCTTTTGCTTTGCTTGGATAAAAGTAACCACAAAACTTCATAGCTTTGCTATTCTGAATGGATCACGCTGGCAGATAATGGTGTTTGTTGTTAATTTGGTTGATTACTAATTTTAATTCTGATTGCACTGTTGCATTATCCTTTTGCTGGTTCAGATGTGTAGGTCTGTATTTTAAACGTGTTGTGACCTTAAATTTTATTTGCAACTCTTAATTGGTCTGTTGCATCCCAATTTATGGAGATAAACATCTTCTTGTTAATAAATATATATTCTTATCATTTGCAGATTTCATTTGCTTGCAGAATTTTCTGAATCTTTGCGAGAACTAGGTGCTTGTCTTCTTGAGAAAACTGCTCTAAATGATGATGAAGAAAGTGGTAAGTTTGACAAACAGATTCCTTAAATGTATCATATTATCTCTCTTGTTAATGTTTAAATGTTTGAAACCAACAGTTTGTGACTTTGTGCATTTATCCTTTTCCCAAGTTTTCTGCACATTACATATATTCTTTTCTGTTGCTTCCAATCTATAAACTGTGCATCTGAAAAAGAAACATTTTGCTTCTCTTATTCTTATGCAGGTAGAGTGTTAATTATGCTGGGAAAATTGCAGTTTGAGTTGCAAAAACTTGTTGATAAATATGTGAGTTTTTGAGATCTGTTACAACCTGGTTCAAAATTTTGCTACTGAGTTTTCCTTTGTCTAACCACCAAAAATCAATTAACTGTTAGTATTGTTGATTCAGCGGTCTCATATATTCAAAACAATCACAATCCCCTCAGAGTCACTTCTTAATGAACTCCGCATAGTTGAGGTTTGTTCATCTGGAATCTATTATCTCTATTTACCTTTTTCAATGGTCAGAATGGCCTATCCTTGCTGCGTGTGAATGAGCTTCCATGTTGACAGAACGAGATTTTAAGCGTTGTTTGATATGCTTGCTGATTCAGCCCTTCCAAGTGACGATAGTAATGTGTTTAAATGGTTATGCAGGAGATGCAGCGGCTTTGTGATGAGAAAAGGTTTTTCTTGCCTCGCCTTCTTATTCATTTCTAAACACCTATTAGTGAGACAGGAAATAATATCTGAAATGCATTTACCTTACTATAATTGAAAAAAATAGAAGAAGTTAACGTTGAAGGAAACCGCCTATATTTTGTTCAGTTTTTAGAGATACATGAGTTTTGTGGGTGATTGATTCAGAAATTCTATTGTTCTCATGATGGAAATACCATTTTGTAGTTATTAAATTATCTCCTCTTATCAAAACTTTCTCACACGTTAGTGGGCAAAAGGTATTCTATTCATGGAACTTTTTACCTTTCAGGAATGTTTATGAAGGCATGCTTACAAGACAAAGAGAGAGAGGGAGGTCAAAGGGTGGGAAAGGAGAAACTTTTTCGGCGCTGCAAGTACAAGAAGCTCATGATGAATATGAAAACGAGACGACTTTATTTGTTTTCCGTTTAAAATCCCTGAAACAAGGGCAAACACGTAGTCTTCTGACTCAGGCAGCACGGCACCATGCAGCACAGGTTTCATCTTGTGCTGTTTTTCGTCTTTATGTTTTGATCACCGGAGCACTGTGTTGATGTCAATATTTTGTGTGGTTTTGCAGTTATGCTTCTTCAAGAAGGCTCTTACTTCCCTTGAAGAAGTAGAGCCGCATGTACAGATGGTAACTGAGTCGCAGCATATTGATTACCATTTTAGCGGATTAGAAGATGATGATGGGGATGATGAAATAGAAAACAATGAGAATGATGGTTCTGAGGTGCATGATGATGGAGAGTTGAGTTTTGAAAGAGTTAATGACAAGGACCAAGATGCGGATTCTTCAGTCGGTGGCTCCTCAGAGGTGATGGTTTCATATGTTTACGATTCTGATGATATTTCCTGTTTATACTTTTTGGTGCTTTTGATGATCGCTAATAGAATAGTGATACTCCATGTGCCAATGTTTCTCCTAAAGATGGCCAATATAACAAAGAAATTATAAATAAGGTTGATAAACTGGAAATGCTTGATATGGGAAGCATTTTGAAATCCTTAACCAACAAAAAAGTCATGTCTCTGCATGACCCTTTTTTATTTGTATGGAACACTTCCTGGTAGGGATGACGACCATTTAGAATTGAATCGGTTGAAATTGTTTAGATTATCAGTCTTGAGTTATTAGAATCTGGTGTTATTTTATTTTTAAACCCGTTTCCTTAATAAATGTTCGCCTAATGCATGCAGTTGGGTCACTCAGACATCACATTTCCACAAGTTGCAGGACCAGATACTGCACAGGTAACATGTTTTACTTATGATCCCATCTTCTCTGCTTTTCCTTTCAAATGACTCACAAAAATTCTCAGGATGCTCATAGTTCAAGGAATTTAATTTCGTTCATCTTTACCTGGAAAACCACCCAAATTATTTCAATTTGCACGACTCTCTTACCAGTCTTGTCTATTTATTTTTTAAGCAGGAAAATGAGGAAGGAAACTACAGGAAATCTCATTCGTTTAGGAGAGATGTTAGGGCAGTGAGCCAATCAGCACCGCTTTTTGCCGAGAACCGCACAACTCCTCCTTCAGAGAAACTGTTACGGATGCGATCAACTGTGACACGGAAATTCAACACTTATGCATTGCCAACACCTGTAGAAACAACGAGAAGTCCCTCGTCTACTACAAGTCCAGCCAACAAAAACGTGGGATCATCTAATCCTGCAAAGGCAATTACAAAACAGACTTGGTATTCATCCCCACTGGAAACTCGTGGATGTGCAAAGGTTTCCTCAAGATCAATGGTAGCCTTGAAAGAACAAGTCCTGAGAGAGAGTAACAAGAACACATCTTCTCGGTTGCCTCCGCCTTTAGCGGATGGACTCTTGTTCTCTCGTCTCGGGACACTCAAGAGACGATCCTTCTCTGGTCCACTGACAAGTAAACCATTACCTAACAGGCCTCTCTCGACAACACCTCACTTATACTCGGGTCCAATCCCAAGGAATCCAGTTTCTAAGTTACCAAAAGTGTCATCATCTCCAACCGCTTCCCCTACTTTTGTCTCAACCCCGAAAATAAGCGAGCTCCATGAGCTTCCTAGACCACCACCAAGAAGCTCTAATAAGTCCTCTAGGGAGTTTGGATATTCAGCTCCCTTGGTTTCGAAAAGTCAATTGCTTAGTAAACCTCTTATTACAAATTCAGCTTCTCCTCTCCCAATACCACCTCCAATTACTCGTAGCTTCTCTATACCTACTAGCAACCTTAGAGCATCAGATTTAGATATGTCTAAGACAAGTCTGGGCACTAAAAAGTTAGGCACTGCCTCACCTCCTTTAACCCCAATGTCATTGATCCATCCACCACCACAGGCTCTTCCCGAGCGTGCAGACCACCTAATGATGTCCAAACAAGAGGTAAACCATTAATTTTTTTCCCTATCTATTTAGTTTTTCGTTTGGTTTTAGAATAAGAAAAGTGATCATTGTGTGTTACGTTTAAGTAGATTTTTGGTTCGCGTCCTGTTTCCGTGAAGTTCTGTTTGCTCACAATTTAAATGTAAAATCCAGAATTGTGCTGATATTTGTTCTAATTGGTGAATTTTGCAGAGGAGGATTTAAAGTGTAAGATGTTTGTAGCTGCCTCAAAACTTAAGGAGGAGAAAGGCCATTACCTATAGTTGCAGATATATGTAAATATCCTCCCATTTTAGTTTCACCGATGATCTTAGTTTTCTATCACATATAGTAGCAGATCCCTGTTTTGAGAATGATGACAAAAGAAAAAATAGAGGCACACATTTATAAATAATTGCCGAGGAATTTTTGGTTTTTCTGCAATTTTCAAAATTTATGTACTCTCCGGACCTTCATTTATATAATCAACGAAGCTTTTGGTTTTGTTCAGTGATGTGATTTGTTTTACGTCCTAGATTTGCGGGTGAAACTTTTGTGGGGTCTGCCTTCCTTCGATTGAGTTAAGAAACATCGCTTCTACAAGGTTTAGAAAAGCAGTTTCAAATACTAAGTTAAGAAACATCGCTTCTAGAAGGTTAACAAAGGCTGGCCACATGACACAGCTGAAGATCGATCATTTGCATTTACAAGGTAGGTGAAAGTAGGAAAAAACAAAAGTTTCCTAACTTATGGTCTCACATGTAAAAAACCTAACGTAGAGCACTTAAGGATCTGTAGCTTTCACAAATCTGCCCTTAACACGCAACCTGGTCTCAGCTCTCGCCTTCCTTGTTTCATACCTTATGGTCTTATCATATCTGATCAAGCAATTACGAATTAAGGTTTTGGAAAGACAAATCAATTTACAAAAAAGGAAATTAAAAGAAAATACTGAGAACATCATTACCTCCGCGTTTTCTTCTTTTCCTTGTACCGCTGCATAGCAATGTCTCTGTTCTGTGCCATACGCTCTAGATCAGCATTCGTTGCCGCCACCAATCTTGTGGTTTTAGTACTAGCTATAACAGCATGTTCCGTGAAATGCAAGTCACTGGAGTCATTAGAACTTTTATGTGAGTGAATGGCGGCGGGAATATTGTTGCTCTTTGATGTTTCCTGTCCCTTGGTGGAATTTGAGTGGATGGATTCATCCTGCTATATTTTACTAGTATGTATCACAAATTCACAATTCACCGCCAAAGCTATACCAAAAAAGTATTGTGATTATGATATAAATACATCTGGTTCCATTCAATCCAAGACATAGTAAATTGGTATATAGTTGGCAGAGGTAAAACCAACAGAAATGAAAAAAGATGTAGCTACACATATGACATCAGTAAATCAGTCACCAACTAGGGTTATGGAGTGTTTCGGGAATGGTATTGGGGAATTTTGAGGCTTGGAAGAACAAACCCTACTTATGTTGGTAAGTGATATAAATAAAGCGGTATATAATTCCAAACCTAAACACAATAAGTTTGCTACGACATACCTGGTAAGTATCTCTGAAAGTTTTGACATTGGTGGGATGGGTATCGTTTTTGATATGAGTGACGTTACTGAATGTGAAAGTAGAGCTTTTTGGTTCGACTGGACTAGGTTCCTCAGGGTTCCTGGACTGCCCCAAGTTAAAATCCCATATCTGCAACAACGTAAATTTGACTGTTAAGTCAAGACCATAAAACTCAGTGTATCTCTAACTAGGACAGCCAATGTTTCATGGAAAGAAATGGATTCTACTATTGATAGAATCATTAATGTTCCTACAGGTAACTTGACAAAATTGAAGGCCTTAAGATCCAATTGCAAGACTGTTATATGTTATAAGCACAAAAGCAAGAGCGTGACAAAACATAAAATGTAGAAATCAATTGAGAGAGATGGGACCTGAGTGTTCTGGCCAGTGGTATGATTAGCAGCATCGCATTGCGTAGCATTACCACAAGAACTTTGGTACTCTGTGGGCAGAAGCAAAGAAGTAAACGACGTCGTTGGAGACTGCTGAGAAATGCTTCCTCCGCCATTGATTCCTTCCCGAACCATAATCTCTCCTCCGCCGTCTCCTTCACCGCTAACAAAACCTCTCTTCAGCAACTCCTCAAGCTGTCTATACACTGCCTGCTTAAACCTCCCCAAGCTAAAGCTTTGCTTTTTCATCGACATATCGTACGGAACGATCAGATCTTGAACAATGTTAGATCCAGAACCCCACGAATCCAAAGCCATCCCAAACTTCTCATTCAATTCGTCTTCTCCTGCTTCTGCTTCTTTCTTCTTCCCTTCCAAATCAATCCCCCATACAGCAGCGAGCTCCGAAACCGAAGGACAACCTGAAAACCCCTCCACGGCGGAGCGTTCGTGCGCTGCGGCGGAGGAGCAGCTCCCGTGAACATCCCAATCACACTCCTGACAGAAAACGAGATTATCGGTGAAACACCGTACGGTCACACGCTCTTTGCTGCAATTATCACAGATCTGAGAACGAACGTGCTTCCTCGCTAAAAGGTTCGCCGAGTGCACGTGCTGATCACAAAGCAAACACAGCTTCGCCGTATCGGCTCTACAGAACAGAACCGCCGTTCTCTCGTTGCAAAAATCGCACGCCACCACACACTCCGTCGTTGAACTACCCATTTGTGACAATACCTTCAAATCCCTAAAAATCTTACCTTTTTTCCAATCCGAACGAAATCAAGATTGATTTTGGTGACGAAGTGATCGATGGAAGAAGATATAAATGTACATTGTTGAGTCTATATAGTTTTACTGGTTTGTATATAAGTATAGCTTTTGTACATTGAGTCTGTGAACTGGTATTGTATAAACCAGTTTTCATTTTCCGGTTTATGTCTATGGTTTAGGCCAAGGTCAGTTTGTATATAAACCCCCATTCCCCAATTGTATACTTTAATTAGTATACTCTAACTAATTAACGAGGATGAGATTATTTACTCATAGAAGATGACATAGACATCTGTCGAATCACTTCCGAGGCAAGTCAACAACAGAAACATCAAATGGAGTCCTCCACAGATACGTTCACTTAAATTTAACGTGGATGCAAGCTGGTCGGAGAAGAAAGAGGTGTATACCACGGGTTGGATTCTGTGAAACAGTCAAGGTAATCTGGTCTGTTTTGGATCGAAGACTTATTTCATACTGCATTCACCATTGGAAGCAGAAGCAGCTGTTTTGACTTGGGCAGTTCACAGTGTTGTTAATCTAGGTTATGCATTAGTGATCTTCGAGAGTGACTCTAATTCACTAACTATTGTACCGTATATGACAAAAGATGTTACAAAAGATGTAATTACGTGGGGATAATTGGCTGCATTACAGTGTATGGATTTTGTTATATAATGAACGGTACATAATTAGATGATGATGATCTAACGGTTGGAAGAAATGCCGTATTAATTGCTTCGCTTTTAATCTACTAATAAAAACAAAAGAGACCAAATTTTGTCGAAAAATTATAAACGGAAGGTTTTGGGTAAAGCGTATCACTTTTAAAATGTTAATCCCATTCCTTAGATAGTAATGACCTTTTGGGTCGTTTTATCCTTTAATTTTAAAATAACTTTTTTTTTTTTTTTTTTTTTGATGCACATGAACTGTAGTATTTCAAACTATCTGATACATTGACTTTAAATTATGTTGCTAGAGAATTAGTGACCAATTTTTACTTCACATTGCCAATTTTGTTGATCTTTTATATGTCGTTGATTTGTCTTAACTGACACGAAATACAACATATTAATTATGATCTAGATTTGCAATGATTTAGCATAAAGATATAGGATTGTTACTAGTACATCAGAGCTACTTCATCTCCATAGCTATTAAAGTGGTGTTTGTGTTTCGCAGTCGCAAATGATAGTGTAACTATTTTGTGTTTATTTCACCGTCGCTAACGACTAAGTCGTGTTCATTTGATTGTTGTTAACTACCAACAACTGATCATTAATTTAAATTTTGAACCGCTAAATTTCAGCAATCGAAATTTCTACTCGTCAAATCGTGAAATTTGTTGCCGATTAATATTGTTAAACCAATAAAAATTTAGTCGCTTTAGAATATAAAACGTGTCGTTATCGTTAACCGAACTGTGCTTTCTTTTAGACTGGATAATTTACGTTATGCAGTATTTCATTTCTTGTAGCTCAGATTGGTTTCTTGTCTCAAAAGTTATTTGTGTTTTGTTACAATGTGATTCATATCATTAAACAAAAAGAATCCAGCCAGATACATGCCCAAGGCTTTCAAGCCAATGTTTCTGCGGAGCCCAAGCATATAGACTACAAACTGAAAGAATTAACTTTTCTTAAGGTTTTGATAGGGCAAAAGTTAGATGTTTGTTCTACGTCATGCGCAATATTGCGCATAATTTTTTTTTTTTTTTTGGTTAAGCATAATTTTCTTTCTTTTCAATATTAATAAATTATACGAAAATATAAAAGTAATTTAACGAGATATTAAAGTGTGTTATAATTAAAACTTTGTATCAACATGTAAAATTAATGTAATTTAAGATTAAAATTACCAATTGTAGCTGAAAATTACTACAATTTTGTTAATTATTCTTTTTATCATCAAATGTAAAGATTACATGATGTTTATGTTTTTGTTTTCTTTTGGATTTTGTTAACTCATAAATGATTAAAATATATATATATATATGTGTTCATAATAATATTAAAGAAATCGTTAATCTGAAAACAGTTGATCAAAAAAAATATATATATATATAATATATATATATATATATATCGTTAATGTGTTTTTTGGTTTCGATAAAGGAGGAGAGAAGAGGAGACCCACACACATATACAGAGTGACAGACACAATTTGGCGTCTCTTTCGATCTGAAACATCTCTGTCTCTCCCCAGAGATTCGCTTCTTAGGACCCATTGTCTCTCTTTCTGTATATTACAACTCTTAAAAACCTTTTTACTAGCAAATATTATTTGGTAAAAATGCAAAATCTTTTTTTTTTGTATGAAATGGTGTGGTGGTCGCTTTCTCTTTCTACACTTCCAACAGATTCCCCTTTGCACTTCTCTCTTTCACTATTTTTGTTTCTTTTTAATTTTCTTACGGAAATGTCATTTTCCTCCAGACAATACATTTTATTCCTTATATATATATTGGTATAATGTAAAAATATTATTACCACTGTATCTATTGGTTTATCACAATTCCTTCTCTCTATCTTCTTTTTTTGTATTTTTGCAACCACGAGAAAAATGTAATTAGTTTGGTAGTTATCTTTCTTTGCATGTTTGTTGTGTGTGTACGTATGGTAAGGGTTTTTTTGCCAGTTCAATTATAAACGTTATACATGTACCTAATATCTTATTAACCACACTATACAAATATAGCATGCCTGATGTTTCATGTTTGTACCTAATACCTTAAATATTACATGGTCTTGAATAGTTTGGGTGAGAAAAAATTATATTTATTGGCTTTTTTTTACTCTTCTTTTTCATTCCTTTGTGTATTGTTTGTTACATAAACTATGGATGAAAGTCGGAACATGGTGATGGTCTTGACTTTAATTTATTTATTTTTGACGTGATGTTCTTGGCTTTATTATTTAAAAGATTTGTGAAGTGAGACATCTATGAAAGTTTTCACAAACTTAATAATTGCAGCTAAAGGTCGAGAGCCTTTGCCCACGCAAAAATTATATTTAATCTAATGAGCTAAAATGTTGACATCTTCCCTTTACTTTCTTAATATTTTGGTTGACTTTTAAAAAAATATAAACTTTCAGTTCTTCAATTATTTTGCTCCACCCATCAAATTGCATTATTAGGCTTGGCTATTTTAAATTGTTATCTCACGGCCAGATTCATTTCATTTTCGAGGTTATACTTGTTGTCGTATAGTCATTCTATCCCGAAAAATATCATCCTGTTTGCTATTGACTTTTGATGTATGCACCAAACCTCATGCCTTCGATTTTTTCATAATTTTTTATTATTGAGTTGGAATTTTAGATTTGAACCCACATTTTTATAAAGATATATTGGATTAAGTTATTTTTGTTGCATTTCACTCTAAAAATGTTATAAATCTAAATGGATTATATGAACATGAACCAAACGACCGTCGTTTGCAAGAAGATTAATGTGTTATGCATGAGACTGTGATCATTCGTATATTGGATGTAATCGAGACCTGAATAGAGACTACGTGTATGAGATGAAAATGATAATGTGTGATTGATATACACGTATATATGAAGCTTATGTGATATGGTTTAAATTGAGTGATTTGTAGATTTCAATGAATGTTTGTAGACGATAATGACCTTAGTTATATATAGTGAGTAATTCATAGTCATGCCAGATTTAAGACTGAATGTATGTAGAAGGCCGTAATAAAATCTAAGTGATTGGAGCGTGGAACTAGTGATAATTGGACGAAGGAGATTCATCTGAACATATTTGGATTTAAAACTCGAATCTAAATTAAAATTTTATTTTTAAAACTATTTATTAATTAACTAAAAGTCCGAAAAATCGAAAAAAAATCATGTTCAAATTCCGATTAAACACTCCTTTTACTATATAGGGCATGGGATTAATACTATAAAATTAAAAATACTGTATATGAGCTGTTTTGTTTTATTTTATTTTTAAGATTTCAAGAGGCTAAAAAAAAAGAAATAAAATTAAAAAAAAAAAAAAAAAAAAGTTCCGGCATTCTTTTCGATAGCTACGTTAATTATACAGAATTGTTTACTTCTTTCTAAAACAAATCCTGAGGTTTAACCCACTTTAAAGTATAAACACCTTCCCAAGATTTGAACTTTTATTCTCCTCTTATTTTTAAACAGGCCACTAACTGATAACAACACGCGCAAGCTAAATCCTCACACGCCTATCTCTCTCGCGTGTGCACCTAATGGTCATACGTTTTCACAAGAACACTGTAACACGGACGTGAAACAAAAGTGCGAGAGAGAGCCTCTGTGGTTTACTTTGGTCTCTGACAGTTACGGGTCCACTTTCTCTTTTACCCAAAACATCCCCACGCGCTTCTCCTAAACGCGCGTGAACTTTCAACCAACCCCTATGCTAAATTCCCGAATTTACCCCCTTCTCTCTTTTTTTTGTTTTTTTTTTGTTTTTATCCTTGCCTTGGTTTATTATTATATTTCTCATCAGAATAATCTCATTTGTTTCCTCTTCTCTTTCTTTTTCCTTCTTCTTCTTCTTCTCTGCGTCGTTGAGATGAAAGCACCGAACATGGAGACGATAACGGAGTCTCTGGAGAAATCGATGCAGAATTGTTCTCTGAATGATCGGAGAAGAAGGGTCGTCGGAGATGGGTTTGGGAGATCGTCGAGCAACGAACACACTCCGATCTCAGATACAACATTGGAGCTCAATTCTCACATATCTCTTCCTTGTCACTGGGAACAGTGTCTTGATCTTAAGGTAAAAAAAACAAAAAACAAATGAGATTCGTCTTTCTATTTTTTTCTTCCTTTTTTTGTTTTTTCGGCTCTCTCTAGGTTAAACTAATCACTACAGAAACTTCGAACTCGTGTCGTTTTCGTGTTTTGGATTGCATTAAATGTACATTGGGGGAGAAATTTTAATTTTAATTAAAGCTTTTCTTGTTTCCTTGTGATGCATTTATTGCTTCAGACCGTATAAATATTTTGCTCATAGGGCTTTTTGGTTTCAGGCTTTTGTTTAGGGAAAGATGTACGTTTTTTTTTTTGAAGACTAAAAGAGAAGCCTTATATGGAAAACTTTTGCAGAAATTGTAAATGCTTGACCATGAAACTAAGTTCTGGGATTTTTTGCTTTTTTGATGCTTTTTATCTGCCAATCTTTCATCTCTTAGATATGATTTTTCACATAAGGAAAGAAAACAAACAAATGTTTTTGTTTTTCATGTTCAATGATTTGTCTGATAAATCAATGCCCACTACCACAAACATACATATAAAAAAGGTACATAGTCATTTGCTCATATATAGATCTTGGACCAAAGCTTTTTGTCTTAACCACAATTTGGGTGCATTGCAATTTGCAAAGAAAGTAAAGAGTAATAATAAAAAAGAAAAAAAAAACTTTTTATGTGGGCATTAGCCTTGATATCAAAAAGGAGTTAAATTTATTACTTTATGATTGAAATCTAGAGGTGGGTTTTTTTGTGTTTTAGACAGGAGAGATTTACTACATAAACTGGAAAAACGGAATGAGAGTGAAAGAGGATCCAAGGAAGGTGATGAATGCAGATCCTGACAGTGGAGAATCATATGGAACAGTGTGCTCAGAAGAAGATAGTTCATATTACGACAGCGAAGAGTCTTCATCAGAGTCATCTCCATCATCAAGAGAGAATCAGAAAGATGAGGAAGATGAGGAAGATGATGAAGAAGAAGAAGAAGAAGATGTGCTAGTGGTTGCTGGATGCAAAGCTTGTTTCATGTACTTCATGGTTCCTAAGCATGTCGAGGACTGTCCCAAATGTGCAGCGCAGCTACTTCACTTTGATCGACCTCATTCTGTTTCTCCTTAAAACCCATCTCTTTGTTTTCTCTTTATTCAGATGAGAATTTGTTTAGGTTTCCTCTTTTCTTTCTTTCTTTAATCTTATATTGTTATAACTTAGTGGTTTCTCTTGTGAGTGGCATTAACAGGAGTTTCAATGGCAAGAATGTTTCAGGCAGTAAAATGTTAAAATGAGTCTGAAATTTACCAAGAATGGTAGCAAATTAAAAATGAGTTGTGTTTGCTTTTCAAGTTGAAAGAGAATATAATGTGAAGATGTAAAGAAGAGTTGTTGCATTAAAGTTGGTCAATGAAATGAGCCCTGAGGAATCGCGCGCCTCTTAAATAATAAAGACGAGTACTAATCATAATGATTGCAACATGTGACTCCACATTTCATGGTTTTCCTTTTTCTTGTATCAGAATCCTTTCTTAAATTATAACTAAATTTTCTTGGAATCCATTTTATTTTATTTATTATCTGGGATTAAAGAAAAAATAGGAGATAAGAAAAGGAAAACTTGGTGACCAAAAAAAAAAGAAAACCTAAAACAATTGAAAGAGATTATCTAATATTCCAAGCTATCGACTAATATAAGGAGCGGGGATGATAATTATATTAAATTAGGGTTTATAGTTCATATAAAATTAAATAAAAATTCTAGACAATTGTTCAAAAATATACATGTTTACTATCATATGTTGGAAACTGTATTCATCTTCTGTGCTACTCGTGTTATATTCATGAAGAACATGATCATATATTTGTTGATATTTTTAGTATCTGAACTGTATACAAGTATACAACCATACAAAATTATTTGAATAAACTCGAGAATTTTGAATTACTGTTTAGATAGTTTATATAGTAGATACCACTGTTCAAAACCAAATCTCATTAAAATAATATTTAAAAATCCGATCGTAAGGTAAAACACTAAATTGGAATAAAGTACAAAAATATATGTTACCCCAACTACATTACTTACAATTTGAGTTTCTAAATAGTGCATGTTTATCATACAACAAATATGCATCATTAGTTAAAAATAGGGGTTCGTAGAGAAAATGATTAGACGTGTGATATGTCCCAGTTGTGCCAATTTCAATTTTTGGTTCAAGGCAATTTGTGATTCCACTCAGCCTAAACATGCGGTTCACAAAGGAGCAAGTAATTGTAATTCTGTTGACAGAGATTTATGCTTGACTAACAAATACATGACTTTGGTGCTTTGAAACAGTTTGTGTCATAATAGGGAAATAGTCACAAAGTGGAAAACAACAAATGTCCTACCATGCGTAGCCTTTATAGACCACTTTAAGTTGCAATACTTGTAATATGACTGTTAAGAAGGTGAACTATTTAGAGAAGAACTTTTTGCCTTCTATTATTAGTAAGCCTGGAAATGGGAATCCGTTATCTGCTGGATCCGTTCCATACTAAACCTGTAAAATTGGGTATCCACCTCGTATCAAATAAGTATAAGCTATGTTTTTAAAATATTTGCAAGCAACGGGACAAGTCCAAATCCAAAAAAAAATTTCACTACTCGTTTCATTTTTACCTGTTATCCATCCCGTTACTCGTTATCCGCAACAAAAATACATGTTACCCATAAATAATACTCGTTACCCGCAAAATAATACTCATTGTCCGCAAAATATACCCGTTATCCGCAAAAAAATATTCATTACCCGCAAAAGTACCCGTTATCCACAAAATTATTCCTTACTCGCAGATCTAAGTAGCGGGACAAGTACCTCGCAAGTAACGGATTTTAGAGCGGATAGCCGTTTGGACGGGTACTCGTTTTGAACGGATCCAAATACGGGTCTAAATTTCTATTACTTGTACGGAGCGGATCAAATTACTCAAATACTAAGTAGTAAAAGAAAAAGCGGATACCTGTCTTGTACCCCGGATTAATCATTACTATGGCCTATATGGGCAGTAATAATTTGTGCGGGCCATGTACTAGTTTATGAATTGTTAACAAGATAAAAAGTATGATCTAAAAATTAATTAAATTTCAATATGAAATTACTATGCGGGCCATAATACTAGTTTCACATAAACCAACATCTCAAAATTTTGAAACCAAAATCCGGATTTATCTGGAGTTTGATTTGGATTCTATCAAAGCAAGTTCTAGTTCTATCTATTTCAAGTAAGCTTAAACCAAATTGACCAAAATCTGAGTTAGACCTATCAAACCAAAACCTTTAGTTTTGTCGACAAAAAGAGAACATAGTTAGCAATATAATACGCCATTACTCGGAACAGAGAGAGAGAAAGAAAAAAAAAAAAAAAACATAGGACTTGGAAATTTAAAATCAAGCCGAACCGGAGGGCACCGACCCAAATTGGATTAAACCGGTAAAAGGAAAACTGCAAGTTAGCTCGTCACGGTGTTTGCAAGCCAACACGTCGACAAAACTATTGCCAAGTGCCTTCCCTTCGATAAAACTAACCTCTTCGTTTTAGACTACACAGCTTTAGACCATTTTCATAAAGATAAAACGAGGAGGTGTCTTGTATCTTGCAAATATTTCTCAAAAGATCACTTTTTAAAATCAAACTTCCTTAAACTTTCCATTGCCGAAACGAGTTTGCAAATCTAAAGCTTCTCAATGACATCTTACCATGTTTCTCATGAGTCATATCGACCACCAGGCAATTCTCAAAACGTTTTTATAAATTAATTTTATATTATGGTTAATTCCCCCCCATGCATGTGTATATATTTGTATGAATTTTTCAGGTTCTTCACCACTGTACCAACCGACAATAGAGGCTCCGCCGCCACCGTATCCACCAACCAGAACGAGGTATCAAGACTACTACGGCGGCTACGGTCAGCCGCATCCACCGCCACTGCGTCCATATAGATCAGATGAATACTATGGAGAAGGAGAATATGATGGTTGCTTTCCTTTTCTAAGAAGATGGTAAATTCCAATTGTTAATGTATTATTACCTTTCTCTTAAGTTTTATAACTTTTGAATGTGCTAACGACTTAAAAGAGGTTTTGGTTTTTCAATTAAAAAAATAAAATATGAATAATTATGAATCAACTCAATTTGATAAAACGGTAAAAATGGAAGTAAATTTTGTTTTGTTTTTTCATTAATCTCTATTACTTTGGGGATGATGCAGTTTGACGGCGCTATGTTGTTGCTGGTTCGTGGAACAGTGCTGCTTTAGAAGTCGTTACTAATTCTTAAATGAGAATGTTACTCTCTATATAATCTACTTTTGATCCTTTTTACCTGTTGTATCATGCAAAATAGAATTCTTGTTTTGTTTATAAAACATGAAGTTCTAATAATAAATCAAACAACATTAGGTTTTGAAAAGTGGCAGGCGACGGGGACACTAGATTTTTTTTTTTTTTTTTACCATTTCTTTCTTTTGAAAATCTTGAAAACTCAAGAACAATACATATTCCATCACAAACAAATTTCCAAGTATTTTCCTTTCACGCCCTGAATCAAATACAAGCCGTTTTGGGGCATTGTTCACTAGAAGATGTAATGTTTACTTACAAGCTCAGATAATGGTAAAAACATCAGAATTCTTCAGGGAGGGGACGACCACCCAAGAATGCCTTAAACAACACAAGCGCTCTCGCGGGCTGCGAGAACGGTACCTCATGGGCCGCTCCTCTCACTGTAGCAAACGCCAATATATTCCCATAAACCTGAGTCCACCCACCAACCTGTAACACCAAACCTTAATAAGTACGTCTCCTAGATATTAAAAAAAAAAAACGTATCCGAACCGAAGCCTATCAATAGTAGATTCAAAAAACATCGAAAACTTAAAACACCATGAATAGAGCACCCTTAAGATAGATATAGTCATGATGCTAACCTGTTGTCCTGCAAACCAAACTCGATAAGGCACAGTTGTTCTCAGTCCCAACTCTTCAGCCAGTCGCTTCACTAGTGTTCTACTTCCGGTTAACGGAATCACGGAATCTTGATCGCCGCTGTTATTATTGCAACAAACACATCAAGACAAGTATAACAGAACTCGACAACTCTCATTAGAAACCTTTGATTACCTGTACACAAGAACTGGAACTCCAGCTTTAACAAGACTTCCTACTATATTTATCGTTGGTACTTCCACATCAAGTACTTCGTAATCCAGCACACTGTTGTCATCAGGATAGAACCCTTGTGTAAATGATCGATATTCCATTATGTAGATACAAACCGAACTTTTAACAAAAAAAAAATATACAAACCGAATATAGTGCAATTAAACCGAATTGAAATAACCAAAATTCAGTAAAATTTCTTTAATACAAGTACGAATTAGAATTAGATCTAACTATAATATTTATATATAATTAACTACTTATACTTTTGGGCAAACTAAATAGAGCCGAAATCGGACTGCAAATTTAACCGAAACTGAACCAAACGAAAAGCAAATTTAGGTTCTAATCCGGTGGAACAAACCGAAACTTTGTAAAACCGAACTAAACTAGAACCGAAATCGTAAAACCGAACCGAAAAACCGAAAACACATATAGACAATTTTATGAAAGGAATTAATATTACTTGCTGCAAACAGCCCACTTGCGAGTTCCGACAAGCCGAGCATGGAGAGCTTTTTGCACATCTTTCCGGTTGAGATAGTTAACCGTCTCATCTTCTACACACACATCCACCGTTTCTCCCACTTGCTACATCATTTCAAAGAAAATCAGTCACATAAGAAAACTAAAACAAAAGTTTTTATAATCTTTCATCGGTTTCTAAACTCACTTGAGGTTGAGGGTTAACTACTTTGGATTGAGATAGCACAGAGGGAATGCAGACGTCAAGGGTAACGTCATATTTGTCAACGAATCTACTTGTTTCGATGCTAACTTGACTCATCACTTTAGTGCACATACTTGACACTGTTCCTCTATAGTACTCACTCACATATCGTGAGTAATTACAATAAGATGTGAACATTTTGTAAGTTGGATCCGATATCAAACCATGAGACCAGAAATACTCGGCTCGTGCATTGAAATCCGTCGAAAACTCCATAACCGGATTGCCAATCTACAAAACCAAGTGTTAAATTAAAGACAGAACATAACCGGATTACAAATGAAAAAAGTCGAGGAGGATATGAAATACTCACAGCAATGCCTTTGAGATTAAACGAATTGTGCTTCTTGTTGTATTGAATCATAAGCTGAGCCAACTGAGGAACATAATGGCCTAAAAATTTGCAATTTAACTAAATACATTTTTGCGACGAAAACTAGGGTTTTACAAAGAGAAACAGAAGCGATCTTTACCAGCGTAGCTTTCACCAGTGATGAAGAGACTTCTATTGAGATATTGAGGGAATTTGAGGAACCATTTTTGCAAGAACACAATGTTGTCTTTTGCTGGAGATTTTTGTTCGAAAATGGGCACAAAAGACAAAGATTAGAATGTTTGATATGTGAAGACAAACAAAAAGAAACAAAGAAGAAGAGAATAATCCTCAGATGTGATCTGAATGCTGCAAAAAGGTGGAATTTTTTTTTTTCTCTTTTCGTCAGACTGAGAAAGAACAACACATAAAAGCTGAAATTTTTCTAGGGAAACATATATTATATTTATTTTATTTTAAAAAGCGATCAAACAAGAAACAGATCGCATGCACCCCAATATCATCCTCAAAAAAATTAAACTCATTTGTTACTCGACCAAAAAGAATGGAAAACTCAAATTCAAAACATGTACTCTCTAGAAAACTAGAAGCATAGCAATTATCTAGACCAGTTTTATGTCTGAAAATATGTTTACTTTGGTATCTTTTTACTAAAAGTAGAAAAAGGGGACAAAAGACACAAAATTTGGGTTCCTTATACAAAGCCTAAATCAGTACGCTATCACTATCTATGAGAGAGAGAGATTTTATTTCTAGGATTTGAATCATAACTGGGAATGAAATAGAGAAAGCTCAATTTTAAAATACCAGTGATCTTATCATTCACACCCTCATACGAGGAGCTCTCAGTTGCATAAGAAAATCCAACTCCAACAGGTGTCTCAAGATACAACATATTAGCCTCTGCACAATTTTGAATTTTAAAAAAAAAAAATCCAAATCAAATTTAATAAAAAGATGTAAAATTTGAATGATCCAAGGACTTACCTTGATTCCAGCTATGCTGATTCTTCACCAAGACTGATCCTTTTGGTCTAAAAGGCCCATTCTCAGAGAATGCACCAACACCCAATGATGAACACCCAGGTCCTGTGTTTTACCCAAAAGAATCAACATTTTTTGTCATACAAATCTTTAGGTTTCAAAGTGTGTAATAAAGAAGATGAAAGATCCTAATATTTAACCTCCATTGAGCCAGAGAACGAGAGGTTTAGAGATGGGTTTGGTTTCTGCTTCAGCCAAGTAGTAAAACAGAGCTCTCTGTTTCTTCTCGTCAATAGTGACATAACCAGAGTACTGCTGAAACCCGACCCGGGGTTGACCGGGTAAACGGGTGATCCGATCGGCCTGGGACAGAATAGTTGAGCTCACTAAACTCAGAGTTTGAAGCAGGATTAGTGCAGTCGCCACTGTTGGACATTGCAGGAGAGACATCGTAGTTCTTAAGCCAATAGAGAAGGAAGAGATGACTTTTGGGTTTTGATTTCTCATTTGGTTTTTGGCATTTATATCAAGAAATCACTTTTTGATGTTTTTTTTTTTTGGTTTTGTTAATATCGAGTATTTTGTAAATAGTTTTCTTCTCTGCAAAAGCCGTAAGCCGCGTGATTCACAGGTAAAAGTTTTTTAAAAAACTTTTTATTTTATTTTATTGTTTTTATAATGGCATTCCAATGAGTTGAAAAGTCTAGATCTATTGTTAAAAATGGTGCATATATGATGTCAAAAAAAAAAATGTTGTATATATAATTATTGTTTACTTATTTCTTACAATTATATCAAAATATAATTATATTCGGTTTTCAGAAACGCTATAAAACTTTGAGATTTGATCATCATTTACACAGTATTTTTGAGTAAACATTCAGCCATTAGGGTTTAAATTAGCCCTGAGATTTTGGTTATTCGGTTCAGTTTGGTTCGGTTTTTTTCGGTTTTAGGTTTTTGAAAATAGTAACCATTTGGAACCGAATAAGAATTCGGTTTAGTTCGGTTTGGTTTCGGTTCAGTTTCGGTTCGGTTTTTGGAATCGGAAATACCAAAAATATCCAAAAATAACCAAAAATATCCAAAAATACCTGAAAATATCCAAAATACCCAGATTTTTTGGTTTCATTAGATTTTTTTTCGGTTGGTGGTTCGGTTCGGTTAAAACCAAAAATCGATCGGTTATCAAATTTAGAACCGATCGGTTAATATGCAAAAACCGAAACCAAACCAAATCCCATATTTTGGTTCGGTTCGGTTTGGTTTTTTGGTTTCGGTTTATATTCCCAGGGCTAGTTTAAATCATGTTTGATGTTTCATTTTGTTAACTCTATTTATTTTGCAACAAAAGAAAAAAATAGACCTTTATCAGAGAGAAACAAACAAACAAACAAAAAATACAATTGAAATGGTTTTACCTATCATTCATAGTTTTAAGTTTGGTTTTCTCTTCTTATAGAAGATAAGATACTAAAGACTTTCTTTTTCAATCATTGACTAATATGGGTGATGATGCTAGCTTCTTCTGTTTTGGTCAAGAGGTGATGCTAGCTTATTACTTCACAGAAATCTTACAATTAACTTTTCACAGTAAACACGAATAAACAATGAAGGAAAGTGAGAAACGGTTGGTGTTGGTGATGTTTAAGTCAGTGAGTGATCATCAGCAAATGGAGCTTGGCGTGGCTGGACTTCACTCAAACCCCAAAAAGTCTTATTATCCTTTATCATTTTCCTGAACTATTTATTTTATTCGTTTCGATTTTTAAAATATTAATAAAGTTGAAAAAGGACATGAATGTGGTCCTGTTTCTATAAAATTTTAGGCATGGTAGAGAAAAAAAAAAACACTCGAGTTAATAAGCCAAGAAATTTGAGAAAATTATAGATGTGGGTGTAACCTCTCCACACAATTATTCCTCCCAAGTCTGAAAAATGTGTACATTTAAGAGTTTCTTAGATTTCAGATAAATACATTTTGAAATTTATGCTTAGTATTTCAAATAAACTTAAGGTCTTTTTACTAAAAGTTAAGCTTCAAATAAATACAGCATTTAAAGTTTGAATGGTTTACACCATATGTGAATAGAACGAACATAAGTTTTGGGCTTTATTCTCTGCTAACTTGATCCGGTACAATTTGGATCATCCGTTGATGGATGCGGATGCAAACAAGGTCTAAGAAATCCCGACCAAACAATGATTTGGTTTTGAAGAAAACATCTTTAGAAGAGAGAATGATCTTTTTTTTTTTTTTTTCTTAAATACACTCTACAAAACATAATATATGTGAACAATCCACACCCTCTCATTCATTTTTAACTTTACTACTATGTTTTAATCATTACTTTTTTTAGCAACATCTAATAATTATGACATTGTGTTCTTTAATCATTATTTAAGTTCTATTTTTTCACATACTACTTACAAGGAGAGACACATACACTCACACACACTCAATTCTTATGTGTTTAAATATATTTTGGATTCAAATGGTAATCACTGAACCAAACAGACTAATTCATTTGCCAAATTGTATTGTATTATTTTCATAAAATTTACTTACATAACGAAACTGTTTTAGCTTTTTAATATTTTGTTTTTTTATCGACACCACTATTCAAAAATTCGTCTTGACAACTCTCACCATTCAAAACTTTTATTGCTGTTCTGCCTTTTGGTTTTAAGGTATCTTGGCTTTGCATTTGCTTAATTACTTAAGCCAAGTGGTGTTTCTCAATATGTTAACTTTATTGGATACTAATTTGAGTTATAATGGTCCTACTCTTTATTTAATAATGATGTCAGTATTTGTACATATTTCAAACAGCTACGATTTTTTCTCCTAAATATAATTTGAACCACAAATCTGTAAAATTTAGACGGGAAAAAGAATTATAGTTTTATATCAATCATATGATTACTATTCAGTTATTTGTACTTCATCTGACACACACAAAAATACAATCTCAAGACCAATAATAAAAAATGGTTGCTGCTTTCAATCCTATGGCACTTTTAATATATGCTAATTGGTTTGGAATTTACATAAATAGACTATTAGGTCAGATTGAAAAGGGTCTAAACTTTGGAAAAAAAGTTCATTAGCATAATTAGAAATCAAACATGTCTTTATGTTTCTCAAGACCACCTTCTCCGATTGTAACAAAAGCTTGTTTTATTAAAGATTAGGGAAATGGGGCAAAAGTGTGGGAAGTGGTGGGGACTATTAAATTTAAGAGCCGCATGCCTATCATACCCACTTCTTATGTAGTTCCACCAAATTTCGTACCTTTTGTCTCTCCTTTTTCTCTTTATCTTTAGTGTATCAATAGACACTAATAGTAGGATAACACTAGTATATTAATGATAAGTCAGCGAAGACCCTATTCGAACGATACACCCTAACTCAATAAAACATACTAAAGATATTGAATTTGTTGTGTAACATTCAGCCACCCCCCCCCCAAAAGTGCATTCAAATGAAGCAGTGGTTTGGGACCCATTTTTGTAGGGTCCTCATCTTTGAAAACAACAAAACCCTAGATTCGACAGTTGCTTCTCCTCAGCCCTAAATCGTGGTTGATTTCGGATTGGTAAGCTCGTCACCCATCTTTCCATGGTCTTGACTCTCTTTAGTTTGATACTCGTCGCCCATTTTCGCCAGCCTTTAACAAACGACATGTTTTTCTTCTCTTATGATGTGAGAATCCCATATTATACTCCAAATATAAAACTGTTATTAATATGAAGAAGATCCTATTTATTCTACACGAAATTAAAATGCACACTTATGTCATAAAAATTCTCATCTATAGTCATGATACTTATAACATCAGATGAGCCTTTCTCATTTTTAACATCATTATATCAGATGAGTCGATCTTCAAAAATAGTATCATCATGTACTTTCTCTAGGATGGATATAATATTATCATCTCTTTTCTTTTCAACATTATCATCTTTTATAATTTTTGATTCATATTAACATAGATTTTGTCCAATAATTTATTTTACCTCGTAAATATGAAGACAATCTTGTTCTACTTATCAAAATACGTACGTGGAAAATAATCCACGCATAGAGTTGGGGCAAACCTAGCATCTATTAAAAAAAATTTCACCAGCTCTTTTTAGTTGTTGTATATCTAACTCCAATAAATGATAAACCGGATTCATATAATCGAATCAATTACCCAAGTGGTGCATACGTATTTACTGATTCTGCGGATTCGTTTCTGAGTTCTTAGAAGTTATCACTTTTGTGTTCTCCTATATACTCATCAAAAGAATCAGTACCTCACTGATCCGACCATCACCTATAACTTAGAGGTCAAGTAACAGTTTTATTGTGGTCTCTCTTTGTCTTGCTTAATGAATCTCCTTTCTCCACCACATTTAATTCTGGGAATTAATAAGGCATATGAACATTTCAATCAAAGCTTTGTTATCTTGTCTCTTGCCTTGGTACCACATCAGAATTGCTTCCGACAAGAGACAGATATCACAACAGATATTTATCTTAGCGAGCCAACCAATCATGAATCAACAGACGAGGACCAAAATTGGGCATGATCCTCTCCTTTGGCACATGAACCTGGCACATCACGTTCTACTGCTGAATCTCTCCGGTGTTATTTTTAGTTCCAGAGACGGACCAGAATCCTTCATCCTCCCTAAGTTAGTAGATCGATTCTAGACCATTGACACAATGTGGAGCTCGTTTTGTTATAAACTCAAATACCTTTGGCATTTTAATGAATTTGCCTCTTCTTGGGGCGATATAATGCCTATGTACGTACCCCCAACCCGACAAACCCCGGGGCCTAGCCTAATCAACCCGATATGACATATTGGGTTTTCAGGCCTTCTCAAGTCTCAAACACCATATGGTGGGGATATTAAGAGGGCGGAAAATGGATTTGGTTTACGGGTTGATGGCATATAAGTTCTCATTTGCTCTCTGGTACAGAAAAGCAGATGCTTCCACCCTGCACTCAGACGATGAAAACTATTACAAACAGGAAGAGACCAGTTATTGTATTTTTAAAAGGAGATCAAAAGGGCCTTACCAGCCAGGATGAACAACAAATCTACCTCTGGTTAGTGCCCAATTTACCTGCTCAAACAAACAAATTCAGAATCTCCCAATGATGTTTTTTGTTCGGCACAAAAGTTAAATTTTGCAGACTTCCTTACCTTGTCGGTACCAAGAGAATTGGTGACAACATGAGTGACATGTTCATCCACCTGGGTTGTGCAGACAGCACCAAACTGCTCAGCTGTTTGCCACAAGGGATGCAAATGCGGTTTGGCTTCACCCACTGGGATTATCCGACTAAATACAATCCGACAACCAGCCAATATCTTCCGTTGCTCGGAAGCTAAAATATTTCTCACATCTACTTCGTCTAGTGAAGTGTGCGAGAAGAAATTTTTATGTATTTTCTCAATGACCTGTACAGTGAAACCATGTCATGATGCTGAGATCCAAAATGACTAGTAGAAAATAACATAACAAGGTGAATAGACAAAGTGCAGACCGCTAATGAAGATGCCAATGTGCCCTCCTCAGGTACCTCATCGCGATCTAACTCAAGAAGAGAGGGACCCAGAAGCCCAAATTGCCGTCTACTACAAGGAAAATAAAGATATCTGCCACACAAGATTATTAACATCAGCCTACAAATATTATACAGTAAGCAGCACTACAGTCTCATTTTAGCCAGTGGGAAAGATGATACCTTTCAACAGCTATTAAATTCATTTTGTTATGAGGCCACACTCGGACAGAGTCATCTATGATCACCACAGACGATTCCATACCCATAACTCCTTCTAAATCTTTGCTCTTAGGTACTCGTTCGTCTCCATCAAGGGGATCTCCATCATCTCCTTTCGATATGACTCGTCCATTAAAGAGAACCCCTTTGGGATCAAGCAGTTTGGCCATCTCTGTAGCATACAATTTGTTGCCCATAGTGTAAAGATGTAACTCATACAGCTTGCTAGCCTGAAATTCACAAGAAAAGTTACATTAAAGTCTTGCATACAGATTTGGACAGCAAGAAAATATTATTAACTGCGTCACCTTCTCCAAAAAATTCCAAATCCCTGGTCTCAGTTTAGTCCACATTCCCATGTGGGGGAAGCGAAAGAGATGTCTATATGGTTTCTCACGATCTTGTTCTTCCTTCTTTCTTAATATCTCTTCATGGCGGGAATCAACTTCATTAAACTGAAAACGATAAAAAGAACAACTTTAGAAAGAATATAAGAAAATTAATCAAACTAGAAGGAAGATAAACTAACCTTAGCTGAATTGAGAAGGGTGTGGTCTATATCCAAGACAAGAGAGAGCTTTTGAGATGCAAACATTTTCTTCTGTTCCTCTAACCTCCGAACTCTCTCTCTTTGAATAGCTACTCTCTGCATGTCATCATACCCTTCAAACAGGTGTTCCACATCTCCCCAACTGTTCATCGAACGAATGGGACCAGCTGCAGCCGTTACTGATGCAGGTGAAACTGACACACCCTCCTCCTGGCCGTTGGGATTTGAAGGATTATGTTTAACATCTCTGTCCGTCTTAAGCTCTACTGAATGCGTGGTTGCTGGGGGATTGCCAACTTGTTGTGATACAACAATCATATCAGCAATATTTTTCAGGTTTTTTGTGAATTGTGTTGAAAACTCTGGTGTCTTTCCACTGAGAAGTTCACCCGAAAATTTCATTTTGCTGGTACCATTCTGGCTATTATTTTGCTGTGGAACAAGCTGGGAAGGTGTTTCTAAATCTTCTGTCTTACCCTTCATAGTCAAGGTTCCCAGTGTAGAGGAATCATTAACTTTGGACTGCTTTTCCACCAAAGAGTCCGTTCTTTGAAGAGTACTTCCATGCAGGATTCGGCGAGGATCACGAGGTTTCATGCGAATGCTTCCAGATTCGTCCTGAAGGATCAAAAATGAGTTACTTGGAGAAAAATTGAAAGAAAAGGTTCTACAATCCGTCTATATAAAGATACTCACTGAGGGGGCGTTTTGGGAAGAATCCTGAAGTACTCCCGGCTTTGAAGAATTAGCAGCTAAAGCATTTGATGCAGGAATACTAAGCGGAGTAGATACCCCTGGTGGCACGGAAGAGCCAGGAAGTTGTGCTGCTCTTCTTGGATCCATGGGCTTCTGAAGAGCTTTTTCAGGTACCTTTTGCCTTTCTCCCATTTTAAGGTAATTCAGTAGCATTGTAGGATTTACTGCAATATCCTTCAAAAGAGATTGCAACGATGCAGTGTCAATTGAATCTGTCGGTACTTTTTGGCTCACAGAAGCAGCACTAGTGGGCATAAC
The DNA here is from genome assembly GCA_026770425.1 of Boechera divaricarpa. Lineage (NCBI taxonomy): Eukaryota > Viridiplantae > Streptophyta > Magnoliopsida > Brassicales > Brassicaceae > Boechera > Boechera divaricarpa. Next base: position 15,514,330 of record CM049186.1, read on the forward strand.
ACTTGTTGTCATAGATGTTACACCGTTCTCAATTAGCCTGGGCTTGGTTTCCATTTTTGGAAGTTCCAATGATTCTGTATCCTCTAGCCAGCCACCAATTCCAGCTGCTTTTGGTGCATCCATATCACTCTTTTGTCTTTTCCATGCAGGCCCATCAATAAAAAGTTCATCAACGGCTTTTTGCTTTCTTGGGTTCACCAAGTCTGCAGAAAGCTCTACTTTTGAAAGATTTCTAGCATCGCCGGACGAGTACGGATTAATGGTTACATTGGCAACATCAGGTTTCGCAAGCCGTAGTCTTGGATCTCGACTTTTTGCAGAAGGTTTCACTGTCTGATCAAATGCAAGTGTTTGAGTAGCACCAGTTGGTGCAGAAATAGCATGAATTGACAGATGATGTGGTGGAGCAGTGCTTGAAACAGCATTTGCAACAGACATGATTCTAGAATTGAAATTGGAGGGCAGAGGAACGTCTTGCCCATAAATTAGGAGAGTCCCCGGAATGGAGCTCCTAACAACAGAACTAGAAACCTCTCCACCAATGTCTCCATTACCATTATTAGGTTCTCCTGATGGTGTTGGGCTTGGAAGGTCATCTGTCTTAAATACTGAATTAAGACCAAATTTTTTCTGGTAGGTAGAAACTGCTCTAAGGGCATCACTCTCATATGGATAGACTTTGGCACCTTCAGTCGTTTGGCTCTCTCTACCAACGGGAAAACGTGGTTTAACCATTGTATGGCGAACATTTACTGGTAAACTTGGTGTCATTTCCCTTGTGGGAGACGGAAGGCTGTCTGCATCATGATCCTTATGAAGGTCTAGCAGAGGCAGCATAGGCAATCTACTCCTCACGTAGGAGGCTCCTCGATGGGTACCTTCTGAAGACAGCCTTTTGGCAAGAAACGAATCAACATTACTTGTCTGAGTCATTCGAGTAACATTCTCCTCACTGCTGGTTCCAGCATAAAGTGCAATAGCAGAACGACTTAAATTCTGATTCATGGCCTCTATCTGCAAAACCAAGACATGTACTTATGTAAGAGAGATGGAACTCTTCCCAAGGTTTGGAATAGTGGAAAAGATTTTGACTTCTGCTAATTCAACAGGTGAGCCAAAGGAACACACCTCCTTTTTCTGGTTGGATGAGAGAAATTGGGAAAAATGGTCATTTAAAAGAGTTAGCAATCTGCACAAGAAAAACCAAAAATAGTGTGAGCAATCAAAGGACTCCAGCAGGTTTAATCAAAGGTTGGCGCAAGAAAACACGCTTAAAAGAAACCTTGACATAGTCTCCTTATTAAGCTCCTTGGAAATATTATTCATCGAGCAAAACACCTGAAATGAAAGATAAGAGATTAGTTACGTGGAATCGGAATGTAATAGAGCATTAAGTAGAAGAGTGAGGGCAACGAATCTTGAGTAGCCATACAGAGTTTATGGTTTGAAGAGAAGCAAACGACAGTTGAACTAAAGTATCCCTCTTTGGAAAATCATCATTATCTGAAACCAGCTCTCGCAAAGACTCCAAAGCCCCCAAAAGTCTGGAACAAACTCCTTCAAATGCGCTGAAAAGAAACCAAAAAAACATGGACATTAAGATCAAACATCACTCATCAAACTCCAACAGATGTTTTAACTTTTTCATAATCATCAAGTAATTAAGACCCAGCAGATCTCTCCATTCTCTGGAAAGACTTACGTCTGTGCTTCTACCAACGAGGTACTCTCCAATACCCCACGAATCAGTTTCACTTTCTTCTCCAAATCTCTCTCCTTCTGAATACGTTCATCATCCGCTTTATTAGCACTTGTCAACACGACAGATTCAGTTTCCTTCTCAACTGTTGCAGCCATTTTTTCATCAGAAGCAGACTCCACCAAATCAATTTCACCTTCCTCCAACTCTCCTTCCTCTTTCTCATCACCACTATCTTCAATCACAATCTTATCACTCTCAGAACTCTCTCTTGTTTCATAATCCATTCCCAAACCTTCATTGAAAGGTTTGTTCTGCACAGCTTGCGCCCAAGCAAGATTAGATAAACCCGAATTCACATATCCACAATAACCAGGATACTTAGTAAGCAAATCACGCATTGTCCAAACCCTAGAGTTGCCATTAGAACCACCACCTCCTCTTCCTCCAGCCACAACTCCACCATCGACGTCTCCGCTAACCTCGGCCGTAGTAGTCTTCTGCTTAACTTCAATCGAAGTGTTCCCCGAATCAGGAATCTCACCTTCCTCAACATCCGCCAATACCATCAAGTTTCCATCGTTGCCCATTCGATTTAGAGTTCTAGAACAACCAGATCGAGCCACAAGCATGTAAATCTCAACACTTTGATCAAAACGAATCCAACCCCGATTCAGAAAACAAGAATCTGAATTCAAAAAATCGCCCCCTTTTAGTCCCGGTCAAGAGAACGGATCTCCAAAACGGAAAAATTAGGGTTCTTCTTCCAATTTAACGATTCAAAAAACAGAGATCCAAGTTAAGAAAAGGTTATCAATTTAACTCTTTTTTCCAAAGCTTTCGCAATTTCAAAATTTCCCGATCTTGAGATCTACCACCTTGAGGAACAAAGAGTTTTCAATTTTCTTCTCCAAATCCAATTTTTGAGATCTTATTATTTTCTCCAAAGGCCGAAACTTGAAGAGAATGAAATAAGAGGAAGGAGAGAGAGAAGAAGAGAATCTAGTTGAGAGATGGAGTTTTAATCTGGACCGTACACGTCAGCGATCCGAATGAGGTAAAATTATGTAAGCGCGACGTGTGATTTGCGGCAGATGAGGAGTAGGGTATGTTAAATAGACAAATGAGATCTCTGTGATTTTTCTTTACCAGTTATGTGTCTGATGATCCAAGTTTTTGACTCAAAAAGTTTGTCAGTTAACTTACCACTAAGGAAGTAGAAGTTCGTACGTACACAGATTCCTCTGGTCTAAACACCTCTGCCTTTTATGAAACTGTTACTTGAATTTAACAAGAATTTTTTTGTCATAGATATCCAAAGTAATATGGGAACTTATTTCATATCTTCATCTTTTGGTTCTTAATATAACTTTTTGGTTTCAATTTAATTACTGTACGGAAAATTTTAAATTTGGTTCACAATCAAGAAAATTAGCCGGATTTTCCCTATAAATTTGATTACCACATATATATAGCACAAACAACTGAAGTTTATATTTGAATATGTCTATGCATGTTACATTTTCTGACATTAATTTGTGTACATAGGATAAAAGGACGTAAATAAGGTTCTTAATATGATTCGGAAAATGGACTGTTGCCATGAAAAAGTTATGGTACTCCATCAAAAAAAATAAACAAGGGTTATGTCACCAAACAGCAATAGTTTTATAATCAAGATGCATGGACTGTCTCGTGTAATAGAAATGAGGAGAGCCATGAAATCTTACGATAAGATGTTAAAAAACGAGAACCAAACCTTATTTAGCATTTAGCTCATGTTGGTATATTGATAATTACCAACCCTAAAAAAAAAAAATTGGTTCGAGTTGGATACGGTTTCAATTTAATTTCTATAGATTAACAAAGAAAATAAAAACCAGAAATTGTCCTCAAAGAAGCTACCAGATAACCAAACAACAAAAAGTGGCAGATCTGCAATCTGCATATACCAAAATATTGACTCTAACAAAGAACCAAAATATGTAATTGTTGAAGGGTCATATGACTCAGTATGCCATTTAATATAATGTATTACGGGAAGCAAGAAAGATGAAAACTTATATCAACAAAACCCAGTTCATGTTTTCTGTTTCAATGCAACAAATCATCAACCCATCAAGATGTCCGAATCAGTCCAAAGGACAAAACAAATACAATTGATGTCCTAAAACCGTATAAATCTCAGTGGTTATATAAGATGTGTATAAGAGCCTCTTGTGGTGGCATCAATATTCAATCACCAATGGCGGTAAATGAAAAAAAAAAAAAAAGGAAGAAGAAGAAGGAAGAATGAGAAGTAATGTAGAAGCGATATACAACTAACTTTACTATATCTACAACTTATCTGCGATTTTCGCCACAGCATCGGCGAGCTTGTTGAGAACGGCGATTAAGCTATCACTGTGATCTTTTCTTTGCTCTCTGTCTAGTTTTAAGTTTAAATTCTGAACCTCAAGCTGTGCCGCCAACAACTGCCCGTTTCTTTCTAGTATCTCTATCAGTTGATTCTGCATCTTCTTTGTTTCTCCTTCTTCTTCTTCTTCTTTTTCACCAGTAGATGTTCGTTTACGCTTTCTCTCTTCTTGTGATGTCGATCCACCTTCCACGTTTGCTCCTTCTGGATGTTTCTCTTTCACTCTACCTTCAAGTTCAAAATCAACTTTTTAGTGAAAACAAGAAAATGGAGACCCTTCAACATAAACGAAAAGATCATGCACCAGGAGGGAATATATTTAAACTAGTTTTATAACACAATTAGAGATGCACTATTATAATATGAAATCACCTTTACCTAGCTGACAACATATTCCACATTACTACATAGTCAAGAGAAACTCTAGAGCTCTAAGACTACAGAGCAAAGTCCATGGAATAGATCAAAGCAAAGATGGAGATGAAACACACAAATGTAAACATGTATAAATCCTCCAAAATCAAGATAAAACCATAGTGTTCTTTACAAAGTACTAAGACCCTACACTTATTGACACATTTATTCTTAAAAACTTCTGAAGTCTATGTACTAAGTCCAAAAGCATATATTAATGGCAGGATCGGTCAGTCAAGGTCACTGGTTCGAATCCTATAACAAAAAACAAACCTTGATCTGCTCCAATAGCTTCTTGCTTCTCCTTGTCTAAAACATCTTCATAAAAAAATTGAACTTTCATTAGCATAGGACTCATGGTGATGAAAAAAAAACTTCAACTTTGATCTGAATTTACCAGAAACTGATTTGGGTACCGGAGTCGAATTCAACTTATTTGGCCGATCTAAATCAGACAACAATCCCTCCTCCGACGCCGGAGCCAATCCAAGAGCAAGAGTCGGGACCGCCGGAGGAATCACACCACCATCAACAATATCATAAACCTCCTTATCGAAAAAACCAGGAAGCTTCTTCTCCCTACGAACATCGTTCCTCATTACCCAATAAGACTCCGTCTCTTCCTTAATCTGAGACTCCCATTCTTTAATCTTCTTATAATCTCCTGCGAGATTGCTCCATCTTTTCCGGCACTGAACCGGCCCACGATTAACGCCGTGACGCCTGCAATAAGAAGATACCGAAGCCCATTTAGGCTCCATTTGACCCGACCCGAGAGCCATACCCGCCGCTCTACCTCGCCGGACTCTGTTCTCCGCCACTCTCTTTCCCTGAATCAGTACCAGAATCTCTTGCCTCGTCCAACGAGGAAGCCTCGCCGTTTTAACGCCGTCATCTCCACCGTCATTTGACGGTGCACTACTGTTCTCTCCACCGTCAACGGCGCTCACTCCTAATCCTAACTGTTCCAGAGCCATTCAAACGGAATATTCCTTCCCTTTTTTGATTATTTTCTCCGTTTCTGGTTGAAACGGGTTTAGACTTAACGGCGTTATGGTGAGAACATCCCGTTACGACGTTTGTCTCATCCTCAGCGCCGGAGTGAGAAAGAGAGCAAAATGAAAGAGGAAGAAGGATTTTATTTGATAGATAATGACTTTTTATGTATTTTAATCATTTTTTTTTTAATTTGTTAACTTAAACTGTAGATAAATTGACCCTTAATCGTTTTATTTAATTTCGTCCCTTAACATTGTCTTAGGGTTCATGTAGATAAGTTGAATTTAAGGGCATAATCAAAGTAGACCGTAATCTTTAATTCCTTTAGTCCAATTAGGGATTACTTGTTTTTGATATGGCTGCGTTTCCTGATTTTTTTGACACATCACTATCATCACCTCATTTTCTACGGCCATATTCACTCTTAAAACAAAAAACTAAAAATTAAATATATAATACTCATTAATGTAACATAGATAATGCACATATAATTTGATTAAATTCACTCCAAATTTCGTATTGATTGATAGGTTGTGTGTTAATTTGGAGGGGGCGTAGATTAAGGCATAAAACGCGTCCTTTGGGGGATTTTTATTGGTTATATATTTCTGTCCAACTACCGTAAATTGCTTTACTCCATAATCCTTATATGCGTTTTGGTCAATTCCTCCATTTCTTTTTGGGGTTTTTTACATTTTCCTCCATTTCTTTTTGGGGTTTTTTACATTTTTGTCAGCTTATGAAAATGACAATTTGAGTGTCTGGTTTAACCTATTGGTTTATACGAGCTCTTCGGTCTTGGGGAATTCACGTGCGTGTTATAAGGTCTGATCGGATAAAATGCTGTAAAAAATTGTAAAAATGTGCAACAGTCATGATTAATAACACCCTAAATCTAAAGGTGCGGAATCCTTTTTTTAAAAACTCTGAACCTATTTTTTTTGTCAGAACTTTGACCCTATACAAAATTTACAAACAAATCTTATTCTTTCTCAGCTAAGCGTTCCTTGATTCAATGTAGCCAACATCATTAAAAAGCAAATGAACGACAGAAGCATGAGGAAAGTTTCGTCACAGGAAGAGACATAATTTTAGGGTTTGTAAAAAAAAGAAAAAAAAGGAAATCACGATAAAATAAGTTTGTGTCTTAAGGTTTGAATAAAAAAAAAAAAAAAAAGAGATATCACTAGAAGTTTTTGTGATTTTGAGGATGAGAAAGAGACACTCTAGAGTCTAGAGCATTAACACTAATAAAGCAAAGTTTTTTAAGTATATGAAATACATCAAAGCAAAAATGGAGATGAAACACACACAAAAGTAAACATGTATAAATCCTCCAAAACAAGATGAAACCATTATGTTCTTTGAGAAGGAGAACCGATGCCAATAAAAAGTGAAACTGAAGCCAACAAAATAAAAAGTGATAGACATGAATACGGCAAATTCCATTTTAGTTTGAGTATAATTTTTATGTTTTAAGTACTAAACACAGTTTAAAATTTATCTTACGCATAGAATGAATATGTTTTTTGTTTTATTAAAAATCTTGACTAAGTCGGATAATATGTTTAGTACGTATTTAATGAAAAGTATTTGCATTAAAGGGAACCCTTAAATTCCCTAAAGGGTAGATAATGAAATGATGCCCCTACCACTAACACAAATAAAATTCCCAAGGTTTTTTTTTTTTTTTTTTTTTTTTTTCTTTTTCCCTTGTTTACCACTCAATGTTTTTTTTTAAAATCGCATTATTCGTTTTTAATCATTAAATTAAATGGCTAATAATGCTTGATTATGTTTATGCCCCCTCCCATCCGCTTAAAGCCACTTTATTTTTCTCTGGAAGGAGTGCCCAATTGAGTATATCTTTTGTAGTTTGTACCCATACGCATCCACTACAATGAAACTCTTAAATTTTCTATCTTTTGTAAAACAAAGGTACGACCAAGAAATTCCTGGCAAAAAGTCACATGCCATATAAACCACTGAGCTTGGCCACATTTAGGTTATTATCATAATGCTTCCTTACGTTAAAACAAATCGTTTAGGGATAAACATAAAGTAGTCATTTAGGTGAGTCTGTTTAGTGGAAAATGATACTGTATAAAGTTTTTTTGTTAACTAATAACTTTAGGAGAAAAGTCAGGATTTTCAGGATGACATGATCGTAATTATAGATGTGTTTTTGTGGAGTATATATGTAGACTCTAATAGCAAAACAAACTTGTTCAGTCTCAATTACATCGCAACTTTTGAATTATATAGTCCTAAATATTGATATATTATCTAGTTCTATGAATACATATTTCAAAGTCGTCAAAATACATACCAAAATTCTCAGGAAAAACTAAGGAGGAAGTATTCAATGAAATATTTAAAAAGAATTCCATTGAATAAGAAAATAATAGATTTCTAAACATTTTAAAAGATTTTAATGAATTCAACCCAATTCACAGGTTAAATGCTCGGAATTGATTCTTCACATTTTTTAGGGAACTTTCTATTAAATTCCTTTTAAATTATATGATCATCAAAACAATCATAATATTGAATAACACTAGAATTTAATAGAATTTAAAAATCAATCAATTGAATAACACTAAAATTTAGTATTCTATTATTTTCTTAAAAATTCTTTCGTCCACTAACCCCACTAAGTCTACGTCCATAGTATATATACAAAATACAATGAACTAGGTCTACATGTTTGCATATTCAATTGTCCCGTTCCGTGGATCTCGAAAACAACCCAAATTAACCCACTATATAGCTCCTCTCTATATTGATGATGTGGCACTGTGTAACATCTGTTTAATGAAATAAACGGCAAGATGTTTTGAGAAAGTTTTGTTGTTTTTGTGCCTACAAAACAAACGTGAGATCATTTAAAGAGTTATAATTTAGGTTATTCTCAATTTGGGGCAAAATCAAATTGGATTTCCTAGATATGAGAAATCTCCTTGTACGTCGTCATCGTCGTTGTACATATCAGGATCTTCGTCATCTCCTCCTTCGAATTCGTCAAGTCCAGTTGAGGAGGTGTATGAGTCAGCGGGAGTGTCGTCTTCTTTGAGATCTTCGAGGAAGCTGAGATCCTCATCGTCGACGTCGTCGGAGGAAGAAGCGGCGAAAGAAGGGAGAAACGGCGGAGAAAATGAGAAGTGCGGTGAGAGAGAAGAGGAGAAAAACGCGGAACGCCATTTGGATTACTGTGCGACTCTGTTTGTGAATTGTTAACTCTGAGATGGTTGAGAGACTTGAGATCTAACAAGTCTACAAGAACACATGTTCGTTCGTTTGTTACCAACAAACGTCGTCGTTTAGGATTTTACTCTATTAAATTGAATTATTAGGGATACTTCTTCTCATCCAAATTCCCGATTTGAATTTTGTAAGAATCCGATATCAGATTTTATGTTCAAAAAACCCCAAATATCCAATTTAGGGTTTGATTTTACCCCCTTTTAAAACAGCATGAAGTTTGTTCGCAAACTCACTAAACAAAACAGTATGAAGTCCGTCAAAAACATAACGTCGATACGACGGAGAGCTATATTCGCAAACTCACTAAACAAAACAGTATGAAGTCCGTCAAAAACATAACGTCGATACGACGGAGAGCTATATATAGCAGGTTAAGTTGGAGGGTTTCGTTGCATTAATCTATTTTTTTTTCCCAAATATCCAATGAATACCATCCAGTAACAATATACTAACCGACCTGAACTGGAATCGATTAAAGAACACATATATTTCAAAAACATGCAATACTCAGTTATGGTACATAAATCTCACAGTACATCACAAAATACAAATCCAAATAGGCAGCTTTATAGACAAAAGCTCAAATCTCAAACCAGAAATCGTGTAAAGATGAATGTCTAATATCATCATCATCATCGTAGGAAGCTGTTGGGTGGGAAATGTCTTAAAGGGTTCTGTCGCAGCAGCTCTGTTTCTCTGCAGTTTTTTTAGGAAACTTTGTCAGATACTACTAAGTCATGAGACAATATTTGTTTTGTGAAGCTAGAGTGGCTTTTATGCTTACTTCTTTATCTCACGGCCATCATTAAGGGGCAGAGCGTTTGATGATGATGAGATAGTTTCATCACTCTTCTTCTTGTCTCCTCCCTCTCTGCATTTCATAATCAAGTTAACGATGAAACATGTCTTGTTGCGAAAACATCCGAAATTGTTAAACTTACTCTCTGCATTCTTCTTCATCGACAAAAACCTCAAAGGTGGAAGCAGAGGCTGCTGCAGTTCTCACTATGGGTTTCTGAGGTACCTGTAAGGTTATATATATGCAGTAAGTGATCAATTTATAGAGATAGTATAAGCCAAGTGAGATCGTTTTGTTTAGGAGGCTAGAGGCAAAACCTTGATTGATGCCCATTTTCTAGGTAAAGAATTGTTTTCTTTGTTCCTCTCTGCTCTGCCTCCAAGCATGAGCCAACTACCAAACTCTGGTCTTGACTTGTCTGACTCTGGTTGATTCCCTGATGTAGTGTCTGAAACTGCATCTGTGTAGATAGGAAAAGGTGTCTTGGATGAGCTGCAAAAGACAAAGGGCTTACCATAGTGAGTAGCACAATAATTTAGAGTTTTGGTGAAGTTTATATATGCCGAAAAGGTAATGAAAGCGAGAAATACAAAACAATCAAACTACTTACTGATTTGACTTTAGTTTTTTGGCTTGTGGGTTAGAACTTCCTAACGCCTGCCTTCTTGCATCTGTATAAACATTCTCATGTAAGAGAGCTTATTCAAAACATTACAGTGATTTATAGAGTAAAGTTAATGTGACTCACTATTATCTCCTCTGGACAATAAAGTGCCAAAGCTTCTTGACGGTAAGTCATTATTCTCCTTTGGTTCCTGCTGGTAGGTAGAACATTAATAATGATGTAGAAAACCTTAGGACATGCATAAATATACTACAAACAGACAAAAACTTCTTACTTCATCATCTGTGTTGGACCTTCTCATCGTTCTCACCATGAATTTCTTGTACGCATCATTCAACTTTTCCACTGGTTTTGCATTTCTGCACAAGTTTCCACTTTTCAATAAGAACATGTAACTTGGAGAAGAAACAAGAACGTATGACTACATTTCTATTCATTCGTAATAGTCAGAGAGCTCAATGATTACCTAGAGATTCCGATATTGAAGATCTCATTCGCAGTTTTGACCTTAGACTTAAACTCCATGTGCAAAGCATAAGCTATGTAGTAGACAGCATGTGTCTTTCCAATGTCATTGACCTCTAAAAACTTGTAAATCACTTCTGCGTCAGCGCAATGCTCCGCCTTCAAATATAACAAAAACTTTGAGTACTCTCCGTAACAAAGAATATTGAAATTAGGTGGGGTTAAAGAGAGAACATTACATATTCCAACCAGACTTTGAGATAACGAAGATCATCCTTGTAACGTTCCGAGTGCCAAAACTTGCGAACACATTGCTCATATATCACTAACAATCCCGAGCATTCTCCTCCTGGTGGAAAAGCCTCCTGTACCCATTTTATACACCTTCCACATAAACCAATAAAGAAGCTCAAGTTTGGAAATTGGGACATGTACAGCATAAAGATTGGTTCAAGAAACCGAACTAGCTGATGCATTTCGTGAAATCGGCACAAAACGTTGCAATTTTTCAACAACCCAATCAGAAAAGATAAAGGAACTCACTCGATCCAGGGAAATAAAGGGTCGTGACCATCGTACTCATCAATGGCCTCAATCAACTTCCTAATTCACCGAAACAGCACAAAATTAAACAAGAATCGAGCGATTGGACTAAAACCCAAGAGCAAAGATGTGAAATTGAAAGCAGTACCTGCGTTTCTCGACGAGATTCTTCCTCAATTGGTGGTCGGAGTGAGATTTCAGAGCGTGGTTGAGAATACCAACATTGCGTCCTCTCTTGAGAGGTCGGACGTTCTCCTTGAAAAGCTCCCATTCATATCCAGTCTCCTGCTTCGAATTCAGAAACTCTGCCTCTGGATCTGAGATCTGAACCCTTGTTTCGGCGGCCATCGTTGTTTCTTCGCTGGTCTTGGGAAAATTTTGAAAATTCAAGGGAATATAGCCGTTAGTTACTCGATGAGAGCTTCACAACTTTGTTTTAATTGATATACGCACAGTCGGAGACGCTTTTGCTGGGCCTAACTTAGATGGGCCAGGATTTGATTTTTTATTATAGCTGAACCGTTTTCCCACTTTTTTTCCGAACCCATTACAAGTGGCCATCGATGAATACCAAACCGAAAGAAATTCATTAAACCGAAGCTGAACCGAATTTTAGAATAATTCAAGCGATAAATAAAATTTTATACTGAAGAATCCAAACCGAACCCAGATTCTATAAAAACGAACCGTATAGCCGAAATTGACTAAAAATTAATACATTTAAATCAAATATATAGTTTGTCCAAAACGAAATCAAACCCAAATCGAAATAAAATGTTGTTTCCAATGGATCAATTTTCTAAAACCTCAAAAAATCTGAGAACTCGAACCAAGTAACGAATGTCTACTCCTACTAACACTGATAGGAAGTAAAAAAGAAATGACAAAATACACTTTTTAAGTTTATTGGCTGAACAAATAACTCAATAATCCAGAGTAAATTCTATTTACTATTTCAAATTCTTCTAAATTAGATAGTTTTGGATAATAACAATCAAAGCCAAAAATAAAGAGAAGATGTACGCTTTTTACCTTCTTTTATTTAGGAAGAGCATGATTTACTTTTGCCTTGGAAGCTAAAACAGTTCGTCCACAAGATTCTCTCTTTGTCTGTCGGTTCCACAAGGGATATGATCACATACATTGCGTTACACGCTAAACTCAGTGTGCTCAATTATGATTGCCATACAAAATGTACTGTGAAGATTAGAAGTCGTATAAAGTCTGTTTTTTATTGGAATTGATTGTAACAGCTTCCACCGACAATATATATAATCTCATAAACTTGAAAACAGGTGATAAGAGAAAAAAAAAAATGAAATAAAGAAAATAAAATAATTGATATATATAGATGGTAATGGTATCATTCAGTTTGCGAATGTGACACACATGATCGCCTTTATTGACGTTTAAGTCTTCAATGCATGCGATCGTATTGGCATTCAATTTTACATTTGCTTGTTACTTAAGTCTAAAACTAAGAAGCCTTGTGCCGTACGTTTACGAATTCCATACAAATTTTTTTTTTTTTTTTTGGGGTAAAATGTTAACGAATTCCATAATTGTATTCTCTCCTCTTTAGTCTTTACTACTTGACTAAATTTTTCTATTATATACTCTAGCACTACCCCACATTCCACACCATAGAGTTTTGACTGTTGGATTAACTTTCTCAGTTATTCCCTTTAATAAAATAGGAATCTGTCTCTACAAAGGAACTTACAAACTCTTTTTCTTTTTGCTTGGAATTCACAAACTCTTTAACGAAGTCATCATTATTTATGTTTATTGGCCCAAACTCATTTCGATTTGTAACCAAACAAAAATAGAAAGAAAGAACAAAAAAAAAAAAACGATCAAGTTAGTACCGTTACGCCAACTTGGCACGGGTGATGGATGGGTCCATTAGCTGTCAATTGAAAGGGAGCCAGCAATTTAATCAAACGATCCAACTTTTACAAAAATAAAAAAAAAAAAAAAAAAAAAAAAAAACAAGAAGCAGTGTCGTTTTCGTAATTCACAAGAGATCGAAGCCTACTCTCGTATAACAACCAACACACACTCCTCATATGTGAGACAGCCACGAGTCTCTTCTTATTCTACAAGCCGTGTCGGCAAAGCCTGGTCGTCACTTCTCTCTGACGCTTGTCGTCACACTTTTGAATTATTTTTATTAAATAATTGAAACGAAACGAAACGAAACGGTGCGTTTTTTAACTCACCGGCGCCGTAGAAAAACATGAGGAAGGAAGTTTTGCCGCCGGTCCTGTCAACCACCACCGTATGCTTCGAGAAAAAGCCATTAATTGCTACATTGCTAGCTCTCTCTCTCGTCATGATTATTTGGAACCTTCCTCCTTACTACCATAACCTCATCTCCACCGCTCGTCCCTGCTCCGCCGCCGTCACCACCACCACCAATGTACTCTCCTCATCGAACTTCACTACCTCTCTCTCCACCACACCGGCGACGACGAATTTCACCACCTCACTCTCAACTACAACTGCAGCTTCTCAGAAGTACGATTCGAAGCCCTCAGATCCGAACAAGCGAGTTTTCCAACCATTCGGAAACGCGGCGGCGCTCTTCGTACTAATGGGAGCTTACCGCGGCGGTCCAACGACGTTTTCCGTAATCGGACTCGCGTCGAAGCCGATCCACGTTTTCGGGAAACCATGGTACAAGTGTGAGTGGATATCAAACAATGGAACTTCGATTCGAGCTAAAGCACAGAAGATTCTACCAGATTGGGGATACGGACGAGTCTACACCGTCGTCGTCGTCAATTGCACTTTCAATTCAAACCCTAACTCCGATAACACCGGAGGTAAACTCATTCTCAACGCTTACTACAACGAATCTCCCAAACTCTTTGAACGATTCACAACGTTAGAGGAATCAGCCGGAATCTACGACGAATCTAAATTCTCGCCGCCTTATCAATACGATTACCTTTACTGTGGCTCGTCACTATACGGTAACGTGAGCGCTTCGCGTATGAGAGAGTGGATGGCTTATCACGCTTGGTTCTTTGGAGATAAATCGCATTTTGTTTTCCACGATGCTGGTGGAGTGTCGTCGGAAGTTAGGAAGGTTCTTGAGCCGTGGATTCGAGCTGGGAGGGTTACGGTTCAGGATATTAGGGATCAGTCGCAGTATGATGGTTACTACTATAATCAGTTTCTTATTGTTAATGATTGCTTGCATCGGTATCGATATGCTGCGAATTGGACCTTCTTTTTTGACGTCGATGAGTATATCTATTTGCCGCACGGCAATACACTCGAATCTGTGCTCGACGAGTTCTCCGTTAATACTCAGTTTACGATTGAGCAGAATCCAATGTCTAGTGTTCTTTGCTTAAACGACTCCTCTCAAGATTATCCCAGGTACTAATTTCAACCTCCACTTATAATGCTATTGGAATCGACAAGTTTAGTGATAGGACTTTGGAATATTCTTGGATGGCTTATGAGCATTGTTTTGTCTTTAGGATAGATGATACTATACAAAGCAAAGAAGTCAAAGCTAATTATTAGGATCGAATCCAGTAATTAGCTTTCACTTTGATTCATTTTTTCACAGTTTCTGGATATAAAGGTCATGAAAAGGAACACACTTGTTTCTTGTTAGGATCGAATCTTGAGATTAGCTTTCATTAATGACTCTTGTTTCTGATGTTTCTGCGTATAAAGGTGATGAAAAGGAACACCACTTGTTTCTTATTTTTTGTGGGGGATTTTACAGGCAATGGGGATTTGAGAAGTTGCTATTTAAGGATTCAAGAACAAACATACGGCGCGATAGGAAATATGCGATCCAAGCGAAGAACGCATTTGCCACAGGAGTTCACATGTCTGAAAACATAGTAGGCAAAACACTACACAAGACAGAGACTAAGATCCGTTATTACCATTACCACAACACCATAACTGTGCATGAGGAGCTTTGCAGAGAAATGTTACCCAATTCAGCCAAGAAGAAAGTGACATTGTACAATAAGCTTCCGTATGTGTACGACGACAATATGAAGAAGCTAGTGAAGACGATTAAAGAGTTTGAGCAGAAAAAACTTGGGACGGATGTGAAGAATTTCTCATGACCATGATATAACTTAATCTCTCTAATAAGCATTTTGTCTATAAAGGTATAGTTGTTTCTGTTTACTTGTATCATTTTTCGTTCTGTTTTGTCCTCTTTTACTATTTCATTAATGACTTTAATCAATATTTTTTTGAATTAGTTGTGTTTTCTTTTGTTGTGTATTAAACTTATAAAAATCAGAGTTACTCAAGACCTTGGACATTATACGAAACATCGTTGGCTTTTCTCTCTTGTCGTAAGACAATAATTGATTTAGCTAAAGATTCTTAAAATCATTGATTCATTCAATGATTCATTCGATGATTGTAACTAGTAGTTGGAACTCTATAAAATAACATATAATTATTAAAAGCAAATAAGTCAAAGGCAGTTCTTAGTACTAGATCTAGTTGTCACCGTGATTCAATTCTTAGGCAAGCCTTAGGTAGCTTCTGACGTTTCTGAATACAACTTTGTTGTTTTATTTTAAGCAAGTTCTATGCAAAACTTTTAATGTAGTAAATTGTTTTAACCATTTATATTATATATTTTTAGTGGTCAAATTACTTTTAGTTAATGATAGTTTTAACTTTTATGTAAAAGAGGCAAACTAAATAAAATTTATATGATTTCTTAATCTTCGTGAAAAAAGCAAACTTGATTCTTTGTCCCTTCTAGTATGACTGATTATACATGAAAGTGGTAAGATTCTACTTCTCATTGGAAGAAATGAATTCTTATGGACTACAAAAGCAACATGCCAAGATCTCAATAAAGTTTCTCTATGATATCTTCTTATTACATGGAGAATTTGAAGCACATTTTTTTTTTTAAATGTTAAATCTATATAATCACCAAACCGGAACCGAGTAAAATCCTTTTAGAAGAAAAACAAACGAAATTAAAAAACTTGAAAGGGAAAAGCCACACTACCGAAATAAATTTCAAGTAGAGAGGGAGAGGAGGGATCGTCCGAAGGGAACGAAATGAGACGATCGCGAATAGACCTGTCGATAAATCGCCGTAACTCTGAAGCGCTGGTGTGAACTTCTTTGAAGATGCGATTATTCCTTTCACACTAAATCGAATAAACTGAAGCTTGAAGGGCCAGTTTGAAAATAGTTCTAAGGGCCGCTTGCCGTCTAGTCCGAAGATGTTGCTGCTGACCATTCTGATGAATCTGATGGAGCTGTCCATCTCTGCTACTCGTCAGATGCGCTAGAGGCTGTCTCGGAAGGCTGTGCTAAGGCTGATGCTGAGGCTGGTTCGACATCTGTCCAAGACCAAGGCGTGGAAGAAGATTTTGGCCGGAAATCTGAGAGTGTTGACCATGGGTTTGAGCCTGTTGTCCTATATTTCTAAGCATATAGAAATGTCATGCAATCGCAAAGGCGCTCCCAGCAAAATCCTTCGTCCAAAGTAACTCCAAATTTCTCCTGCAAATGTATAATCAAAGAACAAGTGAAAATGATTTTCATCTTCCCTAGAACAAAGCACACATTGTGCTTGAACTTGGATTCCCCAGCTAGCTAGTCTATCCTTGGTAGGCAATCTGTTAAGATAAGAAAGCCATGTCATGAAAGCATATCGAGGAATAGATTGCTTTAACCACAATTTTGAAGCCCAAATAACTTTGCGAAGATTGCTCTCGTTGCTGTTCCCAAGTGCCTTTTAAGCTAAACACATAGCTGAATGTGCCATTTGGTCTTCGCCAAAGATAAGAATCCTGGCCACTGGAGGTGATTGGAGGTGTAATTCCGGCAAGGGTGGTGAGAAGCTGCTCTGATAGGTCTGAACGGGCGTGGGCTAGAATCCAAGTTCTTGCTGGGGATGCGTCTGCTACATTATCAACGGAGACGATGCGGCTGCGTCCGCTAGATTTTTTCCCAGAGAATTTGAAGCACTTCTCTGGGATATGCAATGCATACTACATTATCAACATGCATCAATAAGTTTCCTTACAAATAGTCTAGAGTTGGTAAATATGGTATCATCCTCCGAAGACTAGCCAGTCTTCTCCCCCTACTTGGAGGAGTTCACGACGACTAGAAGCGTCTTCAGTCTCTTCTCGCTCTCTTTTACCCCAAGATCCCTAAACACTAAAGCTGATACCTTAGCCTGAAGTGTTCGAAATCAACCAGTTGTAGTTACTATGTAAACTCTGTTCTTCAGATTTGGATTTTCGAACTGTTTTAGTTTATTATATATACTGTTGAAAAAAAAAAATCTTCTTATTACTTTGTTTTACAATGTGGTTTTTAGAGAAAACGGCCGATTCCCCCACGAACTATGTTGCTTTGGCTTATTTATACACAGAATTTTGAGTCGTGCCTATAACTACATAAACTTAACAAAAAATTGAATTTCCTACACGGACTATTCAAATTCGGCCAAAACCACCAAATCGGTATACAGTGTTAATATTCCGTTAATATATAACACATGGATGACACGTGGCATCCACGTGGATGCCACATAATCTAGGATGCCACGTGGCATCCACATGGAGATGTTTTTTTTTCTTAATTTTTAACTGAGATAATATATTACTAATCATACTCCAGCCGGTGAATCCACAAACAACAGATTTGAGGCAACTTCACAATGATTAAGTTAACAACACAAACTTTCTCATCGTTAAAAATAATTAACAAAATTTCAGTATAAGGGAAAACTGGAAAAGAGGGTGAAAGATATGTATTTTGTTAATATGGTTTCATGTTTGAAATAGAAACGTATATATACACATCAATTAAAAGAATTGTGCTCTTTTTCTATGGATCATTCATTAAATTAAAATAATTGGGCCCTTTAGTTAAATTAATTTTTGTGGGCCCTTTAAATTAAATGTTTTAATTAAAGGGCTCAAAAAATTAATTTAACGAAAAATGCATAATTTTTAATTTAATGAATGATTCATAGAAAAAAGCCCATAATTCTTTTTAATTATTATTTTAATTAAAACAATTAATTTAAAGGATCCACAAAAATTAATTTAACTAAAGGACCCAATTATTTTAATTTAATAAATGATCCATAGAAAAAAAATCCAATTCTTTTAATTGATGTGTACATATACGTCTCTATTTCAAACATGAGACCATATTAGCAGAACACATATCTCTCACCCTCTTTTCCAGTTTTTTCTTATACTGCAATTTTGTTAATTATTTTTTAACGATGAAAAAGTTTGTGTTGTTAACTTAATCATTGTGAAGTTGCCTCAAATCTGTTGTTTGTGGATTCACTGGCGGGAGTATGATTAGTAATATATTATCTCAGTAAAAAAAAAAAAACTCCACGTGGATGCCACGTGGCATCCTAGATTATGTGGCATCGAGATGACATATATTAACGGAATATTAACACCGTTTACCGATTTGGTGGTTTTGGCCGAATTTGAATAGTTCGTGTAGGAAATTCAAATTTTTGTTAAGTTTATGTAGTTATAGGCACGATTCAAAGTTTTGTGTATAAATAAGCCAAAACAACATAGTTCGTGGGAGAATCAGCCGTTTTCCCGTGGTTTTTATTTGATCTCTTACCTTAATAATTTAGCCCTATGGTCCATTTCTAAAATCTTAAAAAAAGAAAGGAAAAACTAGTCGCCAAGAGAGCCCGAATGAAGAAGGTCATGAGAAGGCTCCCAATCGATGGAAGACGAGACGATCATCGAGAGTGTGGCTAGAACCTGAGCGACAGATGGGCGCGAGTTAAGATCAGTTGCGACACAGCTCTTGGCAAGCTGAGCCATGGTGTAAGCTAGCTCTAGCGGATACTCATTCCCTAGAGATGGATCCATGAACTCTTTTAACTTCTCTCTCACATTCTCTCCTCCAAGCACATTGTGTATCACTTTACACAACATCTCCATTTCTTCTTCTTCTTCTCCTTCCTTCTTCGTCTTCTTTATCGTCACTGCTTCTCTCCCTGAAAGAAGCTCAAGAACCACAACTCCAAAAGCAAACACATCTAGTTTTGGAGTTATGACTCCGTTCTCCACATACTCTGGAGCTAAGTAGCCTTGTGTTCCTTCAACGTGTCTTGTTAACTGAAGATGAAGATCACCTTCGTCAAGAATCCTCGCAACCCCGAAATTCGCAATCTTGGCTCTGAAATTAGAATCAAGAAGTATGTTTGTGGAATCCAAGTTCTTATGGATATGAGGTGGTGTTATGTAGTTATGAAGATAGTCTAATGCCTCTGCTACATCCCTTGCTATTTCAACTCTCTGTTTCCATTGCAGAGTCTTCTTATCCGACGAGTGAAGCCAATCACTAATCGATCCGTTCTCCGAATACTCGAAGACAAGGTAGGATGTTCCTTCACGGATACAGAAACCAGAGAGACGGATGATATTGGAATGATTTAGCTTCTTCAAGAGATTGATCTCGGAGGAAGAGACATCTCCTTTGATCACTTTCACAGCCGCATCGTCTCCGTTGATCTTAGCACGATAAACAGAGCCTTTGATTCTGTTTGCGTCGCTGAAATTCGAAGTAGCGGATTGAAGATCGTTGAATCTGTAAAGTGTTAAAGATTCGATTGCGGATTTTAGACCAAAAGCTTCTGATGAAGTGGATAAATCAATTGACCATTGACTCGTTGTTGTAGGAACAGACAGTTTGGTAGATGAATCAGTGAACTTGTTCTGTTCCGTCGCCGTTGACAACGACGATGACTTCTTCTTAGACTTTCGTTTGTAGAAGAAGAGAGCTAAGATTGAGATTAAGAGAAGCAAACCAGCTCCGATTCCAATTCCGATGTAAATCCATTTGTGAGAAGAAGAAGATCCCGGAGGATCCACCGGCGTTGTTTGAGGCGGCGTAGCAACAACAGGCGGTGGAGGAGGCGACGGAGATATAACGATTTTGGTTGGTTCAGTTCTGAGAGGAACAAGAATCGGCGTGAAGAAGTAGATAGTGTCTGACTCTGTAAGCTCGTTACCTTGGGTTATGGCGGCGGATGTGCTGTTGAACATCTCGGCGATGAGGGAGATACTATCTCCCATGGCGACTAAGTAAGTCAAGAGATATTTAAATCCGGCGGCGGTTTGTTTCGCGGTGGGGCAAGCACATCGGAGAGGAACAAGGAGGTTTAAGCCGGGGGTTAGTTCTTTCTCGCCGTAACGGTTCTGTGACATCATGGCTTGACACGTGGATAAAGCTTGGTATGTATTGTTAGCCACCGAGAAATAGGTCTCTTCTCCTCTGTTGCCGGAGAGATTGTAAGTGGCGTTGTGTTGGTAAAATCCTCCGCCGGAGGAGGAGCAGGAGCAGTTAGCTGGGATGACGACTAATTGACGGGTGCGGATTGTGGTGGTGACGGTGGGGAGGTCGTTTATTGATTGGATCTCTGTGGCGGAGACGTTGAGGAGTTTGGCGATTGAGTCCGCCGTGTTGTACGGTGGTTGAGACCAGAAAGTGAGGTAAGAACGGCAAGATGTGGGGCCGTTACAGGTGAATCCGTTGGTTATGTTGTCGAAAGCGCGGTTCCCGCAGGCGAGCTGGGTGTTGTTGACGTATGGTTGCTGAGCTATCGCCGGTGACGCGACGAAGAGGAGGAGGAGGAGGAGTAAGGTGGAGATTAAGAGAGCGTGGAGTGTACGCGCAGCCATGATTGTGTGGTGTTGTTGTTTGATTTGAAGAGAGCGCTTAAGCTTCTCCTGAATTTAACATTAGGATTATTAAACCAAAGGAGACGCCGAGGATTTTATTAGTCAACAGAAACGCGTCGTATGTGTTGACTTTTTCCAAGTGTTCTCATTGGTCCTACTGTCAAAATGAATATGATCAAGTGGGGTAGAGGAGAAATTTGGTACGTCTTCATAACGTATTGACCAGGTTTGTTTAGTATCGTATAAAGATGAAACAAAAGTAATCATACTAAATGCCCTTCAGCTTCAGCAACATTGGATTTTTCATGGACTCAAAGCTGGTCTTGGATCTTCTGCGAAAGAGACAACACATCCTCTAGTAATCACAGATACACTTTCATATGTTAGAAGAAACCAAAACTTTAGAGCTGATTACTTAGCATGGGAAGCCATATTGCATAATCAGCATGTTTGTTATCTTTTGGAACCACTTGTAAATGATCTTCCCAGCACTTTTGTACTAGTATTCAAATTTGTGAAAAAGAAGTTGGATGATAACAAAAGAAAATTTAAGTAGATTTCTGTTACGAGAAAAATATTATGATTTTTTTGCAGTTTGGCAATCCGATCACAATTGGCTGAACAAGTTTTTGATGAATAGTAATTGGTTAACGACGGGGTTTAAGTCAATTCTTCATCGTCGATCTAATAATCTTCTAAGCGATATGGCGTTGTTCCTTGGAACGAAAGAGATTCATTTGGTTTGTGGTATGATGATGTTGGAAGATCTAACTGGCACCACCATTTTCTCATCATCCGCCTTTACGGAAGATTTAATTTTGGAGTTTCGAGATGAAAACTCTCCCGTGTCAAAGTCCATGGATTTCTAACTTAAAGCGAGTTGCCGGAAAGAACCTGCTAACTAGTTAGACAAATATATCACCCGACTATCAAAGTGATCCATGAACATGGCTTTTGGATTCCAAACTCATGATCCTAAAGAACTTGCAACGCATAATATATGGTTCTCATGGATACAAAGTATAATAGATGGACTTCATTAACACACAAGATAAGGACACTAAAAGCATATTGCTCCAAACATGAGTCTTCGACTGCATAGAGGGAGAATTTTCATCATAATGCTCAACAAAAAAACAGAGGTCCATTGTCAATGGCATCACGTGATATAAAAGATGATCAATCCCAGGAAGATCATTCTCCGTTTGCCATCAAACTAAAGAACAGGACATACTTTCCTAACATGCCGCGAAAATAATCGCCCATCCTTGTGGCATAACACAATCATAGTAGAACATACCAACCACAGAATAATTGCAAGGACCTGAAAATATGTAATCCGATACACCTCACCAATTTAAAGGGTAAACAAGGATTCGAATACAACGTATATAAGTTTTCCAGCATTGGTTTCACAGAAGGAAATCCAAACCGGGCAAACTTCGAAAAGTTTAGAGTGAAAACGAAGTGTCAGATCCGTTATCAACCTCACTCAATGCATATAAAATCCTTAACAGTGGTTAGGTAACAAAAAAAGTTTCCATCTTTTATTCTTTCGTTGTAAGTGACAACTATAGTGTCTATACATGATCTTCAACTATATGAAACCTGAAAAAACTGTAGAAGCTAACATACAACCAGATGTTCAAACTTACAGAAAATTCAATCTTGTGGCTTATCAGTTCTGTTCTTGTTTCCATAAATCAAACCCGTAACCTGCAAATTGCAAATTGCATAAAAAAAACCATTGATAATAGAAGCAACATCCAAACAAAAAATCGCAAATGATGGATGTTCGAAATTTACCTGAGGATCAGCAATTGGTTTCCTCTTCTCAACGTATTGATTTGGATCAGCCATTGCAAGAGCTGCCCTAGCCTAATCAAACAAGAGACAACCCATAAAATGAAAAATTAGAGATTCCATAAACAAAAAAACTTCGGATGTGAAATAAAAAAAAATTGGTACCTCTTGTTCCTTTTTGAGATCTTGAGCTGGTTTAATCCAGAGAAAGTAAGCAATAGTTCCGGCGACGACCCAAGAAGCGGCACTCTGACCACCTCTGAGACCTCCCATGGAATTACCGATGAAAGACCTCACGTTCCCAATTGATCTTCTCCAGCTGCTAGCCATTGATGTTGCCCAATACTAATGGTCTAGGGTTCTAAGAAATTTGGATCTCTCCTCCGAGGATTGCTTGACTTTGATGATTCGATATTGAATTGAAAAAGCAGCGATTTGCTTGGTGAACACTGCCAAAAGCTAAACCGGTCGCCGAGACGGTTAGTCTGTTTTGTTTGTAATTGACACATCATGCGGCTGTAATCTCTCCACGTTGCATCAGGAGATCCCATCAAATATATTATGGGCCGAAGAAAATTGTTACCTCATAGTTGGCCCATGGACTTTGAATATAGAACAGTAAACATTGTAACACAAGATAGGAAAAATCGAATCAGCTGAACGTTACAGTAGATTTATGATTTTTACTATATAATTTGATTTGTAAAATCAATTTTTCATAATAAATAAATTGTGTAACCAATCCTCTATAATTTTCTAAAAACCAATATTTATAGTTTTAAGATTTTAGCTTTTTACACTAAAAAAAAAGATAAGAAAATAAAACAAAAATAAAAGTGGTTTTAACTTTGGAAAAATATACATAAAGTGTGATTATTTTAAATTTAGAGTTTTAAATCCAAATATAACTGTAAAAAGATTTCAAAGTTACAAATCAATCGGCTCTTTTATCTTTGACTTTCGAATAGGTTTGTGAAGCTCAACATAAAATAACTACTGTTGTTGTTTACACTCGATGTACGGCAAAACCCAGCACGATTTAAAATAAAAAAAAAGGATAGAATAAAATAGTCAAATAAAGAAAGGATGCGAGGGAGATGGTCAAACAGCCGCCACTTGGACAAGGAAGAAGAAAATTCAAGAATCATCTCTTATAGCCGATTTAAATAAGAATCTGCTTGTTTACTCTCGGTAGTATCAAGAGATCGAATATGGCGGTTGTTCAGAAAGGAAAGGTTTGTGTAACAGGTGCCGGAGGTTTTCTGGGTTCGTGGGTCGTCGATCTTCTCCTCTCTAGGGATTACTTCGTCCATGGCACTGTCAGAGACCCTGGTACTCAACCTCCTCTCCTTTTCTCTATTTCCCTCTTTCAATTTCCACCTTTTTTCTCACCCATCTCTACTTGATCGTGATATTTATCCAATATATGTAGCTCACTTGTGTGTCTGGTCAAAATTGTAATTCTCATCTACTTTCTAGGGTTTAGATTTGCTAGTTTCTGTTCTGTCTACGGACATAAAGATTTAGCTTTTTAAAGTTTATTTCTTGTTCCCAGATTATTTTAGTTGCTTCTCTTCTTTTAGTGTTGTTCTGATGAAGAATTTTGCATGCTTCTTGTTATAGATAATGAAAAGTATGCTCATTTGAAGAAGCTCGAAAAAGCTGGTGACAAACTCAAGCTCTTCAAGGCTGATTTGTTGGACTACGTGTCTCTTCAATCTGCTATTGCAGGCTGCAGTGGCGTCTTCCATGTCGCATGCCCGGTTCCACCATCTTCAGTCCCAAATCCTGAGGTGAGGATTTCATTCCTACTATCTAATTCGCTATATGTTACATTGTGTCACTCTGCTTCCACTGGTTTTTGCAGGTAGAATTGATTGCACCCGCAGTGGATGGCACGCTGAATGTGCTTAAGGCATGCATTGAAGCAAATGTTAAGCGTGTTGTGTATGTTTCCTCTATAGCTGCACTTGCCATGAACCCAATGTGGTCAAAGAATCAAATAATAGATGAGACCTGTTGGTCTGACCAGGATTATTGCAAGAAAACTGAGGTTAATGCATATTGAATCCCTGATCTCACTTGTTAAATTTCACATTTTTTTTTTCAAATCTGACTTTAGTCCGTCCGGCAGAATTGGTATTGTCTGTCAAAGACACGAGCAGAAAGTGAAGCTTTTGAATTTGCAAAACAAACCGGACTTGATCTTGTCAGTGTTTGCCCTACCCTTGTCTTGGGACCTATACTGCAGCAGCACACAGTAAATGCTAGTAGCCTGGTTGTTCTCAAGCTTCTTAGAGGTATAAACAAGCCTCATCACATCTGGGATTGTTAGAAGCAACTTGGTATATGAGTTGGTCTTGATTTTACTTGAGTGTGTTGCAGAGGGTTTTGAATCACGTGATAACCAAGAGCGACATTTGGTAGATGTGCGTGATGTGGCTCAAGCTTTACTCTTGGTTTATGAGAAAGCAGAAGCTGAAGGTAGATACATCTGCATATCCCACACGGTTAGAGAAGAGGAAGTTGTTGAGAAGCTGAAGAGTCTTTATCCAAATTACAACTACCCAAAGAGGTAAACAAACAATAGCACATCTCTCTGCTCGATTTGTAAACTCAAAAACCATTCTTGACAACTTGAGTAAAAACCATTAAGCCTTAATAAACTGTTTTTGTTACTTTCATCAATAAACAATGTCACTTACCTTTAGATCAGTGTCTGAAGTTTCTTTAAGACCTTAACTTTGATCCAAGATCTAATTATCCAATGTCAGATACATCGAAGCGGAAGAAACGGTGAAGGTGAGTTCAGAGAAATTGCGGAAGTTGGGTTGGACTTACCGGCCTTTGGAGGAAACACTTGTGGATTCGGTAGAGAGCTACCGGAAAGCTAAGCTTGTGGACTAAAAACTTGGAAAGAAGAGCAAAAAAAGTGTTTTGGTCATGTTCTTGGCTCCATGTGTTAAGTGTTCTCATCTCATCTGCAGTTCACACACACTCTAGTCTCATCTTTTAATCCAATAATAAGAGTTGTGCACATAATTACTTTTGTGTTATCTGCAAAAGCCAAAAGGTGTTGTTACTTTCCAGTTTCAGAGTATCAAACATAATTAACTTTCCACTTTTCTCTGTTTATGAATTGTTTTAAATTTATACACTGTGTAAGATATTATTGTATGCCCGAGAGTTTAAACAAGAATACATATCTTAATGATGAAATTAGTTCATAACTCCACCAGTTAATTAAACCGGTCTGGTATACTACTATCAAACGGGCAAATAAACCAACATATTATAATCGGTCTATATATAAAGTTGTACTGTACTTGGGCCGGACTCGGATCTGGATCTGGACCTGGATCAGAACCGGACCCAGACTCGTTTTGCGCCGCTCGGTAACTTTCTTCTCTTCCTACTCCGGCGAAGTGGCGTTAGTTGAACTGAGTCATGGCCACGAAAGCTCCCGATGCCGGCGGATCTGGGGAAATTCTCCCGATTACACCCTCTCTCTCCGAAACTACGTCCGGAGTCACCGCAGCTTCGCAATCAACTCAACCGCCGTCTTCTTCTTCTGATATCGATACAATCTACGTACCTAGCTACTCCCGTAAGTCTTCAACGCCGAGAGAAACCTTCGATTTAATTTTTGTTTCTTCGTCACTGTTTCTTATGGATTTTGTACTCGTGCCATTGATTTGACCAATTAGGTTGGTTTTCGTGGACTGACATCGATGAATGCGAGGTTCGGTCACTGCCGGAGTTCTTCAATTCGAAATCTTCTTCCAAAAACCCTAAGTTCTACCTGTACTTAAGGAACTCAATCATCAAGCAGTACAGAGACGTCCATCCTCGGAAGATTAGCTTCACTGACGTTCGGAGAACTCTCGTCAGTGATGTTGTCTCTATTCGTCGCGTCTTTGATTTCCTTGACGCTTGGGGGCTTATCAACTATTCTGGCTCCGCCTCTGCTAAGCCTCTCAAGTGGGACGAAAAGGAAGCCGGAAAATCCGCCGGAGATGCTGCTTCTGAGCCTCCCACAACTGTCAAAGAAACTGCCAAGAGAATCTGTAATGGCTGCAAATCAATTTGCAGCATAGCTTGTTTCGTCTGTGATAAGGTTTGGTATCGTTTTCGTCCCTAAAAATTGTTGTAGTCATATCTTTTGTACTGAGTTTGTCACTTGTATGATGGTACTAGGAATATGCCAATAGGAAATTATACTTATGAAACTATGTACATTATTCTTTTCAGTATGACTTGACATTGTGTGCGAGGTGCTATGTCCGTGGTAACTATCGCGTTGGAATTAACTCCTCAGAGTTTAAGCGTGTTGAGATTAGTGAGGAGTCAAAGACAGAGTGGTCCGAAAAGGAAATTCTGCAGCTGCTGGAAGCTGTTCTGCACTATGGAGATGACTGGAAGAAGGTTGCACCTCATGTTACGGGTAGAACCGAGAAGGATTGTGTTTCGCAGTTTGTCAAGCTTCCGTTT
Source organism: Boechera divaricarpa (assembly GCA_026770425.1). NCBI lineage: Eukaryota > Viridiplantae > Streptophyta > Magnoliopsida > Brassicales > Brassicaceae > Boechera > Boechera divaricarpa. The sequence goes on from CM049186.1 coordinate 15,541,549, forward strand.
GGGGAACAGTTTGTAAAAGAGTCTGACTCTGAGGATGCGTTAGAGGCATTTGATCAGATCAAGGGCTCTGCTGATCTTGAATGTGGAGGAAGTGATAAAGACGGTTCTTCTCCCAATAAGAGGATGAGATTGACACCTCTTGCAGATGCAAGCAACCCAATAATGGCTCAGGTTCGAAATTCATTACAATCTGACTATATGTGTTCTCTCTCTATCTAGGTTAATCTATTTGTGTCAAGTGTTCAACATGCATGAATATTAGAACTTTTTGCAGACAAAGTACAACTAACATTCTTAATAATTTAGTTAATTGTGTTGTTAGGCTGTTGAAGAATATTCCAGTGTCTGCACTGGGCTGATTCATGACTTGCATAAATGTCTTTTAGAGACTCTAAAGCTAGAAGACCTTGTGGGCCTTCCTTTAAATTATTGAACTCTAGTATTATCGAATTCTAGGTGACATATAAGGGCATTCAGGAATTATATATGTATTAGTTCGTACTGTGTTACTTGTATAACATCTCAATTGTTATGCTTCATTTTTTGACTCCTGAGTGAGATTCTTTATATCATGTCGTCTCCAGGCTGCTTTTCTTTCAGCCTTGGCTGGCACAAAAGTTGCAGAAGCAGCAGCTCGAGAGGCAGTGACAGCTTTATCTGATGTAGACTACGAGGCTGACAAAAATGCCAGTGGAGACCCAAGTCGACAAGGTATCAAAGACCAAGCTGTCTCTATTTGCAGTTCATTTCTGTCCCAACCAAACCCACTAGTGACATTTTGTTTTTCTGATACACAGAGGCCAATGCTGCATCGAGTGGTGAAACCACTAGAAACGACTCAGAAAGGGCTTGGGCTGAAGCGAAATCTTTGATTGAGAAAGAAGAGCAGGAGGTAGAAGGAGCCATCAGAGAGATTGTAGAAGTGGAGGTCAGTAACAATCTCCGAGTTCCCATAAACTAATGTTTTTTTGTGGTTATGCTCCATTTTGATTGATGTTGGGAAAAACAAAATTGGGGTTAACAGATGAAGAAGATTCGAGATAGGATTGTACATTTCGAGAAATTGGATTTGGAAATGGAGAGAAGCCGGAAACAATTGGAGGAGATGAAGAAACTGCTTTTCGCTGATCAATTAAACATTTTCTTCCACACAAGAAAAGCCCGGAAATCTGAAGATAGAGTAGAGTGTTAATTAGAACTTAAAAGTTAGAACGCACTTAAATTCGAAACTGTTATTTCTTCTTCGATTCGTGCCTTGTTAAGAAGATGACTTGTATTGTAGTTTACTTGAGATGTGTGTGGTAACAAAATGAGATGAGATCGAATTGGTGGTATAAATGTGGGTGGGTGGGTGGGTATAGAAGTCAAACCGAATTGCAACTGCAACGAAGTATAAACTTTCAAATCAAATCAAAACCGAACTAATTTTTCATCTTACTCTGTTTTTTTTTTTTTTTTTTTTTTTTTTTTTTTTTTTGGTCGAAATTTTTCATCTTACTCTATAGTAACAAATTTATCCTGAATAGACATTGAGGGTTTAAATGGTATACAACATAATATACGCCATGCTGAATATGTATCATTCACAAAAACTATAAAACATGAAAGATAATAAAACGATTTTTTAATTTATTCCGCACGTTTTAAAATTATTACTGAGTTAGAGAAAGTTAATTCATCTACTAAATAATGGACTTGAATGGTATATAGCTTTTGATTATGCTGAATTCATATCATTCACAAAAATTTGCACTCAATAATAAAATGTAGAATTAATAAATAATTTTTTTAATTTATCCTGCATGTCTTAAAATTATAATTAAAAGAAGAAAAGTTCATTCATCTATTAAATAGTAGTTTTTTTGCGTTTTAGAAAAATCAAAAATATTCAGCTTAAAATTATTATCGTTCTATTGATTCCATATTTTATAATTTAGCTATCTCGCTATTCAGTTGATACAAGTCTAATCCTTAACTCTTCTTCTTTTTTTTCTTTTTTCTTTTTGTAATGCCTAATCGAACCTTTTTAATTCCAAATATACCAATTACAATTTTATTTCTTTCTGAAAACAATAAAAGTTGTAAAGTATTTAGAGAAATCCGATAAAGAAAACAGAAAATTAAATTTTTTGCACCAAATAGGTTAGTCTTCAAATTAAATGTTGTTTAAGTTACCAAAATTATGTATCTTCGCTAAATGCTATATTCGGAAACCAAACCATATTTATTAATATATTGAAATCATGCGGTGTAAAAGAGTTTTATAATTAATTAAAAAACTCAATAAGATATCCATTGTTGGTAAATATCTAAACTCTATGATGGTACTATCTAAACTCTATGAAGTATAACTAAACTCTATATGTAAATTTACATTTAACTTGAGAAGTATACCATCCATCATACAAGTATAATTTCCTATTGGCATATTCCTAAAACTTGAGAAGAACAAAACATTTGCAAGTTAAATTTAAAGATAAACCATAATAAATTCTGTACCATAATAAACATTTTCTATCTTTACGTTTAAACTAAGACCATGTTCTTAGTTCATATTTATATTTGAATTATGTACGTCTATATATCTAAATATTTTCCATATTTACGTTTGAACTAAGAACATGGTCTTAGTTCATATTTAGACCATTTTCTTAGTTCAAATATAAAAATGAAAACTAAAAAGAATAATTACCTGGTTTGGGAACTTTTGGGTTTTTATTTTGTTAGTTGGCAAAGCGAAAAAGACCATTTTTTGGTTTGGCAAATTATAAACGATTTCTTTCATATATGTAAACAGTATAAATATATAAACGTACATAACTTATCATGGTTTATATTTGAACTTAACATGTAAGTACCTTATATAGTTATATGTCATAGTACGTACATCACATGTATTAGGAGGATAGCTTTGTTGTTTAGGTTTTATTTAACATGTACGTATATCATATGTCGTAGTACGTACACCACATATATTATTTATTAAATTTTCTAGATTAGAGTTATATAATCTACGGATTTAATATATAAGCTACATAATATCTCATATACGTTTATTTTTTGATCGTTATCCACGTAAAATGTGTTTTACTTTGTTAAAAAGCGTGAAAATAACATTTACGTAAATAGCTCGTATATAATAATATATGTTTTCCTTACTCCAAAACCACTTTTCCGCTAACTTTCTTTTTAATTATTTCACAAATCGTAAAAGCTAATTTTTGCTTATATTTCGTGTCAATAACATATTTCTCTTACAAAAATCCAATATTTGGCTTGAAAAGTATTATATGTTTCCACATCAATAATATTTCAGGGTCATTAATACATATGTTTTATAAGCTATTTTTTTTTGTCTATTTTTTGCGTCAATGATATATGTCTTTTTCTAAAAAATTAATATTTTTTAAATTAGGAAAAAGTATAAATTTTGGGTGAAAATAATATAGCTTAACAATTAGAAAAAAATATAAAAAATAATTGGATTAAAGAAAAGAATAAAGAAATAAACTGGAAATATTTATATAGTTGGGGTCATAATCCAAATAATTAGATTTCCCAAAATCACTTTTTCGGCTTAGGACAGATCCGCTGTATATATATGATTTTCTGGTCTAAAGAAAATAATAAAAACCCTAAAAAAATTGTAGGCGGAGAGAGAGACCTCCTCTTTGTCTTTTTTACTTTATTCCCCTGAATTTTCTCCTCAGTAATCTCGTAAGTCTCCTCTCTCTTTCTTTCATTCATTTATCCTTTAATGTAATTTCGAGAGTTTCTGTTTGATTTTCTATTTTTCTCCGAGAAAAAAATAAAATTTCTTCTGTAAATTTTTAATATTAATAAAGTGGTTTGGTTTTAATTTATGTTTATATAATTTTCATCTTAATCTTAAAAAATTCAGAAACCTTTAAGCGCGATCTGCTTTCTCAATGTTTTTGAGAGAGAGAGAGAGAGAGAGATCTAAAGATCCTCAATTGTTTAAATTTTGGAGTTAAATACTGAATATATAGGCGTTGTTGCTTAGATTTAGGGCGAAAAGGTTCAAACTTTTCCTTGGAGATGGTACAATCTTGTAGTTAGAACACTGAATTGTCCCTCTCTGGTGTAGTTGTTTAGATTTAGGGCCAAAAGTTTCAAACTTCTCCACTTCAGAGTTTCAATGGGAATTAGGGTTTTGTGGTTTTGGTTTACTTTTTGCTAACAGTTTTATCTTCCCCTGTTTCTGTTTTGGGAAAAGTGAGAAGAAAATGTCAGGATCTGAGACAGGTTTAATGGCGGCGAGCAGAGAATCATCATCAATGCCGTTTACAATGGGTTTACACCAGCAGCAACACAGTCAAGCTCCGCCGCAGCAGTCTCAGAACATGCAATTGTCTTTCGGTGGCGACGATGGAACCGCTCTTTACAAGCAGTCACCACCGCAGCAGTACCAACCCAACTCCGCCGGCGAGAATCCTGTCTTGAACATGAACATGCCCAGAGGTGAGCCTGGAACCATGACCGGAAGTGAGCCAGTGAAGAAGAAGAGAGGTAGACCGAGGAAATATGGACCTGATAGTGGTGAAATATCACTTGGTTTGGTTCCCGGAGCTCCTTCTTTCACGGTGAGCCAATCTAGTAGTGGCGGCGGAGGAGCAGAGAAGAAGATGAGAGGACGACCTCCTGGTTCTAGCAATAAGCAAAAGCTTCAGGCTTTAGGTATGTATTTATATATGTTACACACATTGATTCTTCTGATATTGGAATCTTCTCTCCCTCACGTGCTGCAATTAGAAAGTTCTGTGTCGGCTGCAATCTATTAGAATATAGTAAAAATGGTGAATATGGTAGTAAACAATGACCTTGAGAATCCCCGCAATTACAAATAAACTTTTATACCCTTTTAAGCGTATCTTCTTCAACCATCTTTGCTCTTAAAATCTTCCACCAATCTTGACATCTTTTGTGGCTTGCTTTGCTATATTATTGACAGATTCTTGTTGTTTCAGGCTCGACAGGAATCGGATTTACGCCTCATGTACTTACCGTGAGGACTGGAGAGGTCTCTTATCTTCTTCTATCTTCTTGAATTTCCTTATTTAACTGTTACGATGTCTAAGATTGTCTAAGCTCATCTTTCTAGTAAACGATCACCAACGTCTCTAAATCATGTGAATGTCGAGTGTGAGTTGTTGTCTTTTAAGTTCAATCATTATTCGGTAATAAGAGAATGTTGAACTTGTTCAGGGTTTTCTTACCTGTTAGTTGTACTGATATCCATTTGTTTTGATATATTTATGATTTTTACTGTTTGATCTGTGACAGGATGTATCATCAAAGATAATGGCCTTAACTCAGAATGGACCACGTGCTGTGTGTGTCTTGTCTGCAAATGGAGCTATCTCCAATGTGACTCTTCGCCAGCCCGCCACATCTGGTGGGACCGTTACATATGAGGTATCAAGATTCGGCTTGCAAAGTTCTCCAATTCCTTTTTTGTCTCTGATTTTTTACTGCTTAATCCTAGTGAATTGTGTACATTGAAAATCAGGGGAGATTTGAGATTCTGTCTTTATCGGGATCGTTCCATTTGCTGGAAAACAATGGTCACAGAAGCAGGACCGGAGGTCTAAGCGTGTCCTTATCAAGTCCGGATGGTAATGTCCTAGGTGGTGGTGTAGCTGGTCTTCTTATAGCAGCATCACCTGTTCAGGTGATTTCTGCTTTTTTCCAGTTCAAATATTTGATATATCGATGTTCATAAGGTCAATGTAAGGACACATTTGGCTTTCAAATTACAGATTGTTGTTGGGAGTTTTATGCCAGACGGACAAAAAGAACCGAAACAACATGTGGGACAAATGGATCTATCGTCACCCACATTACCGCGTGTGGCCCCTACGCAGGTACTGATGACTCCGAGCAGCCCGCAATCTCGAGGCACAATGAGTGAGTCATCTTGTGGAGGACATGCAAGCCCTCTTCATCAGAGCTCAGGAGGACCGTACAATAACACCAACCTTACCATGCCCTGGAAGTAGCCAAGTGATCTCGGTCTGTTTAAAACCAACAACTTCCTATTATTGGAATGATGATGATTTCTATCTTTAGTTTAGGTTTTCTAGTTGTCTGTTCAGACAAGAGGATTGTGATAACTTGACCTATTTTGTGTTTTGATGTACTTTCAGAACCATAAGTTGTTCAGAAATTAGGATATCCTCATTAATGTAGATCTTTTACTTTGTGTTTCTCAATCTTGAAAACGTTTAACTCATGTAAAACTTTTATTGATTACAACATCAAAACAAGACTGGTTTTAAATCTGGTGCTCTTTGGCTCTCTTCAATAAAAACCGCATTGAGAAAAACCCGAGAGCGCAGGTCTGCCAGAACCACCCCATTGCATTTCCTGGGTCGACTCGTTTAGCCAGAAACCACGCATAGATTCCTTCTGAAACATGTAATCCCACTGATACGATGAAGACAACCTTTACAATAGTGATCGTCCGGAAGAAAAAGAGGTGTAGGGCTCTTAAGAAAGGCACAGGTCCTATGTCGGGTAACCATCCCGCAGCAAAAAGAGCTGACATTCCTAGTGTAACAGCTATCCAAGTGAATATGGTTGGACCGTCTAAAGATCTCCGCTTCCTTTCCTGCCAGTATGAGATAGTTGCAGCCATACCTTCCCGGGAGCTCTTGAATGGAACATATCCAAGCTCTTCCTTGGCTTTGAGATATGAGAAATAATGGGTAACACCGACCTGCACCAGATCAAAAGATTCATACACGTTGGTTTGGATCTCAGCCAGAATATGAGTGGGAAGAAACTTAATCAAACTGTTACCTTGTAGACTTCAGCAGGAAGAATAAGGGGCTGTGGTAACCAGCTCTTTGATAGCCATGGATATAGGACAGTGTAGACACCTTGGAAGATCTTACCCAAGGACAGCGCAAAAGGTACAGAGATTGTAAACTTGGGCAGGTCATAGTCTAAACTTCTTAATAAGGGACGTAGGAACTCAAAGGTATTCACCGGGGAACCTACAACGTCGCAATTCAGCTTGATTTAGCAAGCAAGTTGTAAGGCTAAATGTTTAGATACCCCTCTCGTCTTGAGAGTGTCTTATTACCATCAGAGACAAAATATGGTTGACCAGCAGCGACGGGCTGTCCTTCTCTGCCAGGAATGTTGTCCAAGAGTCCCATGCTTGCCAGGATGATTGCTAGGACAAGGTTTTCAACATAAATCCAGTCTGTTTTGACACTTGGTCCACCGATCTTGAAGAGGGCCAAACCCAACTTTGCTAGATTAACTATCCTAGGAAGATGCCTGTCTTCACCAGGTCCATATATAGCCGCTGGACGGATTGCACATGTGTACACCTGTTTGCCTCCATTCCTACATAAGCACAGTTAGAAGGAAAATTATTATGCTACCGAATAAACACCAGATTCTAAGATAATTGAATAAAAAACCGGACTTACTTAAAAGGTCGGCCGTTACTCTTAAGGACCAACTGTTCTGAAATCGATTTACTTCGACCATAGGCATCGACATGATCATCAAGAGGGAAATACGGCAAACCTTCATTACCATTCTGAATCTCCTTACCACCAAATACAACATTGTAAGTGCTGACATACACGAGTCTTGTGATCTCATGTTTGAACACAGCTTCCAAGACATTACAAGTCCCGTTAATGTTAACCTCGTCACAACGACCAAACTGAAGCATCTCTTTACCAGACATACCATAGGAAGCAAGATGCAAAACACAGTCCGCACCATCTAAAGCCTTATCCACATCTTCTTTCTTCGTCACATCACCTGTGTCATCATCACCCCACTAATTTTCAATTAAATCCAGAATTGTTAAGAGTGTGATCTAACAATAATCATAGGATTGAGATTCAAGAAATTAGAGATCAAATTGAGGGAATTGAAAGCTGGACTGATGAAATTGGAACCTTGGATGCAGCGAACGCCACTGTTTTTGAGCTCATCGGACCAAGGAGAAGAGTCGCGGAGGTCGAAAGAGCGGACTTGGCGAGCACCACGGCGAACGAGCTCTAAACAGAGGGCGGCACCGACGAAGCCAAGACCTCCAGTCACAACGAAGGTGTTGCCTTCGACGCCTTCGTTCTCACTCAAATGCATTTTTCTCTCTCAAAGTTGACCGGCGACTCCAACATTCGATAGGCAACGAGAACGACACGGCGTGTGACTTCTTCTACTTTTCCATCCATTTCACACTGCTAATTGCGGGCCACGTGTACTTTTGACTCTCCTAAGTCCTACCTATATTTTCAGGACTTTTACCTTTTTTTTTTTTTTTTAAACACATAACTAACTTCGTTAATCAAACAGAATTAACCATACAATGCTTGTCTTTGTTCACCAAGTCAATTAGCCAAAAAGGAGAAACAACATGCATCAAAGCAAAATACGGAGGCGTTTTGGATATGACATCCGCAATCCCATCCGCACAAGAGTTACAAGAGCGGGAAGAAAAGGAAAAACAAAAGTCTTCAACTTCTTGATTCATTCCGATAATATCCGAGGTGAAACAGAACAATCTTGGCCAAAGATGCGGGGATGTGATCGCTTGGATTAGATTTAGGCAGTCCGATTCGAAGACCACCTTGTTATAACCCAAATTTTTAACGCAATGGACCGCCCAAACTAAACTGGTTGCTTCTACAAGAATAGGGGATGACAGGCTTGGTAAACATTGAGCTCCAAAGTGCACAATCTCTCCCTTGATATTCCTAAGAATCCACCCTATCCCTGCCTTATCATTATCTCTACTCCAAGCCCCATCAGTATTGCACTTCAACCAACCATCCTCAGGGGGCTTCCACTTCTTTTGAACCAAACCCGAGCCTGAAGGTCCTGAAGAAGCTTGAGAATCTGGATTAACACCAAACCATTCATTCCTCTCCGAGATAATATCTGCCATCATAACATTAGCCGGATGATCTAAGGCCGAGAAAACCTTATCATTCCTACATTTCCATAGTTTCCAGACAATCCATGGCCAGAGATTCTGTCTTTTTTGATTCTCTACAATATCCATACCATCAGAGAAAAAAAGAGTAGAGAAGTTTTCAAAAATAGAACCTGAAGCTAGTGGAAAAAACTTGTGTCCCAATTGAGACAGAGCCTAGAGAAGTTTTGCATAAGGGCACAAGAAGAGCAGATGATTGACATATTCCTCTATATCAGGGCAAATTTGGCAGTGGCTCTGTTTAGTCAGTCTCTTCTTCTTCATATTGTCACCAGTTGCTAAGTAGTTTGCAAGACATCTCCAGATAAAATGTTTTATCTTTGGTGGGCATTTGCTCTACCAAACTGCATTAAACAGAGGGTTGACATTAGGATTAGAAACCAAACTTGGATCCTCTTCCGGCTATTGAACATTCCTCCACACCCAATAACCTGATTTTACTCCCCATTTGCATTATAGGCCCAGAAGAAGGAAGATACAGAGTGTTTCCCTCCTGGCTTAATCTGAGTAATTAACTTCCTTTCTTTTTCTTCAAAACCTGCATCCAGCATGTAGAGATTCCATTCATCTGCATATTGGTCTTTAAAGAGAGAAAGCTTATAACTCTTTGGATCAAAACCTTCTCGAGGGATAGGAGGCCTTGGAGGTTTATAAGGTAACCACTGATCTTCTAGCAATCTTAAAGTCTCTCCATTCCCAATCTCTTTCTACATTCCCAATTTCATCAGGCTCTGAGACCCATGAATGCTACGCCAGCCAAAGAGGGTCTAGAGCCTATTTTAGCTTCTAAAGGGGATACAGTGGGAAAATACCTGCTTTTCAAAGTTCTGGCCAGTAGAGAAGAATCATGATTAGCCAGCCTGCACATTTTCAGGACTTTTACTTAATTTGTTTTTGCCCTATCTGTTACAAATTATATTTATACTATATAATCCCGTTATAAACATAACTTTCGGATTTTTTTTTGTGTGCAAAAGTTGTGTTAGGGTGAAGAGAAAGTTGTTTAGCAAGTATTTTTTCATTAGTTTCTGTGATAGAGGGATTGCGTATGTTATTCGGGTTGTTTATGTGCCAATTTCGTTTTTGATTTCGGTGTGTTTCGATTTGTTTTATATCTTGGTCCTTGTCTTTTCGTTCGTGTTCTAGATGAGAACAATTCGTTTCTTTTAAGGCTTCTTTTTAGGTTTTAACGGATGCGTAGTTTCGCATAGTTTTAGTCTGATTCGGTGGTTTTGTATGGGATTCTGTCGGGTTCCTCTCATGTCGGGTTGAGAAGTCTTGGTTACTAGATGTGGAGAGATCAACTCTCATTGGCATAGGAGAAGACAGTTAGCGCGGTGAGATTGGCTGAGAGCATCGTGGTACTTCTCGTTCGTAGTTCCCTCAGAAGAATCGCTGGTTTGCCTTGTTCGGTTCTCGTTTTGTTTAAAGTTCTATCTTATAGAATTTAGGGATTTGATTTTGCTTTGTAATTGTCTTTTCTTTTGGATTAGCTTTTAGTTTCCAAAAAATCTAGTTTTCCGTCGGGTTTTGTTTCCGGAGACTTTTACTTTATCTTCCGGCTTTAGTTTCTCTTGGTTGGGTTTTAGTATTTTATGAATGTATTTTTCTTCGATGATCTAATATAATCTATCAGTTGACAAAAAAAAAACATAATTTTTTTATAAATTAAATAACGCCTCTCACATTTTTATTTAGAAAATGGCAAAAAGCTTTTATATGTTATTGGGTTAGATTAATGACCTTATTTAATATATTTTTTTTAATAAATACTGGAAAAGATGATAAAAAAAACTAAAAATAAGAAAGAGAAAAAGATGGTTAAATTAAAATGATCGGTTAAATAATAATTATAAATACATAAAACAATTAAATAGTAAAAATTTGTTAAAAAATAAGATCATATTATCAAAAATATAAATTATATTTTTTAAAATTTTAGTTTTATTTTTAAAATTCTTTTTAGAAATCCAAAAAAATACTAAAAATAAAGAAAAGTTTAATTATGTTTGATAAAGTACTCGGTTATAAATTTATATTTTCTAAAACTATTTTTTTTTTGTTCGGCGAAAAACGATTTAAAATTATCTTTTGAAAACTTCTAACCGTTTTTTTTTTGTTCAACAAGCTAATTTTATATCATTAGCTTAAGCAAGCAATTTCATTACATACAGAAGAAAGAAGAGCCTTCTTAGCCAGTAAATCAACCTCTCTATTCTCGGCCCTGGCAATGAAATTAAACAAACATTCTTCAAATTTCGAGCAAAAGTTTCGGATATCCTCAACTAATCCATAGATTTGCATCCTTTTTTTTTTACTTCTTTCCAGAACATTGATAACAACTTGAGCATCCGAACAAACTCAGATCTTCGGGATATTACGCCGGTGAACTTCTCACGGACCCATCAGAAGAGCGAGAGCTTCTCAGCCTTTAAACTCGAGTTAATAGAATCAGCGGAGTCCGATCCTTGCGATATTGGTTCGCCGGTTAATCAGATAATACCCAACCAGTTCCAGCCTTTAATTGGTTCTGATTCCAGGCAGCGTCGGTTTTTAAGATTGGAAGCGATCGTGGATTTCGCGGAATTATGACCTTCAGAGATCTACCATGAAGATTCACCAACTTTTGTTGTGCTCGCCCCCTATCAGCCGCTTCAGACACAGCTATAGCAACACACTCTTCTTCAGATGTTCGACGGTTTTGAAAAATTAGAAGGTTTCTTGCCTTCCATATTGACCAGCAGAGCCACGGGAAGAGAAGACCAAAAGCTACTTCGGAAGGAGGTAGAGCAGTAAGCGCAGTCCTTATCAGGAAGTTTTTATCAAAAGAGTTTGTCGCGTCAAAGCTCGGCGCTTATTGGAAAGGTGAGATGAGCCAAATTCTTTCAGCGAAAGGGCAGTCAAAGAATATATAGTTTGAGGTTTCGAGAACTCCACATCTAATGCAATTTGATGCCTTAGTTAAGTTGCGTTTTTGTAGGTTCTCACTAGTAGGAAGGACACGCTGAATGATTTTCCAAATGAAAATTTTGAGTTTTGGAGAGTAAGCTTTATCTCATAGATCACTTATCCACTTTATCGGCTGAGGTGTGTTAATGGGATTAAGAGCATCCTCACGTTGAACTTTGATGTAATATCCTGATTTAGAGCTATAATCTCCAGATTGGCAAGGTAGCCATTCATAAGCGTCAACAGCTCCCGTTACACTAGGCCTGATACATAGGATTTCTTGCCCATAACTTGGTAGAGTCTGCTGAAGTTTTTCCTTATCCCATGCTTTTGTTGTTGGATAAATCAAGTCTGAAACCCGAAGGTGAACCGCTGATTCTAGAGCTAGTCCGATCGGAATTCTATTTTGAGCAATTGGAATCCAATGATCTACCCAGACTTTAATGGAGTTACCACTCCCTACAGCTTTGACAAGATGTGGGGCTATGATATCTTTTCCCTTTAAGATGCTCTGCCAGCCGTGTGAACTTAAAGCTGCCAGTTTTACCTCCAGAAAGTTGGCTGATTTGCAGTATTTGCCCATCAGGATTCTGCTCAGTAGACAGAGAGGATTTGTAAGCAATCTCCAACTGAGCTTTCCTAAAAGAGCTTCATTGAAATCTTGTATTTCTCTGAATCCTAATCTTCCAAATTTCTTTGGTTTTGTAAGTTTGTTCCAAGAAAGCCAGCACATTATCCTCTTCTCAGGATTGAAATCCCACCAAAATCTGGTGAGAGCAGATTGCAGGTGCTTATAGAGATTTAACGGAAGGCTGAAACAAGACATGATATAAATTGGAATAGATGTCAAGACCACCTTAAGCATGGTTAACTTCCCTGTACCTAACAAAAATTTTGTAGACAAGGAAACAACTCTTTGTTTTATTCTATTCACCAAGCAAGCAAAAATATCTCTTTTCTTTCTCCCGAATTGTTCAGGTAACCCGAGGTATTTACCTGAACCTCCTACTATATAAAAGGATAACATTCTCTTTGCTTTATCTTGCAACTCTAGCGGAGTAAGGGCAGAGAAGATAATGAATGATTTTGTTTCATTGATTTTTTGGCCTGAAATCCTTTCGTAGTCCGCAAGAATTTTCTTCAGAGCTGAGCAGCAGCGGTCATTAGCCTTCGTGAAAAACATGGTATCATCCATAAATAATAAATGATTCACCTGTGGGCTATTTTTGGAAACTCTAATTCCTGGAAGGGAGCCTTCTTTTTGTGCTTTTCTGCAGAGTCCAGAGAGAACCTCGCTGCACATAATAAAGAGGTTGGGAGAAAGAGGATCTCCCTGTCTTAAACCTCGGCTTGGAGTAACAGTGCCTTGAATGGAACCATTGATGAGGAAATAATAAGAAGCAGTTGACACACATTGTTGGATCCATCGAATCCATGTAGGATTAAAACCAAATTTTTCTAACACCACAAGTAGAAAGGGCCACTCAATCCAATCGTAAGCTTTACTCATGTCTGTTTTCACGGCCATAGAGCAATGTTTTTTCGCTTTTGAGTTCTTAAAGAAATGTAGTGTCTCATGCGTAATCATGATATTATCTGAAATTGCTCTTCCAGGTACAAAGGCGGACTGGTTCTCGGCAATCATGGATCCTAAGATAGGTTGGAGGCGCTTAGTAAGAATCTTCGCTATCATTTTGTAGAGTACGTTGCAAAGGGTAATGGGTCTGTAATCCGAAACTTTTTTGGGGCTCTGGATCTTTGGGATCAGCGTAATGTGGGTATGATTAAGGTCGGGTGGCATTAAACCTGTAGAGAAAAAGTTCTGGACCTCTTTTATAATATATGGACCTGTGATATCCCAGAAAGAATGGTAGAAGTTGGATGGGAAACCATCCGGACCAGGGGCCTTCTTCCCATTAATGTCAAAAATTGCTCTACGAACCTCTTCAATTGAAGGTAATTCTGTTAGTTGATAATTTTGCTCCTGAAAAATTTTCTTTGAAATGGCCTTGTTTATAAATTCCTCAGGGTTTGAGCCCGCTTCCTGGACTGACTTGAAGAGAGAGGTGTAGTAAGCTGTAATTGTACTCGTGATTTCACTTTCTTCAAAAACCACATTTCCATTATCATCCTCCATAATTGAAAATTTATTAATAGCTCTTCTTCATTTGGTGACAGCATGAGAGTAGCTCGAGTTCTTATCGCTAAGAGCTAGCCAAAGCTGCCTACTCCTCTGTTTCCAAAATGACTCGTCGTCTTTGTACAATTGTTGTAGTTTTTCTTTGATGTGCAAAATGTTTAGCTCCTCTGTTGTTGATGAGGACATGGCTTCATCGAGTTTTTGTTTTGCACTCTCTATGGCTTTGGAGCTCTTAATGTGATGCTTATTGTTCCATTGTGACATTAACCAACGACATTTCTGGATTTTTGAGGTAAACTCTCCTTCTCCTTGGTCTGCCCAAACCTCAGCAGTAAGCTTTCTGATTTCTGGATTAGTTTCCAAATTTCTGTTAAATCTGAATATCCTTTTGCTTCTTTTCCTTGTTTGATCGAAATAAGATAAAGTTGGCCTATGATCTGAGCCTTCAAAGCGAAGATATTCACATCGACTAGCAGGATAAGTCGCAGCCCATTCACTGTTTGATAAAACTCTATCAAGTCTGCAAAAGATCAGATGTTCATAGCGTTTGCCTCTCTAGGACAGGCAGTTGCCAGAGTGTCTCAAGTCATATAGGTCTTTACTAGTGAGGAAACATTTAAAGTTGCTGAAAGAACTTTCAGGCCTTAATGGTCCGCCAACCTTCTCTGAGTTATTCATAAACTCATTAAAATCCCCTGTCAAGTACCAGGGCTCAAGACGTGTACTAGCCAGATTAGATATGAGATTCCAAATATCTTATCTTTTTGATTGATCCGGCTCGCCATAAACGAAGGTACATCAGATTTTATATTCTTATGTAGTAGCATAATATCAATGACATTAGAGCTAGAATACATAATATCAAGCTTTTTTTATTTTTTCCAGAGTAGGGCTAGTCCTCCACCACACACACCATGAGGAGAAACAAGGAAGTGGTTTTCAAAACCAAACTCTTTAAGCGCGTTGAGAACGAAAGTGTCAGGATTTTTCGTCTCCATGAGGAACATTATATCCGGGTGAGCCTTCTTGTGGATTTCCCAGATTATTCTGACTGTTGCGGGGTTCCCCAAACCGCAACAGTTCCAGCTCAATATTGTTAAGGAGGAGGAGGAGGTGGATCATGAAAATTCACTCCCTTTCTAGAGATTGCTGGAATTAACTTGATTCGCGGCCTGGTGACTTGAGGCGTATTTTTTCTTGTTCCAGAAGTAGCTGCAACACCTCTATGGTCAGATTTTTTAGCTTTTCCTCGCTGATCTCTCTGGGAACTTGGCCCTGCTTTTGTAGCATTTCTTTTTGGTGATCTTGCTACTTTTTACAGGAGGATTTTCCTGCTATTTATTCCTCTGATGGTGCTAGGGCTGCCCACAGTCCCTTTGTTAGTTGAGGATGGTCTTCTCCTTCTTTTCTGGACAGGTTGGGTAGGGGTTGTCTCCTGGATTTGATTATCAGCTTGACTTAGGTCCTCTGTTAAGGTAACATATTGGCACTCCTCCATCGTTATCTCGGGATTTGGAAGGCTTGAGCTTGCTGCCAGGATTTGTTGTGCCGTGATTTTCATCAAGTCTTTTGCTTCTCCTTGCAGGACACGTCTCTTCCTCGCAACACTTTCTGTAGGGTACGCACAAGATATGTATTGCACAGTCACTTCTCTAAGACCTCCATTATCTCCTCCTCCGTTTGAGTTACAGGTCGTGGGAAGTCAACTTTATCTAGCTCTCTCTCAAGGGGAGGTCTTCTTGTTCTAGAATTTCCAGAATCAGCAGGTTTTTCACTAAAATCTTTCTGGATTTCTCTCCACTCCCAATTTTCCTTTTTTTGTCTATTGGAATAGTCTTTTGTGTTGTGGTTACCCTGGGATGTTGAGTCTCTGGCTCCTTCAACTCTGTTATAAGTACTCTTGCTATGTTGAGAGTTATAAGACTGTCTTTGTCTTTGAGATCTTGAAGGTTCTGGAGATGGAAGCCGAGATCTTTTGGAATGCCTTGTAGGACTTGCTTCTCTGAGGTTGGCTGAGGGGGTTCCATTGAACTCCCTTCTTTCCCTTGAGACTCTATTTTCTTCTTGGACTCTATGCCTTCTTCCTTCAAAGGAGCGGGTGCAGTCATCTCTGTTTCGGTGGTAAGAGTTAGAGACATTCGTTCTTGGACCTGTTTCTGGGGGTTTTTACAATTCTTTTCTATCGTTCTTACTCGGGCTTTTTATTTCCAGGAGGTAACAGTGCTTGTCATCATGTGACAGCATATTGCAAAGCTTACAAAAGTTCTTAAGCCTCTCGTACTCAAGAGTGATTAAGAGTTTGGCGCCTTTTTTAAAGTTTAGAGTTGTTTTCAGAATCAGAGGCTTCAAACCATTGACTGTGACATTAATTCTTGCCTGGGTTGGAGAGATTTCTAGATCTTCTAGGCGTCAAAGTTCAGACCAATCCTGGTGAGTAGTTCTTTCTTTCAGTAGTGTAGTGGTAGGCCCTTTAATCTTATCCAGAAAAGGATCTCTGAAGGGAAAGATTCTGAGATTTTTGGTTCCCACTTTTGTAGAATCACCATGTAGTTAGCAAAGTGGTATGGTCTGTTAGACAGAACCTTACGCAAGTCTTCTTCATTATCAAAGCGAAACTGGAAACAGCCCCTTCCAAAGTCAGATCCAATGGTTTTTTCTTTCAGGTTTCAAGACTTGGAGAGATATAGGATCATGGTCCATATCCTTTAGACCGATGGGTTTGAGAGATGCCCTATTAAGGTTAGGTTGTTCTCCTTCACCAGATCTGATGTATCTAGTCTTGGAACAAAAATACTCAGACTTGGTTTTTCAAAAACTGTTGACTCTTTTTCTTTGCCTTTCTCTGCATAAGAGTATCCGTTCATCACGGTTTCATCTTTTAACATGAAAAAAAAAAATCTTCTGTGAAGGAAGGAAGGAGAGTTTCTTGTTGCAGGTTTAGTCCTCTCGTGCCTCGCTAAGAAGAGAGCTACGAGGGAGAAGGTTGGAAGCTTGTGGATCTGCATTGCTAGAGGGCGCGTGAGAGACTCCCAGAAGCAATAGTAAAGCTTTGCCGAAGAATGTTTGGTTCCATTTCCTGCTTCATACTCCTCCTGTAAAAACTATTAGCAAGATAATCAAAAGTTTTTCCTCTCTGTTTCCTCAGAAATTAGAGGGATAGTTTGAAGATTTGAAGTTTCTTAGAAGTCTTGTGGGTCGTTGTGGCAGAGCAAGCAAGTAGTGTTGTTGGGGATGTTCTTCCTTGCTTTGCCGGTGAGAAACATTCTTCCGTTGAAGGATGGACCACCAGAAATGAGCCGGTGAGGAAGGTTGCTTCTATTGTCCAACAGAAATTACGTGGAAAAGGGGGCAAAGTTCTCCATTAACTAGCGGTCCAAACCAAAACAGGGTAGATAAATTTGAAATGCGAAGGACACAGCTTGGTTTAGACTACCTAGGAGATCATGCCTGGGAGAGAAATTGTTTCATATTTGTTTCTTTTTCTAACCGTTTCTTTCAATCATCTATTTTAATCCTCCATTTCAACCGTGTGGTTAATTGGTAGTCAGAAAAACATTGAAATTTCTAATCTTTTTGAATTTGATGACCAATCAAAGTCATTTTGCATATGTAGTGACACAGCGAACTTCACAATATACAAAATATTAAAAATAACCGATAATAATTTTTGAAATTAAATACAAAAAACTATACTTTATGAAATTCAAAGATTGAAGGGAAAATTCTTAGCTGAAGTCTAATTAAAACCAGTCCTTAAAATTCTTCATTTATTTCTCTAACAGCTTGTTACTACTTCCCCGAGAGACACTCTGATCAATAAATTCAGGCCGATGAACCCTTTTAAGTCCTCAAATTTCTCTCACGGAACGACTGAAATAAGTGCTAATAAACTCGGGTCATGCTCCAAACGTTAGACAATGTTAGTGTAGGCGCTGAGTTTAGGGGAAGAAAGATTTACCGAAAATCATTGATCTTCAATTTTTTTTGGACAAGTTCAAAGTTTTTAGATTTAGCTGTTTCAAATTGGGGTTTTGTTTTTTCCTAGTGATCTTCAGCGTCTAGGGTTTCTTCACTGCAATGGCGAGAAGACATGGATGGCAACTTCCAGCTCACACATTTCAGGTTTCCAAGTTACTCTATAAGGGTTTTTCCCCTTACAAAATTTACATACTTCACTGAGTATTGATTGGGTTCTGTTTTTTGACTTTGGTTTGAACGATTTGTGCAATTCCTCTCGTAATCTGCAATTGTGACAAGTTTGTTCCTTTTTCTAATCCTTTTGAAAATGACATAAAATGTATTGTTGGTATCTGTGAGTTGTTACTTTGTTGTCATTGTATTCACATCGCTTTCAAAATCTGTTCTTTTCCATCTGCTTTATGTGTTTGTGGATAAACACACGTTTGAGTTTATTTACATGTGTATAGTTCATGTGCATTTTAAGATCCATTGCATTTGAATTTGGATGGGGTTTCTCTGTGATTACTCGTTTATCTTACATGGTCTGTTGCTCTTGTTTCTGTGCAGGTTGTTGCTATCACTGTATTTTTCTTGCTAACTGTCGCTTACTATGCCTTCTTTGCTCCGTTTCTTGGGAACAAACTCTATGAATGTATTGCCATTGGTGTTTACTCTTTCCTGGTAAGACCTAAAACGAATATTGTTATACAGAGATCTCAAATGCATAAAACTTGTTATATATCTCACAACTCTCATCTCTCTTTTGCCTAATGATTTTATAGGCGTTTTCAGTTTTAGTTCTTTACATCCGATGCACTGGTATAGATCCTGCAGATCCTGGAATCTTTGTAAGGGCTGATAACATTCCAGCCCATAAGTCACAGAACAGTAACTATGTTCCTGGTATGTGCTCTACCGATGATGCTGTGTATAGGGCTTGCATAATTCGGATACTTCTTTCTTATCGGGATGCCTCTGTTGCAGATAATGCCTCAGCAACTGATGGTGGGCCATATATTAGACACGGATCAGGTTGCTGTAATGCTATAGGAAGATTCATTTGTGGTTGTTTAGTAATACAAGATTGCCGTAGAGACACCCAACAAGAGCAATCAAGCGAACAAGAAGAAGCTCTGTTCTGCTCATTGTGCAATGCTGAGGTATAGTAGTATATTTGCTTTCTGGTTAGAAGTTTCTCATTGCGTCTTCTACAGTAACAGCACATTCTTTTTTCCAAGGTACGTATGTTTAGCAAGCACTGTCGAAGTTGTGGCAAGTGTGTCGATGGGTTTGATCATCATTGCCGGGTCTGCAATTTGAAAATGTAATTTTTTTTGTTGGGTTTCTGGCTTAGCAATTTCAACTGATATGTTAAGTTTCTTTTGGCTTAGTGGCTGAATAACTGTGTGGGGCAGAAAAACTACATCAGCTTTGTGTGTCTTATGGCGGCAAGCTTTTTCTGGGTATGTTTCCAACAAAGTTTTTTACTTTTAAGGTTGATTCTGCTTACGTTTTATCTCATCGGAGAGTATTTAACCCATCCATATGATATGACTTTGCAAATATGGTGACAGCTTATAGCTGAATTTGGAGTTGGTGTTGCTGTATCTGTTCGATGTTTTGTGGACCAAAAGGCAATGGAACATCTTATAACTGAAAAGCTTGGGCTTGGGTTCTCCCGTCCTCCATTTGCCGCTGTTGTGGTAAATATTCTCAAAGGCAATACTTGTTTATTCTGTATTTTATCAATGCTTAGTTCCCAACTTGATCTTGCTTTCTCATTCTGCAGGTTGTTTGTACAACTCTCTCGTTACTGGCTTTGGTACCTCTTGGGGAACTTTTCTTTTTCCATATTATTTTGATCCGAAAGGTTTTGTATATATTTTCTCTTGCACCATGTTGCTGAATTTCTACTCTCCACTGACAAACACATAACGATGTTTCGAAGCTGAGCTTTGATATGTCACTTTTGTGGGTGCAGGGAATCACAACATATGAATATGTTGTTGCCCTGAGAGCGCAAACTGAACCACTTGGACCATCTGTAGATGATCTAGACCAAACGAGCCAGCCTCCTTCACCTACCAGCTCAGCTGTGACAGCTGCGAGTGGTAGAAGCTCTCTCGGATTAAGCATTCAATACCGTGGTGCCTCCTTGTGTACACCTCCAAACATATTCATGGATCGACAGGTAAAAAACAAATCTAATATCTTTTTCTCATCCTTCCTTGTATAATACTTTATCCTTTTTCCAGGACGATGTTATCCAGCATTTGGAGCCTGGACCTGTACGATCCACCATAGATACCGATACACTTTCACAGAAGAAGCCACCTCAGCGTCAACAAGTAAGGATCAATCCATGGAAGCTGGCAAAACTCGACTCAAAAGAAGCATCTAAAGCAGCTGCAAAAGCACGTGCATCTTCATCAGTGCTTCTTCCAGTAAGTTCGCGGCAAAACCCTTACAAAACCAGCAGCAATGTAAGCGGGAGAAGCTGCCCCGCAAGTTCCCATCACACTAGAAAAGGCAAAGCTGATTCAGAGTCTTGTAGCCTTAGTAGTCCAGGTCTGACGAGAGATCACTTCAACCCAATGTACATGTCATCACCAGCTAACGAGTCACCATTAAATGAGGAAGGAAGCAGAAATGCTGTTGTTGCAGCTAGAAGAAACTTGCCTTCAAGCGATGAGAGTTCAGTAGTTTGGGATCCAGAAGCTGGCCGGTTTGTATCTTCGTCTTGGATTCCCGGAACAGATCTTGCTGGTCCTCTTGGTAATGAACGTCTCAACACCATAACATCTTCTGGGACTGATGGTAGCAGAAGGGCTAGAGGAAACCCTTTGACTGGTTATTTCCAACAAGTTAGATCACAGAGAGGAGACCAACTTCCAGTGTTTATGCCTACTGATTCTCAACTGCACAGACATTTATCTACTAGATTCCATTAGAAACATTTTGTAGATCACCAACATCTTTGTTTCGATTTAAGTTTTGTTATTTATTTCTATTTTTCTTTTCTTGGTAAGGAGACAGTGTATTGGTTTAATGGTAGAAAGAATACAAGAATCAGACTTAGTTTGTAACATATCTGGTTACAAAGACTAAAAACGAGCAAATTGATGCCAAAGTGTAAATTTTTATTTAATTTTTCATCAGATCCAAAGACTCAAAAGAACACCGAACTTGGAACATACGAGCACGCATGCGAGAAACCCTCTTCGTCTGTAATTTTTCCGAGATTCATTTCTCTGAAGTATCTGTTTTCTCCAATGATGTAAGCTTTGTCGCAAGAGTGGTTCATTAAATCTTTATCTTCATCAAAAACAACCACGGATTGCTTCTCCTTGTGAATGAAGAAACTAGGATCAGTCAATAGTCTCACATTAACCGCTAAGAACTTGCTCCATGACACCACATTGGGCTCAATCTTATTCGTAACCCAAATCTCCATCCCATAGCTATCGACGCAAGCTGCACTTCTCTTAGAGAAGATAGAGTCACAACCTCTTCATGAGACTCAAACGGCAGAGGTAGACGCGGTCCAAATCTCTCTTTAGTAAAATCAAAACAGAGTAAGAAATCAGGGACGTCTTCTCCAGTTCTCCTGATTCCTTATCTGTAGCATGCCAGGGCAATACATATTTCCATTCAAAGACGCGCAACCGAAATAATACGCTATATACCAGTCAGGAGTGACATCAAGAACCCTCCATGAATTAGAGTTGAACTCGTAGATCTCGTGTACATGTGCAAGTCCATTCAAGCAAGATTTAGCAATTGTAAAAAATTTATGGGCGCGGCACGACTCTTCTCGTATCCGAGAGCATGACCATACCTGCGTCTGAAATTACCGTGGAGAAGAGATCTGTTGATGCAGGGAATGAATATTATCCCCGTAACATCTGTGTTCGATGCAATCGTGCAAATCCACCGATTTTTCCCTGTATACGGGTTCCAAACCACGAGCCAGCCACTTTTGGTGCATAACAATAAACCCTCGCAGTGACATATTCGATATATATCATCATCATCTGAATCGTTTAGGCTAATAAGTTAACCTTTTGGCTTTATAAATGAATCAGTGTTGTTTTGAATTCCATGGAGATTGATACCAACACGATCCCCAGAAACTCCCCTTCCCTTGCAGATGCTGCTTTACCAATGTGCTTCGATAAAGTGTCCCACTTTTTGCAAGTCAATCGGACTTCTCTCATCAATTTCACCGGAACCCTAAAGATTATCTCCTCTACCAATTCCCTTGGAAGATCGGACATCTTCTACATTGTTTTTTTTTTTTTCTCAAGAATCTTTCAAGATTGAACTAAGATCGTTGGAATATAAATTATATCTCTTTAACGTCTCAGAGAATGCATCTTTAATGACTTCTCTATTTTAATTATGTATAAGTTTGTTTGAAAGGAAAATTAAACAACAAAGTCGTTGTAGTATAGTGGTAAGTATTCCCGCCTGTCACGCGGGTGACCCGGGTTCGATCCCCGGCAACGGCGTCCTTTTTTCCCCACTCTGCTTAAATTATTTTTTAAATAAAAATATTTTTGAAATTTTCCCATAAATCCGCCAAGTCGTTCATCTCCCTACATTTCCGATTCAAAACCATTAGAACTACAATGAACAAACAGAGCAAAATTTTCCCAAAAAAGAAAAAAAAAACCCCCAAAAAATTAGAAATATATAATAAAATCATAAAATCGCCATCACCGGAATCCGTCTCTCGGAACGACGGAGATATCCGACCGCAAGTTCCCGCCGTTTCTTGGCCGTAGAAGATTTGACATTGATGATCGTAAAAAGAAAAAAGAAAAAAAACCTTATATATAAGACAAGGTACATAAACAATCCCGTTTAAGAAAAAAATGGCTGGAGGAGGAGGAGGTGGTAGCACTTCTGGAGAAGGCCCTAGAGAGCTCGATCAAACACCGACATGGGCCGTCTCCACTGTTTGTGGCGTTATCATCTTGATCTCTATCGTTCTAGAGCTCATGATTCACAAAATCGGAGAGGTATATAAAATCTAACACAAATTCTCAAAGATTGCTCTACATTTTCCTATTTCTTATAAATAACATCACTCATTTGGTTGTTTGTTTGTAGTTGTTCACGAAAAGAAGGAAGAAAGCTTTGTACGAAGCTCTTCAAAAGATCAAGAACGGTACCAAAATATGGAAAACCCTCGTGTATTGATTTTGGTATTTTTTGTGGGTTAAAAGTTTAAAACTTTTGTGTTCCTGATTTTGCAGAGCTCATGGTTTTGGGATTCATTTCTCTGTTACTAACATTTGGACAAAACTACATAGCAAGCTTGTGTGTCGCTACAAGATACGGCCATGCAATGTCCTTTTGTGGTCCGTACGATGGTCCAAGTGGTGACTCTAAGAAGCCGAAGACTACCGAACACTTACAACGCCGTGTTTTGGCTGATGCTGCTCCAGCTCAGTGCAAGAAGGTATTTCAATCTTTCCTTCTTTTTTTTTTTTGTTAATGAGATATATGTTGAAATTGATGAAGAAGAGTGTTTTTGATGTTTGCAGGGTTATGTGCCGCTTATATCACTCAATGCGTTACATCAAGTGCATATCTTTATCTTCTTCTTGGCTGTGTTTCATGTCATTTATAGTGCTCTTACCATGATGCTTGGAAGAGCAAAGGTATATATGTAATATGTATATAATGTTTAATTTAAGGCTGTGACAGTGTATGTGCTTTTGAGATTTTGATTGTTGGATTGGAGTCATTATTCAGATTCGTGGATGGAAAGTCTGGGAGGAAGAAGTCGTAAATGATCACGAAATGATGAATGGTTAGATCATTGTGGTTATAGTCTCAGATTTTCAATCACATTAAAAACAGAATATCAATTTGTTTCATTTTCATGTAATTTACAGACCCTTCAAGATTTAGGCTCACACATGAGACATCATTTGTTAGAGAGCATGTCAATCCTTGGGCCAAAAATAGATTTTCCTTCTACGTTGTAAGATTCTGTTCGTGTGCTCCGTTATTCCATCTCTTGTTTCTATGTATCTAGCTAAAGCTGAGAATTTCCTTGTTACTCTTTTTGTAGATGTGTTTCTTTCGTCAGATGCTGAGATCCGTCAGAAAATCTGATTATTTGACGATGCGTCATGGGTTCATTAGTGTGAGTTCCTTGAAATTACGCAATCAATCTTGAAATAAATCCGGAATACTTGTTTGAGATTTGTTTCCAATATCCTCTGGTTACTTAGGTTCATTTGGCACCTGGGATGAAGTTTAATTTCCAAAAATACATCAAAAGGTCATTGGAAGACGACTTCAAGGTAGTCGTGGGAATAAGGTACCTCTTAACACTTCTTCTTCTTCGTTCTTACACTAACAGTCATTTTTTTTCATCGTTTTCTGATGCAAATTTTACAATCAATCCGGTAATGCAGTCCCGCGCTATGGGCCTTTGTGATGCTCTTTCTACTCTTTGATGTTCACGGTTAGTCTTTTTTAGTTCTGTGTAATGATATTCTTCAACATACGGAGCTTAGAGTCTAATTTTTCTGGTACACCGTTTTAGGGTGGTATGTTACTGCTGTGATCACCATGATTCCTCCAATTGTAAGTAATTCAATCTACCCTATAGCTTTTGCTTTCCATGAAAGAGCAATATAGAGAAGAAACCGATAATGTGCTTGGTTTGAAGTTGACATTAGCGATAGGAACCAAGCTTCAGGCCATCATATCAGACATGGCGTTGGAGATACAGGAGAGACACGCCGTGATACAAGGGATGCCACTTGTCAATGTCTCTGACCGACATTTCTGGTTAAGTCGTCCCGCTTTAGTCCTCCATATCATCCACTTCATTCTCTTCCAGGTACAACTAATCGTCGCTTATAAACTGAAACGATAGAAAAACTCGAAAAAAGTATGTATTGGTCTTATGTTCTAATGAGCTTTACTTGATTGTTCAGAATGCCTTTGAGATCACCTACTTCTTCTGGATATGGGTAAACAAATACAACACACACCTCTCTTTTCCTATCATCTCTGAATACTTGTCTCACTCTCCTTCCATTTTTGCAGTATGAGTTCGGGTTACGGTCCTGTTTTCATCACCATTTTGCGCTCATAATCATACGGGTAGCTCTCGGGTGAGTACTATATTCATCAACAACTTCCCACTTCTTTCAGTGAAAATTGGTTTTCTTGAGCTACACGAATCTTCTTTTGTGAAATTTGGTTTTCTTGAGCTACAAGAATCTTTATTTGAGTTCTTAATGTAGGGTGGGAGTACAATTTCTATGCAGTTACATTACACTTCCTCTTTACGCTCTCGTTACTCAGGCATGTCAAAGAAATTTATACTTAATTCTTTCTCTTTCAATAAGAGTAAAAAGCCGCCATTTTAACCACTCTGGATATTTTACATGTTTTTTTTTTCAGATGGGATCAACGATGAAGCGATCAGTGTTTGATGAGCAAACGTCAAAGGCGTTAAAGAATTGGCATAAGAATGCAAAGAAAAAGAGTGAAACGTCAGGTCAATTGCAGTCTCCAATGCCTAATCTCCGACCTAAAACTGGCGGCGATATAGAGTCTGCTCCGGCCAACATTACTGCCAGTGTTGATGTTAAGGAACGAGATCAATCTCGTAAACCTGGTGACCTCTTAAGCGGTCCCTAAAAAACTAAACCGGTCAAAGACAATACTTTCATTTAACCGGCTTACTCAAATCCTCTATACAAACATTTTTTCTTTTTATATTATAGATCAATTATTTATGTAATTGTTTGTTGTATGTGTATTACAATTAGTTCAATTTTGTACCAGCTTATCAAAATGACATACTACAAAAACACGAGCCATATATAGCCTATAGGCTCGGGTTTGGTAAATGGACAATACCGAAATCACCGACCAACTGTTTGGTCCAATTTTATTTTGGTTAAATCAGCATTTGTTCAATTGCCCCAGTCAGTTTAAAACCTTGAATTTTTTTAATTATTACTCCCTAATTTGTCATCTTCACAACATAACCGTGGTTTCGAGTTTGTCGCCGTCGTCACCATTTCGCAGCCGTCACTGCCGTTGCTACTTTCTCCTTCTACTAGTCTCCGCCGTAAGCTGAGCTAAACTGAAGGAGGTTGACATTGCTTTGTTTTTCTAAAAATATTTCTTTCTGCACATAACATGTTCGATCAAATGCCTAAGAGATACCTGTCAAATATAAGACCCGACTTCTCTCTCAATTTTTTTTCTGATTGTTTGTGTCTATTGCAGTAATTCAAAGTTCGCGTCTATAAAATTAATGGGAGAAGCTTAGGCGGGACAAATGAAGAGGGTTATACTGTATATTTTTGGTTGTTCTTGAGTATAAAGTAAAAGTACCGATCTTTCTCTGGGTATGGTTACTCATTATGCCTTGTTAAATTCTTTACTTGATTATCTATTGTCCGTACGTATCACAATTTTCAGTTTTGCCTCATAGTTTTTTGAAACTCCGTTTGCAGAAATGGTAGTGTGATTAATTAAAGTATCAAATTGCTTGAAATAGAAGTACATTGTTGAGTAGTTTGAAGTATCAATCAGAGATAACAGTGTTACGTAATTTGGAGTTCAATTGAACTTGCGCCACTAATGTTGGAAATCTTATTTTCAGACTGCCCCAAAAGGTGTGTTGAAATCGATGATCAAAGCTCCTGCCATGAAGGGTAAATTTTGTTTACTTTCTATAAAAATTTTCATGCATTTTCATTGGAAATGTTTTCGGGCTATATCATTTAGAGTTTCTAGAACTTACTGAAAAAGGACAACTTTTCAAGGATTATCGAAGCAGTGCTTGCAATGGAAATTTCAAAATTTTGGATATTACTTAAGCAGAAGCATATGCGGATGTAGGAATGAAAATTAGCATAGTTAAGCAACTTTTTGTCGAAGAATTTTGTTCAGTATTCTTTATCTTTATTATTCTGAAATTGTTGAAGTCTCGCAAATGAAGAAGGATGAATTTCAAGTAGACTATGAGATTCATGGGGATGTAGACTTTAGCGTTAGGCTTGATGTGAGTGGTTTGTCATGCAATCTCTAAGTAATTTTGTTTTTTTTTGAAAGTTGCTCCTTGTATAATTGACAGCAATAAAGAAGAAAATTGAGAGAGATATTTACGGAGTTGGAAGTATTGGCCTTTTCACTGATTTGGACAGAGAGGTAGAGAAATACCTCTATATCTGCATGTTTTATGATATTCGATTATATTTTCGTATCATTTTGATTGATTTTAATTTAAAATGATCAGAGTTTAGCAATTAGACAGAAACCTGGACTGGAAGAACACTCTGGTGTAGATATATCGAGAACAATGACTCAGTGAGTATTTTTCCTTTCCATTAGATGATCTTTGACACTTATGATCTTAGATGGTGTTCAGCTATTATTTTGTACCTGATAATATAATATTGCATTCCTTACTATCATCACTGTGTTCTGTGCAGGGACAAACCATTGTCTATACCAATCAAAGCAATGCATCCAAGTACCATTCAAATAGAACTCAACCCGTTCACTCATAGTTCCCCATTATTAAAAGAACTGACTCATCATTCACAGCAAAGAAATCTCGTGGCTGGACGTGCAGTTCATGCACAGATCATCAGAACTGGTACATCGACCTGCACCCAACATGCCAATGTCCTTGTCAACTTTTACGCTAAATGTGGACAATTACCCAAAGCCCACTCCATCTTCAACGCCATAATCAGCAAGGATGTTGTGTCCTGGAACAGTCTCATTACTGGATATTCCCAGAACGGCGGTATCTCCAGCTCCCGTACTGTTATGCAGCTGTTTCGGGAGATGAGAGCGCAAAATATGCTGCCAAATGCTTATACCCTTGCCGGGATTTTTAAGGCTGAGTCGAGTCTTGGAAGTGGTACAGTTGGGAGGCAGGCTCACGCGCTTGTGGTCAAAATGTCAAGTTTTGGGGATATATATGTTGACACTTCGATGGTGGGCATGTACTGTAAAGCGGGCTTAGTCGAGGATGGACTTAAAGTGTTTGCCTTGATGCCTGAAAGAAATACTTATACGTGGTCTACCATGGTTTCTGGTTATGCTACAAGAGGCCGTGTTGAAGAAGCAATTAAAATCTTCAATTTGTTTCTTAGAGAGAAGGAGGAAGAAAGTGATAGTGACTATGTCTTTACCGCAGTTCTTAGCTCTCTGGCTGCAACCGTATACGTAGGCCTAGGCAGGCAAATCCATTGCATCACAGTTAAAAATGGGTTGCTTGGGTTTGTAGCTCTGAGTAACGCGCTCGTTACAATGTATTCAAAGTGCGAGAGCTTGACTGAGGCATGCAGGATGTTTGACTCGTCTGGTGACAGAAATTCGATTACATGGTCAGCAATGGTCACTGGTTATTCTCAGAATGGGGAATCACTTGAAGCAGTAAAGCTTTTCTCAAAAATGTTTTCTGCTGGAATTAAGCCCAGCGAATACACGATTGTTGGGGTTCTTAATGCATGCAGTGACATTTGCTATTTAGAAGAAGGGAAACAACTTCATTCTTTCTTGTTAAAATTGGGATTTGAAAGACATTTATTTGCCACTACAGCTTTGGTCGACATGTATGCGAAAGGTGGTTGTCTAGCAGATGCCAGGAAAGGGTTTGATTGTCTACAAGAACGTGATGTCGCTCTTTGGACATCGATTACTAGCGGGTATGTTCAAAACGCGGATAACGAAGAGGCTCTCATTCTGTACCGTCGAATGAAGACAGAAGGTATTATCCCAAACGAACCAACTATGGCAAGCATTCTAAAAGCTTGCTCCTCTCTAGCTACCTTGGAGCTTGGAAAACAAGTACATGGCCACACAATCAAGCACGGGTTTGGGCTTGAAGTTCCAATTGGAAGCGCACTTTCTACAATGTACTCAAAGTGCGGGAGTTTAGAAGATGGGAACCTTGTCTTTAGAAGAACTCCCAATAAAGATGTTGTGTCTTGGAACGCGATGATCTCAGGCTTGTCCCATAACGGACAAGGAGACGAGGCTTTAGAACTGTTTGAGGAGATGTTACTAGAAGGAACGGAACCAGACGATGTCACTTTCGTGAACATTATATCAGCGTGTAGCCATAAAGGGTTTGTAGAGAGAGGCTGGTCTTATTTCCATATGATGTCTGATCAGTTCGGGCTTGATCCAAAAGTTGACCACTATGCTTGTATGGTTGATCTGCTGAGCCGTGCAGGACAGCTCAAAGAGGCAAAAGAGTTCATCGAATCAGCTTGTATTGATCACGGTTTATGCCTTTGGCGGATACTATTAAGCGCATGTAAGAACCATGGGAATTGTGAGCTAGGAGCTTATGCAGGAGAGAAGCTCATGGCCCTTGGATCTAGAGAATCATCAACGTATGTGCAATTGTCAGGCATTTACACGGCTTTAGGGCGGATGAGAGATGTGGAGCGGGTTTGGAAACTCATGAGAGCAAACGGGGTAAGCAAAGAAGTGGGTTGCAGTTGGATCGAGCTGAAGAATCAGTGCCATGTTTTTGTTGTGGGAGATGCAATGCATCCGAGGATTGAAGAGACAAAGGAGTTGGTTTGTTTGGTTAGTAGACAGATGATGGAAGAAGGATTCGTAACTGTGTTGGATTCTTCTTATGTCGAAGAGAAGGAACACAATTATGTACTTCTTTCATGATATAATTTTTGTTGTATTCTTTTATATTTTAGGTTTTTAATTTTAGGTGTGTAACTTTAGGTGTGAAAATGTATCACCAGTAGTTATAATTTTATTAACCAAAATGATTATTCACTTAATTCATGAAATTATGTAGTCATTTGTATATTGACTAATGGTGCTACTTCTTTGCTCACCATTCACTGCAATTTTCATTTAGACACTGCAAAATCAAGATTTTAGAGAAATTGATACTTAGCAAAATAACTGTCCTTAAAAATATATATATACATATATATATGTATAAATTCAAATGATGAATTAAACCTTGATTTACTTTCTCACAATACCTTAGGTAAAGACGAAATTACCAAGTCAAAGACACTCCCTAGTTCCACGGCTAATTTTGTGCAATTTCTTTGGACAAAATTTATTTACGTCTCCCATAAGTAATGTATTCTCTCTTTTTTTTTTTTTTTCAATTGTCTTCTAACGAGAAGGAAAAAAAAAAAAACTAACCTTAAATTCAAGAAATATGTCGAAGAGAGAAGAGAAAGAAGAATTGCCACTAGAAACAAGTCCGTACACTAAGTACGAGGATATAGAAGATTACAAGAAGAACGCTTATGGGACTTCCGGTCACCAAGAGGTTAAGCCTGGCCAAGGCGGCGGCACAACCGATGCACCGACCCTCTCCGGTAGTGGTGCTCCCTCCGCCCTAGATTCCGCTAATCAACAAGCTAAGAAGTGAACCACTCATTATTCACAAATTAATCAGTTGTGATTTGTCTCCCTTGCTTCTATTTTAATGACACTCTCCCATTGTAATTTATTGAAAACGCTTTGTGATAATTGACTTGTTTTTGTTTTTCTCCTTTTATTCATGGTTATGATCCAATCTAAATCAATAAATAAATGTTAAGTCTAAGAGATTTTGGTAATCTTACAACATTAACACCCACGTAACCACGTTATATATTCTCTTTTTTTAAAAAGTAAACAATAGAATTTGTGAACGAAGTATATGCCAAGTTTGTAGAAATGTTTGGTCAAGATTCAAGAATACTCCCATACGTCATTTCGTGACATATTGTTTAGCACAAGTTGTGGTGACCTATTGATTAATAGCATATTAGAAAAAAATAAAAATAGACTTAAAAGTCAATTCCTTAACAACTAGCAATTAACAAACATGTAATTAGTTTATGTGATAAATTTACCATAAAGTTTGAAGAATTCACATTTGGAAACTTTACTCTCTGTATCCAAACATGTTTCATCAAACGGAGATGTGGTATTCATATAAAAGAAAGTGTTAGTCCCCCAATTAAAACTTAAGATATTATTAGCAGAAAATAATTTTTTTTAAAAGTGTTAATCTTGAAGGGGAACCCTTAGAATAATATACAAAGCTGAGTCATAACAACAAATGTCTTCCTAAGTTTGCTGACAATGAACAGATCCCTAAGGGATAGACATTAATCCCAATATGATTCCCTTAATTAGAATAATATACAAAGCTGAGTCATAACAACAAATGTCTTCCTAAGTTTGCTAACAATGAACAGATCCTTAAGGGATAGATATTAATCCCAATATGATATCCACTAGAAAGGACAAATAAAAATCTCAACAATCATCAGATAGAACATTCAACTACATATATACATCATCTGTCGAACTACCATTGGTTGTTAGACTCTTAGGCATCAAAAGTTCCTAAATTTGATCATTAACAATTTATACTTTTAATTGCAATAAAAGTCAGTAAATGATTGTAAAATTAATATGCTTATGTATGAATGAATTATGATGTCCAACAACTAACTACCGATTTGATTGCTACCGGTTTTGGTTAACGCCCTTACTAAACCGGAATAAAATTTCTCG
This sequence comes from Boechera divaricarpa, assembly GCA_026770425.1. Lineage (NCBI taxonomy): Eukaryota > Viridiplantae > Streptophyta > Magnoliopsida > Brassicales > Brassicaceae > Boechera > Boechera divaricarpa. The sequence goes on from CM049186.1 coordinate 15,573,147, forward strand.
GTAATGTGAACGTAGCCGAAACATTAGCTGCAAACCAATATAAATACGACACGTGAATGGCGGGAATCCGACGCCGCTACTTTTATTTTTTTTAATCGGAGGTAACCTCTCGCCCATTGGGAAAGACAAAAGGAGATTTGCATGGATGAGATCCTGACCGTCAATTGTTTATCTTAGAGATCTAACGGTTAGGACTCGGTGGCGGTACCACCCGGTCAAAGTAATCCGTAGCCGTTGATTATAGACAGGTGTCGGTATGGTATAACCGGTTTGACAGATAGACGAGCCAAGAGATTACCTGGAATCGCCGGTGGCCAACCAAATACCAAACGAGACAAGCTTCTCTCTCTCTCAAAGATAGCTTTTGGAAATTGTCTTTCGTCAATTCTCGCCATAACTTTTTCTGGGTTTTCGAGAATTTCTTCAAAAGGATCTGACGGTAACACGAATCATCATTGTCATCTGTGAGAAATCTCAGAGCCTTTTTTTGTAATTTTCTTATCTTTCTGAATTCTATACCTGCTTCAAGATTTCTTTTTTTTTTTCCATCAATTTTCGGGGTTTCTGAAAATTTTGAGCTGGGTTTTGTAGAAAGGAGCTTCTGGTAAATTCTAAATAGGGTTTTGGTTATATTTCTGGATTTGCTTGATCTGTCCTGAGAAAAAAGTAAAAAAACTCTTGAGTAGAGCTGGTTCTATAACAGAGTTGTGTTTGGGAGCTTGATTTGGTGCTTAATTGAAGTTGTAGAAGCTTTGGATAGTTGGTGTGGTGGGTTATTGGATTTCTTCACTTTCTTCATTTGTTGAGTCTGCTGCTACCGTTTTGATCAAGATCAAGTATCTGCTGATTTTGGGTATTTTATCAAAATCTGGAATTGATACTTTGGAAGGAAGGTTCCTGTAGTTGTCAAGATCTTTAGTGAAGTTTGTTTCTCACAAAGTTTGATCCTTTATAAGTTGGTCTCTATTGTTCATAGATCTAGTGGGAATAAAGGAAGTCATTGGAAAGCAACACTTGAAACGCTATCACAAAAGGAATTTTTACTGAAGAGACTCTTTCTGGATTGCTGATAGATTTTTATGATTCAGAGAAGAACTCAGCGCTGAGTATGGATTTTTCACCTTTGTTAACGGTTCTTGAGGGAGATTTCGATAAGGATAATGCTTCTTCTGCAACAGAAATTGATACTTTACAGAACTCAGATGATAGTAAGCAAATAAGTAAACGAAAACCTCCCAGGCACCTTTCTTCCATGCAACATATCACAAGCACTACTACTATGCTGCAGGTTACAGCCAATGCGGTAATTCATATGACCCACAATTTCTGGATTTTTTTTTTTTGGTTGCAGGGGGATTCAAATGATGTAATTGGTTTCTGTTTGTGCGCAGGATGTGGATGTTTGTAATTTGGTTATGAAGTCACCTGATGAAAAATTGGAGTTTTTGCCTGTGTACCGATCAGGAAGTTGTGCTGAGCAAGGGGCAAAACAGTTCATGGAAGATGAACACATTTGTATCGATGATCTTGTTGAGCATCTGGGTGAAGCTGTTGAATGCTCATCTCTTGGAGCCTTCTATGGGGTGAGTGTATCTTCAAACCTTACCCAAAGTAGCATAGATGCAGGTCATAAGCCTGATTCTTCTTCTTTCTTTTTTTTTTTTGCACTAGTGCTACATCAAATGTATTACTTTTAAAAGTCTTTAACATTGTTGATTGTGTCCTTCGGCAGGTGTTTGATGGCCACGGTGGCACAGATGCAGCACACTTTGTTAGAAAGAACATACTGAGATTCATTGTAGAGGACTCCTCCTTCCCACTATGTGTAAAGAAGGCAATTAAGAGTGCTTTCTTGAAAGCTGATTATGAATTTGCAGATGATTCCTCTCTTGACATCTCTTCTGGGACCACTGCGCTTACAGCTTTTATTTTTGGAAGGTAAGAGCATTTATCATCATATTACGAAGTTATATATGTTATAACTGTAAATCATCAATACTTCCTTTTGAGGTAATAGCATGAGTTAAAGAATTAGGCGGTTTGAGTACTTGCTTACTTTCACCTTAATGTAACGGGCTGTTATAATTCATTGTATTTTTGATTTGATTTTGAATAGAATTGCTACTTTCTTTCTTTACAGGAGGTTGATAATTGCAAATGCTGGTGATTGCCGAGCAGTACTAGGGAGAAGAGGTAGAGCAATTGAGTTGTCCAAAGATCACAAACCAAACTGCACTGCCGAGAAAGTAAGAATAGAAAAGTTAGGTGGAGTTGTGTATGATGGCTACCTTAACGGGCAACTATCAGTTGCACGTGCCATCGGAGACTGGCACATGAAAGGTGCCAAAGGCTCTGCTTGTCCCCTAAGCCCAGAGCCAGAGTTACAAGAGACGGACCTGAGTGAAGACGATGAGTTCTTGATAATGGGATGTGACGGTCTGTGGGATGTGATGAGCAGTCAGTGCGCTGTGACAATCGCTAGGAAGGAACTGATGATTCATAATGATCCAGAGAGATGCTCTAGAGAGCTTGTGAGAGAGGCCCTTAAGCGGAATACATGTGACAATTTAACTGTGATTGTTGTGTGCTTCTCTCCGGATCCTCCACAGAGGATAGAGATCCGAATGCAGTCACGGGTGAGGCGGAGCATATCTGCGGAAGGGTTAAACCTACTCAAAGGCGTGCTTGATGGCTACCCGTGAGCATGTTGTGTTCTACGTTACTTTGTGAGACTATTGCCAAGTTAGAGAATGTTACAGGTTGTTGACATGTTGTTGTGTTCAGTTTGTTGTTACCAATATTAGTATTCAACATCCATTGAGATTTTAGATGGATGCATATCGCTTTGTAAATAATTTTTAACTTGTTTCCACCGGATTCCTTCTTTAAAAATATATCAGAATTCCTTCTTCGCTTATAGGCTCTCAAATCCAGGAATGTTCGATCGAAAAATTCTCGGTAATTTTCAGTTTGGTTACAAATTATTCGAAATATCCGAAAAATACATTAAAAAATATCCGAATTAACCGAAATTTTTTTTATAATTCGGATAGTTTGATTATCCAATAAATTTTCGAGTAATACCTGAACCAAACGAATATCTATGGTTCCAAAAAACAATATCCATTCGATTATTTTACACTATCCGGAATTGAACCACGCTATCTAATTCACGGTATTTTGTCCTTGACTATCGCCCACTCTTAATTTTGTTTTGTACTTGATTTTTATCTGAATTATAAAATTAAAAAAAAAAAAAATCGAATACTAAAATAATCTTATTATATAAAATTGAATGCGTTTAACATGAGCATGACACGTGTCATTGCGAATTTAGATTTTGACATGTAATTATCTATTCACATGTAAACTAGATAACTCATAAGAATTCGACACGTGTTAACTTTCTGGTAATGGTAATTTTCTATATAAAAATGTAAAATAGATAACTCATAAGAATTCCACACGTGTCAACTTTCTGGTAATGATAATTTTCTATATAAAAATATAAAATAGATAATTCATTAAAAAATTTGTTATTTTAAAGAAAAATGTCAATAGCAAAAAAAAAATTCTTCTCTCAATAGATAATTATGAGTTAAAACAAAAAAAAATGAAAAGATAGAAAAATGTAAAATAAATTATTTCTAGTTTTAATAAACATATCAAAATAATAGAAAAAATAATTTACTATTAATTTTCTATATAAAAAATAGCAATTATCAATTTCAGAAAAAATGTTAATAGCTGAAAAGAAACATGGAAATATAATTGTCTCATTAGAAAAAACAATTGTCAGTTTTAGCAAAAATGGCAAGTTCTGCTAATTTAATATTTTCATGACGATTATGTTAATTTTTTAAATTAATATTGTAGTATTTTGTTATAAATACCATAGTATAAAACACATGCTAAGAATTGATTAAATTGATGTTGAAAGAAATTTGAGAAAATGGAGATCAATAAATTTCATCTTTTGTTTTATTTTTCTTTTTTTCGTCGGTTCAATGTCTGAATGAATGAATAGTGGATACACTTTCCTTTCTCTTTTTTTTTTAGAAGAAATAAATTAAATCTTTTGGTAGGCCGTAGGCCCAATTAGAAAAGACTACAAAATGGGGTCATAGAAAGTTCAATTATAAACGAGATTATATTTTCATATAAAAAAATTTAAGCACGGATCAGTATCTAGTTAGAAATAAATCTAAACCAACCCAAATTTTGGACTTAAAAGAAAACAGTGGAAATAAACGAGGCGAAAACAAAAAAATGGGCCTAATTCGGCAAAGTCCAAATATGCAGTAAATTTTCTACTGTCAAGCCGAATGCGAAATAAAATTGGAAAAAAAAAACAATAGTTTGAAATTGAAATTCAAAATTTTCTCTTGCAATTTTGCAAAAATAGTAAGCCTAGGTATAAAAGTGATTCAATAATCGGAAAAAAAGAAGAAAAAAGTGATTCAACAATCGAAAAGAAATTGAGAAGAACTGATTACGATTATCTTCTACTTCTTCTCAAAATAAACCCTAATTAATTCTCACAATTCAAGAACAAGATCGTGTATTTCCTAAAAAAATACAAAAATGGGCTAAAATCTGCAGTAAATTTTCTATGGTCTAAGCCGGATGCGAAATTGAAATTCAAAATCTTTCTTTTGTGATTTTGCGAAAATAGTAAGCCGGAGTATAAAAAGTTGACGCTCACCCCGTAAATCCGGACGAGTTCCCGTTCGAATCTCCGCCGCCGTTCAGCCACTGGTCGAGGACACCGTGTGCAACCATGCGACGAGGATTAGGGCGAATTCGCTCCCTTATCAGGTCTTGGGCCGCTTTGGTTATCTTGTTGTTTTTAGGGTCCATTAGTGGTTTCCCTTCTACTGCTTGTATTCGAACTTGCTTATTGGGTTATGACCCCTTCTATCTTCCTTCAAGCGAGGCTTAATTGAGCCCATTCCATTTTAATTAATTAAAAAATACAGTTGACAAAAAAAAAAAAGTAAGCCGGAGTATAAAAAGTGATTCAACAATCGAAAAGAAATTGAGAAGAACTGATTACGATTATCTTCTACTTCTTCTCTAAGTAAACCTTAATTGATTCTCAGAATTCAAGAACAAGATCTATGTGTTTCCTAATTTCTCAGAACATTGATTCTGCGTTTTACTCTTCACGAACTTTATGTCGCTAAGTGAAGCAATCTCTGTCTGCTCTGAAACTGATCATCGAGTATCGCTTATTGTCTGTTTGAAGATTGTCCCCTAGGGTTTGAAAAATCATGGATAGACTCAGCGAGATACCAACTGACCTTGCTTCACACATTGGCTTACTCTTTTCCGCAAAGGAAGCTTGATTCAGGTATGTTCGATGGGTGTTCGTTCAAAAGATCATTTCTTTCTTCTCAATGCTAGATCAGGCTTCATACTCGAATCTAGAGCTTAGAATCTTTTATTGTTCAAAAAGTGTTTGTGAAAATGCATGAATCTAACTGAATTGGTTGAGCATTTTCACTCCAAAAACTATGACGAAATCAAACTGAATTAAACATTTCTTCCTTAGCTAGTAAAAGACTCAAAGTTAATTTTTTGAGAATTTAGTGGACTTCATTGCAATGCATGTTGGTTATTTGCGCAAAAACCACTCCGCCATATTCAGTTGAATTCAACTAGATTCAACAATTCTTTCAACGCCAACCAACTGATATATATGTTTATTTCGAGTAATTCATCAGATAATAGCAGATATACGGTTTGATATTTTTGGATATCAAAAATTACAGCCAAAATGGATCAAGTAATACGTTTACATTATGGATAATTCATATATATAAACTCACTATCCAAATGGTATATATTAGATTTGTATTCGGGTATTTCTGGTAACCTCGAATAATTTATAGAAAAATTTATTTGAAAGATTATCAATAATGTTTTGTAATTTTAAGAAAAGTTAAAAAATTTGATTACTTTATAGAACATATGGCAGATTTGTCTTCGAGTATTAATTTCGATTCTAGTATAAAGTTTTTGGAATGGTTCGTTCAATTTTGAGGATAATTTGAGAAAATCTAAAAATTCAGCTAGCAATTCAGCCGTTAACATTTAGATCTAGATGATTTTAATAAAATTGTTTAATACTTTGAATGAGGATTAGTCATAATTGATTAGTCCTAAAACAATCCTTAAAAACAAGGCTGAAGCATTACTGTTGAAGCTAGACGAACATGAGATGTGATCTTCATGACAATTACCTGTCAGGACAATGCCCATTTTCTTTATTTTTCTATGAGAGAATAAATGCCAATGTTGAAGTTTTAAACTCGAGACTCAAGTTTAATATTAGTATTGGCAATTTGTGACGATTATTATAAATGCAAGACAATAGTTTTAAATAATTCTTTTTATCTAAGTTTAGCAAATTTTATTATTTTTACGATATTTTGTCTTTCTTACTTATCGCCGCAAACACAATGATTATGATGGTTTATAGTTTTTTTTCCAAGTTGTGCACACATAAGTTTACAAGCAGAAAAAGACCGATTTGCAGATGCAGCTGTAAAAACACAACCGCCATATAGACATGCAAGAGGCAATGGACATGGTAGTGCGTGTTTGCAATCTGAGTTTTTGTGACATTTTTTTGCTTTCTGTCATCGTCATACCTTCAAATATATTATCCAAAAGAAAGTTTATAATTAAAAAAATCGTAAGTGTTCACTTTAGATAAACCAAAAGTATTTGAACCGAACCAAACAAAACAAAACAAACTGATATAAAAAACTATAAAAAAAAAATTGTTACAACTTAGTTTTATATATCCTAAAAAACAAAATCCAGTGAAAATATCATTAAAAAAAAAAACTAAGGCTGCTTTGCCTAAAAAATAAAGAAAACTAAGGCTCCTTTGAAAATTAACTTTATATTTGATTAATAGTTGTTTCTGATCTGAAACTAGACCCGCATAATCAGATACAAAGTAGATGATCAATTTTATTCTGTTTACTGCTTTTTTAGGAAATCTATAAGGTCACACCAAAGAAACTAATAAAATTGAACATTCCTTGGAAAAAGATGAATCTTTTTTTTTTTTAATATTTTAAACTACATAAAGATAACGTTTGATTGAATCAACTTTAGATTTTATTCGTTCTTGTATTTATAAAGAATCTATTCAAGAAACATGAAATCACCTATATATATGTTATAGTCATCAGAACTTGAACATATTTATAATATATATATGTGTGTGTGTGTGTGTGTGTTTCATTGCAAATACGTATTGATGTATATGAGTATAATGAATTATAATAGCGAAGAACTTACAGAAGGCAGAGACAAGGAACATAACCAAGAAGAAGCCAGTTTTGTTTGAGTCCATCTCTATACTTGATTGCTAAATTCAAATTGTTGGCGAAATTTAGGCAAATTAAAAGTTCATCTTCTTTTTTCTTTTTTGTGATTTGTGAGTATGAGGGTAATTTGTATTATAAAGGGGGTTTAATATATGGTCAAATGGAAAATTCACATGACTTTATATATTAGGATAATTTTCTTCCTCATTTTAAGAGGTCAATCATTTCAACCAAGACATACAAAGGATTTTGTTATTAAAATGTTTCGATTTCATACTATATGATTTATTATCATGTATTACATTTTCAATTTGTTGCCAAAAAATTCATATTTCCTTCTTAATTACCAGCAACTTTCATTGTTCTCAACCCATTGAAAAATAGATGTGCATTGGACAATAAGACACAGATATATATTATATATGTAAGTTTATATTTTAAAAATTATATTTTATGTTTAGGAAACTCGCACACACTCATGTGTATCCTCTCTATATTTTTGAATAATTTTATATCTTTCATACGTGATATAAAAAGATGTACTCATGTGTATACTCTCTATACACTCATGTTGTCTCTGTCGGCCATCTTCAGTGGAGATCGGTCAATCGGTTGGTCATCTTGACCGATCAGGACGTTGTCGAAGGCATCTTTCTTTTTCTTCCAAGTCTTCTTCATCCCTTCTTGCATATTCAGGTTCCAAAAGGTTATTTTTCATCCATAAGGCCTGAATCCTAGCTAAATGCACTCCATAGAGTCTTTAAAGACTACCAAAATGAAGTCGTAAAGAGATTAATCGCCTAAGACGATCAAAGCCGGATGACATCAACGGTCAATGCGTTTGATATAACTTGGACGGAGAGGCATGTAATGCGATTAATATGCTATTTTCTTCGTTTGTGGATACTAATGTTCTTCACTTTTTCACCATCCTCCAAATTTGGTCTCTGCCCTTGATCATAATTCAAAGATGAGGACGAAGAAGACGACATAGTCAATGATAAGTTGGCACCAGAACCACTATTTCCAGATTGAAATTGGCCGTATTGATCAAGAAGTATGTCAGGAGCAATAGCTGGAGGTGGTGTCACGATAATGCTAGCATGGGACGTAGCAGTTGATGGATAGAGTTGAGTAGAGTTGATGCGAATGCTCTCGGGGAAGTTAAGCTTGGCCTTGTGACCTCTAAACCCAAATGCAGCTTTATCATAAGCTAAGGCGGCTTCTTCTGCAGTGTCGAACGTCCCAAGCCACACTCGAGCTGCCTTGTTCGGGTCACGAATCTCGGCCGCCCATTTTCCCCACGGTCTTTGCCTCACACCTCTGTAGTTTCGTTGTCTCGAGTTACTTTGGTCTGTAAAAAATTGATGAAAATTGTAAGCGTGGTAGACGGTAGACGTGCATGCGTGCCTATGAGGCTATGACTGTAACATAAACTATCGGTGTAAAGGTATTTTACGTAAATATATATTAGGCCAAACCAACATAAAAGAGTTTCTCTTAATTGGTAATTAACTATGCACTTAAGTATCTCCTATGATATTACGATACAAAATAAGTTCGATCATTTAAAAAACTTTTCCCTATGTTCTAAGTCTAAAACTATGTCTGACTAGTTATCTCAACCAAAACATGACCATTGCAACCAAGCCTAGCTTGACTTCTGAACGGCAACAACCGAGCTAGCCAAGCATATCTGGCCGAAAACCAAATATGATCAATTTTGTCCCAGCAATTTAAACTAAACGCGACGGTTTTGTTTTTCAAGTTTCCCTTAATTAACTTAAGAAAATTGAACCATGAACATTCATAATGATGAATTGAGTTACTAATACATTGTGGCCATATATTATATTATATCTCCAACTGGTCAAGGCCATGGTGCAGCCATTAAGGGATTACCAAAGTCAAAACTACAAGATTGAATCATTCCTATGTCTGTGAAAAGAGAATCACCAATGGAAAAGACAATCACACAAATTGTAAGTATAGTAATTAAAATAATAGGAAAATGGATCTGATGAGATTACCTTGAAGAGTAAGAGACGACGATTGATCCATGGATGGTGGGATGGGTTGATCAGTGAGTTCAGAGACAAAAGCAGACACATCAGACTCCGACAAAGTTGAGCAACCACACAACTCTTGTTTCTCTTCTCTATTTCCAGCCATTGATTCTGGTGAGAGAGGTCTCTTCCCACTATGCATTATCCGATGATATCAGTTATGATTATTTTTATTTATTTTTGAAGTCAAAGATGGGTTTGGGTACAGCAAGATGTCTAGTCTCTGCATCTATGCTATATATAGACGCACACGTACGCATGTATTTGTTGACCAATATAGCTATAGTGAGTTTCTATAACCTAGAGGATATTTTGGTCATAAACTTTTTTGTTTCTTAAAAGACAATTCTTTGTAATCATCTTTTTATCTATTGTAACAAACGTCACAATATGTACTGCATCGATCGACCCACTGTCGACTCAAAATCGATAGTGTGCGTTTGTGTACCAAAATTCATGAATTGTTGCATTGATGATTCACACAATTTTATTGATGCTAAGAATTTGATTGACTTACATATATTAGACTTGCTTTCTGATACGAAAAATGAATAAGAGTTAGATTTTTTTTCTTTTCTTTTTGAGTTGATATCTGCTGTTATGTGTTAAATTAATTTATAATAGTATTTATTTATTTATTTTTAAATCAAATATAGTGATTTTATAATATATATTTGACCGTAAACGTATTATGAAACATGAATTGATGAAGAAAGGAATTTCACGATATGAATCTCGTCTTTTAGTGACAAAAATAAAAAATAAAATAAAAATCTCGTCTTTTCAACGGTCAGCATGTTCCAAGAATATCTAAGTTACGACGTTCAGTTATGTATTTAGACGATGATAATTTTAAGTTTAAAGTAATTATTGATTATTTATGTGGTGGATTCACGTAATAATATTATTCCCTCTTGAACAATATCCCATATTCGAATTCAAATTTGAAATTATGAAAAAATCTCCTACTAACTACAAATAACATGAAAGAGTGAATCATTTACCTAAATGACCATGATTATCTAATTATTTAGGTAAATGTGCAAATGAAAAACATATATAAAGAATGTTCACATATATCCTTCTAGCGTTTGACTAAAATATATTCGTATTTCGCACAGTTATATTATTTTTATAAATAGCGTACTGTATAAAATGACATAACCAAATTACGTGTTTTTCTCTAAATCTATGCTACTTCGTGAACAAAAAAAAAAAATCAGTGGTATTTGTCTAAATCTATTACATAGCATGTTATTTTTGCTAATTACACGTTATTTTCTCAAAACTCGCTTCTGTCATCCAATACAGTTGTGTGTATTTTTGAAAGAAAAACAATTATTTTTATGTAATTTATAAAAGTTCATGGTTAATTAGCATGAGTATTCAAAATTAAAAGACAAAACCCAGTTTCTATTCGCTACATTTTTTTTATTTATATAAACTCTATTCGCTACATACATTCCGTGTTTCATCATAAAAAAAAGCTGGAACAGAATATGCACTGAATCTCTTTTAATATGTGGTTTCTGATTGTGGATTCTAATGTAATATCATTTAGATTATACGCAGTTGGACGATTCGTGCCATTTAAATAAATGATTGAGGGATTTCTTATAGGGGGTAGATTATTGTCATTACATGCATGATGTCAATGGATTATTTTTTAATCATATAGTTGAAGAAAAAAGCCTAATATATAATAAAACGAAAAAGAAACATAACCTGAAACATATAAAATAACTTTTTTTTGGGGTAAAAAATAACTTGCTAAATTAATAAAACATTTGACCCAATCTGGAATCTAAAGTGTGTAAGATAAGATATTGATTTAAAGACCGAGATGACGTATGGGCTTACATAAATATGTGGTCAACCTTGAATATTATAGTCAGAGCATATTTCGCACGAACAAATCAACTCCAATCTGACACAATAGCATACGACCATGTCGTAGTTTAAATGATTGCCACAAAAGAATCATTATTGGCCAACTTTGACCTAGTATTCTATTGATTTCTTTATTTGGTAACATATTATATTGATTTCTGTAGCTCCTATATGATTATTATATATATATTTTTTGATAAACATTTATTATATTTTCTCTTTTTGCGATAAATACTTATATGATTATTTAGTATGGCATTTATTGAATTATATACATGCATACAGAACATTGTTAGTTACTTAATATGCCATCTATTCAATTAGATGAACACATTGTAGTAAAATAAATTACGAATAGTTTTAAGATAGTTCTTTAAATTTGATATATGAATCGTTATCTGGTCACAAGGCTTTGATCGGGAACTCTTTTTTTTTTTTTTTGTTAAGGGGTTTTCTTTAACTCTTTTTTGCTTTGGGTTAACTTGTGCTTGGATGCAATTGGTCTACTTTATGTAGCACTTATAGTAAACAGTACATATATACAGTTTACTTTATGTAACTTGTTCTTGGATTCGATTGTTTACTTTTTGTAGCAAGTTATAGTACACAGTACATATATACAGTTTGTGAGAGTGGCGTTCGCACATATAGCATAATTATTGAAGACTCTATTGGTATTGGATGTTTGCGAGACAAGTCTATGAATTGTTACAAAAATTTATGTAGTCATTACCTACAAAATTGGTTACCAAGTAAATATATATCCATGGCCACGACAACAGAATGTCCACTACTAGCGAACAGATCTCCGTCGCTACTTCCTGACAGATGGTAACGAATACTACAAAAATATCCACACAACAGTCATAAGTTTTTGTGTGGGTAAACTAGATATATCGTGGTTAAAGTAGGTGTAGCATCCGCTTACATATATATGTCCGCCCAAGCAATGAGGATTCTGAATCGGCAAATTGACAGATTTGTCCGGAATACGTTGTATATATGCTCATGCTGGTCATCTCTCTTGCAATGATCTTTTCCACATTTTTGGTTCACGAACTCCACTTAAAATCTTATAAGTTGAAAAAAGCTCCTTCTTCTTTGTTTTTTTGAGTTAATAGAAAATTCACATTAAATCCAAAAACCTTACGTACATATCTGTATGTTCAAAAAGAAAACGAGTTGTATTGGGTTATGTGTCGTGGTGGCCCATCTTGATTGAATATCTCTTGTCTTTGTATGACCTTCTATATTGAAATAAAATTCTGATTGATAATAACACCAACCATATAAAATCTGAACATTTATTCACCGCAAATAGAAATAATGGGCACCCAAAGTCTAAGATGGACACTCATCTCAATAGAAAGGAAACCCAAACCCTAAGAAATGGAAAATAACAGCTTCATAGTTCAAAGTTCAGACGCAGAGTTAAAATAAATAAAAAAGTACTTTTTACATAAATCCCTTTCCTTTTTCGCGATAACAAATGAATTTCCCTTTTTAAAACAGGAAAATACCTGAAAAAAAGTTAAGGCAAAGGTGGCTAATATATTATATATTCCAGTCTCAAATTGTGTCGAAGACTATAAACTCTCGACGACGTCTTCATACTTCTGGTGGAGAATCGAACGAGAATGATCCAACATCCGCAATAAATACCACAAGACCTTCAATCCTCGGCAATGCAGATGCCTCCTCCCTTTGCTGCATCGAATACTCAATACTTGTTCTACAGCAAGTCGTCATCGGAAAACCCAAAAAAGAGTTTGGTCTCCACGACTCTCTGTTTATCGTCTTGTGAAAACCCTAAGAAGAGGAAGAGGAACCCTGATGATCCCAAGGTTTCTTGCACACCAAGCGACACCAAATTAACCAAAGAAGAAAGAAACATTGGACGAATGAGGAATCTCTCGAATGAAGAAAGGGCAAAGGACGAATGGTACGGTGTTTCAACAGAACTAACACTCTTCAAAGATCCGTGGATCATCAAGAAGGTACTAACCACTAGCGATCTTGGCCACCTTAGCCGTCTTCTTCTTCAGATTGGCCCCATTGAGGACCACATTATCAAATATCTCAACAAGGATGACCAAAATAAAGTACAAGAAGGGTTAGGAATCACGGTTGATGTGTACGACCACGACACTGACTCTACGTTCGAGCTGCTTCTAAAGAGATGGACCACGTTGAATAGTTATGTTTTAAACGGAGGATGGCGTATGTATTTTGTCCGTAGGAGAGGTTTGAGAAAAGGAGACGAAATTGGACTATTTTGGGGTCGATTTGCTTCGAGGCTCCACTTTCGTGTGCTTTCTCGTGAAGCTACATAAGTTTTTGTAGATCAGAAAGAACCCTAGCTAGCTATATTGGAGCAATGAGTGGAGAGATCGAATGAGATTCTTCTTTTTTTTTTTAGGCTTGTCAAGTTTAGCATTTACGTTCGCATAATTTCTTAACATGAATTAATTATTGGAATCAAAGCTGGTATTAATCAATTTTGATACATTTTTAATACTCTTTAAATGTTATAGAGACTTTAAATATTTTTATAATAATAATTTTTTTTTTGTCCAGAAATAGAGTTATTAATGTTACATGTTTATTTTTTCATACAAAATATATTGATGATATTCACTGAATTATTTTGGAAGATATTTGTCACCAACATGACAAGTTGACAATATCATATTAGAAATATTTGTAATTATAGTGGTTCTATTGGTATAAGTGTGAATATTTTACTAATTAAAATAAATATTAGTTTTTCTTTGGGCAAAATTTTTTAAAGTAACATTACCAATAACTAAAACAAAAATTGATACGATGGCACGTCAAATATTTTTGTTTGCTCATGAATGTTTTTAAAATTTATGTAACTTTCCAAAAGATTTCTTCATTATAGTACTATTAGTAAGGGGCATTTTCAATTAATATTATTTAACTATTAGGGCCACATGGTAAGTGGTTAACTTCCTTATATTAGTAATCAGGGAAAAATGGGTTAAAAAACCCCTCACATTTTCTTAAAACATCCTCAATTTTTTTGGGATTTTTAAACCTTCAAATTTTAGTTAAAGTAAAAATAACCTCCAATATCAATAAACCCAACATAAAAGTGAACAAACCGTTATAGTAAAATATAGACAAATAAAGAAAATTTAGTTTAAGATTTTTTCTTCCTAAATTCTCGTTTACAATTTTTCTTTCCAATTTGAAGTCTTTTTAGTCATAATGTAAAACCCTTATATGAAATCTTGATTCAACATCTAGTTGAGATATAGTAAATTGGTTTCGTTACTATTAAAAATTTTGTTATGTAAACTAGTTAAATTTATTGGCTCGAATAATCGGTTTCATATAGAAAAACATGTCCAAACTAGATCCAAAAATTATTTCGGTTCAAATTTAGGTTTGATTCAATTTTGGAAAAAATTTATTTTATGTTATATGTGATATATTTAGTATATTTTAAATTATTATATATATTAATTGAAAATTTTAAATAATGAAGTTTTTTTGGGCTGGATTACAAAAATTTCTTAACGTGAAACCAAGCTAATTTTGTAACAGTACTAGCAAAATATAAATTTTTATACAGAACCGAATTTGAATTTATGTTAATAAAGATTTATTTGGTTCGATCACACAAATTTATTAATAAAGTTTTCATCGGACCAAATAAACTAAGTTAACATTAATTAACAATTAAGATTTTAATTTAAATATATGAAATAAAGATATATTAAAATATAATATGATTATCTTTAATTAATCATCTTAATTAATTTTTTATCCTTGAACCAAATTCAAACAAATATAAACTTTATTATAACTTTGACCCTTTTCCTAAATCCAAGATCTGGAAAATTAGGACAAACTCGAACGAAAAACCCGAATTTGCTAACTTATAAATTTTTATACTTTACATAACATAATCTTTAATGGTAAGGAAATTGATTACCTGATCTTAAGTAGATGTTGAATAAGTTTTGATTTCTCAAAAAAAAAAAACAATTTTGGAAAGGATAATTGGAAACTCGATCTGGAAAATAAATAAATCATAAACTAAATTGTTATTATTTATTTCTGTTGTAGTATAATGCTTAATTTGGTTTATTAATATTAGGAGTTATTTTACTATTTATTAAAAGTTGAGGGTTTAAAACTCCACCGAAAGACTGAGGATTTTTTACACATTTTTCCGTATTTCAAGCACTCGAGTGAACTTCGCCTTCCCAAAAGGTGATTAAAAAGCCTTAAATGATACTACATAATATGGTGTTTAAATTTAGATACCAGAAGAAGGTATACTCATTATGTTTATAATTTTTAATCAAGAAAATCACTTAGGAAATCTCGAAGCTGTATACCCATTATGTTTATAATGACATTTGATACCAGAAACCTAACATATTATTGATCCAGTCTTCTTAGGTGTGTGACTTTGTAAGATCGCATAATATATGGTTGATCATTAACTTGTTTCTAGTTTGAAAGGAATAATATGGTAAAGATAAAAGAAAAGTGGTGAGAAATAAAAGTGAAATTGAAATAAACAGAGAACAAAAAAGGAGAAAAAAGAAGCTAAAATGAAATTTCTGAAACCGTGGGTGCATCGAACTCAAATCATTGGGTGCAACACTTCCATGTCAACCAATAATATACGATTTTCTTAAGCAAATTTTTAATTTTATAAATTTCATTGGGTGCAAGTGCACTCCCTAACAGAAGTGTAGATCCGCCCCTGTGGGTTATATTTCTGCTTAGATGATAAGGGAGAAGAGTGAATTGGGTCTAATTAAAGTAATTTGGTTGAGTGAAATTTGTGGATCCGCCCCTTTTTCTTTTCTTTCTTATTCTAGGCCGCCCTTTTCTCTCTTATTCGGGTTCCCCATTTCTCACTTATTCTAGGTCTATCCCAAGGCTCTTCCTTTTCCTTTCTTACAACAAAAGGTTGGTTATGCTCATCCTTTCATTTAATTTGTGAATGATTCCTTTGTGAATACTCGGTGGCAAACAAAAAAAAAAAAGGTTGGTTATGTTCGTTCATCTTTTTATTTGTTGACGGATATGTGTTGATGATTCTATTTGTTACGGATTATTTGTCACGGAATATTTTTTGATAATTCTATTTGTTACCGAATCTAATATCCTTATTTTTTTCCAACAAAACGAATCTATTTAACTGGTTGATATTTAACTATGAGAATACAAACGGTGGGAAAAAAATATATTTATATAATGATCTCGAGAAGCCAAGTTTTCTCACCAGTTCCTTACTTCCTTGTTCAGTCCCTTGTCTTCTCCTATGCACTGAATCCAACGTCGTCAAGAAACATTGGGATTTTACTTTTCTAATCTTGTACCAAACTGGTGAAAATCTGTAATGGCCACTCTATCTCGCCATGTCCATCAAGTTTTCATCAACTTCCGAGGAAAGGATCTTCGCTATGCCTTCGCCAGTCACCTTATAGATGCCTTGGAAAGACACAACATCAAGTTCTTCATAGATACGCATGAACAAAAGGGCAGAGACCTAAAACACCTCTTTAAAAGGATCGAAGAGGCCACTGTTGCACTGGTCATCTTATCCACCAGGTATTGTTCCAGTTATGCTGAATATAACAACTTTGTTTTATATATGGTTGTCAAAATTTAAAAAAAAAAAAAAGGCAAAAGGTACGAATATGAAGATATTAACATTCTCAATAGGTACGGAGAATCAAAATGGTGCTTGGAAGAGCTTGCGACAATCATGGAACAAGCTGAGAAAAGGGGAATGGATGTCATCCCAATCTTCTACAAGGTGAGACCGGAAGACGTGAGAAAACAGAAGGGAGTGTTCGGCGATAGGTTTCGTAAACGCGCTGAAGAATCTAGCCGTGAAGAGAAGGAGAAATGGCAAGTGGCTTTGAAGGCTGTTTCAAACAAGTTTGGCTTCACGTTGGACCACAATAGGTAAACTCTTTTCTATTTATTTCCACTTGAACTGTGAAAACCTTAATTAATTAGAGTTCCACCGAAATTGGAACAATATCCAAAAAAAATTTGTAACTTTTTGGAACAGATACGCTCATAAAGGGTTTTTATTTGACATTATTTTTCCGAGATGTATATGTTTTGTTGTCTTTGTTACCATCGGCCCTTTTTCAAAAAAAAAGAAAGTTAACGGCTCTATATTTTTTTTTTGTCAACGGCTTTAGTGTTTTTTTGGTCAACGGCTTTAGTTAATACGACTATTTTCCAACAGAAACTGAATCAGATTAGATTGTAGATCGAACATGTGCACATGACATGAGAGAGAAATGCAACTACTGATATTGCCAACGCCAAATCATTTTCAGGTTAAACACTTTTTTGTGTTTTCATGAAATATCCAGGTAAGGTGGTACGTAATATATGAGTTTATAAAAAAAACATTATGTGGTAATTATTATCTATAATTATTGCAACATTTATTTGTAACTTCTATTGTTCGCGTTAATTACTATCCATCTTGATTTGATTTTTGAGTTATTTGTGTTGTTTATTGGTATAAATGCCAATTACCATGTGTATATTAGCTATTTATTTCCCTTGAAACAGTAATGGAACAACTTCTAAAGAATCATATACCAATCGATTTTTTTTTTTTTGGTCAAACGATTTTTTTCTATGTTAACTTTTCTACCTTAAAAAAGACACTCATTCATTTGAGAACCTTCTCTAAAACCTTTTGTAACGTTATATTACATTATTACTAGACCTTTGTTCTATCTTAAAATTATGGGAGATTTTTGATAAATATACTGAATTTATAAGAAAATTGAAAATTACATTCAATTTTATAGTAATTTGAAAATTAGTATTTTTTCAATGAAATTTACCATAATATCCTTATTTGTTTATCTAAGCATTATTCAAATAAATTAATTTAAAATAATATTAACTAAATTTGTACTTAATTTTAAAATAATTAATATTAAAAAGTATAACTAAAATTAGTAACTAAATTTTATAATAGTAACAAAATTAAGGAAAATTATTTACTATGCTTAGAGTAATCATTATCTAAAATTTTGAATAAATAAAAATATAAAATATTGTTGATAATATAATTTAGATTTGTAATTCATACGAAAATAAGAAATTAAATGATTTATATTATTAATTAATAAATAAATTAATGATATATGTTTTTCCTTGATATTTTTTGGTTGACTTATTTATTTTATGTTGATTTATTAATAAGGTCGATTTTTTTACTATTTATTTTATCAATAATTTATATTTTTTCCTTCATATTTTTATTTATTCTAGACCACTACCACTTTGGTTCAGTTTTATACTTTATTAATATTTAATTAGTCTAATTTATTTATAATTGTTTTCTATCTAGATTAGTATAATAAAAAGAAAAAATCTTAGAAACAAAAATTGTTACCGTTTTTAGTCTATTCTTATTTATAAACGAAAAGAATTGAGAATTTGTTTTAAAATTTTGCATATATTTCTTCTGCAGCTTCCACGTCTCTAAGCCACTCTATTAAAGACCATTTTTATCTCTAATTTTGCATTTTTTTCTAATTTCACAGATCCGAGGCCAAGTTTGTCAAGAAGATCGTGGAGGAGGTTGATAAAATTTTAACCATACAATCTGATAAAGGAAAAGAAGACGATTGTGTGAAGAAGGTGAAAACATTTAACGTCCCACTAGCTCAGCCATGGGCATGGTTTGGCTCGGCAATTGGGCTGATTGGTGCAGTGATCAGCTTACTCGCTGAGACTATTCACAAGTGTATGCCTTACCAGCGATGGTTGTTCTTTCTGGTCAGGGTGGCTCTGTTGTGGCTATTTCGAACCCTTGGCCTGAAAGGTCTGTCTTAACTTCACGGTTGTACAAAGAGATTTTGTTTCCATTGCAGTGGGAGACTGAGTTCTAGAAAGGCCAAACAAAACTTGGGAAAAAGCGATCATCAATGGCCCTCTATGTTCTCATGAAGCCAGTGATGATTCATACCGTCTCAATATGTGATATTTAAACTTGTAGAAAGGTTGCTAAAGGTTGATATTTAAACTTTATTCTTCTTCTCTGCATGATGATCAGGGGCCTTTCTTCGCATTGTTTCTGCCTTTCTGGGATTGCTCAACCGGAATTGTTTAACCGAAAATAGAAGAAAAACCAGAAATTGTAAATTTATTTGTGAAAGCGATGTGTATGTGAGAATGTAAAATAAGAGCTGAAGTAACAATGTCAATGCAATCTTCGTATCATCCACGAAGTTTCCGAGTAAGACACAACGAAAGTCACATTCACCAAAAATCTATCACCTAAAAAGCTGATTTAATTAATTAAATATTTATTTTAATGAATCAATCAATAAAAAATGTGAATATAGTTTAAAAACAATTATGGGGAAAAGAGGCAAACCTAAGTTAAAAAATGTTAAACAAAGACTCATAATGAGTAGCCACAAGTTTACAAAACATTTTAACGGTTATAGTATAAAATACGTTCTACAAAGACATTTGATAAAGATACATTCTATAAAATATATCTCGATGAAGCGATAGTCCGCTATATTATAATTTTTAGTCAAGAAAATCACTTAGGAAATATAATAAATGTATACTATTTTTTAAGTAATGAAGGTATACTCAATATTGACAAAAAAAAGAAGAAGGCATGCATACTCATTATGTTTATATAAACTAAATTGCAACGCAAATTTTTTTTTTAAGAATGAAAAACTTCACAAAACTTTTACCATATAAAAACGATTATTGCCTTCTTAAATGTATCATATTTTGTATCGCATATTCTTGGTGTAGGTTGGCCTCTCATCCAGTTTTTTTATTCATTACTTTTACGATAATATCGTCTATATATTATTTGGGAAGTACATTTATAAATAAACATTAAAAAGTGTTAATATTTACATCACATTGTCATTACTTCAAAAACAAATTTTAATCTCTCATTAAGGGTATTTTAGTCATTAGTTATTATATGATCATTTAATTAATTAATTAATTATAATTTTCGTTTTAATTATATAATTAATTTTAATTTTTGAAAACTAGTTTAAAATAGATTTTACGAAGATTTTGTTGATTTAATTAAAAAACTAATTAAATTAAATTAAATGTTGATTTAATTTCCCAAAAATAAGAGATTTTATGCAGATTACGATTTTTTTGAAAAATTTTAAATAAGAATTTATGTAGATTGTCAATTTTTTTTACTTCTTTATAGATTATAATTTTTGTTTTAATTAATTAATTTACTTCATTTTTTTGAAAATTAATTAAAAATAGATTTTGTGAAGATTTTGTTGACTTAATTAAACACACGAATTAAATTAAATTAAGTGTTGATTTTATTTTCCAAAAATAAAAGATTTGATGTAGATAGCGATTTTTTTGGAATGTTAATGTTAATGTTAGTTTCTCTTTATAGTATCGAATCTATTAATAGATTTAGAGTAGATTTAAAAATATTAGTTCATATCTGATTTAGTTTAACATGATGTACAATTTAACATAACAATGTAACATTGTAATTTAATTTTTAAATCTATTTAAATCGTAAAATTTGGTAATTAAAACAGAACAATATAAAATTAAAATTAAAATAAAAAAATATCCAGAAATTTTTATGATGTGAACAATATATCGCAATATCCAATATCGCTAATAGATATACTATCTTTCAACATAAAAATATATTCTACGAAATCAATCTTAGAATATCCTGTGTTAATATTTTCCAAAAAATCTTAATTAATATCTTAGACTGTCGCAATCTTCCAAAACTTTACTTCTTTCTTTGGTTAAATCAAAGAAAATATTCTGATTTTATATATAATTTTCTCAACAGAAAATTTTCAATATCGTCGAGTACGAAAGATTGGTTTTATATTTCTGATTACAAAATGTTTACGCGGATAATACAAAATTCGATATTATAAAAACTGATATTATAATTTTCGTAAAATTTTGGAAGAATCACAATTTTCTAATATTCTGTTTTCATAAATTTTGGATATGTTTCTATAATTGCAATTTGTCCGTGTTATAGCACGGGATATATCCTAGTTTTGTTTTTAATTGAGAATTCCGAGTTCTAGACAGTAACAATATTTCATATACTGTGTATATCAAATATTTGATAATAAATGATTTATGTAGAGTTACAGATCAGATACACTAAAATTTTGTTATATCTAGATCTGAAAACAACTATATATATTTGGATTCGCCATACACATTGGTATCCAGATTCGTAAAAAAATAGTTAAAAATGATAATATAATTAAATTATATAAAAATTTATCATAGATATAATTTCAAATTTGATTTTTCATCAACATTTTAAATCATAACATAAGGGTTGTTCTAAAAGTACCACACATTTATCTTTCTAATAATACTGTAAACGGTTTTAAAGACTTATATTTATTATATCCCCTATATATTATTTGGGGAGTACACTTATAAATAAACATTAAAAATGTAAATATTTACATCACATTGCCATTACATCAAATAACAAATTTTAATCTTTCATTAAAGGTATTTTAGTCATTATTTATTATATGATCATTTAATTAAAATCAAAGATTATTTAAGAAAAATAAATCAAATATATCGAGATTTACCTAAATATCCATAAATATCGATATTTCCTTAAATATTCTATTACTTATTTACCTAAACCACTTACTGAATCTTCTATAATTATTATCGAGATTTTAGGGAAAAAATCACTTCTAATAATAACAAATTTCAAAATAACATGTAGTGCATAAATTTTTAAATATCTTTATTTTTTTTTTTTTAAAAATTAATCAAAAAATTTCTACAAAAAAAGATATTATAATCGATAATGTCAATAAACATGTTAATATTGTCAAAGATAAAACCTAAAACACACGGTTTTAAATTCTAACCACTAATAAGGAAAACTAAATTACGATTTTGTTCATTTATTGATTTTTAGATCACGAGTATAAACCTTATATGTCATCAATATTCTTTATACTCTAGATTATGATTGCTTAATCTTAACAAAAGAATATATTCTCTCATTATAATAAAATCTTAACGAAAACTCATCTTAGCGTGTATAAGATTTCATAATAAATATAAATATAAATTTATAATTCCAAATTTAAAAGATACATTAATCCGTGCCGTGGCACAGGACTAATTCTAGTATATAATTATATATGAAAGCGGATCCAGATCCGAAAATTTTAGATATCCTCTTTTTGGAATTGGATCAAACCAGATTTTGGGCATAATTTTAAATTATTTTCATATTAATCTGAATTGTTTTTAGCATATATTTGAAAATACTTTGAAATGTATAATTTAATAAACGCCTCTCAGACTCCATTTATAAATATTCAAATCCAACAACAAATGATTAAAAAAAAAAAAAAAGATAACTTAAAAAGTAACTATTGAAAGAGGCGTTCATTTAAATTAATAGTTTTATTAATATATGATTGAAGAAAAGAGTTTTGATTCAACTACATGCTTTGGTCAGGTTTTTCACTTTTCTTCAATCATGGATATGGCTCCCATTTCAGCGTCAAGTACTCATCAGAAAACCCTAGAGAGAGTTTGGTCTCCCTGGATCTGTGTTTTTATGACGAAAGATGATGACATGATCCCAAGGTTGCTTGTGGGTTTTTATGACGAAACATGGTGACATGATCCCAAGGTTGCTTGTGGACCAATGGATAATAAACTAACCGAAGAAAAATAAACCTCGCGTGGATGAGGTTTATGTCGTATGAAGAAAGAAAAGAGGAGGAGCGGTACAACAAAACTAACTCTCTTCACCGATCCATGGACCATTAAGAAGGAAATGACCAAAAGCAGTCTTGGCTATCTAAACCGTCTTTTTCTAAATGGAAGCTTTGTACGTAGCCACATTCTGAGATATCTCCCTATGTATTATCAAAGGATAGTAGTAGAAGGCTCTGGATTAGCAGTCAACGTGTATGATGACGGCACTGATTCTATGCACAAGCTGGTTCTTAAGAAATGACCCAAGTGTCTAAGCTATGTTCTCCTCAATGGATGGCGGAAGGATTCTGTCGCGAGAAGAGCTTTGAAGAAAGACCATGTGGTTGGAATACATTGGGATGCTTTTGATTCTAGGCTTCATTTTCGTGTGCTTTCTCGTGCACCAATAGAAATTAGCTCAGGTTCCGTAACAATGGATTCAGCATCATTTACTCCTCTTCCTGCAGGTCAATTGGACCTCACTAGCTATAGAGGCAATGTCTGCAGATAGAGTCTTATTTTATTATTGTAATGGTCAAACAAGTGATTGGTGTTGCTTTTTGTTTTTTTGTTTTTTTTGTATCTAGGTTTCATGTGAGGTTTTTATTTATTTAAGTATAACTGGAGCTGTGTTTTTTTAATGGTTTCATGTGGTTTTTATATGCTTTATATTAAATAAAGAATCATGCTCTTATGTCTAAAGGATAAGCAATGAAATTGGAGTTATTTGTTACAGCGTCATACACAGAAAATATCCCACACTAGAAAATAGAAACCCTCATATAACAATGCAACATATTAGTTGTAGACAAAGGGGCCGCGAAGCATTACTACAAAAGCAAATATTTCACATTCTCTAGTGCTTTAGGATAAAGAAAAGGTCGAGTTCACGAAGTCATTGCCACATAACCAAACTGAAGGGTCTCTTCTCTTGCTTAGCATCGTCTCGATAAATTACTCATTCTCGAGCATCAATTTTCAATTTAAAACACAACGAGAAGAAATAAATGTGAAAAATTAGGCAGCGAATCAAACATACTTTTCTTAAACGAAACCAGTACTGAATAGTTTTAAAAAGTTACTCAAGTTTCAACTATCCCACTTGCTACTTGCTACTTGCTTCCTTCACTATCAAGCTACGAATCATAAAGATAAAACATGCGACTAAACACACGCATGAGATCACTTAAGAGTGAAGGAGATATCGATTATCCAGGGGAGCCTAGCGACTCAATTTATATAGACAGTGTCACTATGTCTTGGGGGTCTATCAGGAACCGTACCTGGTTTGAATCTGGATGCTTCATGTCTCGCCAGCTCAGGAGGAACCGCACTGTTGCTCTGAACAAGCATCTGCTTCAGATCATAGAAGACCTCGGTATCATGAAGAGTCAAGAACGAAGTGGCAACACCACTTTTCCCAGCACGTCCTGTACGTCCGATACGATGTGTATACATCTCTATATGTTTAGGCATGTCGTAGTTTATGACGTGAGCCACATCAGGAATATCGATTCCACGTCCTACAACATCTGTTGCAACAAGAACGTTGTATCTCTTTGCTCTGAAACCTTCTAAGCTGATTTCTCTCTGTTCTTGTGATTTCCCACCGTGTAAGGTTGTGACACGGTACCCAGCCTTATCCAGATTCTTAGCAATAGAGTCTGCGTTTTTCTTGGTGTTAACAAACACAATGGCAGTTTTATCACCCAGCTCATCGAGCAGTTTCTGCAACCTGAAGAATTTTTCGGATTCTTTCATCATAATCACGTGTTGCGAAATCAAATCCGTGGTCTTTCCTGCAGTACCAATGGTGACGACAACCGGGTTCCTCAAGTACTTCCTAGCAAGCCGTTCTACCCCAGGAGGCATTGTAGCACTGAACATATATGTCGTTCTGTAAATTTTCTTTTCATCAAGCTCTTCTTCTTCGTTCTCGGGTTTCAAATTACTAGAAGGCATCGCATCTAACACACCTGCAACCTGCGGCTCGAAACCCATGTCTATCATCCGATCTGCCTCATCAAGAACCACATAGTTGCACTGGTTCAACACAGCATACCGCCTCTCAAGGCAATCAATCAAACGACCCGGAGTCGCAATCACAATCTCACACCCTTGTGTTATCTTCAACCCCTGTTCCTCAATCGACTGACCACCCACAATAGAAGTCACCCTAAACCCTAGATAATGCGCAAACTTAACAGTTTCCTCCTCAATCTGCTGCGCAAGCTCCCTAGTAGGGGCCATAACCACAGCATAAGGTCCCTCAGTCTCATTCTCTTCAGTCATCGGTGGCAATCTAGATATATAAGCTAACATAGGCAAAACAAAAGCAGCAGTCTTACCAGAACCAGTCTCTGCAATGCCAATAACATCACGCTGTTGCAGTCCAAGTGGTATGGCTGCCATTTGAATAGGAGAAGGTTTCTTGTATCCAGCTCTCTCCACAGCTTTCAAAAGCTCAGAAGTAAGCTTACTCTCTTCCCAGCTCCTCATTGGACGAGGAATCCTCGAACCCTTGTAAGAGATATTGAAATCTTCTCTGAAAATACGCCAATCCCTTTCAGTCATCTCCTCTAATCTCTTATCGCTCCAATGCCTATCAACCCTCATATCAAACGAGTCGTATGTGTCCGCAGCTTCTTCTCGCACTCTCTGAGCAGCCGCTTCCTCTGGTCTCTCTACAATACCATCTTTCTTACGAATCTCGTCACGCATCTCTTTCTCATGCTTAGCCGCTTGTTTCTTCTGCTCACGACGGTCCATACCAGCACGAAACCCTCTCCCAAACAGAAGCTGAGCTTCATGAGGGTTTTGGTAGAGAACGTTCATATCCCTAGAAGTATCCTCAGTGTTTTCCCAATCGAAAGAGAAACGAAACTTCTCGCTTGGCCTGATGACTCTCTTCTTCGGCTTCTTACCTCCAAGATACTGCTCTTTAATGGCGTCGAGTTCCTTTTCCCTCTCTCTCTCAACTAATTTCTCAACCCTCGCCTTCTCCCTAGCCTTAACCTCCTCTTCTCTCTCCCTATCTCTATTTCTCCGATCCGGTTCACGATCTCGTTCACGACGGTCACGCTCACGGTCTCGCTCTCTATCTCTATCCCTATCGCGGTCTCGATCTCGCCCTCTATCTCTCTCCCTGTCGCGGTCGCGGTCGCGGTCACGTTCTCGGTCCCGATCTCGGTCTCGATCCTTCTCCCGATTGGTGTTGTCTCCATTGGCGTCTTCCTCGGGCTCGGAGCGACCGATTTGTTCGCGGCGGAGACGTTGCTCGGAGATTTGGTCTTGGCGGCGTTTTAGGGCTAATTCTTCGCGCTGAGCTTTGGTGAGGAAGACAGGCTTCTTAGCAACGGCGGAATCGAGAGTATTGACAGAGGTAGATCCGACGACTTCGTTGATTGATCGCTTCATTTCTGGTGGATGAAGATGTTCGCTTGGTCGATAGCAGGAGGGGAAAGCAAATAAGATCTAGAACCGTCTTCTTCTTCTTCTTCTTCTTCTCTCTCGCTCGTCTCTTTCTTTTTCAGTTGTTGGATTGGATTCCTTTCTCAACTTTTTTCTCGTCTTTTAATTTAACAAATTTGTTTGGTACAACTAAAGCCCTAGCTAGGGTTTTAGGCCCAATTATTTTCTTTTGCATTCCTAATTCAACCCTAATTTGTATAATTTGCAATTCTTTTCTTTTCACTTATTTACAAAGGTTAGGCTTAGGAGAAGAACAATTAGCTTTCTAAAAAGCCTTCAAAATTCCAACAAGCTTTTTATTCAAATTTTGTATATATAAAGATTTTTCTCTTACAATTACAAAAGTATGAAACATTTTAAGAAGAATGATACTTTTTCACTTATTTCCAACTAATTGTTAGATGCCTGGGCATTAAGGTATCCATCCGAGTTCGGTTTGGCTTTTCGGATTTTGGGGTTTCTTGGTTTTTAAGTTAAAGTTTTATTCAGATATTTTACATATTCGGTTTGGATTCGGATTTAGTATTTTTTTAGACTGATCATAATTAGAACTAGCCAATCCTATTCGGATTTTTCGGATTCGGTTCGGGTTTTTTGAATTTTCGGATATTTGCGTTTAGACCTCTAGATCCATTTGAGTATTTTTCAACAACGGATTTGGATTCGGACTTGATTCGGGTGTTTTTAATCAAATTCGGTTTGAGTTTTCGGATTCGGTACGGATTTTTGGGTTTGAATATTTTGCCCAACCCCCTGATGTACATAATATCCATTCCAGTTTTATGTTTTATATTTGTGGGCATCTTTAATGAAGATAAGCCAATGTAGAGTAGTGATATTTCACTTGGGGGAGATTACAAAGCCGTTTCAAGGTTTAGATAACTCGCTTGTAGTGAGAGAGGCTCAGCTTACTCATTAGGACTTTTCAACTACACTAAATCTATCTTTTTAACTTCCATAATAATGAGGTAATCTAGTAATGCAACCGAAATGATTAATCTTGGACATTAAAGTTCAGAAAAGGTTGAAAACTGATATAATGGTTGCTTGCTAGGGAGAGACAACACAAACCATTTGATCAGAGAAACTAAAACCTGATTAGTGCTAATATATGTTCTTTTTTTTTCTAAACTCAACCCTGCTACATATGCTAATTCGTCATACAAACTATACATATCACCTAATCTTAATTTACTAATCACCAAAGATAATGCTTCATCCCAAGGCCATTGCAAGTCAATATGAGCTCCTTGTACTCATTCAATAGTTCCTGCAACAGACAATACATGGGAATTTATCAAACCTAGAAGCTTTGAAAGTAATCGCTCTCTCGAATGAAATAACTAACTCTTGTCTACCGTGTTGTGCTCGTAGATACGACGCATCCTTTTCCTGTCATACTCCTGCCTTGTAAATGGGTCGCTCAACACTGTTGAACAAATGATCAATCTTTATAGTTGAAGTTCACAGAAACCAATTACAGAAGCAATGGCTAAAGGAAAACATATTCCTTTCCCCTAGACTAGTAAACATCTTCTTCAGTTTTATACATTTTGCATAGCAAAGTTAGAAGAAGAAGATATATAACAAAGGCCAATGAAACAAAATTCACTCCAAACACTCCAGTTCCTAACCATACTACTTCAAAGCCTGCCTTAACAAGAAACTGTTGTCAAACACAACTACATCGACGTGTAATCACTCAAGAGCCGAGAGAGAAAGAGAAACCAACCTTGATAAGCCTCGTTGATTTCTTGAAACCTAGACGTAGCAGAATCCTCTTCTTTAAATTTGTCCGGATGCCATTTCTGCAACACAACCAACACAAATGCCAACTCCATCACTAAAAAAACCCAGACCCGGAGTTTGTACGAAATGGTGAAAATTAGAGGGGAAAAAAAGAGAGAAGGAACCAGTGCAAGACGAATAAAGCTGGAACGAATCTCATCATCAGAAGCGTCACAGTTCAATTCAAGGACTTTGTAGTGATCCTGCAACACCCAATTCACCAAAAAAACCGAAACTTGAACAATTTTAAACCAAATAATCCTCGAATTTTGTTGTTTTTTTTGGGTTACCTTGTAGTTCTCGAAATCGAAATCGAAGAAATCAGAGCCATGACCGTCTCCCCAATCGTAACACCACATCCTCCAGTGCGAACAAACGATTCCGAGATTCCTCAGTACACAATTTTCTCCACTCCTCACTTACAACTTCAGATAAAGAATCAAATTTTTTTATTATTAAGAAATTTCATTTAGACCCCAAAACTATTATGTTATTACAGTTAAGGACATTTAGCAGCTTCCAGAAACCTTTCTTCTAATAAATAAGAAACGGCTGAGATACACAGTGATGGCTTCGTCTCTGAGCACTAGAGTATCGGCGTTAATCGGATCTCGACGGAGTTTTCCGATCGTCGGCGCGTTTTGCGTGCTTTCAACTCTCTCTATCTCTTCTTTTTCTTCGTCTTCCTTCAAATCGGGCTGTGCACAGTCCTTCTCTGTTGTTCCTCTCTTAAGGTTAGCATTTTCTAGTACATGTCGATTTTTTTTTTTTTTTTTCAGGTTTTTGTTGTTTCTCGTTATTGAACCTCATGAATTGGAAATATGTAGGTCTAAGTTTAGCAGTAAGGCTTATTCTTCATCGATCAAAATGGAGGAGAGCAGCAAAACTGTGCCCAGCATTGTGGTCTATGTCACTGTTCCTAACAGAGAAGCAGGTTTTGTGTTTGCTTTAGTTTCTCTATTTCTTCAGCTGATTTCAACTGGCCATGAATTAGATTAGATTGGAGAATATTCTTGTGTTTCTAGGAATCTGAGCATTGTCCTTTGACAGTAATCACATTTTTGGTGGATGGTGAGAAAATGATAACAACTATGGAGTTTTAGTTTCCTCTTATGGGTTTGAACATGAAAGAGTTTCCGTTTTTAGACAACTGTATCTGTCTCAATAACGTAAAATTAGATTTGCATTGTCTTTCTAATGAGTCTATGACTTCCTTAGTACTAGTTCTCCTGTTGCCGTATCCAAGATTTGCAAGTTTCTAAATTTCTATTGGGAACTTGAAATCCTTGAAGGCAAATTTGGAACCTGAAGTAGTAGCCTAATTAAATTCCTTGTTAACATGTATTCTTAAGTTCAAGAAACTGATCGAATCCCCTATTTAGTTGAATACTTTCTAGAGTGCTTACTGATCGACATGTCACTATTGTCTCTTTTTTTCTTTTTTGTATTCTGATCATTTTATCTCTCAGTGGTTGATGATGTTCTGCAAGTTCTTACTCTTTTATTTTTACTATTTGTTTCATTGGCAGGAAAGAAGTTGGCTAACAGCATAGTCCAAGAAAAGCTTGCAGCTTGTGTGAACATTGTGCCAGGTACTTTCCTTTTATTGTGTTAGCCTCTTACGCCTTTGTTTCCAGTCAGAACTTCAGTTAGTTGAGTAAAGAGATTCCGTCTATTTTAGTCTAATTGGGTTTCTGCCAGCAAGATTTCGTAGAACCTTATCTGCTAGCGTAATCACTTGATGGTCAGAATGTTTTTGCTATTCAGAAAAAAAACCAAGTTAATTCAAGAAAGACTAGAAGCTATTTTTAGTCATTTCATGCTCTGTCTATGCTTTATAATCTGTCAATAATATAGTCCTTACTTATTTGTTTGCTGGCATTTTCTGTGATTTTGAATACTACTAGTTCTGTCACTAGAAGATGTTTATGTTTGTTTGCTTGGATGCAGGCATTGAATCGGTGTACGAGTGGGAGGGGAAGGTAAGCAGGGAACAATATGTGCAAATCTTTCTGCAGTATATTTTGATCTCAATCCTATCTCGAGGACTACCATGGCTAATAGTTGAACAAAAATTTCTGAGCTTAAAGGACGACCTTGAAAAACTCATAATATTTCATAAATATTACAAATGATGATTAACCCTCTATATATGCATAAAAGACAGCGACAAAACTTAATGCATAGTCTGTATCACCGATGTATAAAACCTTTATTTTTGCTTGGAACATTGTTCATCTTGAATCTGAGCTATTGATGCTAGCTGATCACTGAATACATTGTACATAATCAAACCCTTTGGTTTCAGGTTCTGAGTGATTCCGAGGAGCTCCTGATAATCAAAACAAGGCAATCCCTTCTGGAGTCTCTAACCGAGCACGTCAATGCAAATCATGAATACGAGTAAGCATTGTTCTATGACTTGTGTTTCGCATATCAAAAACATGAGTAATGCAAGGGCCTTGCCTTTTCTTTAGCAATCACACACGCCAAGTTACTAAACATGGTTTACTTGTTTCCTTAGTGTGCCAGAAGTAATTGCATTGCCCATCACTGGTGGGAGCGACAAGTATCTAGAATGGTTGAAAAACAGTACAAGGAACTGAGGTCGTATCTGTCCAGCGTCAATGGCTTTGTAGTATTGGTTTCTTTTACATTTCAACAACCTCTGTATTAAAAATACTGGACCAGTTCGTCAAATGAAACAAACAATGACATTGTTCTATATAATGGATGAACATTTGCTTAAAAGATTTCATCTCAAGTTCTATACATTACATCTTTGATTTAATCAGCAACTCACAACTCAGAGATGGTTTTTTTTTTTTTTTTTAAACTCAAAGACTAATTCCATTAATTTATAATACTAGAATCAACAACTCAGAGATGTTAAGTATTTCAGAAATTGACTTTGTTGATTTTACAGACATCATTAATAAAAACAAACTGTAACATGTTATGTGTGCTTTTAAGCTACAGAATCAGTAACTGGAAGCTGAGACAGTTGTGTCTCCTGAGCCTTAGTCTCCTCCTCGGATTTAATCTGTCCATAAAAGTAAGAAACGGATCCCCAGAGGGAGAGAGCCAAAGCAACACCTTTCCCCGCCTGAAACTTCTCCCGGAAGCAAATGACGGCCAAGATCACCGTCACCGGAAGCAGAACACTGATCATTATTCCAGAGACCAGAGATGATGCACAGAAGACCAACCCAATAGCTCCCACGAAAAACGCTTGCCAGATTATGGCCGTGAACACAACAACTACATAGTACAAAGACTCTCCAAGTTTAAAAGCTCTTGCTTCTCTTGCTATCACCTGCCAATTTAAAACATTTTTCCTTTTAGATATCCATCAAGAAATTCAAAGATCCCAATCTTTATTAGAAAAAGCATAAAATATGCAATCTTCCTTTTAGTGTTTCATATATCCTCTTGGTTTAAAAGAAGTGTTATATTTACGCAAGGATCTTCCTTTTATTAGGATAATTAACATAAATATGATCGTCAGTTGTTAGCCTCCTTTTTGTATAAATATGTGCTTAACCCTAATGAAAACACTAAGCGAATCTAAATCATTCACAATTTGTCATGATATCAGAGCAAGATCCAATTCACCTTTGATTCCTAAATTACTAAATCGCTCTCTCTAATTTCTTCTTCCGCTCTTTTATTTGACCAAGAACAAGATTTCTGGTCTCTTAAGTTTCGTTCTCATCTCTGTCTTTCATTCACGAAAACAGAGTCTTCTCCATAAGATTTCTTCATGCTTCGTTTCTTCTTGTCCACGATGTCAATCACGACTACGAAAACGAAACACAAGACAATTTCACCTTACGATCTATCATCCAATGATAATCCAGATGCTATAATTTCTTCTCCATTATTAAACGGAACTAACTATGATGAATGGGCCATCAACTTTCGTATGACGCTTAGCTCACGGAAAAAGTTTGGCTTCATAGATGGAAGCATACCGCGACCAGCTGATGATTCTCCAGAGCTAGCGGATTGGATAGCTAACAATCATCTCTTGGTAGGATGGATCAAACAAACTATCGACCCCAAGATACGTTCTTCAATCTCAACTCGTGAAATTGCAAAGGAATTGTGGGATATCATTTAGAAGAGATTCTCGATCAAAAGTGATGTCCGTTTGCAACAACTTCGCAATTCTCTATCAGCCTGTAAACAGAATGGCTCAACCGTTGATGACTACTTTGGGAGATTGACCAAAAATTTGGGATGGTATCACCGAGTATATGAATTCAAAACGTTGCACGTGTGGGAAGTGAACCTGTGATCTCAATACAACTCACGAGCAGGAATGAGAAACCCTGCGAGTTCACGACTTTCTCTCTAGTCTCGATGATGCAACCCATGGAGTGATTCGGTCACAGATTTGTGCTATCTCGCCTCTCCCTGATTTGGACAGTGTCTATCAAACCATTTCACAAAATGAGACTATCCGTTCAACTGTCACTCAAGAAACTCTGGTGATGAGTTTCGTTTCTGAGCTAAAGTTGTCGGTTCTTAACCCAACGACACGATCTTTTAATCGGGATCCTTCAAGGCAATGCACATCATGTGGTCGGACAGGACATGAAGCGAGTTCGTGTTTTAAAGTTGTTGGATATCCAGAATGGTACGATAATTCTGGACGCGGTCGTGGCTCTTCTAATAGGGGTCGTGGTTGTGGTCCGGTTCGAGCTGACAACATAACCATCGTCAATGCAAATTTAGCTTCCCAAGTGTCCTCCGCTCCTCTTACGGATAAGGATCGACAAGGTTTGAGTGATGTAACTGATGAGCAATGGGAGATTATACAATGTATGATTAAGACCGCAAGTAAGCAAGAGACTCTGAAAGGTAAAGAGAATGAATGGATCATTGATACAGGTGCAACTCATCATATGACAGATCAAATCGCCGTATTGGAAGATGTTCGTTCCATCATTCCGGTTTTCGTTAAGTTGCCGGCTGGATAAAATATTTTTGCTTCTAAGCAAGGAACGATAAATCTTACTAATGAGTTAGATTTGCTAAATGTGTATCTTGTTGATGGTTTTGATACAAATCTTATCTCCTTGGGACAACTGCTCATAGATAACTTTCTTGTGGGACAAGTAACTGATCGACTCTTGATTTTGCAGGACCGAACCTCGAAAATGCTGATTGGAATTGGTGAAAGAGAGGGAGAGGGACTGTATCGGTACTACAAGGTTAAGGAACTGCGTTCGTCACACACAAGTATCTCGAATATTCTGCTTTTATGGCATCACCGTTTGGGTCATCTATCTTCTCGAGTTATTGGACTGATTCCGGATGTTTCTAGTATTAGTAGCAATAATGAAATTTTGCTTAATAATTGTGATGTTTGTCTTCGGGTTAAACAAACACGTCAATCTTTTCCAGACAGTTTCAGTAATGCTAATAAAGTATTTGATCTTATTCATTGTGATTTATGGGGTCCTTATCGCACAACATTATTTTGTGGATCTCGTTATTTTTTAACAATTCTTAATGACCATTCTAGAGCAGTTTGGGTGTATCTATTGCCAGAAAAAACGCAAGCTCCGTGTCATCTCCGAGATTTTGTGGTATTAGTTCATACACAATTTTCCAAGAAAGTGAAGACAATACGAAGTGATAATGGAACATAATCTACATGTCTCTCCCGTTTTTTCCAAGAAAATGGAATTGTACATGAAACCTCATGTGTCTATACCCCGCAACAGAATGGTCGGGTTGAACGAAAACACATGCATATCTTAAACGTTGCACGGGCTCTACGCTTCCACGCTTACATACCTATCGAATATTGGAGTGAATGTATCAAGACAGCTGTCTATCTCATGAATCGTACTCTTTCACGCTTACTCAATAGTAAGACTCCGTTTGAAAAGCTTTATGGTCGTGTTCCTTCTATTTGGCATATACGGGTCTTTGGTTGTCTTGCTTATGCGCATAATCTGAATCATCAAGGGGATAAATTTGCTGCTCGTAGTAAGCGTTGTGTATTCTTGGGATATCCAACGGGAAAAAAGGATGGATGCTCTATGATCTTGAAAAACATTTGACGTTGACATCCCGTGATGTAGTTTTTTGTGAAGATATCTTCCCTTTTGCTTCCAACGGCTCTTCTAAGTCTCCAACGGAATCGAATGTTCTACCACTAACACTTCGGTTTGCTGGTGAAGAAGCTGAAAATGTTTTGGAAATAGAAATGCAACAGCCTGTTACACAACCTCCTCTTGCAAACTCCGATGGTGTCAATGCTAAAACGCAACATGAGGAGGATGTTGTTCCGCCTGAGACACAAAATTATGCTCCTACGCAATCTGAGTTAGAGAGTGAGCAGCCTCTAGGTCGTGGTCAACGGCCTAAATTTCCGTCTGTTAAGCTCAAAGAGTATGTGGTTGGTACCGCCTCCATATCATCTCCCCTCTCTCTCTCGTCTCCTTCATCTCTTCCATCATCATCTTCAGGTTCGGCTTACCCTCTCTCTCATTACTTATCTTGTGATAAATTTTTGCCTCAACATTGCTGTTTTTTGGCTTCTATAACCGCGAATGATGAACCACGTTCTTTTAATGAGGCTATGCAAGATAAAGTCTAGAAAGAGGCTATGCGATCAGAGATTAATGCTCTTGAACGAAATCATACATGGGATCTTGAAACGTTGCCACTTACGAAGAAGGCTCTTGGAAGTAAATGGGTGTATACTATTAAATATCGTTCTGATGGCTCTATTGAACGACACAAGGCTCAGGTCGTTGTTTTGGGTAATCATAAAAAAAAGCATTGATTATACAGACACGTTTTCTCCTGTTGCTAAGATGACGACCGTCCGTGTGTTCTTGGATCATGCTGCTAAAAACAATCATGAAGTTCATCAAATGGATGTTCATAATGCTTTTCTTCATGGCGATTTACATGAAGAGGTGTATATGAAGCTGCCTCAAGGTTTTTCAACATCAAATGAGACACGAGTTTGTCGCCTTCGCAAATCTCTATATAGCTTAAAGCAAGCTCCTCGCTGTTGGTTTGCAAAGCTCGTTGATGCTTTGATTCACTACGGTTTTTCACAGACAAAATCTGATTACTCGCTCTTTGTCTACTTCAAAGATGGGAACTTGATCAGAATTTTGGTTTACGTCGATGACTTAATCATATCGGGTAATTCTCCTTCCGTTATCAAATTGTTCAAAGACTATCTCTCTACATGTTTCTACATGAAAGACCTTGGCGCTCTCAAATATTTTTTGGGAATTGAGGTTGCTCGTAGTCCGGCTGGATTTTATTTATGTCAACGCAAATATGCCACCGATATCGTCAGCGACGCAGGTTTACTTGGCTGCAAGCCCGTTGGCTCACCCATCGACCAGAATCACCGACTTAGTCTTGCCGATGGTCCGGACTTTCCTGTACCCAAACAGTATCGTTGGCTCATTGGACGTCTTATATATCTTGCCTCCACTCGTCCTAACCTGACATTTTGTCCCAGTTTATGCAACAACCAAAAAAGGCGCATTGGCTTGCTGCGTTGAAGGTAGTTCGGTATCTTAAGGATACTCTCGGTCAAGGAATATTGTTATGCGCAGATTCAGACTTTCACTTAACAGGATGGTGTGATTTCGATTGGGCTGCTTGTCCGTTGACTCGTCGTTCACTTACGGGCTGGATAGTTCAGCTTGGCTCTTCCATTATCTCATGGAAGACTAAGAAACAAGACACAGTCTCGTGTTCATCAGCGGAGGCAGAGTATAGGGCGATGGCGACGGTCACCAAAAAACTCCTTTGGCTCAAGTCTCTTCTTCAAGAAATGGGTGTTGATCATGTTCTCCCGATGACAATAAAGTGTGATAGTAAACCGGCGATTCACATCAGTGTCAATCCCATCTTTCATGAACGTACAAAGCACATTGAACGAGATTGTCACTTTATCCGGGATGAGATTGTTAAAGGAGTTATTAGTACACATGTCTCGACAAAGGATCAGTTAGCGGACATTCTTACTAAGGCATTGAGAAAACAAGAATTTGATGCATTTTTTTCCAAGTTGGGTATTTCGAATCTCCATGCTCCAACTTGAAAGGGAGATATTAGGATAATTAACATAAATATTATGGTAGATATTCTATGGATGAATAATTTCTAATTTTCTAGATTTACTAAATAGATTAGATCAAGTTGTTAGCCTCCTCTTTGTATAAATATGTGCTTAACCCTAACGAGAAAATTAAGAGATTCTAGACCATTCACAATTTGTCACCTTTTAATTAGATCAAGAAAGTCAAAGATCCCAATTCTTGATTCTCAAACCCTACTCTGTTCATCTCAATCTAGATGATATGAAAAAAAGAAAAAATAACAAAGCATATTTTACCTTGAAATCGCCAGCAGCTAGCATCCCCACGAGGCAGAAGCAAGTGGCAAAAAAGCACAAGACCATCTGGAACTCGAGCACGAGCGTATACGTGATACGTTGACGAGATTTCTTGTAAGTAAACTCCACAAGGGGCAATATAAACGCGTAGAGAAGAGCTGCAGCAACGGTCATGAGGAACCCAACAACGTATTCCTTGTGTGTCTCGTTTGCAAGCTTGTCACTATCAGAGTTAAGGGCAAGGACTACGGCACCAACAGTGAGCAAAACGATGGCGTTTATAGTGAATGGTGTGAACTTTTGCTTCACCATGAAAAAGGCAAAGAGAGCAGTGAAGCCTAGTTGAGCGGAGATGATCAGAGACGCAGTGGAAACAGGGACATAAGCTAATCCGTAAGCGTAGAGGTAATTGTCAAAGCCCATGAGCAGACCAACGACGATAGAGGCGATGAAGAGAGGAGGTTTCATGAGGAAAAATGGACTGTTTTCTTGTTCTTCAAGGCGACGACGGCGGAGGAAGGAGAAGAGAAGAGGGAAGAGGATGAGTGGACAACCTACGGTTTGGAGGAAGCTAGAGAACCAGATCCTGTCGCCACCATTGTGGTAGTAGAGACGCATCATTAGAGGGCCTCCACAGTTTCCAATCGCTAGGAATATACAGTTTATAATTACAACAACGGTCTTCATCTTCACCATTTTCTTCTGCCTCAGCCAAGATTATGTGTTTGTTTAGTTGGTTTTGTCTGGTGTCGCATCAAAGAAGAGTTATGGACTTCAGGTCATGGAAACATATGGTAAGCTTACATACACTAGTGGGCGGACCCACGTTGGCCAAAACGAGGCAATTATTTTCCATTTTCTTCCTAATTTTTTATGTTAATTATATTAGTTTTATATTTTACCCATAAAAAATAAACAATTTGCCCCCAACCATAGGTGATACCGTGATAGGACTGGGCCACTCATACCTCCGCCGGTTATCTTGACTTGTATCCGCTTTGAAAAAACTGTATCCGTAGCTTTCAGATCGGATTATAGGATTCTAATACATGATCGGATTAAATTATTTATATATTCCATTATTATTATTTATATAATTACGTTACGTAAAATCTTCTTAGATAAATTAACACACAATATCATTTCTCAAAAGTTTGAAATCATGTTTTTCTAATTTTATATTGTTTACATATGATTTGTTAGCTACGAATGTCTTATTTTTTTTGTTGAATATTTTGAAAAAAAAATATATGATTATGTAAGTATTAATTAAGTGTTTCAAAACTTTAGATATTCACTAAAGTGAAACTATTTGAATTTTAATATAGATAACAACTCAGATCAGATAACATGCACATATTTGTTTTTTATAAAGTGTAGTTATTTTTCCGAGTCGGATACAACTACTAAAAGTTTATTACCAATAAAGAACAGATCAGATAACATGTATTTCGAAATTCAGGGGTCTACTCTTACTTTATCTAACCTATTTTTGGACTAACTTCAAACCCAAAAAGCTACAATATTAACCAAACCAACTTCAAATTCAAAAAACCTACAATATTAAACCATCTTACTTTATTTATAAGTCCTTTTTTTAGTTATTAAAAGTCCTAAATTATAGCAAAATAGTTTACTCTACAAAATATAACTCTAAACCCCACATTTTGTGTAAGTATTTGTATATATTTTTTTTGGTCTGCACGAAAAAAAAAAAACGGTTGTCGTTTGTAAGCAATCTCTGTTTCTTTCTGTATAATTGCAAAAACAATAACATATTAGAAAAATATACAGACTACAGACTTTCTTAAACTGGGAAAAGAAAGACTGTTTGATTAAAAGGTCAATGATAAATGGATATAATTGATCCCAAAAAAGTTAATGAAGAGAAACTCATAACTCCGAGGAAAGACCGATTTGCTGTCCAAAAAGGGAACTTTTTAATTTAGAGTTATGCGACACTTTCCATTATTTGTTATAATTATCTATTTAATTAATAACATATTTTATTATATTTTAAATAAAATCAAAGGTTCGGAACAACATTTTTTTTTAAAGTCCACTTCAATATCCCATATATAAATCAATGATTTGCTATGAGATCATTATGAAGAGAACGACATCCTTATATAAAAAATTATTTTAGTGAATTTTCCTAAAAGTGTTAGCTATGAGATCATTGTCTTTGCTTATAAATGACTTAGATAATCATCACTATTAAAGAGAAATATTGATTTTATCCTCGCTCAATTAATAAAAAATTTTGGCTAAACATTTCTTCTACTTTAGAAGCTGGATTCATATTCTTCTCAACCTTCATACGAAAAAAAATCAGATGTTGATAATTATGAGTTTTCGAATTTTTTTGTATAGATCCCGAATTATATCTTATAGTTTTCGAAGTAATCAGTTTACTTATTGTTCACTTCAACAGTTTTTAAAATTATTTATCAGATTCCATCTTTTTTAGCCCGATTCCTCAAATCATCCAAATGGTATAACATAAAAGAAATTCCCCTTAACTTTTCAGCTGATTCCACCATTTTAAAAGTTACCACATAGACCCATAAACAACAAATTAACAATCGTCACTTTCTACGATCACACTGGTCAAGTTGCAGAAGATAAATGACGAAGCATCATTAATCTTTGGCAGCTGTCTTATCTCTTACAAAATCTATTGTTAAAATAATAATTTGGAAGATTTGTCTCATAGGTCTTATAACTTCTTTTACTTTAATTTAGGAGATAGGTTTCAAATACTGTTTGGCACGATAGATTCATTGGATGGAGAACAAGTCCAATGAAAATGGTCTATTATGCTTTGGGTGTCTTTGCGATCTCAATTTTACATAGCAGCTTTAGCCATTTCCTTCTTTAGCAACTTAAGAAACTTCCTTCCTTGACAGCTTAAAAGGAGGTGCATGTTACTTTTAGCTATTGGATGATGCACTTAGCCTTTGGTAGCTTCTTAAGACCTTTACTGGTGGGTATTATACCTTTAACCGGTTCAGAAGCACACCTTTTTTTTAGCCAGTAATTATATCTCATAACCCCACAAAAAAAGTTAATACTAGCCTTTTCAAATTAACCGGACAAGATTATCTCTAATTTTGCAAACCGGTGAGCCCGCAGACTCATCCGGTACTGAACCAGACCGAATTAGAAGCTTTTGATTTTTGAATTTTGATTTTTTTAAAATATCTAATTACCGAAATTACAGTAATCTTCATGAATCTTACGAGTTTCAATGGCAGCGAACTCTGCTGCATACGAAGCCATAGTTCGAGCAGGTCCTCGTGTAAAGCAACTTCAACAAGTTCATGCTCACCTCATTGTCACGGGTTATGGTCGTAGCCGTAGTCTCTTGACAAAGCTCATCACTTTAGCTTGTTCCGCTCGAGCCATCGCCTATACTCACCTTCTTTTCCTCTCTGTTCCTCTTCCCGATGACTTCCTCTTTAATTCAGTCATCAAATCGACTTCTAAGCTGCGTTTACCTTTGCATTGCGTTGCTTACTACCGTCGTATGATATCTTCTAACGTCTCTCCGACTAATTACACTTTCACCTCCGTTGTCAAGTCCTGCGCTGATCTCTCTGCCTTGAGAATTGGAAAAGGGGTTCATTGTCATGCAGTGGTTACTGGGTTTGGATTGGATACTTATGTTCAGGCTGCTTTTGTCACGTTCTATTCAAAGTGTGGTGATGTGAAAGCTGCACGCCAAGTGTTCGATATAATGCCTGAGAAGTCTATTGTGGCGTGGAATTCGTTAGTTTCTGGGTTGGAGCAAAATGGGATGGCTGAAGAAGCAATTCGGGTGTTCTATCAGATGCGAGAATCAGGGCTCAGACCGGATTCAGCGACGTTTGTGAGCCTTCTCTCTGCCTGTGCACAAACTGGTGCGATTGGTTTAGGCTCTTGGGTGCATCAGTACATTATCTCTGAGGGTCTTGACCTGAATGTTAAACTTGGTACTGCGTTGATTAACTTGTATTCTAGGTGCGGTGATGTTGGAAAATCCCGGGAAGTATTTGACAAGATGAAGGAAACTAATGTGGCTGCTTGGACGGCAGTGATCTCTGCTTATGGTACTCATGGCTATGGCAAACAAGCAGTAGAACTGTTTAATAAGATGGAGGATGATTGCGGTCTAGTCCCTAATAACGTAACATTTGTAGCTGTTTTATCGGCTTGCGCTCATGCTGGACTCCTTGAGGAAGGACGTTTGGTCTACAAGAGAATGACCGAGAGTTATAGATTGATCCCAGGAGTGGAACATCATGTTTGTATAGTAGATATGCTTGGGCGGGCTGGATTTCTGGACGAAGCTTATAGATTCATACATCAACTCGATGCTACAGGGAAAGCAACTGCTCCAGCGTTGTGGACAGCGATGCTTGGAGCTTGCAAGATGCACAGGAACTATGATCTCGGTGTAGAAATCGCCAAGCGTCTCATAGCACTTGAGCCAGAAAATCCTGGTCATCATGTCATGCTCTCAAATATCTATGCCTTGAGTGGCAAAACAGATGAAGTATCACACATAAGAGATGGAATGATGAGGAATAACCTTAGGAAACAGGTCGGCTATAGCGTGATTGAAGTCGAAAAGAAGACATATTTGTTCAGTATGGGTGATGACTCTCATAAAGAGACTAAAGAAATATATCGGTATCTGGAAACTTTGATGAGCCGGTGCAAGGAAATTGGGTATGCACCAGTTTCTGAAGAAGTGATGCACCAAGTAGAGGAAGAGGAAAAGGAGTTCGCACTTAGATACCACAGCGAGAAGCTGGCTGTGGCATTCGGGTTGTTAAAAACTGTAGATGTAGCCATTACAGTTGTTAAGAATCTGCGCATCTGTGAGGATTGTCATTCTGCTTTCAAGTACATTTCTATTGTATCCAAAAGGCAGATCATAGTACGAGATAAGCTTCGGTTCCACCATTTTCAAAATGGTTCTTGTTCATGTCTGGACTATTGGTAAGGACAAAATATACAAACACAAGTGTTTCATTTTATTACAAAATATGGTACATAGTTCTTGCAAAACTAGAACCCTTTGATATTATACAAGATGAGCCTATTTTACAGCAGTTTTATTCTCACACGTTGAAGTGTAAAACATATTCTACATGGGGAAGGAATTACCGAACTCGCAAACTGATATTATACAGCAATTATTGGATGTTAGGGATGTTATGAAATCAGAACATTACCGACCTTTATGATTCCAGTTCAATCTGCTTGGACGCAATCAACTCCAATCTCTGAGAATAACTCTACAAGTTTTGGGTAGAGTTTGGAGAGCATGATCTTGAAACCGGTGGAATTTTTGGTTGAGCTTTCGTGCAGGTTCACTGATGATCCTACAGGGACATCTTCCATATAAGACTTGCACGCAGCCAGAACATGCTGGGCCCGTTGTGTGAAGTGGTCCTTCACAAGCACCTCAAAATGCTACAACGCAACATCGCAGAGTTGATCAAAAAGGTATGTTCTGGTAATTTTCATTTTGTGTTGAATTGTTGCAACAGAAGCATACCTTTGGAGGCTTGCGGAGCAATGA
Source organism: Boechera divaricarpa (assembly GCA_026770425.1). Lineage (NCBI taxonomy): Eukaryota > Viridiplantae > Streptophyta > Magnoliopsida > Brassicales > Brassicaceae > Boechera > Boechera divaricarpa. Next base: position 15,615,447 of record CM049186.1, read on the forward strand.
GATCATGGATTTGCAGGTGATGAGGAATGCATTCTCATTGTAACTCACTGAGTTTTTCTCTCCCTCAGCTCGGCCCAACTGCTTATCATAGCCAGCTTCGTTGAAGTAAGGCTTCTCATTCAGAACAAGAGCCTGAAACGAAAGAAGAACTTGAAGGATGGAGGAGCTCCCCGGGTTCCATACTTCAGTGCCAGAGCCATTCCATGTATTCAGCAGACTCAGGCAGACTCTTCCTGACTCGTACAGGTTAGGATTTAGTCGCATCCCACCTGAATGATAATGTACCATCTGTATTCATAGAGGGAGAAAAAAATTAACAATGTCATTTGTTTTAGTCCACATAATACTTTTAAACAACAGTTGCATTTCCAGACCAGATGACAGTGCTATGGATCGAAATTGGCAAGAAACAGAAGTCTGCCTGGTCCCCAAGAAACACAAAAAGCAAGAGTGAGCGACAGAGAAGTTAAAGCAGTGAAAAAACTCACTGGTGGCTCATGAGGATATTGAGGTGGAAGCATTATGTCGAAAAAGAAAAGTCCATCATGGTATGGTGTTCCAGGGGCACCAACTAGGGCTGCACGCAGAAGGTCCATCCTTTCCTCATACACACGCACGTATATTGTGTCTGTTCATCACAAAAATTGAAATATAGTGATTTTATTACCAAACATAACATCAGAACATGCAATATCTGTAAACCATCATTTGGCTAAAGCGAAAAAAAAAGCGCGGCATGGCTAGGGAATCAACAGAGAAATAAATAATTAGAAAGAATAAGAACTAACTGGGAAGATCTGCCTCCAAATTGCTCCATTCTTGCTGGACTTTCTTCACCCAACTCTTTGTGACCTATAAGAGATGGAAATGCAAAAAGTGTTATTTAGCTGATGTCAGAATATTAAGTATTGGGTTATCAAAAAGAATGTTAAGTATTGGTCTCAAGAGTCATACCTGAGATTGTACCAACCCTTTATCCAAAGAAAGGAAATGATGGTCCGAGCAGTCGTTAACCATATCAAACTGTCTAAATCTCACAAGTTTCCTGCTGCTCTCTAGAAGAGTTGAGTCCAGTGTCTTGTTAATTCCTTTTTCTTCTGTAGGTAGGTTGACCATCATGGCCATATCCACTTCACCTGAATTTGATTCAGAGATGTCATATGATTCTGTTACTTCTTGAACAAGGACCTCAGAGTCACTTTGATCTTCAGAATCATTGCAACGTGAATGCGAACTTATATCCGAAGAGGAACTCTGAGAACCGAAAAGGCTTGATGCAAGGTTTGTGATAAATCCAATGGCAGCTTTTGGAAGGAAAAATGAACTACATTCCGGAATGTTCTTGTTGCGGCCTTCACCAACACTGTAGAGCTTCACCAGACCCTGAACATACAGGTACCATATAAGTCACCGAGGATATAGAAAAAATCCGCTGCTAATTGCTATGGGAATAAACTGATATATTCCTCAAGCCCAAAAACTCTAGGACACCTAAGTATCTAAGAACTTATAAATTATACAAATGATCAGAAAAACTGAGTTAGTGATTTACCGTTTCCTGATGGTTTGAAGATGCTTCATCTGATTGACTAATCTTCTGGCTTAGATCTTGAACATTGCCTTCCGAATTTATAGTGCCAGAGTTGGAATATTCAGACCTTTCCATCCTCCAAATTTCGCATGGTGCAACCTGAAAAACATATATTCAAGAGAATTTATTTCACAGCATATAAACTTACTGCTACTTCAATGGAGTAAACTTTTCATCGTATAAACGTTGATTGTAAACAGAGAATTCTTTTAGCGATTGACTGGTCACACAAAACAAGACTTAGTGAAGGGAACTGTAGAAGTAAATATTCTAGTCTTGGTTCACAAAAAAACAAAAGAACCCAACTGAATTACACATTTTTCACAATAGCAATTCACATCCAATAAGGAAAATAAGTAGTATAATACATACCTTACTAGTAGAACCATTGGCCCATTTCACCTCCACGGCACCATTTTTGAAACCTGTAACAACACCAATACTTGACAAATAATATGTAAGTAGGTGTTTCGTCTCTGTAGCGACGATTTTGTCTGCATTTGGATCAGTTTTTCCTTCTGGAAGTAACCTGACCACCACATCGCTGAAACAGAATCCAAAATCAGGGTGCTCAAGCAGTTCATAGGAACTGACCATTTCCTCCATCTGCTCATTAACACAACCTGTTGCTTCTTTCTCTACCTGTGTTGTCCATTGTACCTTCACAGTTTGTTCCTTTGCATTAACAGCCTTCACAACTCCCCATTTTTTTCTGTTGCAGGTTTCCTTTTCCACAACAAACTGTTCAGGCCAAAAATCATGAGCATTAACAGCACCAACAGGAAGCAGCTGTTGGGAATCAACTCCCAGACTGCAGCTACCATCTTGCCACATAACATTAACCTTCATCTTTGTCTTCGTAATAACAAAAAGCTCATCCGAAATTGAGCTCTGCATATTTCTGTTAAACCCTTTTTGGAATGTCTTATGGCAATCGTTGAGATTGTAGGATGCCACGTATGGGGTTTGCCGCTCTGCTATATCGGAGTGGGAAGAGCTAGGGAGCATACACCAGTCACCAAGCTGCCAACTTGCATGAGAAACACAAGGTAACAAAGTTAAATTCTCAGGATTCTGCAAAGCTTGAGGTGCAGTTAAATTCCGATCACCCCCCATTACGATGGAGGCAACCCAGTCGACGTAGACAAGTCCTGCTTCTACAGCGCAAACAGTTCCCATAACCTGGTTCTCCCTCCAGTTCCCGCATAACCATGTAGTTGATCTGGGAGCATGGGCCAGCTTTACCTGAACTCTTTGCCCTGGGTAATAAGAATATTGAGAATCCTCGAGCAAATTTGGGGGAATGGCCACAAGTTTATCTTGATCGCTTACAAGGACCTCATAATTGGGCCCATCGTCGAGGGTGACAGAGACACGCTCAACTATTTTGTCAACCTTTCCAAGCCAAGGTCCGTTAATCACATAATCACAGATTGAGATAGAACGCAACTTTTGAAGCCTCTTGGTATCAACTTCCTTTATGATCTTCCCATGAGTACTCTCGATATTGACAAACATGTCTATGTTGATAACCCTGCCACTCTGTCCTGATGGTTCAGTTGTGGACCGCACAATGTCACCATACATAAATCCCCTCTCGAACGACAAGAACTCATCGATTTTGCCAATGGTCTCTTCAAGGTTTGAGAAAATGTTCTGAGCCCGTCCATCATAAGAAAACTCGACTTCTTCGTGTTCACTGCTACCACTGTCGCTGGAGCTATCCCAATCAGAGTCAGTGAGGGCCATATCCATAGTTTAGATGCCTGCCATGGAACTGGATTTTCGTCAAGTGCTCAAATACTAAACAGAACAAATGATATAAGAATTTCTGACAGCCATAAAAATATGAAATGTTCTGACCTTGATGAGAAATGGTGTGGCTTCCCTGCAGTCTTTCTTAACAGATCCACTTACGTTGATAGGCACGGGTATCTTTATCTTTTTCTCACGTAAGATGACTGATATGGAATAACCAGCAAAGGTCTACTGAAACTGCTGACCGTAGTGAGATCTGCTCGACTAAGATAATAGGAGTCAACTGTAAGACTCGGATAATGCCAAAGGAGATTTGCTCGACCTAGAGATAAGGTGAGCCAACTGGGGACTCGGATAATGCCAAAGGAGATTTGCTCGAACTAGAGATAAGGTGAGCCAACTGAGGACTCTGAATGCCAAAGGAGATTTGCCCAACGAATGGACTGAAGTTTCCAGTTGGATAAACTTCAGAGAGGAATCCAATATGAGATTGGAATTCCAAATGCCAAAGGAGATATGCCCTAGAATGAGGGTGGAGCTTCAAACCTCAAAGAAATTTAAAGGCTCAAAGATGAAGTCTCCAAAGTGAAATGCCTTGTATCAAAGCGACCTAACGGGAGAAACTTCACTGCTGCTGCTTAGTTTTAACTTTTGCCAAAGGAGATTTGCCCTAAAGGAGCTAGGATCCAAAGTATAAATAGGAAAGAGGATAGAGTTTACACAAATAAAACGAAGATCGGTCTCTTGACAATCATTCACGCATATTCCCACCAATGTGATAGTGAGACCATCATGATGAAATGTCGTTAATTGCTCATGTGATGTAAACCAGATTTGCCTCCATCACTTAAGAATTTCCATCGAACCTGCAAAAGTGTAATTTGTTTCTTACTTATCACAGAATTTGAGAGTAACAGAAGCTGCAAAAACAAATAAAGAACGACGTATACGAAGTTCTTGCTAAAACTACCAATTTAGCAATTTCAACTAAGAAGAGTACGATGGTGCTTCTTATAGCTTAGAAAACCATGATCAGAACAATCATTCAGCCTAGAGAGATTACTTCATCAAAAACAAAAGATGTACAAAGTTGGAGTTGACCATCCGGAAACAGCATCGAGTCTAAAGTAAAATAGAGTAAACACACCAATCCATGATATCTCAATCCAGATCAGCTTCAATTTTTGGATGTAATGTTTGTCAAAACAAAATCTCAACCTAGACGGTAGAAGGCTATTATGATTAAACAGATTCATTTTAAAGAAGAAAGCATGAAACGAGTTTGGTAATTGAAGGGTTTTCTCCAAAATACAGGGAGAATCACAAAGGTCTTGGCTTTCTACTTTCCAAATAAACTAAGTAAACCATGCGACAAAATTTGAGAAGACCCTTTTCTTAATTCGCAAGGTAATTCAACAAGAGACCAATCAAAGAAGTGGAAACAAAATGGAGAAAGAAGAACGTACCATAAGAAGCGTCAAGCTTTATACAAACGCAAAAAGAAAAAGAAAAAAATCCCTTTTTTATTAATCTCAATTTCTCGCCTATTCCTCTATAGCGGAGGAGAAATAGTGAGAAATCAAGAAGATGCAGAGTACTTCTTCTCCCTTTAGTCCCACGAGTCTATGACGCCATTAACAAACCTCCAAACCATTGCAAAGCAAACAACTTTGGCTATCTGCTCTCTCTCTCTCTCTTTGCTCTGTTTCTTAGCTCTGGCGTTGTCTCTCTGGTGCTCTGGTGGTTGGTTGGTGTTGAAAGTGGTGGTTAGGTATCACATCCAAGGAAGGGGCAAAGGCAAAGATATATTCGGTGGAGAAGAAGAGAATATACCAACAGTATCAGTATCCCACACACAACTATACATCACTCCCTTTTCTTCCTCCTCCTTTTTCTCCTCTTCTTCTTTCTTTCCTTTTCCAACCCAAAAATTATATTAATATATTTCCAAAATATTCACTATATATAATCACTCTTTACAACAACAAAAAAACTTTTTTTTTTGTGTGGTCAACCGATTTTTTTTTTAAATACAATTATCATATTAAAAGTAGTAAACGTCGAACAAAATAAAAACGTCGGTAAAAAAAAAAAAAAAGAGGTTTTTTTTTTAATCAATAATTGCTAATGCGTGAGATATAAAGTTTGCTATATAAAATGTTTTTATCTTTAGAATTGGTTTTAAGCAATCAAATTGTCTCTTTGATATTGAGTCAACTTTTGAAGACGGTGAAAATGGTTCATCACCCTTTTTCAGAAGATGCATGGACAGCGAAATAGCATGAGCGGCCCGTGTACCATTCATATTTAAAATTAGTTTTTTCTTTATCAAAATCATATACAAAAAAAAAACATTCAAATTTTGTATATAGCTGAAAAAGGGAGATTAATTTGCAATTTGGTTCGGATATTTCGTAATTAAAAAAAAAAAAGACAGTTTTCATATCATTCTAATTTCTAATTACGCAGAGTTTGTCACGTGTCCTTTGAGGATAACGGAAAATGAACATTTTTCATTTCGAGCCATTAGTCAACGAGAAGATGGGAAACATACGTTTCCATGATCTATCATTGCTGGTTTCTCATTTATTTATTAATTTGTTTGAACAACAATAATATTTGTTTGAAATATAACCACATTTAGATTTTTCAGTTTAACCAAAGCGACTTTAATTGTCTTCGGTTGCTGTTAGATGTGGATAATGCCAAGTGCCAACTATATTAGTGCCGCTTTCTTCATTATCCATACAGTTTTTTCTTTAAAAGATTGCACATGTCTAAGCTAACCCTAATTTCTTTTCAGTAATTATAGTTTACTGCAAGGAATCAAAATATTCATGTACCAAATCATACAATTCTTATATAATCTAAAATTTTTGTAGCTTATCATTCTAATAAATACACTAAGATGAAGCATTAGTTCGAACTTTGAATTATTGTTCAATTATATTTAGATAAACTGTTTTTCTTTTTTGGATTTGCTGAGTATTTTTTTAGTATCATGATATTGGTACATATGTAGGGAAGTGATCAAGAATGTACATATGATATAAATTAATCACTTACTTCTTATTGAACTAATTGTGTTTAGTGAGCTAACAAAATTTGGATTACATTTTCTTTAAACAGATGTGTGCCACATTGGGGGTGATTGGTCTAAAGACCTAAATTAAAAGCAATCATGATTTATAAATATTTGAATTGAAAACAATTATGCTTTATAAATATTTTCCAAAGCCAAAACCACTTTTAAAAACTTACTGCCACTTATGGTTTTTTTTTTTTTTGTATTAAAAATCTAAAACCATAAATTTTGAGTTTTAGAAAATTTTATTTGCCTTTTCATTGATACATATCGTGTATTTTATATAAAAAAATAAGAAAAATTTATTATTTTGTAAAGAAATTTTACTTAAAACAAATTGATAAATCATATATATATATACATAATTTATTATTAATTTTAGTTAAATAAAAATTTAATAAATTATTTTTTACTTATTAATGTATAGATAAAATATTAATATATAATAGACACTAATATTTACCAAATGTTTTGATATTTTAAAAGTCACAGCCATGTTTATCAATCATTTTTTATTTAATTATACAGCTCCAACAGATAAACCTAAAGCTATAGTCCAAAAATCTACCGCCATAATCCTAAAACTACCGCAAAAAAATCTACAGCCAAAATCCTAAATTTACGGCCACAACCAATTATGTCCAATTTGACAATTTGTGAGAGCAACACCCGAAACTTGCGAAGAAACTCTAAGGTCAAACAAAATATTTGAGTGGCTTATAGAAAACTTGGATTGATTTGTGACAAGATGCGACTTCTTTTTTAGGGTTAGTGCTTGTTGATTGTTTTTTGTAAACCAAGTGATAAATGTGGCACGTGTGGAATATGTACTTTAATGTTTGTTAGGGTTTGACCACTCAAAAAAAAATGTTTGTTAGAGTAATCTGGATAACTTGTGAACGTCCGTTGTGTGCAAACTATTGTGCCACTCTATGCAAACGTGTGCATCCTCCTAGCTAGGTTTTGAGCCCAACCTCGTCTTGGTCGGATTACTTGATTATTTATAGAAATTTGGAAGAATATAAAAACATATACATAGGTCATAACCCGACACCAAACAATAACTCAACATTTGATTTGTTTTTTGAACTTATATATTCGTTATGGTTTAGCAAATCAGACCGCATGAAACAAACTATTATATGTTTCAACAGATATATATTAGTTGTGGATTGATATTAGTCATTGTTCTCTTTAATAAATTTGCTAAATTTATGGATGGTTGGTTAGTGATTGTATTGTGTTGACAACGGATCAAATGGTTACAAAGTGTAAATTCTAATGATGCGAAATTTAAAGACTATATATTAATTAAATGAAATGGCGAAAGTGGAAGATTGATGAACATGTTTATCCTAGTTGTAAAGTGACTTTTAGTATAATTAACTATTTTGGGAGAAGGGCCTTAGGAAAATGACTTGTTCCTAACTTCTCTTTACAAATTGATTTTCTTTCTTTTTGCTTTTTGCAGTGTGCCATTTTTGTTTACGCACTTGACTCTTATGTCCTCTTCATTGGTGCCCTTGTGCTCATCCGAAAGAGTATCTGATTAAGATAATCATACGTGTCGTGGAATGAGAAAGTGTTCTCTTTTTCAGCATATTGAAGCAATTGGTTACAAGGAAATAAATCATCTCATATTTGGAACATTACATAAATTGATAACTCTAAATCTCGCGAAGTTCAAATATGGTTCATGAAGCGTTACAATTTATAAAAGCTCTAGATAAATCACATGTAAACAAAACATTTAAGGATGGATCTACAAGGATTAACTAGCCATAAATCAAAGATACAAAAAAAAAAAGATCTATTTAAGACGTATTCAGGAAGGTGTTTTAGGTTTTCTTAACGACGATAAAAATTAATTGATGAACAAGAGAAACAAAAGAAAAAAAGGACGCACTAATTAATTATTGTGATAAACAAAAACTAAAAGACAAACACTTCCTCTTACAATATAGAGCAAGCTAAGTATATGTAAAGTTACAAATATCTAACTTTATAAGAACGATTGATGATGTCAATGTAATTATTTGCTTAGATAACCTTGTACTTCAAAAACATATGACGCGATCTGGTTCTCGTTTATAAATGTGCGTGTGTAAACATAAAGAATTCTCACGGCCAGTTATTTCGTTTATCGAGAGAATTAATACAAGCTAAGTGAGGACCGGAGCATATGCTAAAATCTTTCTGGTCGTGATTATTTCAATACGAGATTATTTGAAAAAAACTATTATAGATTGGTGATCACTATTACTGTGGTAAAAATTGCACCGATTTTGGTATAACGGTTTTCTGAGAGGGCAAAATAAGACGGTAAAAAAATTTGTGATACAAATCAAAAAGAGTGGTAGTACTCTCCAACTCACCTTCAAAATGTACAATACTCCACAACTTTAGAATTTTCACCACAATATTCAAGATGTCACCGGAAAAACTTTACCAGAAATAATATTCAAGACATAAACATTTGTAATCCTTTGATCTACCGTTAGGTCTAGCCATATACTGTTTTCACGAAAAAATGGATCCTTAGTTTGAACTTTAACATTAAATCAAATATGAAATCAGATTTCCAACTCACATCAGACTAAATCCATTTTTATCATTTCATAAAACAAATTGATTAAAATGATAATTTCTCAATATTTCCAAAATGCAAGGAACAGTTTTGAGCATAAAATGCAGCAATAATATTCAGCAGCAGCCATGCTTTTGCTTTACATTACATATATGAGTATGTGTACATCTATAGATCTAAATGCATAGAATAATAAGAGTGCGGCAGATTGTGAAGGAAGTGGAGAAACTATTATGACAACAGATTCCATTAGCACAATGATTTATTCAAAGTGGAACCCTTTTTAGTTTTCACATTTTAATATTTACTACTTTGTCTTATCTTGTGCCATTTTGAATGGACACAAACTCAGTTTTAAATATTTATTTACTTTGGTGGTTAAGCTCTTTACCCACCACTTGGACTTTGTGGACCGTCAATATTGCTTCACTACCAAAAAATATTATAATTTTCCATTATTTCTCTTAACTTTTTTTTATTTTCACGATTCAAATATTTGTAACTATATGGTTTTGCACTTTATCTAGTACTATTTTTAGACATGAAATCTTGCTTTGATTACTAGATCTATTTTCATGAATAATTAACGTAATATGGTCCTGATCAGAAGATTAATTATGCTTTTTTTTTAATCCTTGAACTCGACTGTTTGGCCATTGGAGTTCGTTTCTTCTTCAATTTCTCTTGATCTGCTCGATGATATCTCTGCATTGTTGAAGGTTTTAAAATGAAAAATAAGCCTGAATGTGTACCAAATGCTCATGCTTTAAACAGGCTCGATTCTAATTGAGTTTACTTTTACATAATTGGACTTACTTTTTAATTTCTTTATATTTTTCGTTACAAAATATGAGCCTTATTTTGTTATTTTGTTTTTTCCCTGTATATTTTAATTATAATTTCTTAAAAATTTAAATGGGCCTTTTCTTTTTGTAGAATAGCTTGGGTCTTAGGCAATGACAAACTTTGGTCGGTCTTGGCTTTAAACTCTTGGCTACTTTAAAATATGATTTTGACAGTGATCATGTTATGTTGTCCTTAATTATGGTACTTTATATATAAAAAATCATTTTCAAGAAGAAGAAGAAGAAGAACCTGAACCACGAAGTTGCGTCTTTCGCAGTCTAGAAACATGCTCGCATTCCATTTTGTTTTCGCAGCAATCTTGTCTCTTACTGTTGAGAAGCTTATTTGATCTCTAGGAGTAAAACGATCAACTTCATTGAACCAAAGGCAAGCAAATAGATTTCTAATTGGAATGAGCTCTCTTAAAATGACACATCCTTCTGGTACATCTACAAATCCACCAAAACAGTCATCAAATGTTTGATTCCGAAAGGCGAAATTTCAGATTATAATGCTACGATAGTTCTATACCTGTTGTGATTGGGAGCTTTGCAGCAGAATAAGGTGTTAAACCTTCTTTCGTGTAGAAACTTACTTGAAAATCAATAGACGCATTATCATATTTACCGGCAACTTTATTTGCTTCGGCTTCCATGAATACATCAAACCGGCTGTAATGTCTAGAGATGGCAAGTGTGACATTTTTCCTCCACAAGAACCTACACTAAGAAAACTGAATGACAGATTATTTGTGGCGCAGAAACAAAATCGCCAACACTAATATAAGTTGATAACCTCTCAAGAATTTGATGTGGATCGATCACAAGGTCCAGTTTTCCATCAATCCATAAAGAATACCGATAATTCGGAAATAGCCTATGGACAAGAAGCTTTGGTACCTACAAGAAGAAAGAACATAAACACTATCATCTTCAAAAAACAGAGAAATGGACCAGGATATGTAACCTAGTAATTTGTGCTAGTAAAATCGTTGTGTCACCACTCGAATTCAAGTCAGACATGATGCATGTTGTTAACCAAAAAAAAAAGATAGAGAAATGTTATATTTACCTTTCCATTACGCCTTCCATCTGAATAAGGAAGATTATGAACAACAACAACTCTCCATAATCCTACTTTGTTGGTGGTGCCATTAAAGCTTTTATCTCTCTTCAACTTCAGTTTTTTCATCAACAAACATGAAGAAGCAAACCGTTTGCACGGAATATTTACTAATATTGCGTGGGCTCTTCACATCATCAGAATCATCTGTAAACGTAAGAGAAATTCTTCATCACAAACCATAAGATATATAACCAAAACGACCATAGAAGCATTAAGAAATTACCAAATACTGCTGAAACAACAACTATCCCTCGACACCGCTTCATTGCAAGAAGATCAGTCTCATTGATATCAAATCCTGTTCCTCTTCCAGGTTCAGGTCCTTTGACAAATCTGGTTAAAGAATATTGGATTAAAAACATTAGAGTCCACATGAGAGAAACTGAGAAAAAGGACTCAGATATACTAACCCCCGCAATGCACACTCATCGTTCTTTTGATGTTAAAAGATCTTCTCCTCTGTTTCAAAGTTGTATAACCTCCAAACTCGGTTTTCCGGTTTACCGGTTCTTCATGTATATATGTTAAATTCTTAAGAACAGGGGAAAACGACAGTGCGCTTGGCATCAAGGCAATTGCTTCTTCTAATGGAAGGTAACAAACCGGACATGCTTAAAAAAAAATCAATACCAGCAATAGAAGTTTGGTCACAAAAAGACATTAAATCTCAAAGCTTTGTCACATGGAAAGCAAGAGAGATCTTACGGTGTGGTCCGGTTCTTTTTTTTGTCACCTGGTGGAGGAGGTAAAGTTAAACTGTTACAAGGATGTTCTTGAGGAAGTGTGTACCCACGAAAATATGGAGGAGGAAGAGGTCGATACGCTTTTCCCACGTAAGTTAGATTCTTTATACCTTTGGCATACACCTATTAGCAACCAAAAAAAAAATTTTTAAAAACAAAAACCCACCTTTTAATTTCCCTAGAGACTCTATATAGGCCTCGACTGGTAGAGCGTATTTGTGGGCTTAATGTTTTTTAAAGAGCCAATCACGTTTTTATTAATTGATCATGAAAGAGAGTTTAGAGGGCTTCTAAATCCTCGATAGTCCAATACTCTTCAAGGGGGTTTTTCACACAAGCAGATGACTTTTGGAGGTGGAACCATTACAAACGAGAAGTAATGTCATTTCACCTTCTTTTCTATCTTCAACAGGCTACTAATAAAAATTCAAATTACAGTCAATTTTACTACACCATATTTTACCTCACAATATTATTCAATTCTAAACAAGAAAAAGGATATTAGTATTCTACTACTCTTCAGAAAAAGATTAATAAGAATAAAAGCTTCTCCAACAAATCTACACATGAAATGAAAGTATTTACCTTTCCATACGTAAAGGACACGAAAGAAGCCAACAATGGAGAATAAGAAGAGAATCTACAAACCCATCTTCGTACTACCAACGAATTTGAAGATCCAATATATAATCTCTTCCCTCTCCTTCTGCATCTTTGATGGCTTAGTACGTGTTGTTGTAATCGTCCGGATAGGTAAAACGAGACCGTTGAGTCCCCATATTTTCCAAAATCCAGTCATCCTTCTCCCTTCAATTTATTTTTCAGATCAGAACAGTGTCGTATAGCTAAAGTAGCTAATTTCTGAGTCTATATTGTAATTTCCTAAACGTCAAGTCTAGTAATTCGTATTATATGGGTTATTAGCCATTTTGATCAGCAAAAGGCGAGGATAGATTATAGGATTTGTGATTGGCAGATAGCGTTTTTATTGCTCAATAATTTCGGAAATCAAGGTACTCTTTTTCAGGAATAAAACTAGAAAGAGCTACTCTTTTAGCACGACAATAATACTGTCTAAAATGGGAACAAGATAAATAATTACGACAAGCAATATTAGATATCTGTTTCTTCACTTAATTAACGATTATTTATAAAACAAATTTGCTAAGAGAGTAAAAGTTACGAGCGGGACAATATTCTAAAATTTGTTTCTTGGTTTTAAATGTTCAAAAATATGATATAAGCTAGTAGGAAGGTAAACCACTGAATACGTGGAGATTCGATTTTTTATTTTTTAAGAACAATATATTTTCTAATATATCAATATATTTATAAATACTACTCCGTATCAGTTACTATATGAATACATGAGTATTTTTATATGTACGAATTAAGAAATATCTTGTAGAAATCATATCAAGAGAAGCTTACCGAAGTGTGATGATACATACACATCAAGAGGAGGATACATGAAAAATCACAAATGATCTTGCCTTTTTTTTTATATTAAAAAAAAAAAAATCAGAAACGTACACACAAGTAACAGAAAAAAAAATTGACACCAAAAAGATCAATCAAATAGAAAGATTCATTCCCTCTTTGAAGATGCTTTCATATCACAAGTTCTTTGTCTCTCCATCCTTGTGTTTTCCCTTCTTTGGCTTGACGAAACAGAAGCACGAACAACAAGGCAGCTGAAACAAAAACCTCATCTTGATTTGGAGTTAGATCAACAGTACATCGATATCTGCCTTTTATATTTGATATTATGCTTTTGTAATTTCAATTTCAGTTTCTTTTTGGGTTTCCTTTATTCCTTTCTGCTTTTGGGTTCTTTTCCAACCAAGTTGATTCTCTCTTGATAAGAAGATGCTTCATACCACTTGTCTGGGGCAGAATCATAATTTATAAATGTAAAATGCATGATTGTTTTCATCTGGATGCCTTTTTCCAAAGGGCTAGATTAATATAATTATGTATTTTTGTTTATCTAATAAATTATCATAGTAATCCTGTTCTAATTAGGTTAGAGTTTCCTGGGGTCCACGCCTTCGATCCTAATTATAAATATAATGTTTAGATTTCATGTGAGAATAAGAAGAAAAAAAATTCATAATAAAGGAGATACTAACCTTATACATTTTAAAAATGAAAGGTGATATAAAGCACCAAACGCTCTACCAATTGCATTTCATTTTTCTAATACTCAACAAAAGAGTCTTTTTAAAAGCATTGGTTATGTCAAGAAAACCTTGTTGTTTTCTTGTGTTTATTCAAGAAATTGAGCTAATCATACATGTCTACAAAAGAGTAATTTAGCAGTACAAACAATTGGAAATTTTATAGATGTTTTTAGACAAGAGATTTGAGGGCATTTATTTTACTTTTAAAAGAATTTTCATTTATAAAAAGCGTAAAATCTGAAATAAATCGTTGGAACAAAAGAGATTAGAACAAATATTGGGTTCGAACACCTATTTGGAGGTGATTCTACGAATTAAAATGTGTAAAAAAGACACACCAGCATGCAGGGATTAACTCCTCAATTAGCCCTAAGGCTTACAAGCTAATTGGAACATTTTAATTAATTGAATATCTCCGCACAAAATTGGACACCCGATCAAAGAGGAGTACCACATATAAAATTAACAGATTTAAACTAAGAAATGAACGACGTGAATCCACAAACACACCAAAAAAAAAAAAAAAAAAAAAAAAAATCCTAAAAAAAGAGCCAACACTTAAAAAACAAAATTAACAACCACGAAAATAAAAACAAAAACTTACACTCTGTCTTGCCCTTTTTTATACCCAACAAAAGCATCCCTCATTTGTTCTTCTGCAATATCACTTCTATTTCTCCCTCCTTTCACAAGGAAGGGCGTAGAAGAATCCACCATAATAGTTCTATAACCAGAAAAAAAAGAGAAACATTTAATTCTCATTATCAAACAAAAGAAATAAAACCAAATGGTTATCAAGTTCTTGTTGATCCTTGGCCTCTTGACCCTGGCCGTAGTCGCCGAATCAGCCAATGCCACGTGGACCCTGACCAAATCTTGTGTCAATGGCCAAGGTTGCATTGGAGAGGATGATGAGCTTGAGTCCTTGATGGATTCTGAGACCAACCGGCGCCAACTAGCCGCGAGGCGCAGTTACATCAGTTACGGTGCGCTCAGGAAGAACAATGTGCCGTGCAGCCGACGTGGCCGGTCTTACTACGATTGCAAGAAGAGGAAAAGGGCTAACCCTTACAGGCGTGGCTGCAGCGTCATCACGCATTGCTACAGGCAAACTTCTTAATTTTAAGAACCATTTATACAAACAATATGATTGAAGAAGCGAGAAGGCAAAGAATGCAAAAAAAAAAAAAAAATGAATACAAACAATATATACCAGTTCTTCTACGTATGGTTCTTGATATTGCCCCCTTTTCTTCCTCTTAACTATCTTTAATCATCTTTTTCATTTTTATTTATAGTCATGATCGCATATACGCTCATTTCATCTGTTGTTCTTCTTTTATATTTATGGAGAAATTGTTGTATTTTGTTTGTGTCTATAATTAAGTGCTGTTTACATACCTTGTGCTATGTGTTAAATATTAAACTTTGTATGTATCAAAAAAAAAAAAAAAAATTGGAATTTTTGACGACGTTTGCATTGTATCTTCAAACATACGCCAGAATTGTATTTATACGACCGTTAATATCATAATCCAATACGACCACTTGTTTATTATTATTATGTCATCAAGTGGTTGCAACTTGCAAGTAGTATCCTGTTTTGATAAATTCACTCATAAAATCCGAGAGACAAACCAAAATTTGTAAAAACATGCATCAGGTTTAACTACCATCTGGAATAATTCGGTTCTTGTTGCATATGCTTTCGTTGGGCCAGGACTCTCCGAAGATGGAGTGAATTCGCGAGATGTCACCATTGAATAGTCTCTTCCAAAGAATCTACAATACACAAATAAAAGAGAAGATTAGGGCATAGGGTATGAGTTTTCAAAAAGTTTGATAATATGTTAAACGTCACAAATTAACCAATCTACGAAGGATATAGAGAAAGTGGGTCAAAACTGTCATTACATCTAAAATGATGACAATTAAAACATATCATAAATTATATGAGATTCACATTTGATTCATAGGAAAACTATCTAAAGATTACTTACCAGAAGAGATCATTTATGGATCATACTATGAGATAATAGTGTTTTACATGTACTTAATTAACATGTAAATGTAATGTACATTCATCGGTAGAATCTCGGCGAAGGTAAATAGAAGTAATGTCTAGATGCATAAACACATGACATTAACTTTTCGTCTCTAAAAGATTTTGTCTTTGCTCACCCATTTAGAAAACTCCATGAAGGAACTTGAGACATCTTTTGCAACTCTTTGGTTTTGACAACTTTCCGCCACTCCTTTTTCCACTCTCAATTTCTTCACTCCATTTCACAAATCCTTAAACTAATTAAGCAAAATGATAATTAAGGACCAAATTTGGTTATCTACTGTTCTTCACATGTTAGACTGCAATAAATCCATCAAAAAATAACCTGAACAAGTCTATAAAACAAATATTAAATGAGGAGAAAGAAACAACATATCCATTAGCAAATGATTTCAGTTAGCGAGTGTATTCGCCAAAGTCCAAGTTTTTTTTAAGAATACAATTTTCTGATTTCTCAATTGTCAAACCAAGCATTAGAAAAGCTTACTCCATAAAATAAAAACTTGAGCTAATTAAAACAAAGGCAAAACTAGGGTTCATGAGGTGAGGGCGGCGGCGAGAGAATCGAAGTCACAGGAAAGAGAGGGAGAAGTCGGGGCTCCGAATCCCTCGGAGTTGTCGACGGTGACGGATGCAAGTAAAACCCTTTCTCTTTGATTGCTCTCTCTTCCTCGTCTGAGCTCGGTTTCGGATCACTTGGGCTCTGACTCAAAGACCCGGATCGATTAAACGGGTCAGGCGTGAGAGGAGTGACAGGGCTGAGAACCAGAGACGGAAAATCCAAAATGCTGGGAGAGAGAATCTCGGGTAACCCGGAATGGGTCGGGTTGATGTTGAGAACATGCTTCATCGAGTTGCGACGTTCGTAGAGGCGGAAGGAAGAAGATTGCTTCTTGTTAGGTACGCCTTTGATCGGAGGGATTGAGTGAGAGGAAGAAGAAGATCTCGGGTCGGGTTGGTGGGTCGGGTTGTGATAATTGGGTTTCTTGGATATTCCGGTGAGCATTTGGACGACTTGCTTGAAGGAGGAAGCGTCAGTGTGGATAAAAGTGGTCTGATACTGGTTGTTGGATTTAACGGGTCTGGTCGGAGTGGTGCTGTTGCTTGGTGACTTCTGTGCGTCATCTCTGTGTCTTGGTGAATTCTCCATTGAAGCACGAATTGAGAAAGGGAGGTTTCGTGTTTGTACTTTTGTACTAGTTCAATGAATTATAAATTATTGACTTCAAAATAGTTTGAACATGTTTTTTGGTAAGACAGTTATATTAATTATTTTTGGCATTAGATAGTAAAATTATTTATTTATACCTATAGGCATATTTTTATTTTTTAAATTAAAATTAATATCTCTGAAATTTTTTTTTTTTTTTTTTTTTTTTGCTCCGATGAGAAATGTTCAAGTGGAGCCTATTGATCCTATCCTATTATGGTATTAGAACTTTCTTTTTGTAGAGTTGTAATCTGCTGTCACGCGCTGTATGTTGAGAGTGATGTGCACGCGGCGCCGTCAAAATTAGGAACTGGCGACGTTGTTGGTGTATGTGGACCTGCTGACTTTTTCCATTCTCGTGATTTTCATAGTTGTCATTTTTTAAGAAAATTTACAAATGAGTATCTAACCATAGATATGAAGATTATTAGTCAACACATTGATTACACAAAATCTTGTTTTTTAACCACAAAATCTTGGTGTGTGGATAGATTCAAAAACTTCCCATAAATCGACTAACAGATGATAGAGGTTTGTTATTACTTGTTTGTTACACATAATATACAAAGGTGACTCATCTGTTTGGGCTTTAGCTTCTGGAACTGGGTTTATGGGCTTTAGGAGTGTGTGAAAGTCATTCTCCTTTCTCTGTCACGTTTTGCATTGGGATGGTTCTAAATAGGGAGGTTAATAAGGGTTAAAAACTTTAGGATCGGTCCGATCCGATCTATAAAATTATAACTTTAATCCTGTTTTGGTATATGAATTCATTTAGGGTTAAGTGCAAAAGGGTTAGGATTCAAAATCGGGTCCTAGTTTTTATTAGCTTTCATAGTTTTTTTTTGGCTGAGTTTTGGACAAAAACATGAATTCGTATTTTTCCGCCAAAAATACGAGTCCGTATTTTCCCGCCAAAAACATAAGTCCATATTTTTCCGCCAAAAACAAGAGTCTGTATTTTTCCGCAAAAAACACAAGTCCATATTTTTCCTGCTAAAAACACGAGTCTATATTTTCCCGCCAAAAATACAAGTCCATATTTTTCCCGCCAAAAACACAAGTCCACATTTTTCCGTCCAAAAACACGAGTTTTCCTGCCAAAAACACGAGTTTGTATTTTTCCGCCAAAAATACGAGTCCGTATTTTTCACGCCAAAAACACGAGTCTATATTTTCCCGCCAAAAATACAAGTCCATATTTTTCCCGGCAAAAACACAAGTCCGAATTTTTCCGTCCAAAAACACGAGTCTGTATTTTTCCGCCAAAAACATAAGTCCGTATTTTTCCGCCAAAAACACGAGTATGTATTTTCCCGCTAAAAATACAAGTCCGCATTTTCCCGTCCAAAAACGTAATTTCATTATTTTTTCGTCAAAAATGTGATTCCGTAATTTTCCTGCCAAAAAAACACGGTTTCACAATTTTCATGCCAAAAACACAGTTTCATAATTTTTTCGCGAAAAACGAAAGCATGCATTTTTCCACAAAAAAATATGTTTCACAAATTTTTGCCAAAAAACATGATTCCGTAATTTTTTCGCCAAAAACGTGATTCATTATTTTTCCCCTGAAAACATGAATTCATATTTCATGTCATTGATGATGATGTCAAAATGATAACATATGATGATAATAATTATTAATTAGTTATTTTTATATTTATTGTTATTAAAACCTTGTAAATTTAAAAAAGATTACAAAGGTCTAGGGTTCAAATGGGTTACAAAGGGTTTAACCCTGTTTTACAATATTTGATAGGCTCAAAAAGGTTAGGGTTCATTTAAAACCAAAATTAAAAAAAAACATGACCGGGCTAAACCCAAAAACTTCATTTTAACATCCCTAGTTCTAAGGTTTCTACCACTCTTGGCTGCCTTAGCTCCTTCTCGAGGCCAACCGTGGTCTTTGTACAAGGGTATTTTGATACTCTTGACTATCTCTACAGGGACATTGTTTTTTCTTTTTTCTATTTTTCTTTTTATGTTGTAGACTACATGAGGCGTGTTTGATTTACCGGTTAAATCTCTCACCTCTTACATCTATGTGACTATGTGTCACTAATTATTCGTTTATTTTAGAATATATTATTTTGATTCGGTTGGATCAAAGAATGAACTTTTATAAAAAGATTAGTTTAAGATAATTGGATCATAGAGTTTAAGTTTTAAACATGAGAAAAAAAAAAATTACAAATATATCAGAAAGAAAGCAGCTCAGGCCAATGATATCTACAACCTATAACTCATAATGGTACACGGATCGTATAAAATATTGTAAAGCTTTAAGAAAGTTATGATATTAGAACAACTCACAAGTAGTTCTTACAATAATATGTTTTAGTACTCAGTGCGACACACTCAACATGTATGCCATTTTATAATGTTTCTACTTGATCAACTTAATCAAATAATTGAATTTTTTTATGAACGGATCAAACAATTTTGAATCACCACTGATTCTCGAGTGTATAAGGAAAATCCAATATACAATTTTCGTAAAGATATCAACAACTTATACCAATGTGCACACAAAATTTTCGTAAGCTAATAATACCCATCAAATATAAATCCATCCAAATCAGCTTTTAATTCAAATGGAAAAACATTAGAGTAGAAACAAGCCAAACCCATTACTGATTATTGTCTGGTAAGAACCTAGAAAAGTTTGGAAAACACTAGTTAGTTTTATGATAATCAAAGATTTGTATGTCTAGATCCAAATTACTCTCTAGAATATGAATTCACATTTCACTATGTGAATTCCACGGTAACCAAAAAAAGACAATCATTAACCTAGAACCACTAGGAGATGATGACCACTAAGTACCATTACATAGTCCACAGTCCACACATTACATTTTGACAGCTAGACAATTCATAATGCAAGAATTTCCATCAAGCACAAGATTATACCACTCTGCCTTTCCCCAAATTTCTCCTCCTTCGTGCCTTTCCACCGCAATCTCTGCACACCAAATTTCTGTGGTCTCGGTCAAGGCTACTACTTTCTACAAAAAGACAGCTAATTTTCTACCGTAACTTGCAGTGCATGACCACGAACCATCCTCAATAGTCCTGATTCCACACCCTTCACACCACTCTCCAAGCCCTTTCCTTTAGATCATACGCTCTTAAACATCATAGTAGTACAATATATCCACGCATGAAGTCGACCACTCCTTAGAGTGCAAGATAGGGTCCATTTCACATGAACCTTCCTTTGGTTCATACACATAGCTGTTGAAATAACTCCTCATGTAAATCTTACCCGCCATCTCCACGCTACTAAGCCACCTCTGCCCCACCACCCAATCTGGCCTCCTCCTAATCTCCCACGTTTGTGCTTCAGTATCAAACACCATGATCCTTTTAGATCATGATTTCAGCTTCCGGGAACGAGTATCGGACCCTCCTTTCACATATATTATCCCATCTACGAGTTTGGAGACCGAATCAGTGACCGCCTTTGGCATTCTAGTGAGAGGCTGCACCGTGTGAAACTGTGAGATACACTATCGATGCGTGACACTCGGTTTGATCAACCCCCAATAGTGAAATCCACCCATGACATATATAATCGAACCTGAGACCACATAGCTTCCATGTAAAGGCATAGGAGGGAGTGAAGGGATAGGGACTAACCAGAGGTTGTTGTTGGGTTTCCGACCAAGAGTATACCAATGGATATTAGAGGTTTGGTTATTAGAGATGGCAACATAGAGAAAGTGTTCGTCGTAGCCTAGAAGAGATCGTACCATGTATAGCGCATGTGATGTAAGGAGAGACCGGAACTGCTTTTGAAACGAGTGAGAGAATGGGATAGTAAGATCTTGGTAGACGTGCTACGCAATCCAAGAGAACTTATTCGGGAAGTGAGGTCATCAGTGATGGAAGCTCCGGTGGATGATTACCCTTTCCCGCAACTTTGGATGACATCTTTTTATAAAAACTTTGGATGACATCTCTCATATTTTAGACTCAAATCACTTCGGATTCCAACTTTTATAATCGTTTTGCAAAGGTAAACGTTGGCAAGGATTCTAAAGGAAATTAAAATATACGCAAGGATTGGCAAAAAGATATGGTAGATATGAATATAAATATAGACAAAAGGTAATGAGATCTTATTATGGAATGAAGTTATGGATAGTAATTAGTTATTGGGTGATTTTGGAAGATCGTAAATGTAATTAAATTATACCAACACATATCTATCTATTATATTGTTTTCCAAAAATATTCTATTTGTTGCCAAAAAAAAAAAAATTAAATGTAAGTTTGACAAAGTCAAGAAAATCTTGACGTCTTAAATTTATATATTTTTGCCAACTAATAATTTTTGTTCATCTTTTAATTGAAGATAAATCTTTCATATGAGATACTTTTTTTTTTTTCTGTCCTATGAGATCTAAATTTGATTTAAATATATATATATATATATGAGGGTATATATTTATCAAATGTAACTAATCTTACACAAAGGTTTTTTCTTTAACTCACTATACAATGATGACAAAATTACAAAGCTGAGAGCATCCCCATCGGATATAAATTATAAGTATCTTAAATTAAAAAAATATTAAAAAAGGTAAAATAGGGAAGAACCGTGTCTCTGCAGAGACATTTAAGACACCCAGAAACATCTTACGTGTCATCTTGTAATTGGAAGGTAAAATAGTTTTGTTTTTATTTTTCTCATTTGCAAAAAAAATCTCTCGTTCTGTTTTCTTCATTTGCGAAAAAATTGGAGAGTTCATATGCTAAAAAAACCCTTCTGATTTCGATTTTGAAATCGAGTAATCTATTTCGAAGAATCTTTGTGAAGATTATCTATTGAATCTGGAATTATCACTTATACCGAATGTCGTCTTCTTGTAGGGTATGCGATTTCTCATTGCTTCTTCATGATTCTTCTTCTTGTCGGTTAGATATGAGTGTGTTAATCGATTTGTAATTCTATTGTTTTTGTTGTTTGATTGTGTTTAATTATAGACCAATTTAGGATCGATATCAAATTTCAATTCCATGAGAATTTATGTTATTTTTATATCGATTAAATATAAATTTGCAGATCATCTTGGAGTTTTGAATCTCTTGCATGTTTGATAATAACTGTAAGTTTTGAATCTCTTGCATGTCAGTTTTGGGTTGGTCACGAGATTTAGGTGAAGGTTGTTTGATTTTGATTGATTTAGTTGAAGGTTTCATTGAGTTTGATATTGTCAGTTTATTTTAACAGGATATTTTTATGGGTGGTTTGTGAAGTTGTGTTAGGATTTTAACAGGGTATTTTTAACAGATTATTCACAGTTTTGTTTGAAAATGGAATCTGAGGATGAGAAAGTGAGTATCCAAAAAGAGACACTTAATCAGAACACCAATTTGGATGTAAGTTGTATCCTTCTTTTGCTGTTCTAATGTGAAGGTCCCGCCACTATACTTATTAAATGTTTCTGTAATTGTTTGCTACTCATACTACTTGAATGTATGTGATTACGGATTTCTACTTTTTCTGTTGTTTCCTGAATTCGTCGTGTCAGCTAAATCGGGTGTTAAAAGATCCCGAACATGGGCTGATGAAAAGCAACCTACAGTCCATGTTACATATAAGCACTTAACGAGGTTAGATGAGAAAAGAGTTATATGAAGTGGTGTTTACTTATGAGCTTTTAAATGGTAAAGTTGATTCCCGGTTTTACTATTGTTTTGATTCTTTCTGGAATGAATTTTTTAGAGCTAGCAAGCAGAAGCTGGAAAGTTTATTGCAGCAATGGTCAGAATGGAACGCAGAAAATACCTCTTTGGCTCAGGTATCTCGGACTGGAGAAGGTCCTTTTACGCTATTATAAAATGATATATCAGCTAATGTTATCAGTTTCAATATATGATCAATTAATACTGAACATTTTTAGCTTATCATAGTGCCTATTTGATTCATTTTCTTATTTGTTCTGGGTTCTGTTTAGCTTATCATAGTCCTCATCTAGCTTATCATAGTTCTTTGTTCTTATTTGTTCTTGGTTGTGCTTAAAAAGTGACTGCTTATCATTGTTGTTGGTTCATATTTTTGCTTGCTTCTGCTTATCATAGTCCCTGCTTATCATTGTTCTGCGACTAAGGAAATTGCTATCCTTGCCTTAGTTTTTTTCTGTTTAGTCTGTGTTCTGTTTTTTCCATCTGGTTTACCTTTATTCCATTCTGGCTTAGCTTTATGTCATCTGGCTTAGTGTTTTCCATTAAGAGATACTTGTATTATTTGTGATGTTGAGTCATTGCTAGCTTTAATCAAATAGACTGTTTTCAGAGAATCATTGTTTGTTGAATCTTTTTGTTCCCACTTGTTTTCTTTCCCACACTTCTATTTTGTAATCAGAGAATCTTTTTCTTTTTCATGTGCAGTCTGAACTTGATGGAGACAGGGCAGGACCAGTTTCACATGGTGCTTCTTATCACGTGGCTGGAAGGCTTCAATGTTACTGGTTAGTAATAGTTTCACTTGAACTTAAATCACAATTTTTCAAAAACATACTCAAGTTTTAACTTTGACTGAGAATTATCTATTGCTATTTATTCTGAGATTATCATAGTTTTGCTTCCCAGTTATTCTCTTCTCCTTCGTTCTTTAGTTTAGGTTATGGGTTCTAGCAATCCATATAGTTTTCCTCAAAACTTTATGGACCTCTTGAGTAGCCAACAAGAGAGTAATAATCTGGAAACTAATCTTTCTTTTTCCCCACCTATCCAAATTAGGTCATCACAAAACCCTCAGTCTAGTAGCCAATATAGTGATGCACAAAACATATATGAGAAGTCAAGAGAAGCTAGACGTAGATGGACTGCCCCTGAAGATGTTGTCCTAATCAGTGCTTGGTTAAACACCAGCAAAGATCCAATCGTAGGGAATGAGCAAAAGACTGGTGCCTTTTGGGAGAGAATAGCAGCCTATTATGCAGCAAGTCCAGCAGTAGTGGGTTTACCAAAGAGAGGGGCCACCCAATGTAAGCAGAGATGGAAAAAAATCAATGAGAGTGTCAACAAGTTTGTTGGATGCTACAACCAAGCTGCGAGTCGGAGAAGTAGTGGCCAGTCAGATGATGATGTTCTCCAAATGGCTTATCAGTTGTACTTCAACGACCAGAAAGTGAAGTTTGCCCTTGAGCATGCGTGGTTGGAGCTTCGCCATGATCAGAAATGGTGTATCTCTAAGACTAAGGAAAGTTCCAAAAGAACTAAGCTAGATGAGGGTGGCACATACTCCTCAAGTTCCAATAAAACATCTCAAGCTGAGGAAGAATCATGTCTTCGACCTCCTGGTGTTAAGGCATCCAAAGGCAAAGCCAAAAAGAGTGGCACTACATCATCAAGTGAAGCTAGTTCCCTGTTAAAGTTTGAGGGGTTGTGGGAGATCAAGCTAAAAGACATAGCTGCAAGAGAAAGATTATCCAAGCAGCGACTTCTAGACAGTCTCATAGCCAAGATAGATCTTTCTGAGCCTGAAGAGAACCTGAAAAACAAGCTTATTGCTGAGATGTTAGGATAATTGATGAAGGGGTGCTAGTGATGCAATTGTCGGCACAAGACAATGTCATGTCTTTGCATTGCTGTGTAATTTGTTTGTTTTTCCCACTTGTATCATTGCTGAGATGTAACTTGTTTGCTAGTAGCTTTACTTGTATCATTGCTGAGATGTAATTTGTTTTCGGTTCCCACTTGTATCATTGAGAGAATTGTTTTCTTTCCCCATTTGTAATAAATCAAATGTAATTTGTTTTCTTATGTAATTTGTTTTCTTTTCCCACTTGTATTATTGCAGTTGTATATATTGTGAAACAACAATCCGTGAATGATGTAATTCTCTTTTCCAAATTCTTCATCTAAATGTAACAAGCTTCAGTTCCAAGTTCTCTTTTCTTACAATTCTCTTTTTTTACAAATCTCTTCACTTTCCAATTTTCTCAAACCAAAACAAAAATTCACACAAACATGTCATCTTCAAATTTAGATGAAGAATTTGATCAAGCTTTTGATGAACAATTTCAGAGTCTATTTCAAGAAGGCATAGATAATTATGGCCATCATCAAGAAGCAACAAGATCAAGGCGGAAACGATCTTATGTTGAAAGAGGATGCGAGGATGGGCACACTCGTTTATGGAATGATTATTTCAGTGAAAATCCTACTTACTCTCAACCTATGTTCCGACGTCGTTTCAGAATGAACAAACCATTGTTCATACGTATTGTTGATACACTATCCAATCAAGTACCATACTTTCAACAAAGACGAGATGCTACGGGAAGGTTGGGTCTTTCTGGACTACAAAAGTGTACAGCAGCCATTCGTATGATGGCCTATGGTTGTGTAGCTGATGCAGTGGATGAATACCTCCGCCTTGGTGAAAGCACCGCAATGGTATGCTTGGAAAAATTTGTGGACGGAATTATATATTTGTTTCAGAATACCTACCTAAGAAGACCTACACCAGAGGATCTCCAACGATTACTCAATCAAGGAGAAGCACGCGAATTTCCCGGGATGATAAGAAGCATTGATTGTATGCATTGGGAGTGGAAAAATTGCCCTACAGCTTGGAAAGGGCAGTATTCACGTGGATCTGGAAAACCTACGATCGTTTTAGAGGCTGTGGCTTCACATGACCTCTGGATTTGGCACGCATTTTTCGGATCTCCTGGTATCTTAAACGATATCAATGTTCTTGACCGCTCACCAGTTTTTGATGATATATTAGAAGGTCGAGCTCCGACAGTGGATTACTTTGTCAATGGACGGCAATACAATATGGCTTACTATCTAACTGATGGCATATATCCAAAATGGGCAACTTTCATCCAATCAATTTCAATTCCACAAGGTCCGAAAGCATCGTTATTTGCTCAATGTCAAGAAGCTGCCCGAAAAGATGTCGAGCGTGCTTTTGGGGTCTTGCAAGCTCGATTTGCGATTGTCAAAAATCCCGCTCTTAGTTGGGATAAGACAAAAATAAGAAAGATAATGAGAGCATGTATCATATTGCACAATATGATAGTAGAAGACGAACGATATGCATACAGTCTATACAATGTATCAGAATACTATCAAGGAGAAGGAAGCGGGACTTCACTTGTGGAATTTAACGTTTTCTACAAATATGCCTACCAATCTAGGCAATATGATGGGCGTTCGAAATCGACTTCGTGATACAACAATACATCAACAATTGAAAGCTGATTTGATTGAACATATCTGGCAGAAATTTGGCACAACTGAATATTAAACTTGAGAGAATTACGTTCTTGATAATGCTTTTATACGTATCTATCATTCTACATATTTGTTTTCCGTTTATTATATCCAATTTTAAGTTTGAATTTATTTTTTACGTATTGTAATATATGTTTAAAAGTATTTATAATGTAATATATTTATTTTCTTTATAAAATATTCTATAATTATAATTTATAGTTTTTTTTCATAAGTTTAACCCAACATTTGTTATATTATAAATTTAAACTAAAAAATACATTTTCAATAAATAATTAATTTTTAATTCTTAAGACACCCTTAAGGGTGTCACTAATGGAGGGTGAAAAACTAATGTATATTTAGTAGTGGTCTTAAATTAAAATATTATTAAATATAATATTAATTAATTCTTAAGACACCCATAAGAGTATCACTAATGAGAATGCTCTGACGGTTCGTAAGTCGAAATCATAGGTAACTTTTTTGATATATGGCCAATTTCTTTTATTAGAGGTTTCGAACAAAAGAAATAAAATCATTGTACTAGTTGCTCAACACTTGTCAATATTTTCGTGAACTAGAAAATATTTCAATTAAAGGAGAAGAATGGAAAATAAATTTGAAAATAATTGTTTTATTATGATGGTGATGGAGATAAATTTTTAGGGGAAAGATCTAACAAATAATATCACGATCTTCGTTCGCATTAATTGACCGAAGCGAACGAAGATCGTGATATTCTTCTCTATTGTTTTGCTATTTTTTCTCGGTTTCTGTTTTAATTTATCAAACCAAAACAGAATATATTTTTTAATTTGTTTCCCACTCTTGTAAATTTTTTTCTTGTTGATGAATAAATTTGAAATTTCAACCAAAAAAAAGAAGCTAATATGTAAATGTCATCGTTTTTTATTTAAGAAGCAAATTAGAATTAAAGACACTAACATAAAATCCCATACAAAGAAACCCAATCTGATACATTCAACACAATCATTAAATTGTGTTTAAGCCACATAATCAAAGTTTAACTAGCTATTATTAAAACCATCTCATTTGGGGCAGGCAGGGTCGAATGCGAATGGACCAACGTTGTAAATACCGTACGTGAGCTTGTTGATAATGACCGAGGAAGTTCCTGGTTTCAAGACCGGCTTTAGATAGGCCCCCTTGTCTCCACCGTGGAGCGTCGACACTTTGCTGCATTTGGCGTCCGGCGACTTCACGAGGAAAGCTCGGCAACCTTTGATACCATAGTTGGTCACCATCTTAGGGGCCAAGAGCATGAAGTATCCGTTCTTGTCCGTCTTTGTCTCCGATATTGAGCTCTTCTTGTTCTTGCACAAAAGTCTCACCACAGCATCTATATCCCCAATAACACAACCAGAATAAAAAGTTAAAAAAAAGAATTAGTATTTGTTTAAATTTGTAATGTTAAAAAAAAGAATTAGTATTTGTATAAATTTGTAATGTTAAAAAGAAAAAACAATGCAACCAATAAATTTGTTTTTTACCTTTGTTTAGATTGCTATGGTTAGTTTTACCTTTATTGCTTTTAAAAAATTTGGGGGCATGACTTGAACAAGTTATCTTTTTACCAGTTGAGATAAACTTGATAATATGGGAAATATAGGGAAAAACCAAGGGTTCGATGCAATAGATTATGTTAACTAAAAACCTATTAATAGTCACAAACACATTTTAACTAATTCATTGTTTTTTTTTGTTTTTTTTTTTAAATGGTAAATTGATGTTTATACATATTGGTTTTCTTGAAATAATATGACTGACACAACTCTTCTGACCGGCTGAGCTAATCTCGATTGGTAATTTTTAGTTAACAGTTAACACGAAAAGTTTTGAACGTCTGCAAATGAGATTATATATGTATATACATGCCTAAACGTATAGGATAAAGTATGGGAAGTGAAGAGTACGTGGACTTTTCACATACCACAGGTGAGAATACTAAGGACTAATCGAATGATTCTTTACGATAAAATATGGACTACTCATATCGTAAGTGTATATAATTAATTAATTAATACCTTTAACGGGTTTGGCGCCTGTGAGGGTGTTGACGCCAGCGTACTTGCAGGGTTTGCAGTAGACCAAACCTCGCACGGCGACTAGAGTCCTGTTGAACTTAGGAGGGGAAACTGGTGGGAGAACTGGAGGCTTGATCGGAGCTTTGGTCGGTGGGAGGGTTGGTAGCTTAATCGGAGCTTTGGCTGGTGGAAGAGTTGGTAGCTTAATCGGAGCTTTGGCTGGTGGGTAAGCTGGTAGTTTAATGGGAGCTTTGGCCGGTGGAAGAGTTGGTAGTTTGATCGGAGCTTTGGTCGGTGGGAGTGTTGGTAGTTTGATCGGTGCTTTGACTGGTGGGGGTGGTGGTGGTAGGGTAAGGTGATCGGGAAGGCTATGGAAGGGAGCTGATGAACCAGGTTGATTCACTCCTAAGGTGAAAACAGAGGAAGTGAAGCACAAAAGTGCTAAGAGAGTTAGAGAAACACTCTTACCAATGATTCCCATCTTTATTCTTTTGTTTTCGTTTGTGTGTGTGACTTTGGGTCGATGTGGCTTGGGTGTATTTATAGGAGATTTTCAGGCTTCAATATTTTGATGAAATAAATTAAAAAGATATATATAGTTTTTTTGGACAACGAATTAGGAGAGATATTTAAATAATGCATATCCTTAAATGTTACATTAATGTCATAACTGGCGTAACTTTGACATTTAAAAACCTAATTTGAAAGTAACCGGAAATATTAGTTTAAGTCTTTTTTTTATCTTTATATATTTGCGATATTAAATTTAACTAATGTTTATTTTCATTTTTTAATATTCATAGGTTAAGTATTGATAATTATGAGACCAAAATTTTACTCAGCACAAAAAGTTATTTCTTCAGCCCGTACGTATCCGAACCGGACCATGGTCTCATACTCCCGTGCCGTGTTCAAGACAAATGGTAGTCTAAATTTATGCTAATTTTCAGTTTTTACGCTTTAGAAATTTTAATTTCATTAATAATTAAAAGATCGATATATATATTTGAATTAACGTAAAACTATTAGCTTGTGCTTTCAACGACAATGCTGATAGCATGCTCACGCTGAGATGGCGAAGAAGTCTTGGACTGTGGGAAAACATCAACAACAATGATAATACATATATAATTTCATTTGAAAAACATCATCAGCAAGGCGAAAAAATGTGGGAAAAATCCATATTTCGTAGGCAATATCCATTAATCGCCCATGCAAAAAATAATATGAGTTTCCAAAAGGATTAGGAAAGCCGACATTTTGGTGGGGAACCAAATTTCGAACTAGATGGACTGGGGCCGTAAAGTTACACTACCCGTTCTGACTTCTGAGACGTTTAGCAAAGTGGTGACCAAAAAAATAAAAAAAGAGCAAAGTGAAGCACGAGACGATAATTCTTTTACTGCTTTTTCTAATTCTTAATTTATTGTTTGATTGAAATGAATTGTATAAAATTATTAGTATATAGATAATAATAAATTGTATAAAATTATTAGTATATAGATAATATTGTCTTTTTTTTTCTTTTTTTTTGGGTCAACTGTATATAGATAATATTGTCAGTAAGTAATATTTTTATATAACTCATTAAGGGGGTTTATGTCAGTAAGTAATATATTTAAATAACGCATCATAGATAAATTTAAAAGAAATTTTTAGTCATATGTTAATATATATAGATAATACAGCACATGTGCACGTCTTGCGAGGTAGTCCAGAAGTTTCCGATGCCTCGTTAAAGATTTAGATTTAGATCTCCTAACAGCTTTTAATAGTTTAGCAAGGACTCGAGTTTTGTAATTAAAAACTAGGTGTTTGAACTACGTACCCTTACGCTTACGGTTACGGTTTTCACAACTTTGGTATGATGTTTTCCGTAAACTCACGTTCGAGTGAATCACTTAACCGTTGCTTACCCAAATGAATTAGTTATAGCTGAGTTGAACTTTGGGATTGTCGAGTTCATGACCAGACCCCTACAAAACATTTACCAAACTATGTCAACTTACCTGACAAAAAAATTTCTAAAAAAGAGAAAATAACGCATCATAGATAAATTTAAAAGAAATTTGTAGTCATATGTTAATATATATTCTAAAAGTTTTATGATTTATTATTTTTTAAATGTACGATTTGAGAGTTTTATGGGAACGTTATGGGAGTGTTATGAGATTTTAGTCATCTGTGTGTAATGATTTCTTATAGTCTGCATGTGAATTTTATGAGAGTTGGTTAAAAAGAATGGAAATAGTTTTGCAACTTTTATTGGGCTAAAATATTTTATGTAACATTACCCATGAACTTAAATAAACTTGATTAACTAAATCAGTGTAATTTTCAATGCAAATATCTGGGATATAGTACTAGTGCATGAGTTTTCATTCATGTTCCATGTTTTGTGGTCCATAACATGGGCATGGCAACAAGATGCGCCTAGTGCGGCCTCAACACATTACACATTTAAAGTTCAATTAATATCCACACTTCTTCTCTGTTTACTTGGTTTTCCAGTTCATACTACATGCAATCCATTAAAGTGTTAATGAAATTAGCTAAACGATGCCTATCTAATTTTTGTTAGATCAGGAAAAGATTATATATATACATATGGCAAATTGGCAAAAGGATGCCTATTATACTTCCACGACATGTATGAGATTCAATTCCTAAACTATAAAATGCCTTGCAGATTATAACTGCAATTTTTGGAGGTTCTTGATAGAGCTATGTGAGAATTAATAC
The DNA here is from genome assembly GCA_026770425.1 of Boechera divaricarpa. Lineage (NCBI taxonomy): Eukaryota > Viridiplantae > Streptophyta > Magnoliopsida > Brassicales > Brassicaceae > Boechera > Boechera divaricarpa. Next base: position 15,646,670 of record CM049186.1, read on the forward strand.
TTATAAATTTCCAAATTTCGCAAATGTATGGTAGTGTCACATGTAAAATAAGTAGGTTTTATAAAATTTGATAAAACGTTGAATGGTACGGCTATATGCATGTACTTTAGTTTCTGGGATTGGTATAATCTAAACCAAAAATAAAATAAAAAGGCGTAAAGGAAAACATAACAATGGCCTTAAAACCTCGAGAGACGAGAGATATTCGCTGGACTACAAAATTAATAAGGGGTGAAAATAAGTCTCTATACTTCAATCTCAAGATAACAATGAGATCGACATGCAATCTGAATTGAATAATTATTTTCTAAGAGGACTCACACATGCACACTAAACACACCAAGGTTCTAAATTGTTAGGCGTTAATTGTGTGGTCTAGGTCCGTGACTCCGTCTAATGCCTAATCGCCGTTGGGCGGTAATGACAGAGTTACAGATTAGTTTTAGGATTGTATACAATTCTGCAAATGATCTGAATTAGCCAATTATCATGTCCTGAATCAGATTGTGATCTAGTTATCCGAACTTGACTAGACACCCGAATTTATCATCTCATATTTTGTTGGAAATACAGTATTCTTTACATGGATTACGACAAACTATGAATAAGTTAAATCGTCTTGATATTCTCATTAACATAAACATGTATTTATACAAGGATGAAGCTAACAATCTAATCTAATCTTTAGGAGAGAATAATGAAAATAGAACATATCTACTAAAACATAATATATCCATAAGAATATATGGTAATTATCCTAATACCCCTCCCCTCAAGTTGGAGCATGGAGATTATGAATGCCCAACTTGGAAGAAAATGAATCAAATTCGATCCGTCCTAATGCCTTGGTAAGACCAAGTTACGCTCCAAATCGTATAGCAGCCAACCTTTCTTTCCTGTCGGATATTCCAAAAAAACACAACGACGACTTCTAGGAGCAAACTTATCACCATGATGATTTAAATTATGAGCATATGCCAGACAACCAAAGACTCGTATATGTGCAAGAGAGGGAACACGACCATACAATTTTTCAATAGAGTTTTTCCATCAAGTAAGTGTGAAGGCGTGCGATTCATGAGATAAACGGCGGTCTTGATGCATTCACTCCAATATTCAATAGGCCGTGCAACATTCAAGATGTGTCTGTGTTTACGTTCGACCCGACCATTCTGTTGCGGAGTGTGGATACAAGAGGTCTCATGTATAATTCCATTTTCTTGAAAAAATCAAGAAAGACATGTATATTATGTGCCATTATCACTGTGTATGGTCTTAACTTTCTTGGAGAACTGTGTGTTGACTAATGCCACAAAATCTTGTAGATGAAGCGAAACTTGCGTTTTGTCCGGCAAGAGATACACCCAAACTGCTTTAGAATGATCATCAAGAATGGTAAGAAAATAGCGAGATCCACATAATGTTGTTGTGCGATAAAGACCCCATAAATCACAATGAATAAGATCAAAAACTTCATTAGCATTACTTAAACTGTCTGAAAAAGATTATCGTGTTTGTTTAGCACGAAGACAAACATCACAATTTTTAAGCAAAATCTCATTATTGCTACTAATACTAGGAACACCCAAAATCAGTCCAACAACATGAGAAGACGGGTGACCCAAACGGTGATGCCATAACAGCGAAATAGTAGATATACTTATTTGTGATGGACTCAGCTCCTTAACGCCATAATACCGGTACAGTCCCTCTCCCTCTCGTTCACCAATTCCAATCAGCATCTTCGAGGTTCGGTCCTGTAAAATCAAGAGACGATCAGTAACTTGTGCCACAATAAAGTTATCTGAAATAAGCTGTCCCAATGAAACAAGATTTGTGTCAAAGCCATCAACAAGAAAAACGTTTAGCAAAGCCAAATCTGAAGTGAGATGTATCGTTCCTTGCTTATAAGCAAGAGCATTAGAACCGGTTGGTAATTTGACCGGAATTGGAGCAATAAAACGATCATCCATCATCATATTTATTTGACCCGTCATATGATGAGTTGCTGCGTGTCAATGATCCACACATTTGTCTTACCACTTAATGTATCAGTCTTAGTAGCACCTTTGACCATTTGCTGTAAATCTCCCATTGCTCGTCAGTAACATTGCTCAAACCTTGTTTATCTTTATCGGATAGCAGAATAGGTGATGGCTGAGCAGCTGAGTTTGCACTCATAATGGTTGTGCTATTGGCGTGAACTACCCCACGGCCACGGCCTCGTCCTCTAGCGGAAGCACCACGACCCCGAGCAGAAGTGCCATACCATTCGGGATAACCAACGACCTTGAAACAAGATCTTGCTTCATGACCCGTCCGTCCATACGCCGTACAATGTCTTGAGGGATCACGATTAAACGGACGTGTAGAAGTAGGAACCGGTGGTTTTATCTGAGATGCAAAGCTCATGACCAGAGTTTCCTGAATTACATTAGATCGAATGGTCTCATTCTGGGTGATAATTTGGTATACGCTATCTAAGTCCGGAAGAGGTGAGATAGCGCATAGCTGTGATTGAATCACTCCATGAACCGCATCGTCTAGACCAAAAAGAAAGTCATGTACACGTAGGGTTTCTCGTTCTTGCTCATGAGCAACATTAAGATCGCAAGAACATTTTCCACACGTGCATCGTTTTGTAGTCATGCATTCCGCAATGCCATCCCAGATCTTCGTCAATCATCCGAAATTATCATCAACTGTGGAGCCATTCTGCTTACATGTTGAGAGAGAGTTGCGAAGTTGTTGAAGACATGCACCGTTTTTGATTGAAAATCGTTTCTTGATGATATCCCATAACTCTTTTACGATTTCTCGAGTCGAGATGGAAGAGGTTCGATGGTTTGTTTTATCCATCCAACCAAGAGGTGATTATTAGCAATCAGTCCGCTAGTTGTGAATCTCCATCGCTTGGTCGTGGTATGCTCCCATCGATGAAGCCAAACTTCTTACGCGAACTGAGAGCCATCCAAAGATTGATGGTCCATTCATCATAATTAGATCCATTCATAAACGGAGATGAAATTACAGCATCCGGATTGTCACTCGATGAGAGATCATAGGGTGAGATTGTTCGGTGTTTCGGTTTGGTGGTTTGTGCCGTGAGAGACATGATTCACCAGAAAGAGCGAAACAAAGGACAAGTTTTTTTTAAGAAAGAAAACAAGTCTCGAGAGAAGAACTTGATTAAGGTTAAACAAAAAAAAGAAGTAAAACGGAAGACAATAGAGTTTATGAATCAAAGATGGATTGAACCTTGCTCTGATACCATGACAAACTATGAATAGGTTAAATCGTCTTGATATTCTCATTAACATAAACGTGTATTTATATAAAGATGAAGCTAACAATCTAGCCTAATCTTTAGGAGAGAATAATGGAAATATAACATATCTACTAAAACAGACAGAATATATCGATAAGAATATATGGTAATTATCCTAATAGATTACATGCATCCGATCTTTACTCCCTACTACGTACCCATCTCTATATCAATATGAGCAAGTCCTAATCGACTGATCCTATTGTCTACGGTCTACACTTATTCGCCAAAATTTTACTTCCTACCCATGAACTACCTTCTAATTCTCGAATCCATGTTTTAACTTTATTTAGAGGTTGGTATTAGTGGTCATGTTGACGTTATCTTCTTACTTAGGAAATGCATAATCATTCTTCAAAAATTACTATGGTAAGTAACTTGTTCTTAAAATACTGAATTTTGAAAACATGCTAAGAACGAAAATCCATATATAAGAAACAAAAAAAAGGATAATTTTTACTTTGATTTCTTAATATATGTATCCATACTTCTTTTAACTAAAATTCTTTTTTCTGTCGAAACTAATCAATTCTATATAAATAAATAAAAAAGATTACTGTACTTAGGTATCTCTATTTAAGTGTCTTTTGGTCTAATAGTAGTCCACTGATTTCAAATTCCTACACCTAATCCCATACTACACAGATTTGGGTTTGAGTTGAAGGAAGTTTTCATACGCATTTTTTTTAGACATAAGGCCCATGACGTATCAAGTCTCATATTTCGTAATCTGTATTCGGTTCTAGTGGGGTGGTTTAAATCACTTGTGTTAAAAATCGATTTTAATACAACAGTGATTTTCTTACACATAATTAGGTGCATGAAAATAATATTTTGTTTTATAAAAGTAATTATGTTAGCCATCATAATTTGTTTGAATAAAATAAATAACAGCCAAAAAAAATGAAAATACTGAGAGTACGTGATCAGCTACGACGGCATCCACTGTACGTAATGTGGCTATATAAACTGATCAGGCTAGCTAACTAACAAACGAAACAGAATTTCAAATTTCAAATTCAAATTTCACGAGAGAGAGCAGATAATCGTCAGCGCTTTTGATTTCGTTTCATCGTCTCTCTCACTCTCTCAGTTTCGTCTGCAATGTCGTCTTCCAGAAGAGGCACTAATAAGAGAACCCGGCCAGAGCCGCCGCAATCGCTCAAGAAGCCAACACCGAAGGCAAAACTCCAGGACGATTTGGATCTCGATGTTTCTAGGTCCGTTTTTGTGTTTTTTCTTCGTCTTCTTCTACGTTTCTTCTGGTTTAGGCTGAATTGCGACTCGCGATTTTGTTTCCGTGCTGATCGTGCAGCGATCTCAAAGGACTCATGTCGGCGTTGCAGCAAATCAGAGAGAAAGCGCACGAGGATGGCCGGAAGAAGAAGGAAGAAAGCATCTCCAGGTGATATATCTCTTCGTTACATGTTTCTCTGTGATTAGGTTATGGAATGTTTAGTAGAAACAGAGTTTGATATCAACGTAACCTTAGATTTCATTTGCCATGCAATTATCGAGAAATTTATGGCGATCGATCGTATGCATCATATTCGTTGTTGGAGAATATTATGCTAGTTACGATCGTTTCATTCTACGGTTTTCATGGAGCGTTTCTTCAATTTGTTGTCGTTAGAACATGAATTAGTGTGGATCTTGTATCGCAAACCAAATTTATCAACTAGATGTAGCCAGATGAAGCTTATGTGTTCGATCATATGTTCTAGCATTTTGATATTGGTTGATCTGTTGTGAAATTGATTATGGTATGCTCTTGTATCGCTTAAACTAGAAAGCAAATGTTTAATTGATAGATATCAAGCTCGTTTGTTTTCACAGATCCAGAACGTTTAGATGTTCAGTCTTTTGTTCTTCAACTCTGTAGCACTCGGTTGCTTTCTATAATTAATTTTGGTTCTAGTGATATGATTTTGTCAACTATTGTTCCAGAATTACAAAATCATATAAGGATTGTGAACATTCTTGCTTTTAATCGGTAGAATCAGTTTTAATGCTCTCTAAATGTCGTTAGTTTGATAGCTGAATCTTGCCTTAATCCTTGTTTATATTTCTGGCAGTGTGTCCACTGAGGTAAAGTCAAAGATCGATGAGTTGAAGTCAAAACTTGAGAAAGAAAGGTAGGCCATGTTGCTAAGGATGGATGTCTGATTTTCCATGCTTTGTGAATGTTGGTTTACAAGATAGGATTATAAATGGAACCGTGCTGATGGATTCTGTCCTTGACTTACAAATTGCAGACAAAACTTTGCCAAAGCACTTTCAAAGAGTTCAAAAGAGGTCTGAACAATAGATCCCAAGATGATATTTAACTTAACTGAGTCTTTAGAAAGGTACAAGGTGTTGACCTCTGATTCATATTTGCAGTGTGAGAATATCTTGAAGGATGAAGCTGCCAAGTTTGAGGAGCTTCATAAGAAATTCATGAAAGACAAAGCTGATCATCTACAGGGTTTGAAAGGTATTCTTTCTATTGCCTTCTGGTAATAGTGTTGGTTGTCAAAAGGGATGAACATGTGTTTCTGCTTTACAGACACTGTTTCAAAGTTTGAGGAAGACAAGGAGAGGCTTTACATGCGATATGAGCAACTAAGTAAGCCAACCAACCCCTTATAATGAGACCACTATTATAAGATGGCAACACTTACTCACTTCCACCTGTAAATAACAAATAGGGAAGAAGGAGAAGACAATGATAACGGAACATGAGAAATTCTGCACTGAAAAGCTTTCTCAATTGGAAGAGTCGCTGAAGAAAAAGAAACGGGTAAATAAAAGCCTTACATTTACATTACTCTCTCTTTGATCTTGTTATATGACTGAAACGCGAATTCTCTGGGTGTAGGATGACAAAACTTTCAGCATATTGAGGAAAACTCTCGGCTCTTTTCTGGAAAACGAAGCCTCTGATGAAGAATTCCCACCTGATGAGTGAAAGATTAACTAACGTCTCTTCACTTGACGCTAGAAAGGTAAAAAACCCTTTTACTTTGATCAGCCAGCCAGACATTGCTTTAAGTTTTCTTTCCCAGCAGAAAACACTCTTATCTCAAGTAGTGTTTCAAGAATTTGAATGTTATGAATATGAACCTTATTTTCTTCTATGTTATAGTTTGAAATCAAAGATTAAATACATTTTAGCAGGCTCCATCACAAGTTAGCTAACATCAATATCTGCCCTTTACAATGTTATTATTATGACCGACTTATAAAAAGCCTCAATTATTGATATTGATATATAATTGTAGTTAAAGCTTATCAAACGCTATCAGTTTCTGGCCAAACTTCTCCACATTTCTTCTCTTCGCTTATCACTAGCCACTTTCCACATTGGCTATGGCTAACACATAGGCGGATCTTTAACCCAAGTCATGGAGCTTCTAAACCACAGAAATTGCATGTTCAGTATCCACCACCATTTCTTACGCTCTTCAGTGTTTCATTTGATTGCTTTGGTTGCTCGGAAACTAAGAATGACATAAGGGTACTATTTTCCTCAGTGCAAGTTCTATCATCTCCACAAGGAATGCGCCAAGTCACCCTTGGAGATCAAACCACCCTTCTCATCCCTAACACTATTCCAAATGATGGACATAGGTTTTAACTTATTCTAGTGTACTGCAGGTCAGCAGCTCTGCGGTGGTTTCAAGTACGTATGTTGCAATGTCGAGATTGATGTACAATGTTGTTCAATTCAGGAGCCGTTTGCAGTGCGTGTAATGAGATTGCATCGTCTGTGTTGAGTTGCATTGATGTTGACTTCGCTGTACCACTTCGCCTTAACAAGATAACACACATCCACATCCCTGTGTTTTTGCATCTTGACCACGTTGTTTTACAAGTTTTTGCCGCAAAGACACATTATGCATCATATATATCTCAAAGAGCAGACAAATCTGTGGGATCCTTTTCGAATTGAATCATATTAACCAAAGCTAGAGCACTCTGTGATAGACCCGGTCCTTTTTGCTCCGTGTGCCCCCCTTTCGTCGAGTACCCACTGGACTGTTGGCCTACCAAGTACTTGCCTGCTGCTCCTGCCGTGAACTTTTGTGGAAGAAGAAAGGATTGCTATTTCAAAATAAACATATTTTCTCATGAATTACAACACGCCTCTTTGATTTTACAAGAATCTCTTTTTGACATTGGAAAGAAAACAAAAGAGGGTGAAATGTTAAGAGAATATGAGTTTTCACTTCCAGAGTTCTTCCATGGGGATTCCACGCTCTTGAGCAACTTCGCGGAACTGTCTCATCTGTCGCACTGCTGCAAGAGTAGCTCTTGCATTGTTGAGAGCATTGTTGCTTCCGAGCTGTTTCCCCAATGCATTCTCAACTCCTGCCATCTCTAGCACAATCCTAACCGCTCCACCAGCAATCACACCAGTACCTGGTGAAGCTGGTCTAAGCATCACCTTGGCTGCTCCATAATCACCCTCTGATCTATAAAACAAAACCAAAAAAACCCTCTAAAACATTCAGAAACATAAACCTTCCCCAATTGCTCTCATAGCTTTAGCTCCATGGCCTATCAACCAACCGATTCTTCTAAACGTTTGTGCACAATGCAAACATCAGTTTCATAAGACCATCACACCAATGCTTAAACCAAGCAAATTATCACATCCAAGACAACCATGGCTGCACAATGCTAAGGAGTCTAAATCCCAAAATCTTAGTTCATCACCAAGTAAGACTTTTTATCATCCAAAACCAATTCATCTAACACATTACAAACATCAAATTCAAAAAATTTGTACCTGTGGGGAAAAGTGGAGTACTTAGTCATAGGAACTTGAACAATGTTTCTCCTAGCATCAATAGCAGATTTCTGAACAGCAGCAACAACTTCCTTAGCCTTAGCACAACCAACTCCAACATTACCTTGTTTATCTCCAACAACAACAATAGCTCTAAACTTCAATTGCTTCCCACCTTTAACAACCTTAGTAACTCTCCTAACCTGCACAACTCTCTCTTCAAACCCATCTCTAATCTTATCCTTCTTTGGCTTCCCACCAACACCTGAACTCTTCTTAAGTTTCGAATCCATCACATAAATGTCTTTACCAAGCATACTCTCACCACTATACGCAGGACCGTATAGCTCTTCGTACGCCGTCGCGATCTCTTCCTCTGTCTCGTCGCTTCCTTCGTCGAAATACGGTGGAGCGACGAAACCTTCGGGAGCAATTGGTGGGTCGAATACGACATTTGCGGTTATTTCTGGGGTTTCGTCTTCGAAGAAGAAAGTTTCGGTTTGTTCTTTAGAGGCTTTGACGAGAGTGAGAGATGAGACGCGGCGGTTGAGGAATGAGGAGAAGGAGACGATGGGTTTTGTGGAGGAGGAGATGAGAGAAGAGGTTCGAGTGTGGAGGGAGAGAGAAGAGAGTGAAGAGAGAGCTGATGCTGTCGCCATTGAAATGGAGGTTTTTTTGGATGAGGAAGGAAGTGAGAACGGAGCAGAGGCTTATCCAGCACCAGATTGGTGTCAACTGAAAAGAAAACTGTGTGGAGGCTTTTAAAGTAAATTATTAACTTCTAGTATGTTTACAAATTGGCCACAATATATTATGCAATAACATATAAACCCCTCATAAGTTTTATTATATTACATTTAGTGTCCTGCGGTCATTTTGTTCGAAATGGGCACATAAGTTGAAGGCCCTTTTTTCTTACGTCCCCTTTATGGCCCATTGAAGCTTCTTCAAACCCCAATTGGATCTCTGAGACTTAACTAGTAATATCCACATCAAAACCAGAACGTAGGCAGGGCCATTCCTTTAAAAAGTGTGTTTTGCAAATTAAAAGGTGACCTAAAATAAATGAGTGTACAACAAACGACCCCACTCAAAATTCAATTAGCGTTTGCTCGTTGGTGTGTCACGTGGTGAAGTTAAGTTTCCCCCACCACTTATCTTCTTTATCGTCTGTCCATTCCAAAGTTCTTAAGAAAACAACGCAGAGAGTTTTTACTATTTACCAACATATCGCAAACGTCATTTATTTATGTTCATTGTTGTAGTTGACATCAGTGTATACACTGAACATATCGCAAACGTCATTTATGTTCAGTGTATATATATGCAACATAAATCTACTTCTAAAGTTGCACGTACGTAACTAAAAGAAGCTCGTTATAATCTTGAATAAATTTTATATAGTCTACATTAGATAATTTTGTTAAACCAAGTCGTCTAATATAGACTAATAAATTATAACTGTATAAGATAATTTTGTTCATCTAATCGTAAAAACATAAAAAAATATGTCATGATGTCTCCGGACTTGTTGACTTAGTTTCTATCTCAAAGTTTAGCTACAAATATTATATTACCAAAAAAAATTAAAGAGGTTGTGTACAAATCGATCCATCATATTTACCGTCGAATTGATTTGGTTTAATGAGGAAAGAAAATGAAAAAGAAGAGAAGGACTGAAAGGAGAATGAGATGCTGCTGAACAAAAGATGTAACCAAAAATTGACAGGCAGTACAATAATGTGAAGTAGTGTCATGACAGCTGACGAGTCTACTGCCTAGTCTTGACGTTAATATTTTGTCCATTTTTTTCTTATGATATTATTTCAACTTTAAGGAATGTGTGGGTTTCTAATACTGTGTTTATATTTATGTTGTTGTCAAAATTTGTAACTAATTTAAGTTCATAATATAAAGTTGAAGCTCTTTTGATCTAGTGGTGAATCAAACATTTTTTCAATGTTTTTTTTTTATCAGAGATTAGATTTGTAGAAAAACATGTGAATTATGCATATCAATGGAGGGAAACTTACCAGATATCGATTTTTAACTATGATGCTGATGAAACCATTTGTCATTGTTCCATGTGTGATTAAATTGTTTATTGTGAATATGGTGCAAATAACATTGTCTATATAAATTCTTGTGGTGCAAATAAAATTATCCGTTGCGAACTAGTTTGTAGAACCGTGTGATGTGTTTTTAAGTGTTTGGTATAATATTGGATTTGCCTATCATAATAAATCCATCATTTGTAATAAGAGAAAATCTAATGATGATGTAATAAATGACAAAAAAAAATCACAATAGTAAATATTAGCTGAATAGAGATGATTAATCTTTGTTATGATCTAAAGATTATAAATTATGTATAACATTTTTTTATAAGTTTAGTTTTTTTTTCATGTGATGATTGGTCATGTGGATTTAAGTTAGTGATCAAAGTAACTAAGTATTGACGATCCTCACAGTTGGTTTCTCATTTGTCACTGTAACGTCTTAAGTGACTAAAACCCTAACTTTCTATAAGTTTCGAAATTAGTTTAATTATATTTTGGAAGATGATTGATCCGGTCATTAAAAAATAATTAGTGTTAAATGTAAGAAAATTGAAATTTAAGCAAATTTAAAAGTTTTATTCAAAGTTTGTATATAGAGGATGATTCTATACAATAATGCATATCAAATACAACTCCTTTTAAAAATTGGATTTTTGATTATATTGATTCGATTCGTTTTATGTCAGTGTCGTGGATCTGAATTTTAAATTATGCCTCGGCATACTAAGGTTTTAATTCAGTTGACTATAAAAGTCAGCGATAAATATTTTACTACTGGTGGTTCTGTTTTGTAAATAGTAAAACGAGGGGTCCCTTAGCCGCTAAGAGAGAGAAAGCAAACCTTTGCAAAATCTATTCACAATTGAGTTAGATATGCAAAAAAATATTATTGCTAATTATAATTATGATTGGTAAAAGAAAACCATACAATATACAAATTTGCTGTTTTTACCGTTTATCAATTATGCTAATATCTTTGTTTTACTTACATATTACCAATTATAAAATGAATTAGCACATTCAAGTTTGGACCATTCTTATATGTCTACTTTTGGCTTCGTGGCCCCGATGACTTAACTTGATCGACCATATTTCACCAAACAAGAAATTAAATTGTCAAATTAATTTAGTGGTGGCCCTATGCTATAAAATCAAAAGAACTTCTCTTTGTAACCAAATATTATTCTTACGACATATTTATAATGTGCAAATTAGTGGACATATTCCTCACTAATAACTCTTTTACAAACCTATCGTTGGATAAATTATTAAACCATCCCATGATTGATCAGTCCCAATTAAATAGTTACCGCGAAACAAAAAATAGTACACTCCGAATGACCTCTTCAAAATGTATAATTCAGTCAAGTTATGTTATTCGTTTTCAATAAATATACATTAGATAATTAAAAAAAAAAAAGGCGAATGTTTCATAAGAACGCAATGAGCCACGTGTGGTCTGTTTTCTAGTTCGAATCTCAACTTTTTGTTACCATGATTTTTCAGTTTCTCTTTCTCGGTATTGTCTTGTCAACATGCATATTTGAACCCGGGTGGTGTCATAGCATCAACATTAACTTAAACCACAAAATAAAACCTGGTACTCGTCAGGTTTCAAGGATACATATATGATATATCTTTCTTTTTCTTTTTTTTTTGGTCATCACATATATGATATATCTATTTACAAAATAATAGAGCACTAAAGCTTGTTCGTACTTTTTATTACACAACATGCTAATAATTTTTATACCTTAGGACGCGAAGAGGAAAATTAAAAGAGTGAAATTTTTGTGGTCCAACAGCTTAAGCACCTAAGATCCTTCCCCACTTTTGTTGTGGGGGTCCTTTATTTCTCTTCCAATGTTTACTTTTACTTCCTCTTCTTATTCCATCTTTCATGTGAGAGAGAGAGAGAGAGTTGAATTTTGCGAATGAGTATGAGCAGAAGCAAAGCGGAAGGGAAGAGGAGTTTGAGAGAAATGAGTGAGGAAGAGGAAGAAGAAGAAGCAGAAGATGAAAATACTTTTGAAGAAGAAGAGGCTTTGGAGAAGAAGCAGAAAGGTAAAGTTACTACGAGTAGTAGTGGAGTTTGTCAGGTCGAGAGTTGTACCGCAGATATGAGCAAAGCCAAACAGTACCACAAACGACACAAAGTATGCGAGTTTCATGCCAAAGCTCCTCTTGTTCGGATCTCTGGTCTTCATCAACGTTTCTGCCAACAATGCAGCAGGTAAATTTCTGTCAATCTTTTTCAAACTCCTGCAACAACAACCAAAAACAAGAACAAGAAATATGAGACCTTTTAACTTTGGTTTTTAAGATTTCACGAGCTCAGTGAGTTTGATGAAGCCAAGCGGAGTTGCAGGAGACGCTTAGCTGGACACAACGAGAGAAGGCGGAAAAGCACAACTGAATAAAGACGGTGAAAGTTGTGAGATCCCGATTTGAAGGTTAATGAAACAGGCTTTGCTCACTCTCTTCTGTCAGTCTCTTTTAGCTCCTTGTAAGTTGTAATCCCCTGTGTATCTCTCTGTTTCTCCATATTGCCTGCATTCAAAGCTATATGCTAAACCTACGACATGATTAAATAAATGCATTGAGACTAAGTAAATGCTTGAAGAAATATGTGTAAGATTGTGTAAACTTAGGAAATGTTATTGACTTATTTCAAGCCAACATCTTAACTAGACCAGGAATCTGTATATGTTTTGCAATCAACATATGAGGAGAGAGAGCTAAAAAGCTATCAAAAATAATAATCTGGGAGACACTTTTGATTCTTGATATCTGTAGTTCTCTTACAAGAAAGCTCATCAAAATCCGACTGACATCTGTAAATCGGACCAAATAAATTAGATTGGAAGACTAATCCTAGTCACGTTTGATTCCCAACATTTTCATTGAGAACTCCCAAGCAACGATTGCTGCTGCATTAGCAGGGAATGCTCTCACAATGGTTGGACCCAGACCTGCATAGCATCCCTTGAGTCCAGCCCTCTTGTGAATCTGAAGAGATGATTTAATGTCAAAAACAATATTTCATATACTCTTTTGTATGGGTGTTTAGATTCATAGAGGGAAGATGGCTGACCGACCGAGCTCAACACTTTAAAAGGATTTCTCTCGGTAGCTTTGTCTTGAGAGGTCTGGATAATGGTTTTAGCTACATCAAAGGGCAAAACAGCTGACCAGCACTGCATCATAGAAACAGAAGTAATATTCATATAAAATAGCAACAATTTTCATGATGGAATTCATGAAACACACTAGATAGATTCTTACAGCTATGCCTCCAAGACCACCAGTGAAAACTCCTATCCCCATGTCAACCAAGTAACCATCTTTCAGCTTCGAATCCTCCAATCTCGAGTGGATATGATACCGTAAGTACTCATAGACAGTAAAAAAGACAGCATTTCCAGCACATTCTCTTAATAATGTTGCCGAACCACCACGGAAAATACCTGTTACCTGAACGATATCTCCATCAACCTAATGTTCAATTCTAAGTAGAATATTTTAACAACGAGAATTTCTCACCCCCTCATTTTTGACGGTCTGAACAGCACAATCAAGAGGACTGTTGTATCTACGGAAGTTAGGAACCAAAGAATCCGTTCCTTGGATCTGCATTCTACACTGAAGAAAACAGTGAATATCCAAAAACTCCATGGAAACCATCAAAGGTAATGAAATGGTGCTATGGAGATTTCACCTTTACTAGCTCTGTTGGACATAATACAAAACTAATAATAGCTCCACCAAACATAGCAGATGGAACAATTATCTCTGGCCGAGGCCCATCATCTGACAAAGTTCCCTTTACAATAAAACATAAAAATAAGCAAAACTTGAAATCTGTAAGAGACCAATATATTTGAAATACAGTGAAAGATCAGTTGGCCTAAAATGTTACCCGCAAGAACAGCTTTGCCTGGGAGTATATACCAAACATCAATGAACTTTCAAAGGCCATTCCCAAAAAGGACGATGTTGCTCCCCTATAAAGTCCTTTGACCTAAATATGATTTCAAGTCAGCAAAAAACTTGTATCTAGCCAATCATCAGGTGATGATGGAGATCTAGTAAGTATCCACTGGCACGAAAAATCCAGACTTTCAAGAACTAAAATTGTTTGCAAGATGCTAGAGTCTAAGGAGACATAATAACAAGAGTGCAGGGAAATATACTCCTTCAGTTTGCAGGATCCTTGAAGCACAATGTAGCCCGTTTTTGTATCTGAGCCCTTGCACTTCTGTATTATGTTTCTGAAGTTTCACCTGATAGACAAAAGAAACAAAATACAAAACCCCGAGGAATCAATCATTACCTCCTAACATGAGTGATGCCAATCCAAGGATAAACTAACTATTGAAAAATGGTTAACCAAAAACAAGAAATGATTTTTATGGCTAGAAAGCTCATAAGCAACAAACCTAAATAAGTCTGAACAGCAACAGAAGAAACCTCATTGACATATATGATGAATGATTGATTCTCTATAATATTTGCTTAAAGATACTTGTAGCCATTACTAAAACTAAGTAGAGCAGCAGAGATGTACATATTCTCTCAACAACAAAAATAGGTAACAACAATTAACATATAATTGATATGTATATCGATACTCCAATGTTAGAACACTTTGTCACACCAATGCATCTGTAATTAGACCAAACCAGATGATCAAAATTCAGCAGCTGAGTATGGAATTCGTGTCTGAAGCCTAATCTCTCCAATTGGAACATGAAGCAAATATACCCACTTGGTATAAACACAGATTTGACATTACAAATCGAAAAATTGTGATTGAAAATTGAGCACCTTGACGGTGTCGAAAGGATGGCCGACGGCGACAGTGGCGACACCAGCCATCATTCCGGCGACATATTCCTTGTAAAACCCTAAGCCCTCTCCAATCGTCGCCTTCTTCTCTCCCATTCCCACCACGCCCCCGAGGAGGAGAAGAATTCACTTCACTGCGATATCTTTAGCTTTCTTCTTTTTTCTTTCAACAGTTTTGATTTCTCAAAAATGTTTCCACGAGAAAACAATTTCTTTCAAAAAAAAATTCTTGCACAGTAAAATTTAAATTTTGACATGAGAGTGCTAAAAATTTTTTTTAGAATTTGTGCGAACTAATTAGAATGATAGTTTGGGTCTAATCTGACAAAATCATGTTAGTTTGGGTTAAGAACTAAATAAACAAAGTTAGAAACCCGTTAGGTTAAGTTTTTTTTTTTTTTTTTTTAAATCTATATTTCAAGTCCAAAATTTCGTTTATTATAATCGTTTTGATGGATCACTCAACCTGATCACAAAACTTTATCCGTTTAATATTTTTTTAAAGTCAATTTGTAGATTAGAATAAGAAAACGATTACAATCAGATGCACAAGATCTTACCAACCAAACAACCTGATGCAAACGAACCAAAAAATGGAGCTATATACAGCTCATATCTAAAACTAACTGAGAAGATTAGAATCAGATCATCTAAACCTTACTCCTGCTTGACCATCGAACTAAACCACACAAAAATAAGGTTGCAAGAAGAACTAAACAACAGTTCTATAACCTTTGCAACCTCAACCCTTCTTCACGTCATCCACTTGATTGCACCTTTTCTCGATCAAACAGAGCCCTTAGCCGAGAAGGAGAACCAATAGCAACATAAGAGTTCAATCTAAAGTCCACCCTTACACTTATTGCAATCAGAAACGCAGCTATATTTTCCAAACTCTCAACACAACCAAATCTTTTGTGAATGATCTGCTTTGAACCTTCAAGTATTTAGTAAAAAAAATTTATATTTATTTATGACTAAAATGATTATCAATGTTTCCAATACTTAGATTTATTTAATTACACAAGAATCATTCATGACGGTTTGAGAGTTATATAAAATATTATCCTCATTCTGGGTCATTACAAATCTAACTGCTCATTTATTGACCAAAAATGGTATGTTGTGGAGAAGTGTGTTGAACTTGTTAAAAGATTATATCATAGTTGTGTTTTATAGGTTCAACAAGATGGATCATTTTATACTTTTCAACAAGATGAATAGTGTAAATCATATTGTTAATTTGTACTTTAAAGAGATTGTTTCATAAAATTTCTTTTCAGTCGATCCATGAATTGCGCCATGAAACGTTCACTTTTTGATGTGGGATGAAACAATATGATTTGAATTTTCTTACCTCTATTGACATGATTCCATTATATTGTGAATTCCAGAAAATATAAAACGGCAAGAAAATAAGACAATAAATTGGAAGTTGCATAGAAAGATTTGGGATGAGGTTGAGAAGGTTAATGATCAGAATAAGAAGAAAATTAACAAAAAATAATCATCAGTCCAAGTCATTCAGAGGGAACTTATCTTTTTTTTTTATAATATCTAATAAAAGTATAAAACCATAAAATGCAACATCTAAGATTTTTTACCCAACTACATCCAAAGACATGTATAAACTTTAATTAAATCACTATCATAGTTGTTTGTTGACAAAAATAATTCATCCAACCACGGTTAAGTTTTTGTTTATAAACTTTAATTAAATCACTATCATAACTGTTTGTTGACACAAATAATTCATCTAACCATGGTTAAGTTTTGTTATATAATGATATGAGATCAACCATAGTTAGGTTAAATTCTATTATGCTAACCATAGTTAAGTTAAATTCTATCGTTAGCTAAATCATTAGAAGCTAATAGTTATATTACCGAACAGTAGAAACAATACAAGAGACAAGAGGACGTATCTCCACCGTCAAAACCAAGCCAGATGGTGGATATCGAACGGTCACTATTCACTAACAGCCACAAACGACAATATTAAAAAAAAAAGTTGCGAATACAGCCAAAATAGACGAAACAGCAAACAGACACGTGGCGGAAGGAAGACATGATATCTAATTCACCGGCATGTCACTCCATCCTCTCGGCTCAACGGTGCTGGCTCCTAGTATCGTCGCTGTACAACCTATGGATCACAAGAACGGTCAAACCATCTTAGATCTGATCTGAACCGTCCGATTACAATAATAATATCAAATGTTAAGTACGTACCAGTCGTAGACCGTGGGAGAGTTTGGATGAGATGGCTTGTCGAAGAGGTTAGTGCCCATTCCTTTTGTGGCTGGGTTACTTCCTGGATGAAACACACTCCTCCACACGTTCTCCTTACGGGCCGATCCTGGCGTCTTCGGAGTTCCGGGACTCCCCGCAACCGTTGGCACAGTTTTGCTACTGCTCCCTTCTCCTACACCTTCCAAAAATTATAACATAACTAAGAGATCATACGTTTATACAAATATCTATATATGCAAGGTCATTATGGACTTACGGTAAATATCTACGCAGTTGTATAAACAAAATACCTTTGATGTCAATGGGTTGGGCGGTGATCTTATTGCGGAGGCGTCCAAGGCCATGCTCCGGCTTAGGTCCGGCAACAGTTTCATCCCACATCTTTTTTTAAGTCTTCTCTTGTTTTTGTTTGGTTGATTTTTGAGAGAATGGTGTGAAGTGTAAAGTACTTAGGATTTCCTTCATCTCATTTATAGACCCATTTTTTAACTATTCCTAAAAATATCTCTCCTTTTTTGTTTTGTCGCCTATCTCTTTTTTTATTCGACCCATAAAATATCTAGAGACATAGTAATAGACAATAATTAATTGGCAATTGAATTGATTGGGAAAATTATTCAATAAGTTAAAATATTTGCACAAAAATAGATTTTTTTTTTTTCTTCAAAACTTATGAAAATACGTTTAGCCCTATTTACCTTGGTCATAAGATAACATGATACATATAATAGAAAACATTAATGTTATAAAATAAGATCAAACCATGAAAATTAATCAGAAGAGGGAGGAGTGAGGGAAATAGAAAAATGCAAGGTGGGATAGAGATTGCGATATGGATAAGGACGAAGAGTCATGGAAGTGGGACCCTTTAAATCAAAAGTATCCTCAGGCCTTCGTGGAAAAGTATTATAGGAACAACAAACATATTTTATTTTGATTACCTACGAAGCCCAAAAAAAAAAAAAAAAAAAATCATTCTGTTGGAACTTTCCTATTAAATTTAGAGAAATAAACATTTTTGATCAAAGAGTGTTCACTAGCAAACCCATTCTAATGATCAATAGACCAACTGGCGCACTGAAAATGTCTGAACAACGATAAAACTAAATCTAAAGCTGAAAAAAAATTATGCACTTGAACCTAAAGCCTAGTCCATCGTGCACTGGGACATCTCTAAGTATAAAAATAAAACTAACTTCTAATTTGACAAATCCTGCATTCATTTGCCATTACAACTAAATGAAAATTGTTTTCAATATCTTTACTTGTTTTAGTTTTAGTATCGTGGGTTTTTTGCCAGATCACTGGTTTTGCCGGATTTTTCCGAGTTTAAGCAGGTATAAATATGTGCCAGTTCTATGGCATAACCGGCCTAGATTACTGTCTAGATCTCGGATTTACATTTCCAATTTGCCAAGTTGGTCCAACTGGCCAGGTCGGTCCAATATTTCTATAAACACTCAACACAATAATTCAGAAAACAAACCACTTAGAAACCTACAAGAGACAAAAAAATTTCACCATCTACCACTAATGGAATATAAACATGCTATAAAAACCCACAAAGCTAATCACTGACGAATTTGGTTTTGTATGCAAACAAATAAACAAAGTCAAGATGATCGAGAAAATACCTTAAACATTATTCAGTTTCTCTCTATTTTCGCCTCCATCTGCTTCCAAAGCAACCACCTCTATATATCACATTACTTATAATATTACAATCAATCATCTTTGTAAGGGTGAAAAACTGTTTTAAGCCTAAATTAAGCTTTGAAGAGTTTTACAATGTACACACATTTCCTCCACCAAGCTCCACTTCCAAACTTGTTCCATTATTGGTAAAGGATAGGAATAAAGATACAAAGAATTTAGGTGCTACGTACTAAATCCTAATTGAGGAAAAGAAGCATGACATAATTTACAAGAATCTCGTCAAGTTGAGCTCATTTGGTTTGATAACTCAGGGTTTACCATACTTTTCGACGTACCCCTGCAAACGGCCAAAGAAATTGTCAGATGAATACAATAATTACTACTTAGGTAAAAACCTGCTTAAGTGTCTTTTTTTTTTTCTGGCTAAGAAACTCACCTCGACAAGCTTCACAATTTTGGTTGCAGACAAACCAAGATATTGCTCAACTGATTCGGTGTCAGTGGGCACCTGATGAAACTGGACAGCGGCGCTGACTACCTTCTCCGCAGATTTTTTAACTATCATGTTATGCACATCTTTGGTAAGACGACCCTCACGCCACAGTGGTTTCAACATTTCTTTAATGGTTTCCACAACTGCAGTCCGGAATTGTCTCATTACTTTCATCCCTGCATCTGACCTCACTTCACCATCTATCTCATCTGATTTCAAAGTCTTTTTATATGAAGACCCATCACTTCTATGCCAAGAATCATGCCCTGGAGGTCTGCTCCTTTTCAAAACAACTTTATTCTCTGCAGCTGCCGCTGAAGAAATCTCTTTACTAGGTGTTGTTGTATCATTTTGATCAACCACTGAAGTAGCCACCCCTTCCACCACTCCATTTGCTTCCAAACTCCTTCTCGCCACACTTTCTTCTTGTTGATTTTGGCTGCATGAACTGCTTTTATCATCATTCTTGCATTCCCGTGCTTGGGGACCACTACCAGAATCACCATCTTTCTGCTGGCGAGAATTTTTCCGTGCATGTTCTCCTTTACTTGACAATGAAGGATTAAGAGATGTGTCTCCTAGATTCTCTATATCCGTGAAAGGATCGTAGAAGACATCAGACGAAGGAAGTATATAAGGTGGAATTGTAAAAGATGCTTTAAAGGGTTCAGAAGGTTCCCAATCATCTGAAGAAACTTTCTTTCTACTGCTAGTTGTGTTGCCTTCTGCACCTTTATCAGAAGAAACAGCTATCTCTTGCAGCGTTGGAAGTGATCCAGATCCATATATATTATTCCCCTTTTCAAAATGCCCCACGGTAGAAGCACACTCATTCATAGGAATAGAAGTTACAGAACTGGATAATGATCCTGTCCAGGCTGGTCCAGAAGATCCCTTGTCTGTTTTTAAATAGGAACTGATAGAAGATCTATGCTCATGAACAAAGCTGCTTCTCAATGTGAAGGAATTGCTGTTATTAATAACTAGAGACCTATTGTCAGTGAAATCAGCACCACACGTTTGCTTCAAACTCTCTCTTCCTATGTTTTCAGATGAAGGCATAAAGCGCATCTCGTTATTGAACGGGAAAACTCTCTGAGAACCTGGGGGATTCACGAAAGACATGGAGGAGAATACTCTCTGAGAACCTGGGGGATTCACGAAAGATATATCCTCTCTGGTATGCAAAGGTGTCACGCCGTTTCTGCTTAACTGGGAAACTCTTACACCTTCTTTGCTGTCCGATATTCTTCTTTCTGAATAAACATAAGCAAAATAAAATATTGGTTATTCATGAAGAGCAACTAAACCCAGAAGTATTCAACGACCTCTATATTGTTGAAACTGCTTCCACATAGGATCACTAATATCACATCTTCAAAAGAATATCTAATGGTACTACATACCTACATCAGACTGGATATAACTGCTTCCAGCCATATTATTTTCCGCATGTTGTTGACTAGTGCAATTTGAATTCTCTTTCACATGTAGAAACTTGCAGGACACCCCGTTGAAACACCACCCTTTAGCAAAAAACTTGCAGGGAAGAGCTGCACGTTTTTGTTCTGGTTCATTCCCTTCACCACCAGGGAAAAAGCTTTTCCGAGTTATACCCGGAGCAGGAAATCTGAGAACCGAATCTATCAGTATAAAGGCTTCAAACATGTAAATACAGAAGGCCAACCTCCTAACTTAGTTTCAGTAATACTTAAGCAGGAAAAAATTTGCCATACCTTGATAAAGTTCCATTATCTTGAGCAAAAGCTTGTTCTTTTATGATTTTTGCTTGCTCATCTGAAGGTGCTGTTACAGAGTGCCTCTTCACTACATGGGACAAGTTAAATCAGGACATCTTACCCAAACTGCAGTTTGAAAGAACATCAGGGATTTCTACACAAACAAGCACAAACCCGAAACAAAAAGATCATCAAAGACTTTTAGGACGTCCTGTAACAGTATTGAATTTGCCTACTTCGTTTTAAAGCCACAATTTTTACAAGAGAGATTCAGTCTTTGAACCTGACCAGAGCTAAATCTAGTCAATTTAATAATTCTACTATCCTGTAGAACAAAAACCATCTATATTCATCAGTTCCAATTGGAATAGGTGTTTCCATCAATAAATTCACAAACTTTGACACAATTAATCAACAAAACCGTGCACCAATAAACAATTCAAATACTAACCATTGTGGGAATTGGAAGCTTGAATTGGTTTATGAAGCAATTCAAATTCTCCTCCAATTGTATGTACTTGCACCTTTTGTTCGACCTCATCATCGTCAATGTCCATGTCGGAATCAGACATCTCGAAGTCTTGGGCGAGCGAACCAACCCAGAAAGTGGTAAACTGGTAAATACTGCGGCGTGATCGGGGACGAAGCTCGCTGTTGAGTCCTGATCTCCGAGAATACGTTTGGTATCGAAACCACCACCATTGATACAAAGACCGTACTTATTTATATCTAATGGGCCTTTCCTAAATTATAAGGCCCAATACTAAATTCCAAATGGCAAATTCCTTATTTTTCACCATTTTGTGGTTTTTAGCAAATGTTTCCTAATTTCTCGCATGTACTTGTTTTGTCCTTTATTCTAACCGGATTAAACCAAAACAAAATTTAAGGAGAACCGAAATCAAACCGTGAAAAACGTGAAGCGTAGTGGCGTTCTGTTCCACGTTAACTCCATCACTGTCACTGATAACCCTAAGAATCGTCCGGCACTTTTCGCAATTTGGTGAAATTAAAAAAAAACCCTAATAAGCCTTCCTTCGTTCGCCGCCGGCTAGTTTTTGATGGCAGACCAATCTTCGGACACCACCGTTAACAAACTTTCGTCGGAAATGGAGGCTGTTTCCGTTTCATCAAGTCAGACATCTTCTTCGTCCGCTGGATTACAGTGAGTTTTCTTGCCCATCATCAATTTTTCAGTTTCGCTCTTCAATTTGACTTGGGTTGTATTATTTGATTTCTCATGGAGATTAGAGCTTTTCCCCGTAGTCCGGTTATAGCAATTTTGAAAATTCCCCAATTTCGAAGTGTTGCATTGTTGTCTGCTAATTGGTGTGGTGGATTCAAAACTTTACTAATTCTTCAGGATGAGTGAAGAGGTCGAGAAGAGATACCGAATTGTTCGGAGCATTGGTGAGGAATGCATACAGGAGGAAGAGCTTAAGAATCTTCTTGCTAAGAAGGCTGCTCCGATTTGCTATGATGGGTTTGAACCATCAGGAAGGATGCACATTGCTCAGGTTAGTTATCTCTTGAAGTGTTTTTAGTTAACTTTAGCTGCCATGTTAGGTAATTTGTCATGTATAGTGTATGCTACTTTAGGTTTCCTTTATTCCATTACTTTATATGGGAAGCTTGGTTAATCCGTTTGGTTCTGTTGTTTCCTAATAGGGAGTGATGAAGGTCATCAATGTGAACAAAATGACCTCAGCTGGTTGCCGAGTGAAAATTTGGATTGCTGATTGGTTTGCTCAGTTGAATAACAAAATGGGCGGTGACTTGAAGAAAATCAGAGTCGTTGGAGAATACTTCCAAGAGATATGGAAGGCCGCTGGGATGGACAATGACAAAGTTGAGTTTTTGTGGTCATCCGAAGAAATTAATTCTAAAGCGGATAAGTACTGGCCTCTTGTGATGGACATTGCTCGCAAAAACAAGCTGCCTAGAATCTTAAGGTTACTTTTTGTTTTTTCATCTTCTCCATGCTTGGGTCATTGTATTACGTGAGGGAAATTGTGGGACTAAAATGAGTCCGTTTCTTGTCCTTGCAGGTGTGTGCAGATTATGGGACGGAGTGAGACCGATGAACTGAGTGCTGCCCAAATCCTTTACCCATGCATGCAATGTGCAGATATATTTTTCCTCGAGGTACCTTCATATGTATTTTGGATTTCCGTTAGTTAAGGCTTCTTTTGCTTATGGAAATCGAGAATTTATCTCTTGCTCTACCTCACAGAAAGTCTAGTCTACTATATTGTTGAAAAGGAAAACCTGATAAAGCTTCCCTCTGGAAGATATCGTATATGATTGGCAGATTTTGTTGATGTATTTAGTTGATTCTTACTCAGTGTAAAATTATATTATGTGTAATGAGCTATGTGATTGCTCTTAAAACATTTGTTTTACATCTGTAGGCTGATATTTGCCAGCTTGGGATGGATCAAAGAAAAGTAAACGTGCTAGCGAGAGAATACTGTGATGACATAAAGAGGAAAAACAAACCAATAATCTTGTCGCACCGTATGCTCTGCATTTTCCTATTTGACTTCTGTTATACCATGGTTTTCCTGGTCTAGCATTGTGTATCATCTTTTAGCTGTAACTACTTGCAGATATGCTTCCTGGTCTCCAACAAGGACAAGAAAAGATGTCCAAAAGTGATCCATTATCTGCCATCTTTATGGAAGACGAGGAGGTAACTGTAACTTAACCAATTTTCTAAGTTCACAAAAGTAGAGAGGAGTTTTACAGTTATTGAGTAGTTTTGAAGGTCTTGTCATCCTCAGGCTGAAGTTAATGTGAAGATCAAAAAAGCTTACTGTCCTCCAAAAATTGTGCAAGGCAACCCATGCCTTGAATACATCAACTACATTATTCTACCGTGGTTTGATGAATTCACAGTTGAGCGAAATGAAGAATATGGCGGTAACAAGTGAGTTTTTACCCTTTTTCTAAACTTTCTTAGTTGCTTGCTCATTTTATGGATTTTAGATCCTATTTTGATTGTTATAATCATATAACATATGTCACCACAATGGTGAAATTCATCCTGCTGTGGATTTTTTTCCAAATGTTAGGACCTACAAAACCTTTGAAGACATTACTGCCGACTATGAGAGTGGTGAATTGCACCCTGGCGATCTAAAGAAAGGCCTGATGAACGCGTTGAATAAGATTTTGCAAGTAAGTAGTAAAGCTTCACGAGTCCCTAATGATGATATTAGGAAAAAGATAGAAACAATTATTCGCAAAACCTTTTACTAGTTTTGGATTCAAAAAAAAAATCATTAATTCCTTTACAAATATCGCAGCCTGTTCGTGATCATTTCAAAACAGACGCACGCGCCAAGAATCTGCTCAAACAGATCAAGGTAACAAAAACACATTTTGTTTCCGGTTTTGTTAATATTATACATAAGAATCTCTCACACTCCTTTGGTTTTGTTTTGTGTAGGCTTACAGAGTCACCAGATAAAATTACAGAGCCAGAATGTGTCATTGTTTCGGCAAATCATATCTCTCACTTTAAAAAACTTATTACTACCAAAACACACTGTAAAACTCCTGGATTTTGTTTATTTGGGTATATCAGATGCTACTAGTTTTTTTTTTTGTCAACTTCATATACTACTACTATTTACCATCTCAAATGTTTGGGTCAATAAAATGCATTTTTATGATAGTGGTGTTGAGTAATATATAAATCGGTATAATTTCGATACTGCTTTTATATATTGGGGAAACGTGCTACAAAATATATTTTGTTTGGAAAGAAATTGAAAGAAGTTATAATTTGATAATATTTATCTTCTTTAGAAGAAATATAATTACTGTTTTTTTTCCGTCAAACATACCAACTTTAGATTAATACTTAAAAGCCAATACACGTTTTTAACCATCCACGAGCGGTTTTAACTTTTAACCAAAATAGTGACCAATAATCTAAATAAGCAAAATACAAATCACATGAGAAAGCTAATTTTGCAATTGCATATGCACATTTGAGAACCTAAAGAATGGCTTCAGGTGTCTTCTTGGCGCCAAAATGAATCCGTGAAGTTCTTTAAGCTCATCTAAGGACATGATTGGTTGTAACTATCGATTCATGATTTTTGTTGTAGAATTTGATCTATGAATTTTTTTGTTGTAACTTTAGAATTTAAGCTGTATAATCAACTTTTCATAAAAAATAATTTGCAGAACCAACTTTCCATAATTTTTTAAAGATCAAAATTTATAGCTTTATGTTTTTAGTTTTCTACAGCAAAAAGAAAAACAAAACAAAACAAAAGTAAAAATGGTTTTAGCTTTGAAAAATATATATAAAACGTGATTGCTTTTAAAAATTTCAAAGTCAGGTACTTTCACCATCGTTAACACTTTGGAGTGACTTTCAAACCAAGATAGTCCACGCACTTCGTAGTCCAAACTTCATAAAATATAATTACATTATCAAAAAAGATATGTGAGAGGTTAATCTCACAAGCTCGAAAATAACTGTTTTTTTTTTAACTTTGGTCTTAGATTGACGTGGCTGCCTCAAAGTGCCTTCGTTTTCGTTCTTTTTCTTTTTCTTTATCTTTTCCAATTAAAAAAAAAAAAAAAAAAAAGAGAAATAGTAAATTCCACTAACATCAGAAGAAGAAGAAGAATTCATCCATCTAGGGCTTTCTTCTTGAGATCGAAGAAGAATTCACATAGCAAACGCAGAGAAAGATATTGTTCGTTTCGAGATTTTCCTCAGTTCCAATGGCGTCAAACACCAGCAACGACAATTTCCAGAATAGACCACGGCAAAGAAACGGACCACCTCCGCCGGGGCGACAAGGGAGAAATCCTTCGCTTCCGTCGTCGTCATCGCGAACTTCTCAGGATCAGCCACAACAGCAGACGCTGCAGGTGAAGAGGAAACCGGTGTTCGTGAAGGTGGATCAGCTTAAACCTGGAACGAACGGCCACACTCTGACTGTTAAAGTCGTCGATCAGAATTCATTTCCTCAGAAGCCTAGTGCTGCTACTTCTCATCTCCGACCTGCTCGGATCTCTGAGTGTCTCGTTGGAGATGAGACTGCTTGCATCCTCTTTACTGCTCGCAACGATCAAGGTGAGTTCATCCGATATTCTCTGTTGCAAATTTGTGGTTCTTCTGTTTTTGAATTATCTCTCAATGTGAACGCTTTCTTTAGTCTGTTGCAAATTTGATGATCATATTCCAAATTTGAATCAAGAGTTAGTTGCTCACCAAATTTGTAAATAGATAGAAGATTTGATGCTTTTAAATCGTTATTATAGGTTTAAAACAGTGTAGCTATTGTGTTAAGAACTCAAATGTTGGATACTTGGAGCTTTTCTCCTTGAGAACTGGCATTGATGTTATGCATAAGTCATTGCTAGAATGATAGATTTTGTTGATTAAAGACACTCTCTCTAGGTTCTCTTCTGTTCTGATATTCGATTGGTGATTCATAGTGGGGGCTAATATATAGGTCTTTCTTGGTTTTTATTTTGTGAGTGTAGTGGACTTGATGAAACCAGGAGCTACTGTGAATCTCCGGAATGCAAAGATAGATATGTTCAAGGGATCAATGAGGCTAGCTGTTGACAAATGGGGTCGCATTGAGGTCACTGAACCGCTTGACATTACTGTTAAAGAAGACAACAATCTGTCTCTTGTGGAGTATGAGCTCGTCAATGTCGTTGAGGAATGATCTCTAACCCCAATGTCTCTAATAGGTAATATTTCAAGTGCGCCACAATGAGTTTTGTTATGCTACCGCGCGGGTATATTATATTTTTCTATCGGTGTATTTATGTTGATCTCGGGTTTCGGTGCACACAATTTATCAATATCAGTATGTACTCTTTGAGTTTTGGATGCTTTTGTATGGTCCTTGAACAGAAGGTTAATGAAAAGCTTGTTAATAAGATTTGTGTCCACATTATGTCTTGCAAATATAATAGTCATACCCATTCCCAATTGCGACTTCCAAGTTTTGATATTTTGATTGCGCAACACCCGCAAATAAAGAGAATCTCGGATTGGGACGAAGTGGTCTTAAATTGTCAGTTCTTGCTAATAACCGTAACTGCATCGGTTGGTCCTTACAAATCTCCTGGGTTAGAGTCGATAAGAATTCTTTAAATGGCAATCTTGAAGGCCAAAACCACTACTGTCACTTCATCACCTTGCTTTTAAACTGCATCCAGTCTTGCACTCCATTTGAGATTCATCATGCATCATCAATACAATCTGAGCAGAAAGAACATCATATCAGCATCCAGAAAACATAACCGCATGTGATTAAACGGAACAAAGAGTTGCAGGATTCATGAAAGTTTCTATTGGCGATTCATGTGAAACACTATCACTATCATACGAAAATCAACCCAGCATCAAGATTCCCCTTTGCCTAACTCCAAAAAGAAGACATGATAGATAGTTTACATCACTCTGGATGATTGTCCTTCAATTATAATCTTGACATAGGCGAAAGTTGAGATTTTTCCATTGTATGCAAGACATTGAAATTTGGTTACAGATTTGTCGAATTATGCCACCAGTAAAAGGCTATGATTTAGGTTCTTAATTTCCAGTATTATTTTCACTCTTCCTCCATTATCCAACTACAAGTAATACTAGGAAAGTAAATGCCAACATACTTTACATCAACTTCAAGTTTCATACCAAAACACCAAATTCGTAAGTGCATCTAAGAAGTAGAATTTAACTTGTGAATACTGCAACATATCCAAATGTGAATTAAGAAACTCAAAACTGGAAACAAGGCTCAACCAAAATAAGAGAACGCCTAACAGAACAACTGTGCATAAACTTTTAAGACCAACAATCTTCAAAAGTAACATACCAACTCTTAATCTACAAAAACCTTATGACTAGAGATAGATGTGCAAATTCACAAACATATGATGGATAAACATGAACAGTGCAACAAATTGAAAGGATACAGTTATGTATCACAATACTATCTTCATCATTCAACAACAAGATTGTTTTCACCAATCTCTCCAGTAAATCAGCCACTAGTTATTAAATCGCTGAGTTTACCCTTTCAAATCGAAGAAGAAGAGAGTTGAGAAGTACCTTGGAGGGTCCAAATGGAGCGCCCTGAAACTGAAAGCATCGAATTAAGCAAGGCAGAAGCAGTGGCCGAGTGGTACGGCAGCATCGTCTCGACACAGCAGCTCAATTCCACCGGAGATCTTTTCATTTCAGAATGCATAATCAAAAATGAGCTAAACAGAGACTTAATCGATGTTTCGGAATCGCCTGTAGAAGGTTCACTGTGTTTACCTGAAAATGCGGTTAGAGAGAGGGCTCTGTTTAGGCATCCTAAACGGAGACCGCGCAGAAGACGGCATAGGCTTTGTCGACCTCAGTGCGTAAACGGCGGCTCGACCAACACCGGAACGGAGGACGGATCTGGCGGCGGACATTGAAAGTTTCCGATACTCGATGGATTTAGGATTTAGGGATTTTTCTGGGTTTAAGGTTTTGTTTGGGTCAAAGTTTCGTTTCGCACCTTACAAGTCGTTGACGTGACACGTGCAATATGGGGTGTTTGTTTCACGAGCGTGTGCATATCACGTGACTATCCGCTAATGGTCATTCTAAATTTCTAACAACATGAGTTTTTTACTAAATATGTAGATCTATTATATGATAAAAGGGATGTTAATATTGAATCTAATTTTTGAGAGAGTCGATGTCATAAATTCTATACAAATCTGTAGTCGGTGGTTTCACAAAGCAAAGAAAGAGAAATTTTTTTGTAGAAATACAATAGATTTTGCTTAATCGTGTTTATTCTTTTCGTTTTAAATCTTTATAGAAGATATATCACCATATACTTATTTTATTCTTTCCAAATTTTATATGCAAACAGTTATATTTTTTACTAATAAACCATCATAACTTAGTTTGACAAAAAAAAAAAACACTCGAACATGCATATAAAAGCAAATACTTATTATTGTTTCATGCGGGCATGCTCATGGTGTGAACTGATCTCCTTGCTCTTCCACGAACATTTCGGACTGTTGGTTCGAATCGTATGGATTCTTGAAGTTGGATCTCTTCTCATTGTAACCGCTGGGCTTGTAGTTGTAATAATGATTCTGGTAGAAGCGGCCGTGGTTTCTGTCGTCGTCAAGGTCGTAGTAGTAATTACCATTCGCCATATACCTCGTATCGCTCATCCCTTGTCTCTCTACGTTGTTTCTATAACCCTTGTACGCCTCCTTCTCTCTGTTCTCCGTCCCGTAAGTATTGGAGTTTCCGTAGTAGCTCCTGTCCTTGTTGCTATATCCCTTGTACGCCTCCTTCTCTCTCTTATCCGTCCCGTAAGTATCGGAGTTTTCATAGTAGCTCGTGTCCTTGTTGTTGTCGTAAATCTCGGTCGTCTTAGGATAGCTCTCTCTGTAGTTCTTGTAAGATTCTTGGGTTTGGGCCGTCTCGCTTAGGCTTGGGGTGGAGAACGAGTCGTCGTAGTTAACGTTCTCCTCGTTCTTGTTATTGTTCAACTCTTCATTGTTGTTGTAGGTTGTCTCGTGACCGTACAAGCCGTACCCGTTTTCGGACTGGGGGATAAAGGCAGGGTTCTGGTCATCTGGCTCTTTCTTCTCGTTGGTTTGGTTAGGGACAAGACTGTTAGGGTTTTGGTCTGTAGGATTTTCTCTTTGGAACTTTCCAAAGGAGTAGCTGTCTCTTGCACTGATTTGGGTTGAGAAAAGAGCAAATGTTAAGAAGAAGAAAAAGAGGCATGAGCTAGTAGAAAAAGCCATGGTGATGTGAGTGTTATGGATTTGTGAGAGAAAGTGGGAGTGTTTATATATAGGAAATGTTTTTTTTTCTTTTGATTAATTTAACTGGATCCTTTTAAAACATATATAGAGTGTAAATGGTTAGGTGGAAATAAGGAGTGGATTGGTAAAAATGGTTGATGGCGGGTCCATTGGGATGATCATGATCTTCAAAGAGGTAGCTCGACGTTTTGGGGCGCCTATGTAGTTATTTTATCAGAAAATGGTAACTAATTAAGCAAACCTATATGATTATGTGAAATATTAATACCTATTTTTGTTAGGTTTGTTAAGACACTATGGACAATGAACATGAGCACCATGCTCTAAGAGAATGGGGTTGTACTGTTGTAGTATATATTAGTGTTTATGCAGATGATTCACTTGGCCAAAAATATATATCCAAAGCCTACATCAAAACATTCTACACGTAATATCACTAAAACGAATAAATATCAATGGCTTAATGAACTTTTCATATCCAAAAAAGGATTATTTTCTTATAACACATGTTTTAAAACAAACTAAACGTACCAACAACGATAGTGCAATTTTGTACTAGTTTTTTTTTTTTGGGTACGCTCTGCCTTTCTCCGCTGCATATCGTGTAACCATTCAGAGTTTTATTATGCATAGTGCTCTCTAAACCAAAGATAAGAGTTTTCTTGTGTGACCTAACGTACGTTCTCTCAGTAAAGCTAAGGCGTTAGTGTTTGTTTCCATGCATCCAAAAGTTGAACATCATACTGCTTATTTGTATAGTGGATTTCTTTTTTTACTATAGTAGTAATCTTCTCTGAGGTGAGAAGAAAATTAGTTGACTTAATGACAGTAAAAGGAATATTATATTTTTTTTTTTTATGTCAACCAATAAAAAAAGAAAATTAGTTGACAACAAAAAAAGAGGGGCCAAAGCGGAATTGCAGTGGCGAAGTATTAATGGGAGACTTGAGATTTTGGGGTACTCACGATAGGGACACCGATATAATCATACGATACGCTTTCCGAGCCTAAGCACACGTCTACGTTTGTTTTCCTTTTTCAATATCTTTTATTTTTTTATAGAACATCCAGTAATACGTACAGTCAAATTTACCAAGTGATTTGCGTCTACTATTCGTCTTTTTAATAAAGGTCTTCGTTAAAATCTAACTAGGGTTTCACATCCACAACAAATCATATAACAATGCCATAATCTACTACTGAAGAGTCGCTAACTTGAATTAGAAAATATCATCCGTCTCATATTTATTTAAAGCGCAAGATTTGTTTATCAATTTTTTTGTTGGTTCTTTGAATATATACTATACCGGATTTAAGAAACTATTGGTCAAATTCTCACTAACATCAAGTGATGATCCATAAATAAGCGAGCATAGCTCGTTCGTAATTCTTAAATATTTTACCTAATACAAATAAATGCTTTACAAAAATTTCAAGCAACATTGACTTCTGTGAGTATGGGAGAGAGTTGGTACTTCTCCTTTCCAGACAATATAAAGATAGATCTCAACTACCGGAAAAAGAAAACGAATAAACGGCTCCACAAATCTTTTAGGAAAAAGATAAAATAAACTTAATTAAATAAAACAATTAGATTTGGCTATGATTATGATTAGACCCACAAGATAGTACAAGCAAAGGTTGATTTATCCACATTTGTTAGATTTGTCAAAGTACTCAGGGGTAGCATGACTTGCCGTTGGAACTAACTAATAAGGATTGGTGGGTTTAAGAGATAGTGAATGATAGAGAAGCGAGCCCAAATCACTAATCCTCACTGCAAAATGGACAACCATATACACTAAGTATCCGGTATCCGAGTTCCGATAAGAATTCTTACAAATACAAGGTTGAACTTCATTGGTCTTGATCTGAACAACTTCTCAGAAGAATTATATTTTGTAGAGGGAGAAAACACTCAAACACTAGAACCACTTTACGCATCCACACTCTTTATTAATCCGTTTGGTAATCATCATGGTAGATAATTTTATTTCTTTTACTTGATTATTGTCAACTATTCGTTTAGAATTTTAGTTATTCCGCTAATTAGGTAACTTACAATATCTCTGTCGTATTTTACTAATATTAATTTTTCTCTCTGACT
This sequence comes from Boechera divaricarpa, assembly GCA_026770425.1. Taxonomy (NCBI): domain Eukaryota; kingdom Viridiplantae; phylum Streptophyta; class Magnoliopsida; order Brassicales; family Brassicaceae; genus Boechera; species Boechera divaricarpa. The sequence continues at coordinate 15,678,748 of CM049186.1, forward strand.
TTACCGCTACCATTTAAACCTATAATACAAAAGAAATATTATTAATTCATTCTAAATTTAAAAAAAAAAAAAAAAAAAAAAAAAAAAAAAAAAAAAAAAAACCAGTCGACAACATACTATTCTGCTAAAAAAAATGGCACTAGTACTATGCCCTATTCAAAGTCATTTATTGTTGTTTGCGACAAATTGACAATCAGCACCACCGAACCTTTTAAAGTTTAAAGCAAGACAAAGTGAAAGAACTCAAATCCCCAAACTTGTTGGGTTTCGATTTGTGACCCTATCCAAACAGAATACCCTTGAAACCAAACCGGACCAAATCGAACCAAATCAAACCAAACAAATTACCGGTTCGATGCGGCCAGCAATTTTTATGACTGCTTCTTCTTCAATACAAAAACAGGAACACAGATATGGTTTTACAATAACAATTCACAATATGCGTCGTTTACAGATTCATCAATCAATTTACTCAGGAATAGGATCCCATAACAAGAGAGTAAAGAGAAGCAAATTGGGAACTAAAAGAGGAATATAAGGATTCATTTCGTTCACCAATTTCTTTCTCCTTAGCCTCTTCCTCGCATATTCTCTCCTCTCCTCTTTGCCCCATTTGCCTTCCTCCACTCCGATTGCCAGAACCGCCGACGGCGGCTGATAATACGGGCAATTCGACCTCCACGAGGTATCAGGAAGCCCGAATCTTGATACCCTTTTGAGGAATTGAGAAACCCACCATTTACGGAGATGCGTTTGCGAATAGATCGGAGGGTAATCCCACGATATGTAGCTTGGGATTAGGCTTCCGATGAGGAATTGTGAGTGAAGTGATGGTTTTGTTGTTGGGTTTGTGAGGATGTGAGTCACGGCTTGTATCCTCTGTTCCCATGTCGTCTCCTCCATTGTGTTGGATTAGGTTTTTTTGAGTGGCAGAGAGAGAAAGATAGTTGTTGTTCATGTTGTTGACGGACTCCTTTCGGTTATATTAGAATTGCGAATTGAACCGGAAATAACCGGAATGAACTAGATTAAACCCAATTTTGATGTTGCTTGGATTTATAACAAACACTTCTTATTCCAATTGCTATTATTCTAAACTTCTAATGGTTGTTATTTGCTAACGCAAGTGAACCTCACAGTTCATCTACATGCATACACATGTTCATATTTCTACAAGTTTTTTTAATCTTCGGTTTACCAATTTCTAGTTAATACGGTTTAGAGCCAAATCAGAAGTCTCAACCAATAATCACCAAATGGTTCAAAAGACAATATAGCTTATTAGGGAAAAAGATACATATTCTAACACTAACGGATAACGACGATGAGACAAAAAGAACACTGAACCAGAAACGCTTATCGAAGCAATATTTTTTAAAACTTAAACCTAATAAAAAACCATTCTTGCAACAAAGTGAACAAGTCTCCATAAGTCATCAACTTGCGACATTCCAAAACTTAGCAAGTCGTCATCATAATCAATCAACTAAAATAAGAACTTTACTTAAGCCACAAGCAAATAAACACACATAAACCAAAGAACCCTAGAGAGCAATGTCTAGCAACATGTCTCTCATTACATAAATGTCCCTTCCTTGTGAACGATGATGATTGCTTTGAACAGCTGAAGCACCTTTCATGGAATTCCCTTCAACACACGGGACACCCGTCGCAGATGCAACCGATGTGGTCTCTTCAGTTAACGGGAAACCAAACAGCCTGCACCTGCCTGAACCTCCGTGATGATCCTCCGGACGTCTGTTAGGACTGTTAGAGTTGGTTATCAGCACGGAAGAAGGTGATGATGACACAGATGGGGGGATGATACGGGTACTAAAGTTCTGGAACTGCCCACACCAAATGTTCCTCTGGCTCAACCCGTGCTGCCGATGATCCGTTATTGAGTAAGCGGGAACTGTTTCTTGACCTTGCAAGACCTTATGGAACCCATAAGAGTCACCAAATTCTGTTCCTTTGAAGCGGCCTCTCCTGGCACCGGCTCCACCATCCGAAGAAGTGTTGATAAAACCCGGAAAAATTTCTTGACCTTGCAAGACCCTCTGGAATCTCAAAGATTCCTCAAAGTCTGTGGCGCGAATCCCCTCTGAAACAGTAGCAGAAAATAATGAAAACATAAGAATATAGGTGAGAGAAGATTATAGAAGTAGTAGGATGTGTTTGGCGAGTAGATGAGTACCAGAGACAGGAATGTCAGACTTTCCTGAGGAAAAGCCAATCCTGCTTCTCTTGGGACCAGTTGTCACGAAGCTGCCTGAATTAGAGATTGAACCATATGGTTCTATCTCCCATGGTGAGACACGCTGTTGATGCCCATTTGCCTCAATGTCATCCCACCTTACCTGAATATGACGTCAAAACACAGTTACAGTGCGAGCACCGAGCTTATGGGATTATATTTAACATAAGCAACAATTTAATATGTGACCTCTCAAACCAAGCTAGTAACTTCTTAAAAGATAATAATTCATAGCTTACCAAAAGGCATCTCCATTTAGAACCAGGCCACCTGATAGGATCCAAATCGCTGATTCCAGTTATAATCCCAGGGGATCTGACAAAACAGGCGAAACATTTTAGAAAGATGGGCATATTAAAACTCAGTTGTGGCAATGTTCTCTTAAAGCTTGAGCTATCACCTTCTCTCGGAGGCATCTTCAGACTCAACCCTCGCTTTGAATCTCATACCGATACAAAATGGATAGTCAACAATCTTCAAGAACTTAGGTGCAGGGATTACGAAATTTGACCAGCTTGCCCTGAAAATGTTTTACCAATTGCAATTCCAGTAGACTAGTATTAATGTAACTGGTTTTAACAAATATAGTATATTACTGAGACTTAGATTAGAATAAACTCCCTGGAAAAATCAACAAGAACAATACACAACATTGTGATAAATTGTTGTGGTTGGAGCTTACTTGGGGTTGTAGTAAATGCTGAAAACGCTATGGGTCGATATGGCATGAGCTACTTCAGCGAAATTGTTGTGGTTCATATTCTGATTATATTGAGCCGAGAGAGCAGCGCTACCTTCGATTTGAGAAGCTCTTCTAACTCCCAGTCGCAGTTTGCCATCATCACCTCTATATCACAGAAACACATATATCACAACTCCTCTAACAGGAAATCAAAAAGGTTGTGTAGTGGGAAAACATATAAGCTTTTTTTTTTACTACCTAAGGAAAAGCACAGCATCTCCGGAGACAAGCTTCTTCTTGTTCACAAATGCACTCCACCCGGTAGTGAGCAAATGCCTCCTAGGTTGCCCTAAAAGTCACTCAAACCATTCAAAATTTCCATCTACTATCTCAAGGCAAGAAAAAGCAAAATAAGGCAACAAAATTACCTCGATAAATGTGGCGAAATCGCCACTCCAGGCCATGAAGATCCCTAGCAAGAAGCTCCTGAGAAGGCCGGGGCTGGCTATAGTCCTACATAACAATATGATTATGCAGTTAAATCTCTCACTATGAGCTAATCAAAGAACAACAGAACACAATGAAAAATGTACAAAGCTGATTAGTCTTACTACAGAATCTACAGAGAGTGGATTAGTACCAGAGGAGGGAAGCAATCCTCAGCAGCTCGGCGAGGAACAGAGAAGCCACCATGGGTGCTTGTATCAGAAGCAGTGAGGGTTTTGCAAAACATGTGAGGAGTATTTGACCTCTTAAGAACTTCATAATCTTCCTCTCCAGCATCAACATCTATAATTCCTTCACGCACCTTCCGCTCAATGTCCTGTAGAACAATCAACTCAAAATCTCTAAGCTCGAACAATTTCTCTCTCTCTTGTTCCAAGATTAAAGAGCTAAAGAAAAACACTCACCTCGGACTCAGGAAGAAGAGAGACTTGAGCATAAACTTCATCTGTAGTCGTCTCTGCCTACGAAATCAAAATCCCCCACATTTTGTTTATTAATCCTCATAACCAAAAACAAAAAAGTGTTATCCTTCAAAGGGATTTCAAATGTTCTGTAATCAATTGCTAACAAGATGGAGCAAAAGGGGAAATTTTGAAATCAAATTCATAAGCACCAGGCTAAAAAACTGCAGAATTTTTTTGGGGATTTCAAGTGTTCGTCATCAAATGCCACAAGAAGAAATGCAAATGGAACAAAAAGGGAAACTTCCCCCCCAACATAAATTCGTTTCTCAAACAATTCAATAACCCGAAGGCACAAATCTCCATACTTGTATCGAAAACCCCAACTTCAGATTCACCAAACAAAAAAAAAATCAAAAAACAAAACAAAGCCCATATCTCTGCTTTGAGAGCAGAGAAGAGAACATAAATGAAGTAAACAAAAAAACTAAAAATAGAAAGAGAGGATTATAAAGAGAGATATACTTACGTGAAGCTTAACATCGAGAATACGACAGAACACGTGAGGAGGTAGCCCGTAAATCGCGGCGGAGAAATCGGGGGCTTGTTCCAAATGTCCCTGAGGGAAATACAACACAAGGCTTCCTCTTTTTGGTAGAGAGATGAGGGGTCCAGCACAAGCATGCCACAGCTCCAGACAAACCCCTCCACCAGATCTCGAAGACACCACAGAAGCAGACGCTGACGAAGACGAAGTAGGTGAGACAGACCCAGAAGCTGAAGACGGCGTTTGCGTTAGTGTTTCGTCTTCCTCCGTCTCCATCACGTTCAGATCGATTAAACCACCCATTAAAGAGAGAGAAACAGAGATAAAGATAAGAGCTTTATTATAAAAAACAAAACAAAAAAAGATAGAAAATTTCAGAGGAGTTTCTTCATGACTTTACCCTCTCAGCCAAAAGAGGAGAGACCAACACAGTGATGAGTGAGTAGTCTTAAAGCCGTGGAGAAAAAAAGGGTTTTCTATAAAAACCAACCCAAGAAATTAAAGAAAAAGATAGGGTAAAAAAAAAAGTTTGATTTTTATATTTTTGACAATGTTAAGAGAGGAGAGAGAGGATCAGAACAGAACAGTACTGAGTGCTCTCTGTGCTCAGAGAGCACACTGTGCTCTCTGCTATGTCTGGTGACTGATGTGTGTGGTGTGGCTTTTAGACCTTTTGTGCGTGGAGAGAGACATTAGATGGATTAGATTTTTGAATTAGATTGATTTTGCTTTTCTTTTTTATTATTATTATCTTTTACACAACAGTTTCTTTGCAATGTTTGATAAAACTTGTTAGATATTTTTCTGAAATGATTATTGTTACAAGTATATGGCATTTATCATTATATAATAAGATCTGCAAGAATAATGAGCTTAAACTAACGTTTTTTATTTTTTTTCTTTGTCGTCTCTTTGAATCATTTTTATTTTATGGTGGGAGAGATAAAAGAATGATTCAATACTCTGGTGGCATGCTTTTAGGGATTGATGCACATTAGTGAATAGTTTTAAAATTATTTATCCATTATTATATAAGTAGTAGTAGTTCATGTGTTTGTGGTGTAGATTTGGATTACCGTTATATTCTACATTTCTTTTATATATTTCTCGTGATTATAATATAAAGTACGATGGGTACATTGGGGGGATAGTTTTCTTTCAAGCCTTTGATTATCAGTAGTTTAGTATAGGTTGAATGAAAAGGGTTGTATATTTTCGCTGATTATTATTTACGCATTTGTGATGATTGATGAGTAATTATGTGGTTATACTATTATTCGAATTTGGAACTAATTAGATAGATTTTGAATGTATATATTTGAATGCATCTGAATTTACATATTTATTAAGATAGATATATAAATATGTTTTAGAAGATCACAGCATTAGCACACCTATTGATTTGCAGTAATGTTGGCGATGTATCAACCTAAGGATCTAATATGATTTTTCCATAATCATCATCATCATCTAATCACATTGTTTATGGTGGATCACATTAGTCCCGATCAATCACATTGTTTCTTCCTCACTTCTCGTTGCATTTTTTTCTATACGAAAGAAAAATATATTTACTAAATTTTGAATTAGATTAGATCTGTACTAAACATCGTTGCATTTTTTTCTATACGAAAGAGATTTGTTCATGAACCTATTATAAATGGCGAATAAATTGATAGATACACAAGTCATCCGAATTTCTGAATAAACCTACCTAATGATATTGTAAAATGGAAGAATCATTGCATAAGTACAAACTAGGGTCCATAAACGGTAGGACATATTGAGAGAAACAAATGGTAGAGATTATGTATGTTTTTGGTAAGATGAGGTTTCGAAAATTCTTATAATTATGTCTACCCAGATAAGGAACTAACCTAATCATACCACATTTTGAATTATATTACATCTTAATACACATGCAAACAAAAATATTCTTACATGCCGAGTTTATTATCCATTCACTCCTTTCAGTTCTATTAAAAATTAGATAGGTTGAGAGATGAACTAGTGATACAATATATGGTTATGAAATAAATTGTAATGTTTTTTTATTACGTTTGATTATCTGTGACAATTTACATATAAACTTATAAGTTAAAAAATTACACAACGAGAACTAGAAAATGTTTTTTTTTTCATTGAATCTCTTTTTACAATAAATATACTTAAAAGGAAAAAAGGATAAGACTATTTATGTTGTAAGCTATTGTATTTAATGGAAACTAAATAACATAATTGATGAAACACGAATGAAATCTATAGATATAGTTTATTAAGTGTATAGAGAAGTTAAACATAACCAAATCACACATGAAAAGTACCCAACATTGCCACAAGTACTTCCGAAATGTATTGTTTCTTTAATTGCCCATTGTGAGAATGAAACTTATCTCAAAAACCACAATGTAGCAAACAAGAGAAGAATGAAAGTACAACAAGTAAATACAAGAGACACGTAAGGGTAGAAATGTAAGTAAGATAAAGAATCTGAAAAGGACAAATAGAGAAAAAGTGAGAAGAAGGTCTTAAATTGGGAGTGTCATAAATTACAAAGAACCCGAGGATCAGGGGGGACTTTTTTCTTTCTTTCTTTCTTGTTTTTTTTATCACATTTTTCTTTACAAATTTTCTTCTCTAGTATTTATTTTGTGGTGAACACGCGAGACAGTGTAGATGAATATAGATACAGCTATAGAGAGAGGCACATCAACAAAGGGCTTAGGTTAGGTTGGGGCAGGACCCGGACAAAACGGGTTACAATTCCAAATACCCAATTGGTTAATGCCCCGACATCTGTTTCCTATCTTCTTTTAGAAAGTCTCGAGCCTCACCCTCACGCTCCTTTCTTGCGCGTCCTCTCTACTCTCTCTTCTCCTTCCTTGGTCTTCTTTTACCCGTATCAGACACTGTTCACTTCTTCTTCTTTTTACTTTGTTCTCTCTCTCTCTTTGCAGAAGAACTTAGCCCCACACTTCATTCAATGCTTCCTTTCGTTTTTTATTTATTCAAGGGGGCTTAATACAAGATTTTTCCTTCTCCCAATATTTGGAGATTGTGATTGATAAACTATCAAATATCAACAAGCTACTATTTCATTTACTCATATTTCATTGTGAGAAAATAATTCACTTGCAAAAAAAAAAAAAAAAAAAGTATTATGAATGTCACACATGTGATCGGTGTTGTACCTTGGAGTCGAACATGCCCAACATTTTTTAATTTTACTAACAAATTACGCATTTCTATATAGTTTGCTGAAGTTATTGTTAATTTTATTGAATTTAACATTTACCAAGTTTAGAAGAAAAATGATTATATCATTTGAATTAGTGAGAACAATAATGTTGTTTACTAGTTTCATTTTTGAATAGTTTTTTTAGATTTTTAGTCTATAGTTTTTTTTTTCGATGTGAGACCAATTTTTTTTAAAAATACCTATTAAACTCAAATAATTTCTTCAAACCAAAAACTCATATTCATAAGCAAAGATTCAAATACTTATTCATATCCTCCAAATAATTTTTAACCAAAAAAAAAAACCCTCCAAATAAATCTTTGCTAATCAGGTGATGATATCTCACTTAGTGTTTGTGCTATTTATTAATCACTATTTAAACATTTTTTAGTTTCACTTGTTTTGCTTATTACGATTATTCGATTGTGTCAAAGTTCTTTTTATGTATTTCAATAAAATAAGTTAAGTAAATTAAGTAGATCTTAAATTTGGTTTGACATAACCAATATTAACACAAACGAGTAAACTATGGGTTTTGTTTATTTGTTCTATTAAAATGAGAAAGTCAATAAGTTTAAAAGCTATCTTTTGGCCGATAACACCATTAGTTCAACAGTAAGAAGATATTTATTAACTAGGTGAGACATAATTACAAATGACTTGACAACATAGAACTAAAACTGTCCTTAGGCTTTTACATCACTATCTTCAGACGTCCCTTTTTTTAAAAATAATTGTAAATGTTAAAACGTCAATATATGTATAATAAATGAGTTATATGTGGGCGTGGAGGCACGCGCTGTAACAGAACGTAAGAGAGTAAATGATAAGAAGAAACTTTTACTTTCTTTTTTATTTGACTGATTACTATTTCGGGCCTTTAAATCCAGCTTTAATCAGTTGTGTCAGTGCCACCCACCGCACTAAGATTGATTCATAATTACATGGTGCGTTTTCAATTTCATGCAATTCCTTACTTATTTTACTTATTTCACAAAACAGAAAAACAATTACAATTAATAATATATCAAAAAACAGTTTCTGTTATATAGCCTAGCAGTCACTATAATGATCCTTAGCTTGTATTATAAAATTGTACAGTTCATTTCAATTATTTGTTAAAGAAAAAATTGAAATAATTAAGTTAACACATGAGCTGATTCAAATATTATCATTGAATTTCAAAAGTAACATATAAATAATATATCTCATAAATAATTCTTAATTTCTTGCTCCAAACGTTAACTTTTCCAACAAGTCAAAAACACCATTTTTCTTAATTTTCAGAAGTCCCTTTTGTACGTACAAAAAAGTAAACAGCCTATTGAATAATATGTTTTCATTAATAAGTAAAGGAGTTTTAGTTTCAAAAAACCTATATTTTATGAACAGATTGACTATATACAAACCAAATAAATGTTGGCGTATTTAATTCATGTCATTAGTTCGACCATAAGCAGATATACCAAACAAAATATATATAGAATTCTTTGTTTTCTGAATTATGTTTTAAGAAAATTATACGTACATGCTGTTACATCGTTAGATATTAAAGCGAATTGATATGACCACGCCATTATATCCGTTCCGTCATAGGCTGGAAGTTTTTATGGAACGCCATTGGTCAACTAAAAAGAAAATTACATTTTCTGAATTGTTGTAAGAAGAATACGATTTCTGAATTTATGGAACTTTTGACCGTCGTTGCTTAAAGAAGATGACATTAATGTTAATGAGAGAGAGGTAATAAGAATTTATGCTAAGTACATAAAAAAATTAAGAACACCATATAAGCTTTACTTATTAAAACATTTATCTATTATTATCTTACAACTTACAACCAATGTTGTCGTTAGCGCATATGTATTTGAACACACAAAACACATGACAAACTAGAATCGTTTCCATTTTAACAATTTTATGATTAAGCGATATTCCTTATACATACAAGTTAAACTAAGAAACATACACTAATCTATTTCAAAACCTTTTAAAAAAACAATTAGATTTGTTTTCTCGTTTAAGGTGTTTGTAAATTATAGCTGCGGAGATCTATAAATGCAGAGAACGTGATCATTGGCTAAAACCCAAAAGAAGAATCCATGGCCAATAGAAATATTTCACTATACCACCATTTATTGATCGTTACGTATCTTGTTGTTATACTGTTTATAAACCATTTTAACTGAATAATCACATTCAAAGTAAATTTATGTATGTAGCCCATACAATATAGATAGTACAAAATGTTAATCTATATTTATAGTTGCCTTCAATCGTCAATTTTCATATACGATAGATCTAATAAGTGTTAAATATATTTGCTGAGAAAATAATACCCGACTTCCTATACATTTTGAAATTTAATATGGATTTCAATTTACTGCTGTTAAAAATTATCTACGATTCCTAGTTTCAGTAATAATTGACTAACTATATTTACAAGATACAAATTTACATTTGGGAGTTTCTTTATCAAGACAATAAAGTTAGACATACGGATGATGATTATGACAAAACATGATTAAAGAAAAACTCGTGGCAAACCAATCATACTGTGCTTAAACTTTTGGCAGTGAGCATCTGAATACCTATTTTTGTGTGTGTTAATGATGCAACCAGGGATTTTGCAGACTTGTGTTAGATGCTATGATGTAATCTTTGGATAAATTAGCGTTGGGGTTGGTAAGTGACTTGTGTCTGCCCCACCTGAGTTTAGAGTGGAACTCATAGCGTTTTTTTTTATACATCAATTCATTTAGCAATTAACTTACACTTTTAATGTTTTTTTTTTTTGATATTTCATCTAGTAACTAACACTTTTAATTATTTTTCCCTTTTTTTGTCAACAAATTATTTTTCTTTTAAAAAGATATATTAATAAATCATCCAAAGTAATTTGTTGGTAGATATTGTTTATCAATAGTTGGTAGTGATGCAGAACATAGATAATTTCAAAACTTATGAAAATATCTAATTTTTTTAGCAACTATTACAAGTTCTTTGTTTTTTAAAAATGTAAAATTTATTAAACAAAATATTTATGTACAATCAAATGCATGCAATAGCAATGAAAAAATTCACATCTTCGACAATTTTGAGAATTTAGTTCATGAAAGGCAATGCTTTTTTTTTGGTCAACAAAAGGCAATGCTATGAACCAATTTTTTAAACACCAGTTGATATATACACTTAATAAATCAAGAATATAAAAGAACTTTTTCTCCTCACCTATAGGAAAAAGGGAATCTTTTTTTTATCTTATATTCTTTTATTTTCGTCGAAACAAAGACTAAATCTTATAATACTACTAGTATGGCAAAAAAAAAAAAAAAACCTTGTAAGTTCTGAATTCTATAATTAAGTGAATCTTAGTGAACTACCTCGTATCAAACTTAACTTAAACATCATAATGTCGGCCAATAAAATATTTCTCTCCAACTTTTTTTTCTTCCATTGATTTAAAATTTAGTGGAGAAACATCATATAACTACACCAGATTTGAGTGTTCGTGTGCTTATGCTATAAGAACTTTTCAATATTTTTAGTTATGCAACGCGGCCAAATTCATAAAGTTTATCACAATGGCCGTTCACTGTGTTCATGTTTTGTATGTAACAGACATCCCAAAGCCCAACCCGTGATAGAACCTTAGAACCCGACCCGACGGGAAGCTCAATTAAGAATCCAACTCAAAATTTGTGTTTTATGATATTGCAAAAGAAAAAATATTAGTAGTATAACGTCGGCGTTGGTATAGACACGTCACACGTGGCAAATCGATGTGAAGATAGTGTTCATGCTTTACCAAAATGGATTAGACCTGTCGTTGTCTGTAATCAGAAGCTCTCGTGGGCCTTTTAATCATACAGCCAAGAAAGAAAATGTCTTTTATTATTCTCTTTGATTTTGTTGAGAATATTTTTGGCTTTGGACTGAGAAGTTAGATCAAATATAAATAAGTACAAACAAATTAACTTATTCAACAATTTAAGAATAATTAACTTAAGAAGTATGAAAATACGAAATTACCATTTAGCGCCATCGATATAGACGTATCATTTGTAAACCCACAGATGACACTACCAACTTAGCAATGCTAACAATTAGATAGCGTCGTGGAGCCAATGAGATCGAACCCTTCGTCGAGTCGAGGGCGCCATATCCCATGCCTGGGCCTGATCATACAAATTCAAGTGAAAATGACCGGTTCGGAGGGTTTTATCAATCTAAATGGTGATTCAATGAGTTTAATTATAATTTAGAACAATGATATATTCTTTTAAATTTCACTCATAATTTAAAATTTTAGTCAGCCGTAATGTTTCTATATGATCTGATGGGCTTTATGGTAAACGAACTATGAAGTTTTGGGCCTCTAATTTTTGCAGCCTTCTTCTCAATCACATGTGTCTATGCTAAAACAATTGTGTATTTGCACAGTTCTCAGTTCTTCACATCTGATTCGATCTTGTAACATTTCCATTACACCCAAAAAAAATAAAGAAAAAATAGGAAAAGCTCATTTCTGCTATGTCGAGCAGCAACCCGATTTCTTGACGGCTGAAACATCATCTCTGCTTCCAACGTTAATCATCTGTCCTTTAGGCAAAGCAGTGGTTGGATCATCTCCAGCATCAAGAGCCTTCTTGCTAACGACTCTGTAAATCTGAGTGAGAACCTCTGTGAAAGCGTTCTCGACATTTACAGCTTCGAGTGCTGAAGTCTCCATGAAGAAAGTGTTCTCTCTCTCCGCAAAATCTTTCACTTCTTCCGTTGAGATGGCTCTAAGGTGACACAAATCAGATTTGTTACCTGCGAGCATAATCACAGTGTTTGCGTCTGTATGGTCCCTTAGCTCCTTTAACCATCTCTCAACGTTCTCGAATGTCACGTGCCTTGTCACGTCATAGACTAGTAACGCACCAACGGCTCCTCGGTAATAAGCGCTCGTTATGGCTCGATACCTAATTTCAAATGCTCACTAAGATAATGGAACACATACTCGAGCAAAAGGGTGACGAGAAATTGTTATTAGAGGTGGACAATCCCGTTTCAGTATGGATTTTGAGAGTTTTGGTTTTATAAAAACTAAAACCAAATTAAAAACTATTTGTAGCTCGGTTTGATGTAACTTTGGTTTTGGTCGGTTTAGCTTGGTTTTCTGAAAACAATTATATATTTAAAAAGTTTGTTTTATCAAAGATAAAAGTATGTTAAGAATATAAATAAAGAATTTTAACTAATACAATATTTATGTAGCATTATATATATATAACATATACACTTTTAAATAAATAATTTTTGTAGCATTATTACGTCTACACTTTTTTGAAAAAAGTTAATAGAAATTTTATATAATTTTGGTTGATTAGGTTCGGGTACACTAATGACCGTCAGTTTTGGATTGTAACCGATCTTTCTATAAGCATTTGAATATATATTTGATTCAGTTTGGTTTATATGTTCACCTATAAATGAGTACCTTTCTTGGCCGGCAGTGTCCCATATTTGAGCTTTGACAATCTTGTCGTGGACTTGGATGCTACGTGTGGCGAACTCGACGCCGATGGTCGAGCGTGAGTCGTGACTAAAGTCGTTTCTGGTGAATCGGGATAGCAGATTTGATTTTCCGACACCGGAATCTCCCGTTAAGACAACCTTGAAGAGGTAATCGTAATCGTCTTCAGCTTTATATGTTCCCATATCTGGTTGATACCCTTTTTGTCGTGTTTATAACGTTCTCAAAGAAAAAATCCAATATCTGCAGATGGGTTTTGTTATTTTCTATATATATATTTTTTGACGTTTTGTAAATTGGAGAAGAGACATATGCTTACGAATGTTGAATTTCATAAGAAGAGACAGAGAGGATTCAGAGAATCAAGGATTATCCTCTATTTTACTGGTTATATTAATTTTGGGATAATCTAAATATATAATTCAAGAATGATCTCGCAAAGAATACTATAATCTTTTGTGTGATAATATTTGCTTAGGTTTTCTCTTAAATGTGTCATTTAATTATGGAAAATGTATTGCTAAAGCAATTCAAAACTTTGACTAAACCAAATATTTACTTAATATTTTCTTATTTAAACTTTTTTGATATATTTGGTTATTTGCATTGATTTTACAGAAAATATCAATTTCTAAAGTTTTCTTCTAATTTTGTCACTTTTAATAAGGGACGGTGAATATCGTCAAAGTTGAAAAAAAGTTATCTAAAGTTTTCACTCTCCCAGACTCGGGACCCGAGGTAGTTTTCACCATCCAAGGTTCTCCGGTTTGACTTTTCACCCACCTGGTTTAGCTATTATCTCCTGGGTAATGGATTTACCTAATAGTTTTCTGTGTTAGTCCATCGGTTTTTCCACTGTCTCCGACGGGGCTCCTCCCCAAAGGAAGATCCGGCGAAGTTTCAGCCACCAGCAGTTCCAATGGAGACTCTCATCCATAACTTAGCTTTGGTATCACATCTCCTCAGTACTCCAATCTGTATGCTTTCAGGCAAGAACTCTTCTTAACTTTTCTCTTCTTCAATCTGTCTCCCTCTTGTGCTGGTGGTACACACAAGCGGGAAGAACCTTTTCACTTCAAGTAAGCTTCATTCAAGACTATACTCGGACTATTCAGCAAGAGTCAGCAAGGACTCCTCTCTTTAAGTAAGTTTCTGTCAAGAACCTTCCACTTCAAGCAAGTTCAACAAGTACTCTTCAGCAAGTTTCAGCAAGATCCTTCTCCTTCAAGCAGCAACAATGTCAAGACGTTACACGACTTCTGAAAAAAGCAAACAAATTGAAGCATCAAATCCTCTCAAACCAAGAATCCAAGCTCCTCTGTTGGATACCTCAGACTTGGAAAAAGAAAATGAACTTACACTCATAGGAAGACTTACAAACCCAGAAGTCCAAAGGATTTGGTTAATGATTCCTTTCCTTTCCCAGAACTGGAAGCTTCAGGGCAGAGCTGTTGGAGCAGATTTGGGCAGAGGTCTTTTCCAGTTCCGTTTTGACCTAGAAGACGATCTCCTTCAAGTCCTGAAGAATAGACCATATCATTTTGCTCAATATATGGTTATCATCCAACGCTGGGAACCCACGATCTCTGATTCCTTCCCATCTCAGCTTCCAATGTGGATAAGAGTTAAGGGCTTACCTCTTCACTACTTGAAAAAAGAACTGCTAGAAAATATAGGAAGCACTCTTGGTATCCTGGATGATCAGGAACTGACTTCCCACTCAGCTAGAATCCGAGTCACTATTAATGGCCTCCAGCCGGTGATTCAAGAAATGGTGGTTGGATTTGAGAACGGAAAAGAAACTTCAATCCTTCTAGAGTATGAGAAACTCAGAACATGTTGTAGCATCTGCCATCTGCTAACTCACGATGAGAAAAAATGTCCAATCTCCTTAATCGATCAAGGAAGGAGAAGCAAGGATCCTAGAGCTGACTCTGGTATTAATGTATATCAACATTCTTCAGGGAATCATCACTCTCAGCGACAGCATATGAGGCAGCAAGCTCAACTCCATAGTCCTGGAGCTGCAAACCCTCAAATGAGTAATCGTAATACGATATCAGATGTCTGGCCTACAAGGAATAGATCACATGAGAGAAGAGATTCAGACTTTATTCGACGTGAAGAAAGGATCAGCAATAGTAGAAGATCCCCTGAGCTCTACAGAAGCCAAGCTAGATACACAAACAACCATCATTCAATCCAAAGTCGTAGCAGCTACAAATCCAGAGTCTCGCCTGAAGACAATGCAACAAAGAATTACCAAAAAAGAAATGAAGATAACAGTCGCAGATCCATTCCACCTGTCTGGGTTGAGAAGAGCAGAAATGGAAATTTCCTAAGTCCTGAGCGGTCTGTAACTTCAATTTCAAGAGTTCCTGGAACGCACCTGGCCCTTGGAGATTCATCCAGATATGCCATTCCTGAAAAGCAGCTTAGTGAAAGCAGGATCTGGATTGAAAAACAAAAACAAAACGTTGACTCTAACCAAGCAGATTCTGAAGGATCCAGAGCAAGGC
The DNA here is from genome assembly GCA_026770425.1 of Boechera divaricarpa. Lineage (NCBI taxonomy): Eukaryota > Viridiplantae > Streptophyta > Magnoliopsida > Brassicales > Brassicaceae > Boechera > Boechera divaricarpa. The sequence goes on from CM049186.1 coordinate 15,694,420, forward strand.
GCCCCCCTTTGGAAAGAGATCTGAGCTTACAAGACTATCCGTCTCTTCCACCACCACTCACAACTGAGGAAATCATGGAAGATTTAAGAGAAGTTTCAATTCAATATACTTCATGCGCAGACCCTACAGAAAGTGCTGCGCGTAAGCTTAGAGTCGCGCAAGGAGAGGCTAAAAATCTCATGATTTCAACAGCTCAACAAGTTCTAAAAGCCAATGAAGACCAAAGAAAAATATTAACCTCTATTAGAGAAGAAGGTAACACTGCAGAAATCACCTCTCCTAGAAGAGAAAGCCCCCCTCATGATGCTCTGCATCTGGATGTTAATCTCCCAAAGAAAAGAGGTAGACCTCCCGCAGCAAGAAAACTAATTACTGGAGCTCCTAGCACCCTGAAGGGCACAAGCAGTAAAAAAATGAAAATCCAGCAGGTTGCTAGATCTCCTCGCAGATCACCTGCAAAATTAACACAACCGAATCAAAGAGCAGCAAATAGTAACGCCAAAGCTTCAGGAAGCAGACCCAGTAAAAACAAAAAGTCAGAAGATCAGTCATCACAGCTACCTGCAAATCCAACAATCAAGTTGATCCCATCAATTTCAAGAAAGAAGGCGAATTTTCAAGATCCGTCGTCTCCTCTTCCTTAACGATGTTGAGCTGGAATTGTTGTGGTTTGGGAAACCCCACAACAGTTCGAAGAATCAGGGATTTATGTAAAAAACACAACCCTGATATAATGTTTCTTTCTGAGACAAAAAACTCAGATCATTATGTTCTTGATACTCTAAAAAAGCTGCAGTTTGAAAAGTTTTATTTTGTCTCACCACATGGAGTTGGAGGAGGCCTTGCCTTATTCTGGAAAAAAGATATTCTCCCAGATATCCTCTCCTCCGGTCACAACTTCATAGATTCAGCGTTGCATCACAAGAAAGTTAAATCTTTTGTTACCTTTGTGTATGGTGAGCCTGACCATACAAAAAGACAAGCTATATGGAACCTCATCAGTAACCTGGGAGAGTCAAGAGAGGAACCATGGTTGTTAACAGGAGATTTTAATGAAATCTTGAATAATTCAGAAAAACAAGGAGGACCTCAAAGAACTGAAAATTCTTTCAGTAACTTCAGAAGTTTCATGTCCAAATGTGACCTTTATGATCTCAGTTTCTCCGGAAACTGCTTATCTTGGCGAGGTGTAAGGCAGAGTCACCGGGTCTTCTGCCGCCTAGATAGAGCTATGTCAAATACAGAGTGGGCAGCATCCTATCCAGCGGGAAGAAGTGATTACCTGCATTTTGAAGGGTCAGATCATAGACCATTAGTAACTTTCTTTGATCAAACGCGCAGAAGAGGAAAAAAATTATTCAGATTCGACAGGAGCTTGGAAAACAACCCTGAGATAAGAAAACTAATCGGCTAAATCTGGAAAGGCTGAGACTGTGGAAACAAAGCTAAAGCTGATTAGAGGAGCTATTTCCACCTGGAACAAACAAAACCATGTTAATGGACAGAGGGCTATAGAAGAAGCAAAGAAAAAGCTGGATCTAGCAATGGCTTCCAGTTATCCTAGAGATCAAGAAATTCTGGAAATCAATAACTACCTCCAAGAAGCCTATTTGAAGGAATAAGCATATTGGATGCAGAGAAGCAGACAAATGTGGTTGGCCCTTGGGGATAAAAATTCTGGATATTTCCACTCTGTCACAAAAGGCAGACGAACAATCAATAAATTCTCTGTCATAGAAGATGAATCTGGCAATATACACCATGAGGAAGAAAACATCACCAGAACAATTGTTTCCTTCTATGATGACCTGTTCATTTCAAACTGCACCTCACTAGACAATATCAGAAAGGTGACAAGCCAGACTTTACAGAGGAAACTAACTACAGAGATGAATGATGAACTCATAAAAGTCCCTGCAAAGGAAGAAATCAGACAAGCACTTTTCTCAATCCATGGAGCTAAAGTCCCAGGTGCTGATGGGTTTCCAACAAGTTTCTTCCATGCTCATTGGGGTATCACTGCTGACTCCATAGTGGAAGAGATACAACTCTTTTTTGTATCCGGAAAAATGCAAGAATCTCTTAATCACACACATGTGCGCCTGATTCAAAAAATCCAGAATCCCAAGAAAGTATCAGATTATAGGCCAATCGCACTATGTAACGTACTCTACAAAGTTATTGCAAAGATACTTACCAAAAGGCTGCAACCAATTCTTGGCAACTTAATCTCAGAGAATCAGTCAGCCTTCGTTCCTGGCCGTGCAATCTCAGATAACATCTTGATTACGCATGAGACCTTGCACTTCCTGAAAATTTCAAAAGCCAAAAAACATTGTGCTATGGCAGTGAAGACTGATATGAGCAAAGCGTACGATCGTATAGAATGGAACTTCCTGGAGGCGGTTCTTGAGCAGTTTGGCTTCCATCCAACTTGGAGAAACTGGATACACCAATGCGTCTCAACAGTCTCCTACTCTTTCCTTGTGAATGGCTCAGCACAAGGGTTGGTAACCCCAAATCGGGGACTCTGTCAAGGCGATCCACTCTCACCCTACCTCTTCATCTTGTGTAGCGAAGTGTTATCAGGCCTATGTGTTAATGCTCAAGCGAATGATACCCTACAAGGCATAAGAGTTGCAAAAAACAGTCCAAGAGTTAACCATTAGCTTTTTGCAGATGACACAATGTTTTTCTGTAAAGCAAGTATCAAAAGCTGCAATGCACTAAAAGAAATCCTGGCTACCTACGAGCTCACTTCTGGTCAAAAAATCAATACCGCCAAGTCAACGGTAACCTTCTCCTCCAAAACACCTCAACACATAAGAGATAATGCTAAACATACCCTAGGCATCGATAAAGAAGGAGGAATAGGGAAATACCTTGGGTTGCCTGAACACTTTGGAAAGAAAAAAAGGATATCTTTGCTGCTATTGTGGACAGAATAAAGCAAAAATCTATTTCGTGGTCAACAAAGTTCCTCTCGGGAGCAGGAAAGTACACCATGCTCAAAGTAGTGTTAACGGCAATCCCAACCTACACCATGTCCTGTTTCAAGATTCCACAAAGTCTCTGTAAGCGTATTCAGTCAGCTCTCACCAGATTCTGGTGGGATTCAAACACAGAGAAGAAAAAGATGTGTTGGGTGGCTTGGAAACTTTTGGCTAAACCTAAAAAGATGGGAGGATTAGGTTTCAGAGAAGTTGATGACTTCAATGAAGCTCTACTAGCAAAGCTCAGTTGGCGACTATTAAACAGTCCACACTGTTTGCTAAGTAGGATCCTTACTGGAAAATATTGTAGAGAAGTTCCCTTCCTAGAGGTTAAACCAACGAGTAACTCGTCTCACGGGTGGCAAAGTTTCTTAGTAGGAACAGATTTAATTGCACCCCATACGATAAAGGCAGTAGGGGATGGTAAAACCATTTCGATTTGGAGAGACCCCTGGATCCTCTCAGGAAACAATAGAGCTTTATCAGGGCCAGCTACAGAGAAAACCTCTACCTACAAAGTCTCAGATCTCTTCAAGAAAAATACAAGTGACTGGGATACTGATAAAATTCGGCAGCTCTGCCCAGAACTGGAATCTGATATACAATGCCTAAAGTCGAGCAATCGAGGAGCAAATGACAGTTTCTACTAGATTCATAGTCATTCTGGTATCTACAGTTCCAAATCAGGCTATTACTCAAAGATTCAGTAAAAGGAACACATATTGGCACTACAAAGATCCGGGCAAACTCTAAATTGGATTAAGGACCTATGGGCACAAGCATACTCACCTAAGCTTAAGATTTTCATTTGGAAAATTATCCAAAAAGCGCTTCCAATTGGAGAAAACTTACTAACGAGAGGAATGGAACAACGATCAAGATGCATTAGATGCAATGAGCTTGAAACTGCAAAACATCTCTTCTTTGACTGTCAATTTGCAAGAAATCTGTGGCAAAAAGCTCCCTTTAGCAAGAGTCTGACAATTTTAGAGAATGAAAAGTTTGAGGATGCTCTGCTTAAGGGATCAAAGTTGATACCTTTGCCGCCTACAGGAGTAGGATCTGGACCTCTTTTCCCTTGGCTGTGTTGGACAATTTGGACTGCAAGAAACCAATTGATTTTCAACAATCGAAGCTTCTCCGATGAAGATTGTATCTCTAAAGCTTTGAAAGAGGCAACAGAATGGGACCGAGCAAGTTACTCGGAACTTGCGATACATCAACCAAATCCACGGCATCATCACAAACAAAAAAGAAAAGAAGATACGATATATCTCATGACGGATGCAGCCTGGAAGGTTTCTTCATCTGAAGCAGGACTAGGGTGGATCATAAAAGGTACAAAAGAAGAACTACTCTGTAGCGGATCAGCAAGAATGAACTTTGTGAACAATCCTCTGATGGGTGAAGCTTTAGCGCTCCGTTTCGGACTGCAAGCGGCTCTTCAAAACAACTTTTTAGCAATTCAGGTTGTATCAGATTCTCAAACCCTGATCAATGCAATCAAGGTGAAGGAAGAATTCAGAAGCATCTATGGAGTAATTTCTGATATTTTGAGCCTATCCAAAGAGTTTATCGCGATCGATTTTATCCACTTACCACGATCTGAAATTACCGAAGTGGATGCTTTAGCCAAAGAGGCTCTGTGTCTCCCAGATCTTGCTTTACCTGATGTCGCTTTACCTTTATTAAATGATGTAAGAGGAATTTGATTTTATTAATATAAATCTTTGCCGTTCAAAAAAAAAAATAAAGGACGGTGGATTTAGGTACTTTGGTACTATTAAAAGGTTTGGTACTATTCATACCAAAGTACCCGTGTTTTATTTTATTAAATTGAACTTTCAAAAAATTCAAAAAAACTTTATCCACAACCCAAACTTGTCTACAACATTTAAAGGTTTGGTCCACTACGTGAACCACACTAATATACATTCGGTCCCTAAATGAATTTAAAATATGTCTACTTAATGGAATTCAAGATTGTCTATAATAATTTGTGGTCAAAATTTGGTTCATTTTTATCATACTTCATGGGATTGATATCTTAATTTTTTCGTCAGCAGCCATAGATCCATCTCTTTTTGATTACAATCAAGTAGTTAAGATTCGTTTTACTTATCCATGGCCACACCATATTTTTTTCCCACCGTCGATCTTTTTCGCTCCATCATGCTCCATGCTTGGGACATTGTCATCGCCTTATTTTCACTGTCTTCAACATTTTCTATATAATATTCGTCAAGTTAGTTGTTGCCGGCTTGCTGCTAGTCAGAGAGCGGACAACATCGCACCGGAAAAGTATAGTTAGAGCGTTTTTGGGGAGTTTTGGCGTGGAAACGTTCGAGAAAAGATCCTCTCAGTTAGTAGCATTTCCATGTATCGTATCCCGATTAATTATTTGATTCCTTAAATGAGAAAATCACCCCCAAAAGTGTTCTAGATGTTAACCACATATACTACAAACTATGTCAATACCTTATTGCTAGTATTAGATACATTAGGGTTTTAATTTGAAATCCTAAAACTATAAATTTTGTAGATGCCAAGCTCTAAGCCTCAAACTAACTACATAGACTGTGAAAGGTTATATACATTAGAGTAATTATTTTATCTCCCAAAACAAAAACAAAAAATAGTGGGAAGTTTCCTACTCAAACAAAAAAAAAACTTTGATTAAAACAAATATTTTCCACCTTCTCCCTTCCATCTCCAACTCTCTATTTAAAAAGTAGTAAATCTTTAGTTATCTTTTAGAAGTTAAAACCACACATTACTAGATTTTGTAATCTAGTGGTTTTTACTTGTGAATATTGTATTATCGTATCAAAATTCAAGAATGATTTTGAGGCTAACGATGTGAAACCGTCGCACTATTTAAAATACTTAAGTTATTGTATAAATTGAAATTTAAAGGTTCTAAAAATCTAAAAAGTAAAGAAAATTGGTTAGTAAAATGTGTATGGTTAAGTACGGTTTCTTGTGAAAAAATAACAAAATCACAAATTATAATCTTTGACTAGTTTTCTCTAAATTCAATCGATTCGTTAAAAATGGCTTTGTCCAAATTCACACATAGTAGTCCCAAATCCAAATATACAGTTTAAATTTAGAAACAGTCGACAAAAAAAAAAAATATATATATATATATATATATACTTTAAAAACAGTAATTACTTTGAATTAAAAGGACCTCACATTAATAAAATTGTTTTTTCTTTAATCATAATATTCTTAAGAGTCTCACCAACGACTCTACGAGGCTACAAGATACTGCAAATGTTATCCTTATCATTCGCAACATCTCGCTTGCATTACAAGAGATCTAAATCATTGTAGATTTATCAATTCAACATCTTGGGCTACAAAAAAGAAAAATAAAAAAGCAAACTGAGGGAGAGGAGAGAGTGAACATGGAGTGCGTGTCATATGAATATGATTCATGATGAGAAGAAAGAGTTAAGATACTGTTGTGTCAGTTTTGGGACGTAAGAGAAAGTTTGTCCCACTTGTTGGTGAATCCACAGTTCCTCTGGTCAACACTCTTCTGAACTTATTTTTTTTGTTTGTCTCTTTCTTAGCTTTCTATATTTTCTTTCTTGTCACTTCATAGATTTCTATTTACACTCTTTAATCTCATTTAAAATTCATGACAACTTCTAAATTATGATCACAATTTTCTACTTTAATTTGGAAAAAGGCCAATAGTTCCTTTTTAAACACAACAATATAGATTTAGTTCCGTTATGATATTATTATGTTACTATACGTAGCTTTTTTACCCCCAGTGTTACTACTTAACATAGATTTTTTTTTTTTGGTTTTTAACTATACATAGTTAAGGGTTTTGTTTTGCCATTTCGAAATAATTAAGTGCACACGGCAGCGTAGACAGTGACAACAATTTTCCGTACGGACAATCAGATGTCCAAACAAATGATAACTTATTCTTAATTTGTAGTAATGTTGTAGAAGAAAAGTTTCGTATTATCTTCTGTGACATTTACTACTAGTTACATACTAAATTATGATCAGTTTTTACCAGATATGTTGCATTGTGGTAAATTATAAATTGCACATATGTGATATGGTAATGGTATAGCTGAATTTATTTTTAATAATAATGGGTGATCCCATAAATTAATCATGCAGGACATTGTTTAAGTTTCTGGTTTTATTTATGAATTTATAGTAAGAATTAAATGTTGTTTCGTAGATAAAAGAAAATAATATAAGCATGGGTAAAGATAACGTCAAAGCGACAAGATGAAGGAAACAGTCAAACAGTAGAAAATAGGACTGTAGGACCATGTTTTTATTGAGAAACATTTGTTGGATTTGATATTACATTTTCATTATGCCCTTTTGACATCTGATTTGATCTAACAAAGCCCCCTACCTAGCTAGACCTCCTTTGCATTCAACTACAATTATTTACTAACATTTTTATTCTCTTTAATTCCCTTAAATATATGTGGGTATTCGCATACTCCATAGTCCATAACGTAGGAGTAAGTTAAATATTAATACCATGAATTCATAGTTAAAACTTTAAAGCAAACGATCATATCAACTGACTGGCAAAAACTCTGTTTCCTAACTTTGATACGTTACTTATTCCTTTGTGAAGAAAAAAAAAACATATGATGTAAAATATTCAGATTTTTATCTTAGGTGTGGACATCTAAATACAGTTATAGTGATTTAACCTTTTTTTCTTTTCTTTTTGGTTAAGGTTATATTGAAAAAACGCTTATAACCTATTATTTATTTATTTTGATAATCATATCTCATTGGCTAAATTTGAACATAACCACCTTACTGATAGAAAACCTGAACTACAAGTAGAAAAACATTAAGAAAACAAAAGATTGATAGCGTGGCTATGAATGAATATCAACTATTGTCTTTAACCAAAAAAAATCAACTGTTGTTAATTTCAATAATATTTAAATGAATTTTTTTTTTCTTTTCAAAACTTGATTCTATGCATTGTGTAGTTCAATGCATTAAGTACTAATTCTATCTAAAATAACTGAAATGATTTTTTGCAGTATCATCATTTCACACATTTTTATTATTATTATTTTTTAAGCGAATCATCTTTAAACTCAAAACTTTTCCTACATATTAAAATTAAAAAGTAAGATGTTGATAGAATACATATTTCTTAATTGTTTTTATATATTTTTTTATAAAAATGGCTGAAACACTTATAGTTTACAATTCATAATAAAATAATAACTATATTACATATTTATTAGTGTAACGTTTTTAATCCCCGGGATTAAAGTGAAATATCACCTCACGTGAACTGAAGTCAAAGTTTCCTACTTCCCGCAAGTAAACCTTACATCACAGTCTAAACACTAAACATAACGCATGACCTAATTTACTTTCACATTGGGTGATGTGAAGCTTCTATATTACTCATCCCCATATTAGCGCATTGTTAGAGTATTATTCCACAATATAATGTTCAGATGAAGACACAAATATTATAGATTTTTAAAATAAGAATGAAACACATCATATATTGGTCAACAGTCTAACGAGAGAGTTTTGTGAATGTTGTCCGAAACTCATACATCACACCGTCACAATAGGTAACTGAAACCCATATCTTATAAAATCTAACATTTAAGCCTACGTACGAGAGATGGTGAAAGAAAGAGACAGGCCTTAATTTCTTCTTCAAACTCAAATCTCCCACACGACTAGATCTGCAAAAGCAGAAAAGAGACCTCGAAATTAATCACATAAATAATTATATACACACACATGCAGGCACATCCTCCGAAATATGATAGTATTAGAATTTATACTACAAAAGTCAAAAAACACGAAGGCCAAAAAAAGAAAAAAAAAATCCAATGAATGCTCAAGGGGTGTGTGTGTGTAATTAAATTAGATTGAGTCAACATTGTTGACCTAAGCCAAACAACATGTCTCTCGCATGCATTTATCCATTTTAGATCCCAATGAAGAAATAAACTACTATAGATCTATAAACCAATATTGTATAGCCATTAATTAAGTATTCATTTTACTACTAGTTTATTTAACCTATGGAATAGTATCTAGCTATAGTGAAGTGAATGTAAACCTTAATTAGTATACCAAAGGAAAATAGAGAGGAAACAAAACCAGATAGTATGAGGCTCCGTGTTGAAGAGGGTGAAGAGCGACGCCATAGTCATCAGTGACAATGGGCTGACCAGCGGAATTAATCAGAACAACCTCTTCCCCGAACGCATCTCTCACATTGAACGGTCCCGGGCTCACTTCAAGCTCCATTTCATTGATGAACACCCTTATTCTCGCGCCTGCTGCTTTTGATTGAGCCATGGTTATCCGATTATTTCATGTTAGTATAATGACTATATGTTAACACTATCTATATAAAACAAACATATAAACCTCAGACAATCTATTTTTAAGAAAGAGAGAGAGAGGGTATATATACAACTAAATAATCATTTACATACTAATAAACACGAAGGTCTTTAAAAAGATTTATCTTGATCAATGTGTCCCTTCCATTGTTGACACACAATTAATGTATCTATACTGTGGAGTAAAATTAAACACATATATATAAGTAATGACTAAAAAAGATAGATTACTTTATATAACAACATACCTTGAACTTGAAGCAGGTCCGAAGTTGATGGGACAGTAGCGAGAGAGTGCGAAGTAGTAATAGTAGTAGTAGTAGAAGTAGTGGGAGGAACATGAAGCATGATGTTATCGTTGTTGTTGTAAGAAGTTATTTGTTGACTAGTAGTAGCGTAACAAATCTGAGGCTGTGGCTGCTGCAACATCTTCATCCTCAATTCTTCATCTTCTTTCTCACTCAAGTGTTGTTGATGATGAGTTCCATAACTCACACTACCGTTCATGATCTCACTCAGCAGGAGTCCGGTACATGTCCCCAACGTTGGAGCCGGTTTTTGTCGCTCGATCATATCACCGGAGAGAAACCCTACCTGGGATGAGACGGTGATACCTTCAAACCCTCCGACGGTGGAAACCGGAAAGACAAAGGCCGCTTCCGGGGGAAACATCCCCATCATTTGACTACCACCCAAAGAGAGATTAGTGTTGTTCTTGTTCTTGTTTTTGCGGGGTTTGGTGGATTTGGAGGAGGAAGAGGAGGAGGAAGAGGACGAGGAAGAGGAAGCCGAGTTTGCTGAGGAAAGAGGTTGATGTTGCGGTTGTGGCTGCGGTTGAGGGAGAGAGTGTTTTGAATGGTTGTGGAGGAGGCGGAGTTTGTGTTTACTACGGGACTTGCGGTTTTGGAACCAGTAGAAGACGTTGGCGTCACCGACTTGGCCGTATTCTTGAAGCTGAGCCCTAATCCTCCTGATCTCCTCTCTCGGCGGATTCACCATCCCTGAGTTAAAGATTGCTTCAAGTATCCGAATCTGCTCTGGCTTTGGATTCCATCTCGGTTTTGGCTCTGGACTCCTCTCCACCTCACACCCTTTTTTTTGCCAAACCGTAAACAAATCACATCTCATCAGATTAGAAATCTTTAAAACAAAATTTAGTTTTCAATTGGTAACTACATAAAAGTTGAAGGACCTGAAGAGAAGGGAGAAGATCGGTGGGAAGCAGAAGGCAAAAGAGGAGAGTTGATGTCGTGTTGCCATTGATGGGGATGAGGTTTGGACTTGAACATGCTTGGCCAGTGTCTATTCGAGGAAGCCATAACTAATTAACTCGATCGGAAGAACACCGATGTATGTGTATGCATATGATGATGATTGATGTTGAATGATGAAGTGATGATGATGTGATGTGTCAAAAGATAGGAGGAAGAGACAGGGAACAGAATGGCTAATGGGAAGATAATAAAAATGTGAATAGGGCAAAAGGGTTACGACCTCTTTCTCTCCCTCTTATAGTCTCTCTTCACCTACCCAACCTCTCTACATATATTCATCTCTTTTACATAAATTTAATTTAAAGTCTCTCACCCATATTTCTATACACCACTTCTCATTCTCTCTCTATATATATCTATATATATGTTTTTAATGCATCCGTATATGTTTATGTATATCATTATATCAAAAGACAAAAAAAATTTCAATAATTGAAAATAACACTACTTCTCTTGCTTTGCGAAACACAAGAACTAGAGAAGTAAGCTATCACAAACCAAAATGTTATAATACTCCATCTGTTTCAAAATATAAAAAGTTTAGAGATTTATTTTTGTTTTAAAATATAAAATTTTTTCAACTTTCTATACAATTTTATTAATTACTCCTTAAACATATAGTCAAATACATATCGTATTACTAAAATATATATTGATGGAGAAAAAGATAATTTTGACTAAAAGTTGAAATGACTATTAATATTCTTTTAATTAATTATGTTTTTATAAAAAGTAGAATTGTAAAAATAATTTTTTTTAAATGCGTGTTTAATTCCAAAACCTTATATATTTTGAAACAGAAAGAGTAAAAAAAGATATGACGCACTGTTTTCATTTTGTTTTATTATTAACTACTTCAGTCAAGAAGTATGATTTAATTTAATTTAAAAGTAAAAAAAGGTCTTTAAGCTAGTCTTGGGTTAAAATTTTAGTTAAGATAGAAAAATAATTGTTTCAGGGGTTAGTTCACTTAATGGCATCTCTTGCGAAATGTATATATAGTAAAACTTCAATAAATTAATAATGTTGGAATGATAAAACTTTATTAATTTATTAATTTAAAAAGAGATTTTTAAAAATCTGTTATGATAAAAAATTCTATAGCGACATTTAGAAAAGATACGATCTCTAAATGATGTGATATCAATTTTGCAATCTTAGCTTGAACAAACAATGTTAAAAGAAATACAAAATAGTTTCAATTCGACACTACAAAATTTATAGATTAATAATTTCAGTTATCATAGGAAAATAAATACTAACTTTTGCACCAAATGAAAATGATATATGTTCATAGATTAAAGTAAATTGTGATTACTATCTAAACTTTAGATTATGAAATTGAAGATGATTGTATAGTATATTTGGAACCGATATGCCATATAAAATTAACTATAGTGTATAAACTTATTAACAATTTTTTTAAGAAATTCACAAACATAACACACCAGAGAATGTGTAATGCAATATAAAAAAAATTATATAAGAAAATCAAAGAACATTATAATTTTTATAATTATTTTAGCTATATCTGTATAAATTTATAGAATTATTAATTTATGATATTATTGGAACTATATATTTACATAGAAGTTTTTAAAAGATTATTATTTTATTATCATATTGAATTATGTTAATTTTAATATTGTTCTAATTCGAGATCGAAAAAAATTATTGATTTATAATGGTTATTAGTTTATCGAATATTATTTTACAGAATTTTTACTGTATCAGGAATGTATATTCAAAAGGCATTAACATTTAACAATAAAAACAATTTTAGTGTTTAAAGTACGTTAAATTTTGCTAGTCGGCGACTAGTCTACTGCTAACGTTAAATCACTGATGGATTGACCAACACTTCCATAACAAATAAAAGACAATTTTGGAAATCCTAAATGTCTTCAACAGTCATTTGATTAGTTGTATCATGAGCGTTTATGTTGACGTATTTTGTTTTCCTTCAATATTTTATACGTAAACATTACAATTTACCATTATTGAAATAATATTAGGATTATGTCAAAACTTATAAGAACAATTCAATTTCTCACATATACTCTCAACACACGTTATTTTGAATATTGATCTGACTACACTTTCCCTTTCTGAAAAAAAAAATTTCATTTGCTTTTAATATTTCAAAAAATGCTTTTTTATTTTTATTTAATAAACATATTTATCGTAACCTAAGTAATATATATTTCCTCTGTTTCAAAATATAGAAGATTTTAGAGAAAAACACGCATATTAAAAAAAATTTTTATAATTTTTTTTAATTATAAAAATATAATTTATTATAAAAATACTAATAGTCACTTCAACTTTTAGTTAAAATTATATGTTTCTCACTTCAACTTTTAGTTACCATACATAATCATATGTAATTTACAAGTATATTTGCGCACTCCAGAAATTTCGGTTTACTTTAGGTTTATAATTGTGTATTAATTTTTTTTTTTGGTTAAAGATTAATTTTAAAATCATATTACTAAATTAAAATAAGAATAATACAATGTTTCTGTAACTCCATCCAAATTACAGTTTGCTTCATAGTTTATACTTTTAATTATTATAAAAGTAAGCGATCGGAAGACACTCAAAGTGATCATTAATGCAACCCCATGCCTCTCTTCCTTACAGTTCTTGCATTAAAATCCAAACTGCTTCTGCAGTTCAAACGTACGAACTCAAATTTCTTCAGAAATTGAAACAACAGATTCTTTGAAAGTGATCCATGTTTGGTACTGAACTAGGATTTTTCTCCTTTTTATTATTTTCTCTTCTGACATCTCAAAAAACATTAATTAGAACCAGACAGAAAGATTGTCATTTTACTTCTTTTCTCACATTTTATTTCGTAGTAGATATATTTATTAATTATAACAAGATGGGTTATATTATTTTCCTGTGTATTTAAAAAAAAAATATAATTATATGGGACGAGTTAATTTCTGGACTTTCGGTCTCTGCAGAAGAGGATTCTCTCGGTCACCTCCAGGCTTAGGAGGGAGCAAATGGACTGTTTGGATGCGGGAGTAGTCATAATCGATTAACCAAACACGATTTTAGGGGTTTTGTGATGTAATAATACTTCGGAGAAAAAACAAGTATTAATGGGAAAAATACGAATTTTTAAGAGGTCAGGATGGGTGGTGGTGTATGTATAGTAATTGCAAGGAAATTAAGGTCGTTTTTTTTTTGGATTGACTCGAGGGTCTTTGTTGATGATCGTTCCCATTAATAATGTATTAATAATCTTCAGTTTCTTTTGAAGTATTAAGATTATTTTCGTCTGCATTTATTTCCAAGATAAACGAAATGCGAGCTTTATCTTACTATTAACAATTGTATGGGCCAATGTTAAACAGTCATAGTTTATAACTTGTATAACTTTGTGTATAATTCAAAACAATATGCAGCATCTCTATATAATATAACCAGTTATCCGTGTGAAATATATCTTTAAGTAACATAGCCGATTCTCGTTCCGAGGACTGGTCCAATTTCATGAAAGATTCCAAAGCAAAACAAAAATTAACTATTGGTCCTTTTTTTAAGAAGATATTTTTAGTTACATGAATATTGAAGCGAAATACTTTCATTATCTAGTACTTTTTTCTTGAATTGAAAAATAGAATTTATGTTGAGCTGTTTTGGTGCTCGGGCCTTTGCAGCTTAACTTCGGCTGAGGAATCAGGAAATGGAGATCAATGCAACAATTTAAATATCTATATTTCCGGCTATTCTCATGAAACAATAAACAACTCGTTTTATTAAACCAAAGAATAAACAATTCGATTTACTTGATTTTTTTTTAAGTAATTAACCAACGATCTTATACAAGTATAATTTACATCCATAACAATCTACATACTAATACAAGATTACTAATTAACGATATTTTGCGTATAAGTGTTAACCTGTCTAAGTGATTAAAAAACAACTTGGTTTTTTTTTTCTATATGTTTTGGGAGTATCTAGGTATTGGTAAATCTTTTTTTGTTTGTTCGAAAAATGTTTTTTCTGGTTATTGAAAAAGCTTTATGAATGTTTTATCTGGTTATAAGAAAATAATTTTGAAATCTATCATTTCGAAAGCTATTGGATTGGGTTTGTTTACTCATCTTTTCATCTATAACAGAGGCACACTCTCTGAATTCTTGATATGTTGTGGTACATTTATACGTTTGCTTAGGAATACACTATACAATTTATATATTTTCTTTCAGTTTTATTAGAAAATATTACTGGCGTCATGGAGGAACCCTAGATTTCAGTGGGATGTTCAAACAGCAATCAATTTGACATGTGTTTTACATATTGGGACCACTACAAGCGAATGAAAACCTTAAAAGCTCAACAAAGTACATCCAACTTTTTATTTTGGAAAATAATTGTATTTTGGAAATTCCATAACTTAATTAACGCAAGATGCATGTCTTCTTTTAATCATAAATCAAAACATGTTAAATTAGTTCATAGTCAGTGTTCGAATTCAAGATATGTTCTAAATATTTGTATATATTTAGAACAATCTGACAAGAAATCATATATATATATATATATATATATTATATTAAATTACTACCGTTTCAAACCAGAATATTAATTTTTTCGTTTTCTAATAATATTTTAAATTTCAGCTAGGAAAATATTTCCATTGTTAACTCAACATTAATAAGTATTTTAAGATCTTTAAATTGTTAAAACAAAAATTTATTTATTCTTTGAGCTTGAATTACATTGTAATTGCGCCTACACTATTTTAATGTATGAGAAAATTTTGGATCTAACTGCTGACCTAAAATAATAAGAGTTTTTGCGATAAAAGAGTGGTAAGCGATTACGGAATAATTAAAAACATAAAAAGAGTGGAAATATATAAAATGGTAAGAGTTTTGTAAGCTTTACTCTTCTCTCGATTTAGCTTATCGCTTTACTGATTTCAATATAGTGGATGACTTCTAACTAGATGGAATATCAATGTAATCAAAGAGATTAAAGTTTTTAACATAAATTGATGAGTATTTGGTGAATTGAGCCTTCTCCTAAACATCAAATATCAAATAGGATCACATGGTGATATGGGGTTCTCCAATAAAGCCTACTAATTTATAATCGATGATTTCCGTTTAAATAAAATATCAATGTAATCGAACAAATTAGAAATTCTAACATAACCATGAATTTTTCAAAATTGAGCCTTTTCTATTATACGAAAAAACAAAAGGGTCATGAAGAAGCGGAGCGACACATGAATATCATCGTAGAAAAGATCTATACAGCTTAAAAATGAGCATGGGACACGATGTGAAGTTAGCACTTAGCAAAAAGTGCGGAGAAGTGATAACAAATTATGTTTTTCTAAGCTGCCACTTTCACTTGCAACAATTATCTTGTGCTTTCTTTTGTTTAACCACTTATGTTTCTTCATTTCCTTTACCTTTAAAATTTTAATAACAAATACTCAGATACTTTCTATTAATTGGTTTCAAATTTACAGACGCGATTAAAATCTCTCACACACACATATATGTGTGAGTGAGATTAATTAGAATGAAAATGTGTATATGAAACCTTAAAAAAGAATAGTAACTAGAATAGACCTTGGTTATATAAATAGAACTAGTAAGGATCCATGTCATACACAAGTTAAATTTGTATATTTGAAATAAATTTAAAATGTTATTCTATTAAGATTAATACATTTGATGTATGTATTATGAATATATAATCAATGGGGCAATATAAATTTGTTGTGTTTGACTATATTTTTGGCGACTTACCAAATCTTTAATTCGAATTTGAATATAACAATTATTATTGTAGAAAGATTATTTTGTTGTTTTAAGTGTATTAAACCATAAAATGGTTTACTTATATAGATAAATCATCTAATTAGATAACATATATTTTTGGCGACTTACCAAATCTTAAATTCGAATTTGAATAGAACAATTATTATTGTAGAAAGATTATTTTGTTGTTTTAAGTGTATTAAACCATAAAATGGTTTACTTATATAGATAAATCATCTAATTAGATAACATATAGTTTTCTATTTTCTATTTTATAATTAATCGTAAATGCCAAATATATTTTAAATTATTTTTCTATTAATTAATGTGTAAATGCCAAGTAAAAAGTTGGAACAAATTTTGGTCATATAATTTAATGATTTATATTTTATTTTAATTTTCCAATTATAAAAAAACGCATCTAATGTAATAGATAATTTGAAGTATCTAAATTTGGTAACTTTAGATATTAAAAATATTTTCTGCGTCCTTAGAAATTGGTTTTAAGAATATAAGGATAATTAAATAGTATTTGTAATTATAATGTTTGGCAAATAGATAGTAGAAATTAAAAAAAAAAGTAAGAATAATTGTGGGTTTGCCACGTAAACACTATAATGACTCTCTTTTAATATATAGAAAATGTTTTACTATGTCTATGTGCAATGTACTTTGTGAGTTTTTGTACATATGATTTAGTTTCCCTCATATAGATCTCATAAAAATGCATAGAAATAATATTTTTCAAATTAATTCTACGTTTCACTCACACTTCTAAATAATAAGATATATACATGGTATCAACAAAATATGGATGGTTAATGTACGCGCCGTTTTGTTTATCATTTAAATTCGAAATGTTCAAATAGTAAATTTTTAGCGTCAAATATATAATCTTTGCATCATATATATGCCGTACGTGTTAGGAGCAATTATTTGGGGGTGGTGGTGGGGGGTGGGGGTGGGGAAGTGATGGATGAGTGATCCATACCGAATAGTACTGACGTAAAATAAGTGGAGTTTTAAAAGTTTCTATTTTTTCGTTTTCATCTCCCTTCCGGATTTAATCTTTTGCTTCTTATGCTACAACCAATTTGTCCCTAACCAAAAATGTCAATAAAATGTACGATCACTTCAATGCATTAATATATAGTTTGTTAGCTTGAAAGCTGATATCACCTTAATTGAGTAATAAATTCTTCATATAGTGTTTAACATCTAATTAGCTCCATGATATATTGCGGATGTGCTATTGTGATATTTCAAGACGTGAGAGCATGTGAAAATTGACATATGTACAACTATATATTATAAATAAAATCAATGAGATTCCAACTTAATTATTTTTATGATACACTATTCACCGTGATTGATTTGAAGCAATTTAAACAAATATTTTATATATATGGCTAGCTAAACGACCAACAAAAAGACTTCTTTTATTGAGCTCACTCTAATACTTGATATAGATACTTCTATAGCATATCATTATATTATATGTTGCGAGCGATGCATTAAATGAAAGCTACATAGAGAGGGAGCAAGAGAAATGGGTTATAGGAAAGAGGTTGTAAGTTTGTAAGCTAAAATTGCGCTCATTTTTTGCAGTCTCACTAAATGCTCGCATTAGTAAATACACCAACATGCCTTCTCTTCAATGCCCTAATTTTCCTTCACATGCAATTTCCCAATTTCCATTTTTGTTTTTGTTATCCTTATCTTTGTTTATTATCAGTTTTTAAATTTTATTTAACTAATATGACTTAATTTTTTTTATATAACTATGGTATGACTTCTTATTCATTTGCTGAATCAAGTCACATTAGTTAAATAAAATTTAAAAACTCATAATAAACAAATATAAGGATAACAAAAACAAAAATGGGAAATTGCATCTGATCAAATACATTTATTTTGAATTTAGTAAATATCTATCCTACGGATATTATCAAATATACAATGCATCAAATAATAGTTTCATCATAAACTATACTATATAATTTATAAACAGTTTAAAAATCCATACGTAGCGCATACACTAGTCTAGTTCCTATAAAAATGAAATGCCAAGTACATGCTAAGCCGTGCGTAGAATTCAGGAAATTAAAAAAAAATGTGAGTTCACTTTAATTAATTTTTTGGGAGTATTATAACCTATCTTTAAAACATGATTTATTGAATATACACATAATAATAATAAAAAGGCGTATGGAGATTTGTATAAAACATCATTACTCTTTTTAATACCCTAAGATATAAGATATAAAATACAAAATACCAGAAGTTTGATTTAGGAAAAGTTCTTAGACATTTAGACACCCTTTCTAACCCTATAGTTTGTTTTCTCACCATTGAAAAATCATCATTTGTTCGATGAGAAATCACTTGTTCTTTGAATGTATTGTTCGAATTGATTGCAACCATATATGTTCACGACTTGCTTTGTAAATTTCAAAACTCTTGCATGATTAGACCATGTGAGACAAGCCTCCGATTTGGATTGGCTTTACATAACTCGGCCAAACGGTTATACGGCGGAAGATCAAGTTTGATTATTGAACAACTTGAACAGCGAGTCGGTTACATAGATGGTAGAGGACACCACAAAGATGGCCATCACGATGTTCTAGGCGGTTGCCTTAAATTTGTATATAAAACAGTCATGCTTCCATGTTTGAGTGCACCATATATGTTAAAGTCGTTATTTTTATGATAATTTGCTTAAATAACTCGATTCTATATAATACTAGTTTTTTTACGTATTTTATCGTACACTTAATATATACGTACAACTTTCTCACACTTTATTGCAGAATATAGAAATGTTAAATATCTGATGAATTTTTGATGTTATGCATCTTAAGCCGTTCACTTAGTAGTTGACAAAAAGATGGAGAAAAAATAAATTTTGTTAAATTAATCCCATTGGGAATAAGTGAAACGTATATGAAAAGCCT
Organism: Boechera divaricarpa; assembly: GCA_026770425.1. Lineage (NCBI taxonomy): Eukaryota > Viridiplantae > Streptophyta > Magnoliopsida > Brassicales > Brassicaceae > Boechera > Boechera divaricarpa. Next base: position 15,713,840 of record CM049186.1, read on the forward strand.
ATGAATCAGTGACCACTGATCTCACACTTGTATTATAAACTTTAGAACAAGCTTGTTTATTGAGTGTAAAATATCAATTTCCTAAGTAAAAGAGATTAGTTTTCGAGAAACATCCTGTTATAGAAATGAGAGTATGCCAAAGAAAATAGAATTCCTAACAACATTCTCTCAAGTTTATTTGTTTGAGATTCTATATTAAAAAAATGTCAAATGACATAATTAATATTTAAAGCTTACATTATTATAATATTGTTTGGATTAAACAGAACTAGTTAAAAAAACCTCTAATGCATTGGGATTAGAATTTAGAGGGCTTTAAAGAATGAGAATGTTTGGAGTACTATTTTCTAATACTTGGGACTAGATACAAACATAGTGATATTACTATTAGAACTCTTGCTGGGATCCTTGGTTAATACTTAATTGTCAATGTGACTCAAATGACTCACTAGCTAAATTGCGACAACATGCTCAAGTATTGTAGCACACATACAACCTAGCTAAGAAAATGTAGAAGATCAATATTTGGGTTAAAATTAAGACGATTCAGACACAATCCTCTTTTCACTCTAGTGTGTCACTTCATACATGTGCTGTTTTCTCATTGTTTATATTTTATTGAATTTGATCCCTAACTTATAAGGTTTATCATCCATCTTAATTTTGGTACCGTTTCTGATTCATTTAGGCACTCCTGCTTGTACTGTAAGGTGAGTGATGAGTGATGACTTTATGGACCACTTAGCTTTTTAAGGAGACCTAAGCTTTTAGTCTACGTACACGGAATTTGATCTCAGACCTATTAGAACAATGTGTCTAGAGATCTTTTAACTGAAGTCAAATGCTCCTGCGAGAAATAACGAACATGTCATTCAACATACTTTTAACTAACTTCTAGAAGATTATTTGGTCAATATGAAAAATGAAAAAAATCGATTGAAGCAGATCAGATCATTTACTCTGCTATGCTGTTCTTAAGACCAAACAGCTGAAGAGTCAACTAAGTGGAAAAAGATCTAAGAGACAGCTTCCTAATTACTTTTCTTTAGCATATGAACCAATTTTGTTAATAATTCGGGTATTTGGTCTAGTGGTATAATTCTCGCTTTGTGTGCGAGAGGTCCCGATTCTTGGAATGCCCCGTTAATGTATGTTCTGAATACCAGCTCAATTGTATTAGAGACTTGTGTTTTGGTGCCAAATTTTCAAAGATCATGTTCAAGTCAACAACTGACTAAGCATTTCCACATACCTTGGCTTTTTCAGACTTGCACGCTCGTCTTCATAATGCAAGGCTGCAAGCAGCAGAGCAGTTTAGGATACAAGAGGTCCCAACTCCCAAGTCCGATTCTTGAAATGTCCCATTTAGTATTTAACACCTACCCAGGCCCATCACCATTTTAAAAAAAAAATCTTAACTAAAAAGACCCATTTTGTAAGAAGAAATTTAGAACTGGACCCAAAAATGAAATTATTGTGTAGATTTGAGCCCCCCAAAATTTAATTTTCATTAACAAGGGATCCCCAATATTTTAATTTAATTTTTTGGTAGGGCTTTTAATTTGTTGGGCCGGGTTGCACCTACCCATTATATTGTTGCCATGAAAACTCATCACGTTGCATGTTCACCCTGGTCTCTACGTTAAAGGGTTAGCTAGGCTAATCGAAAAAAAAAAGGAAGAAGCTAAAGTTACAAACATAACAGAGACTCATTACGCCGACAAAACAGAAAAAAAAAAAACAGAGACTCATTACAGAGCAATGATGGCAGAGACTCCGAAACCGCACATCATGGTGTTTCCTTTCCCAGCACAAGGCCACTTACTTCCACTACTAGACTTAACTCACCAACTCTGTCTTCACGGAGTCAACGTCTCCGTCGTTGTCACCACCGGAAACCTCCAATACCTCTCTACTCTTCTCTCTGCTTATCCCTCCTCTGTAACTCCCATCATTTTCCCTTTCCCTTCTCATCCTTCACTCCCTCCCGGCGTTGAGAACGTTAAAGACATCGGAATCTCCGGTAATCTCCCAATCATAGCCTCTCTTCGTCAGCTTCGTGACCCTATCATCCAATGGTTCCGTTCTCATCCAAATCCTCCAGTTGCTCTTATCTCTGACTTCTTCCTTGGATGGACACAAGAACTTTACGATCAGATCGGTGTTCATCGCTTTGCTTTCTTCTCCTCCGGTGCATTTTTAGCTTCAGTTCTCCAGTTCAGCTTTGACAATATCGATGTAGTCAAGTCAACGGATCCGGTTCATTTCTTGGATCTTCCTGGTTCCCCTGTTTTCAAGGAGGAGCATCTTCCATCTCTGGTTCGGCGCTGCCTTCGATCTCCTTCACCAGATATCATAAGCTTCAAAGATGATAGCTTGATGAATTTTTTGAGCTATGGTTGTGTTTTCAATACGGCTGAGTGTTTGGAAGATGAGTACTTGGATTACGTGAAACAGAGGGTAGGTCATGATCGGGTTTTCGGAGTTGGCCCGCTTTGTTCGATCGGGTTGGATCCGGGTGGTGCGGGTAAATCCGATCCATTGCTGAGTTGGCTCTGATGGTTCTGTGCTTTACATCTGCTTCGGAAGTCAAAAGGCGTTGA